>JBANSL010000013.1:9062187-9662187 GCA_037127255.1 Persicaria tinctoria | reverse complement strand
TATATTTTAAATCTCACACAATATAATATAATATTTCAAATACCATTTTCCTTTATAAAATATTTCCCATCCTTTAAAACTCCAACCATTTTTTACTAAATAAAAACATCCCTTTATTAATTTACCAAAATCAACCCCTTTTACTTGTTAAATACTAGAACCGAGTCCCACCTTTTCATTTAACCCAATACCGAAATTCACTTCAAATAGACTTGGTCAAGATGATTTTGTTTGTTGGGATTCTAAGTCCAAATCCTATTCCTTTTTAAAAAACACCTGATCCGGCCCAGGAATTAGGCCCAAATTGCCCAATAGCATTCTATTCCCATTTCAAAATTGAAATCCGAAGTTTAGAAAGGAGAGGAGGGCCCACATGTGAGGTGGCTGCCAAGGTGGAAGCGGGGCCTGCCACTCTTCTTCTTCCTTTGCCCTCTACAGACCTGCTCGAAACGGAGAAGGAGAAAGGGCCGCCGGTGCTTGGGCTCCTCCCCGTCTTCTTCCTTCCCCGGCACAAGGCTAGGCTCTCGGCTCATCCTTCCTCCGTTTCCGGCGTCCTGGCTCGCACCGGCTCCCTCAATCTCGCGCTCTCGCATCTCGTTACCCTCGCTCACTCGCTGCTCCGCCCTCGCTCGATCTCGCTGGACCACTCTCCGACACTCACACCCTCACCGCTAAACCCAAGGAGATAGAACTACAAACACACAAAGATAGAATGAAGAAGCGTGGGGAGGCTCACCGAGGTTCTCGAGGTCGTCGCCGGGAATCGTCGTCGGAGGCGCGATTTGGCTTTGCCGAGGTCGGAACCAACCAAGCGTGGCCTAGGAAGGAAGGAGGAGGTTAAAGGGGGAACCTTTACAAGGTTTTCGATCGGAATCGAAGGATTGAAGGCTTACCAAGGCTTCTCGGGTGAAACAGGGGCGATGGGCTCGGCGTCAGTGGCTCAGGGCCGCTCCTGGGTTGCTGCTCGGCGAAACAAAGGAGGTGGAGCCGGTGGCCGTCGGGCGTCGTCGGAGCTCGGAGAAACGAGGCAAGGGGAGGTGTGTTTGGAGGCGTGTGGTGGCGGCAAGGTTAAGGAGAAAGGGGGGAGATTTTGTGGGTTTATAATGGAAAAGGGCAATACAATGTGGGTAATTGTGTGTATTGGGGAGAGAGTGCAGAGAGAGAGATAGAGGATGAAAGGGAAATAAGGTGTCTGAACAAAATGAAATGGTGCAGCAGCAGGTTGGTTTGGGAGCTTGTTTGGCAGTTTGCCAAATGGAGGGTCAACATCTGAGAGGGGAAAAAGTAAAAGGTAGATATTACACTAATTTGGGGCTGAAACTCAGAAGTGAGAAGGGGAGAAAGAGCAGAGAGGTAGTCCCAAAAGTAAAATCTGGATACCCGTAATTAAATTCCGAAATCCATTCACTCGACCCATTAGATTTATAAAATTTGAATAGGATATTGTCATGTTAGTTCTCAAAATTTTATTTAAGTCGGAAATCCGATTTATGAGTTCTAAAATCCGAGTTAGCGAGTTTTTCGTTAAATTCCGCTTTTAAATTCATTTTGATTTTTCCTTTTCCTCGAAAAATTAGGATTTAAAAATCCGAGCCTTTACATAAGGAGCCACCAACATTTGCAAAATGACCTAAAAAAAATCTTCCGACGAACTTGATATATATACTCTATATATAAATATGTTTATCATTAGCTTGATAAAAAAAAATGATTAATCTTCATTAGTAAAAATATTTTTATTTATCTTATCTTTGTGCTTATAATTGACATTGAAAACGTATAAAACCTCACTAATTAATTAGAGACCATGCCTATAAATAAAACGTTTACTTAACATATTTATAAACATACATAAACTTATCCACTAAAATTGAATAACATTATATAGATTTATCTAAAATGATAAGTTTTCGACCTAATTAAAATATAATGTTGAATATTTATAAAAAAACCTAATTAAGAAATAAGGTTATACTAATTTAATTCAGAATATGACAGGTAAGCAAAAATAATCTCGTTTAATTCAGAAAATTCCATGGATGCGAGATCGCACCAGCGGCCTCTGTTTTAGTATTTTAACTAGCGTAGTACTCGTGCGTAACGCACGAGATTTGTAAAGTATATTTTATTTTATAGAAGATATTACCATAATTTATGTACATTGTATATTAGATGTATTATACTATTATAATAATTTGAAAACGATATAACAAAATAATATAAATTTGGATAAAAAAAATACTTATATTATATCAATATATAATATATCTGGCAAAACGTCAATGTCTCACCTTCCTTGAAGGGTTGGGTTTGAGATTTGAAATGTCTGGGACAGGATATAAAAATGTGGTCCGATACTATTATTTTTTGTTGTGTTAATGGATTGGAAGGTATTAAGACCAAATAATTTGGTAGTTCGACTACATATTACACAAACTCTATGTGAATGGAGTTTTAAGAAATTTTGGATGGAGAGCACATAAAAATGAGAGAAGAAATATTCTTGTAATAAAGTTAAAAATAAAAAAAAAATGTTTCATCCGTCTCAAAATATAGGTCATTTTATTTTTTTGGCATATTTTTTAAGAAGCTAAAAGCTCTGTAAAATATTATATTTGTATTGGTTTTAAAAAATAATATTATGCTTATAAATAATAAGTATATTATTATTTTTAAAAACTAATAAAAAAAGTAAATATTTTATAAAGTTTTTACCTCCTTAAAAAACGTGCTAAAAAGTAAAACGCTCGATATTTTGAGACAAAGGTAGTACAAAGTTTAGAGTCACCACTGCTGTTTGAAAATGAATTTTTTTTAGCCTTCTAATTAAGGTTTTTAGTAAGTTGATTGATTACTTTGAGCATTAAACATACATTTGTTGTGGTAATGGGTTGGAAGGTAGAACCAAAAAATTTGGTTGTTGGACTACACATTCCACAAACGCCGGTAAATGAAATTTTTAGAACTTTAGGATGGAAAGCACATAAAAAAGATGTATTATATTAATAAACTTAAAAGTAAAAAAAACCCTTTCATCTCAAAATATAGGCCATATTATTTTTTTAGTAGTATTTCGTTATCAAATTTTATAATGTGCTTAAAATGATATACCTTTTAAATAAAATAACTTATAAATTATGTCAATCAGACAACCACTATTGTATAACGTTTTTAATTACATTATATAACATAATGTAATTAATTCACATAATTTACTATGTATTTAATTTAAAGTTTACGTTATTTTAAAACACCGTAAAAATTGCTAACCAAACACTATTCAAGAATTTATGCATTATAATTAAAATATATCGGAATCCAAACACATCCTCAGATAACATCAAATTTTTTTTGTCAAATACACGCATAAAAATAAATTATTTGATAAAAAAAATATAAGAATACCTATTTGGATGAAAAAATTCTTATGGAAGATTAAACAAATTTAACAAATATTAGAATAAAAAGAAATTTTTAAGTTTTTAAATTTTTTTAATGTTTAATAATTATCGATAATTGATTAATTTAAATGAACACATAAATAATTTTCAACTAATAAAAATATTTAAAAATATTTGACAATTAGGGAGAAAAATAATTAATTTATCAATTAATCAAAAGTGGGGCCATGTTAAATCTAAAGCTATCACATAGCCTATTTTTAAGGAGGAATCAAATCCTCTGTCCCCCCTCCTTGTCCCCCTCCCCCGTCCCCCTCTCATAGATGCATATTTAAAAATAAAAGTAAATTAAATTAACAATTAAAAACAAAAACAAAAACAAATAAAAAAAGAGAAATATGTGAGGAGGGACATGGAGAGGGGACAAGAACCGGGGACAGAGGATTTGGATCCTTTTAAGGAGCTTCTACCATGTGGTATCTACAACAACCGCTTTAATTTAAACAAATCTCATTGTTACGTGTTTTCAAATCATTGGTTAAAAATTAAGTCTTGTATAAATTAATTTAAATTTATTAATAATATATTGATTTATTATTTTTTGGGTTCAAAAAATCTTGGATAAAAAATAATATGAAAATTGGAGAAGTTGTTATGATTTGGTCAACAAATTCAATATTTTAACTAATCAAAAAATAAATTTAAGTATATTTATTTTAAATATATATACGGGGGCATGTTAAGCGAGTGGCTGCAATGTGACATTTTCAATGTGAGGCTGCCACGCCACGTGTATCATTCGGAGCTGCTGTATTATTATTTTAAAAAATCTTTAAAAAGGGGGAAAAGAACCATGTAGACATTTATTGATTGCTATCGATTTTTTAAAACATATATGGTTTATTTATTTATTTTTCAAGGGCATCAATTAAGAATTTTGATTTGAAAATAATTTCCAAAATTAATTATTTTATATTTAAAAAAATATTTTCTTAGGGTTATCCATTTTTGGAAGGGAGTCTTCCCAAATCAAGGTTCTTTATAACCTATGTTTTAAGGGTATAGATTAGAAAGATTATTATTAATATAAATTAAATAATGGGAAGTAAAAACAATTATAGAAGTGGATCGTAATTGCAAAATAACATTAAAAAAATATAAACGAAGTAATGCAAAATAATTGTAAATAATGCAAAATAATTTCCAAACCTGTAAAGATTTGTAATAACAAATTAATTATACTATAAGTTAACAATATTTTTTAAAATAAATGTATTATATGATTTAATTTGATAGAGATGATTAACAATTTTACAAATAAACAAATTTTTAAAAAAATAATAGCATAAAAGATTAAAATATCAATGAAAGATCAAAATGCATCTTATTTATTTATGAAAACCATATTTTAAGAAGTTCAATTGTTATTGGTATTTACAATTTATTAATATGCAATAATTAGTTCCATTAGAATTGATTGAATATGGGCCCAGAATTAATAGAATTTTTTTTTTTTGAGACTATTATGTGCTTTTACCATCTTATATAAATGGTCATCAGTGAACTACTCTTGGTATCTATAATGATCAAATTATAAGTTTTCCAAAAAATATCGAATTAAATTATTTAAGTGCTAATAAAATAAAATTAACGGCCGGAGTGAAAAAAATGTGTCTGTTAAAAGAACACGTCAATCATATGAAAATATGAAAACATAAACACATTAATATAAAAAAAAATTAATTAAAAATTGATTTATTATTTTCTGGCTTTAAGAAATCTTGAATAAAAAATAATCTACAAAATTAGAAAAGTTGTTATGATTTGATCAACAAATTCAATATTTCAATTAATAAAAATGATTTTAAATATATTTATTTTAAATATATATGGGGGTATGTTAAGTGAATGGCTGTCACGTGTCACTTTCAATGTGAGGCCGCCACGTGTATCCTTCGCATCTGTTTTAGTATTATATTAGATATATTAGATATAGATAGATATTATATAGATATTGATATTGATTGGATATCTAAAATTGAGTTTTTATTAATTTTAATTAGGAAAATCGATTCTTCCACTTTTCATCAATCAATTTGAATTGGTTTTAAATTGAAAATGATAACTTTGTTAACCTTGAATTGATTTCAAATTGAAAATCGTAAATAGGATTGGGCGGGATCAAACATAAAATGACAACCGAAATAAACATATTAATATTCTAAGAAAAAAATCTTCCCAATTTTTTTAATAACACAAATTAACACATATTCTAAAAAAAATTGCTCAAATTAAAAAAAAAAAGTCAAACACTAAGATTTATCCTGCATGATATTTTTTTTTTTAAAAATCAAATCGTTAAAGATCTTCGTCATAAAATTTATCTAATTAAGATATAAGGTTATATAGGATAAATTATTGATCTAAAAAGATAAGTTTTTTACCCAACTATATTGACTTATTAATTGAAGTGGCTCAAAAATATAATACCGCTTTAATCCAGAAAATGCCACGCAGGCAAAAATAATCCCGTTTAATCCATAAAATTCTGTGGACGCGAGGTCGCTTCAGCGGTCTCTGTTTTAGTATTTTATATAGATAAACAACATAAACTTACACCATAAAAATACATAAGTTTGAACATTAAATAACAATACCCACTACACTCGGAATATGAAAAACACACATGAAATTACACCGTAAACATGAAATTACACATGCCCATAAATTTAATATGTTGTTTGCAAGTTTAAGTTGTGTAATTTTTTTGGGTGTTTTTCAGTGTATGGAGTTAATAAAATATTTCTAAATTTAATTGTATGCCTTTTTATTTTAATGATACGTATTAATGTTAATATTAATATTAATAATATTATTAACCAAAATTTTTAAGTAAAATAAATCAACATTTAGCTTAATAAATATAAAAAGGTGTAAAGTGAGTTTTGATTCCCGCGACTCTCTGTTGTGGATGAAAAATGTAAAAAGCTGAAAAGTTAGTGGAAAGCTGACGTGGCATGAATAGTTGCTGATGTGGTTGAAATGAGTTTTGATTCGTGTGACTCTTTGTTGCTGATGGTCTTTATACACTATCTTATTTTACATCGGTTTATTTAGCATTCAATGTATATACTTTACACATCGGTTATATATTTTTTAAAAACACCTATTACATCGTTCATAATAAGTAATCGATGTATAAAAGCCAAACGTGTTTTATTACATCAAATGGACACATAACCGATGTCTATTTAGTGATGTAAAATGGTTTTTTTGGCCTAGTGAAGTAATCCTATGGTGCCAAAGGGGATTATTTGTGTATGGCTTATAGAACCCCTGTATGTGGAAACTGTAATGGGCTTGGTCCTCTATAAGACGGGCTTGAAGTAATTGGACCATATACCATTGCAATAATTGGGTCATATGTGGAGGCCCACTCTTGATACAAGCAACGCACACAATCGATTGAAATTCCATTTTAAATAAAAAGAGTAGTTCACCGACTCATATATTAAGACGACTTGTTAGGTTCAACTTTCGATATGAGACACTTTATCCTTTCACATTTTAAAGTGCTTCAGCTGCACACATTATTTATATATATAACTATGTCGATCAAGTGTCTTCTTGGATGACTGTTGATGCAATGCTTCCATTTTCCCGGTCGGTTTCTTCTATAAATTGCTTTAATTGCAATAACAGTTCCGACTTCTGCTTCCTCTTCTTCCTGAGACACTGCGAGTGCGTTGTTTCGTGAATGCTCATCACATGTTCGTACTGAATCTCCATTTTCACACTATCCCCAATATCCTTTATGATTATTGTAGGTGCTTTCTCGTATTTGTCACTGCTCTCATCCTCAAAATAACTACAAAATCGAGGTATATATATATATATATATGAGTAATTTATGCTAAAAAAACTATTGATATCATGTGCATATATAGTAAAGTGTCTTACTTTTTTATTTTTTTACGCAGAATAACTAACATATCCTTCGAATATTTAGAGTCCAGAGTTAACTCAATATGGTCACTTGGATCCGGTTCCCCTTTGAGATTAATGATGGGCATGGAAGCTAAAGCCGAGTTAGGGTACAGCGCTTCCTCTTTTTTCCCGATCACCACAAATGTTGTCGACAATACGCTCATACGTTTCACCTCCAACTGTAAGTATATACAGTACGTTGCATGTATCGCACATTAGCAATTGGGGAAACGATTCAAATTAAAGTGAACTCATTCATGAAATTAGTGATATATATACCTCGGCTTTAGAGCCAGCAATGATGCATCGATCACCAACATCGAATGGATGGTTGACGAAAGAGAAAATTATGCCTTCAAATATCTTCTTACAGGTTTCCCCAAACACGAATGTGGCTGCTAGAAAGGGTGACGCGATGAGAACAATGATTTTGGTTGAGGCTATGTCGGTGAGAAGGAGCCAGGCTATGAAGACGATGGCGATCAATATGCCGGTCATGACTTGGTTTAAGACTTTCACCACCTCTCTTGCATCCAAGAGTGTGTGCCCTAATGTTAAACACTTTTTGTGAGCCTTTACCTGCCCATATATGTCAATGAAATAGTTAGATCAAACCGACAAAATTACAAAGAAACTGTTCGCACTAAATATGAATATATAATTTTCGTATGAAAAAAATATTAAAATATATGCATATATAATTATATATATAGTAGTAATAATTAAATTGATTGATTCAATATTTCCTTAAATTTATGTATATAACTATATAATAATAGAAAATTAGTAAAATAACACCAAAATTTGGGTATATTTAGGCCAAGAATAATTCCAACCTTGAGACTATTTAATTTGAGCCTCTACGAGTTATATATATACATACGTGTTTTACGCTTACCATGTACTTTTCGAAATCTTTATAGAATATAATGGGATCGTTGTTGTCGTTGTTGTGTGAGGAAATCCCATCCTTCAACTTAGAGTACAAGATTCTTGCATCCTTCTCTTCCAGTTCGAATGCGCTGCCCAGATCCGTGCATGTTATTTCCCTAAAAATTTGCCACATATCAAAAACCAATTAATATACATGCATATACATATATACACATGCACACATGCATAATTATATTACGTACGTCAAACGAATAATTATGTTATTAGTTATAAATAGTCAGTTGTTCACATTTCATACCATAAGAGATGTTACACCGAATCTATCCTCTCTACATGGTATTTGTACTTAAAATAAGAGAGAGAGAGAGAGGGGGGGATATAATATTACATGTCCATGTCAGAATCATCTGGATCGTCTGGATTGGGCAAGATCTGGCGGCACTGTTTAGAGACATCGGAGGTGCCGTCGTCCTCTCTAGAAGACTCCCTCGAAAGATTGACGAAATACCGGGCCATCTTCTTAATTTCTTGGAGGGTAGCGTTACTAGCGTCTTTGTCAATACCTTTGTCAATACACAAAATGCCCTTTGCTTTCTTCTCCATATCCTTTGTTTCCTTGTCCTTCTTCTGATCAGTATGACTAGACGCAGATCTCTCCCTTGTTAACGATTTTTCTTTCGGCTTTTCCAACATACAATCTACCGACACAGCCTCCGCACTTGTCTGTTCATCCGGCTTGGAGACCCAACCGATGAAAACATATGAGACATTTGATTAAAATTAAGCACACTTAGGGCTTTGTTTAACTAAAAACAGGAATAACAAAACCTTGGCCCAACAAATTATGTTTGGATTGACTCCTCAAAAGAATATTACTACGTACTGTTATGGCCTTGGTTAGATCCTTTTATTTACCTCACAAATATCTGACTACCTCTCTAATCTCTCAGACCCTCTCTCTCACTTCCACGGATCTTCCTATCTCGTGTTAAAATGTGATGTGCTTCAACCTCCTGCAGTTGAGCTCGAGTTAGTTAGATGGTTAGAGTGTCAATTAATTAAGTTTTCTGATTTTCTGGTTTTATTTTCTGTCATAGTAGTTATCTTTAGTTTCCATGATCAAGTTAGTGGTGTTAGTGGTAAGTTATCAAGCTTAGCAGTTAGTAAGTTACTTAGTTTGTAAGGTGTACTATGTATGGGGTTGTGTGGTGTCAATCAATGAAGAGAGGCAGTTCAGAAAATCGTGTATGTGTTATGTTCTTTGTTAACTGTCATCTTCCTCCTCTCAATCTGTCATCTAGGGGTATGTTATGCACTTCCAACAAGTGGTATCAGAGTAAACACTTGTTTGGGTGGGTTTCTGCCCAGGAAATTGAGTGAAAGGTGGGGATAAACACAAGGGAAACATAAAGAGTTTGAGTGAAAATGCAGAACATTGGGCCATGCAATATTTGCAATCCAAAATTGCCAATATTCAAGGGTGTGAACTACCATTTATGAAGTCTGAAAATGTCGACTCTATTCAAGTCTCAGGAGGTGTGGGGACTAGTAGAGAATGGTTTTGAAGACACCCAATCAAAGAAGCCTGCTCAGTAATTGAGAGACAAGAGGAAGAATGCTAGATTCAAAAGTCTTATTCATGATTCAATCTGCCTTGGATGATGAGATATTTCCAATGATTGCAGCATCAACCACAGCACCTGAGGAATGCGAAACTCTCAACCAAGAGTATATAGGAGACAACAAAGTGATCACAATCAAGCTATAATCACTCAGAAGGGAATTCGAGACTCTCAACATGTTAGAGAAGGAGTCTGTGTAGATATTCTTGTTTAGAGTGTCTGCATTTGTAAATCATATGAAATCATATGGTGAAAAGATAAGTTATTAGACTGTAGTCACCAAAGTGTTGAGGAGCTTGACAAAGAAGTATGATCATGTGGTAGTTGCAATAGAGGAATCAAAAGATCTGTCAACATGCATATATGTTTGAAGAGTTGACAAGTTCTCTTCAAGCTCATGAAGAGAGGTTGAGCAGATCGAATGATCAGAAGAATGAGAAGGTTTTTCAAGTGAAGGAAGATCCTTCAAAGGATAAATTTGAGAACTTTGGAAATAGAGTAAGAGGAAGAGGAAGTTTTAGAGGAAGAATTTGTATGAAAGGACAAGAAAGAGGTCATGGAAATGGCTCAAGGAGGGTTCCAAATGGTGATTCAAAAATGAATAAATGGAGAGGCTCTAACAGAAGACAGAACAATGGTTCAAAGTCCTATAGGAGTAGGATACAATGATACCATTGTAAGAGGTATGACGACAAGGAAGCATAATGTTGGGATAAAGAAGAGAGTGAGCAAAAGACTGCAAATTACTCAGAGAATGCTAGCAAGAGAGCAGGTTGTTCATGGCTCTCTCATCCATGACAGATGAAGTTAATGGTGTAAGATATTTGGATAGTGGATGCTCCAATCATATGGCTAACATGAAGAGTCGGTTTAAAGATCTTGATGAGTCAAAGAAGAGCAGGGTTCATCTTGGTGATGAAAAAGTTTTGCAGTTTGAAGAAAGAGGAACAATTGCCATCAAGTGTGTGCAAGGATGTGTAAAATTGCTGCATATATGATTTGCAGTTTGTACCCAAGCTGGCTCACAACCTATTGAGTGTTGGACAGTTATAGGAAACTGCGCATTCACTCCTATTTGAAGACAATTCATGTCTTCTTAGAGAGAGGAATTCAAAGCAAGTCATTGCTGAGGTTGCTATGGCAGGTAACAAAATGTTTCCTATGGATTTGTCTTCAAAGGTTAGCAGAGCTCTAATGGCTAATGGTGATGAAAAAACTAAGCCGTGGCACTTAAGATATGGTCATCTAAATGCTCAGAGTTTGAATTTGTTAATTACCAAGAAAATGATGATGGGTTTGCCAATAACTGGACAGCTTGAGTTGTGTACGTTAAGGGTGTGTGTATGGCAAGCAAATTAGAGGAGCATTTCCAAGTGGAAAAGCATGGAGAGCAAGTGAGTGCTTAGAGTTGCTTCATGCATGATGATCTTTATGGCTCTATGAAAATTGAATAATTGGGTGGAAGCAAGTATTTCTTGCTCAATAGGGTGAGTTGGGTGTATTTTCTGAAGTTCAAATCAAAAGTCTTTTAGAACTTCAAGAAATTTAAGGCTTTTGTTGAAAATCAGTCAGGAAAGAAAGTGAAAGCATCGAGAACATATAGAGGAGGAGAGTTTTTGTCTCAAGAGAAGTCGATTCTTCGCTTCTCAATATCAATAGTCCATCATCCTCGCTCCTCAATAACATCAAAATATTAAAAGGTTTGATCCTCCTTCTCAATTCATTGTTAAGGCACACTCTGAATCTTAAGAATATAATCACCAGTTATGGTAAAGTTATATGCTTTTGCTGTATATAAAAGACAGTAGCATCTGGTGCATTATAGGATCATTATCATACTTGTCTGATCATCTATACTTTGTGCTTTAGATTTGTATGACTGCTTAACACAAGCTAATAGATTTTTTTTCTATTTTCTAGCTTGTCAATGCCATCAAAATTTAGGTTTATGGGTTGTTGTCTTTGTACAAAATTTAGTTAAGAAATTGTTGCTGCAAGGGATGGAAGTTGGCAACATTTAGCAAAGTTTTCAATTTAGGTCATTTTGCTTGCTTCGCTGTTGTTTGGTGGCATACGTTCTGCGAAGTTGTTGTGGTATTGTTGCTTTGCACTGCTGCTTTGGCATGGTTTTGGAGGTGTGATGGGTTCCTTAGATGGGCTATTGTATATATATTGGAGCTGACAGAAGCTGGTTAGGGTTTGCCTGGTCATTGCAAGATGAGATGGGTTGCTTTTTGCATTGTTTCAAGATGTTCATTGCTATTGAGCTGTTGTAGCATAAGGCTTTTAGAGGGAATTTCACACCTGCTTATTTGGACTACAAATTCAGGGGTTGGGCTTTCATAGAAGACGTTGTTTTTTAAACAAAACAAATCTTTGTTCTGGACTTAACTTGGACATAATTGGGAGCTGTTTTATGAGGTTTTTTCTAGGTTTTAAGGGCTTGCTCCAGCTGTATATATATTGATCTTTTGGGTGTGTGTTTTTGGTGACTCAAATTGAAAACTGAAGGGTTATTTTGAAGTACTTGATTCTTGGCATTGCTCTTGTCTTTTTATTGGCTGGGTTGTTGGTTTATTTTGAAGTATAACTCAATTGCTTAGAAGAACTAGCCGGTTGGCGGAATGAGCAGCTCTACGTTGAAACCTAGGGGTGTCCAGGTTTGTACCAAGAGGAGACAATGACTTATGTGCATTTTAATGATACATTATAACTATTATAATTTATCCTCTTTAAATTTGTGATACAAAAATGTCCCCGCACTACGCGCATAGCACGCATCATATACCGTGTGTGTATATGTACATAACTGTTACAACAATGTAATCCTAAGTTTGCCTTTGTATTTTATAGATCTAGGATGGCAAGTGTTTGGATGTAATGGACTTGAAGAAACACTAAATGAGCTAGCTAGGACTATAGGTGAGGTCTCGAGCCTTTGGACACGCCTAAGGGAACCCAAGACCACCTTGGTTCGGACTCTAGGTGCACCAAGGTTCTTGAAGACTAACCTATTGTGTGTTTGTGTGTGTTGGCCACGTTTTGGTGTTACAGGTACTAAGGGTTCTAGATTGTGGCCCGACCCATAACTCTGATGACACTCTCTTGTGAGTGACATCCGAGCCCATGGGCTTGCTCCTTTCATTTGAATCCTTTTGAGACGTTGTAACCCTAAGACACTCACACCCTCCTCTATATAAACGCTCATGTTCACAATCTGGAGCGAAGAGAGAGAGGCTCCGACGGCAAAACCCTAAACCTAGAGTGAGAAAGAGCAAGACGAGAAAGGAAAAGCCTTGCTCATCCATGGAGGGCTTGATTCCGGTCACTTGGAGTCCGCATCGTCTTCATATGGATTGAAGAGATGTGAAAGGGGGCTCTTACCCTTTCAACCCTTTGAACCCTTACCTCTTTTGTTTCTCTGTGTTCAGTTGCTAGCTCATTAAGGGTTTCTCGTCTGATATCCAAACTTGTAACCAGATCGTGTATCTAATTTGTTCAAGTTAGTGGTATTCTCGGGACCGGGTCTCCTCTCTTGAGGCCCCACGGAGCAGGGAAACTGAACCGTATTAACAAATCCTCGTGTTATTTAGATTTACAGTTGTTCATCTAGTCTAGAACTCAAATTAATAGTTGACGTGAAAGGGGGTTTTATAAATTGGTATCAGAGCCAGGTTCTGGCTCCGAAAAACCAAACCCTAGCTCCTATTTCTGTTATCATTTTTCACTGCGTTTCACTTTAGTTTAGTGTTTCTAAGTTGAGAGTTTCTAATTTTTTTGTATTTCCTTTGTTGCGGGTACAATAATGGCTGAAAACTCCTTAAAAATCAAGGCCTTTGATGGAATTATGGACTTCCCCATGTGGCAATTCAAGATGAAGGCCCTACTGATGAAGGAGAAGTGCTTCAAGGCTGTCATTGAGGAGTTTCCTCCTGGAATGTCTGAAATAGACAAGAAGGAGCTCCAAGAGTAGGCCTATTCTGAAATAGTTATCAGATTGTCTGATGATGTAGCTCGACAAGTGGTAACGATTTCCGACCCTAAAACTCTCTGGAAAACGCTTGAGGATACCTACATGAAAACTTCTGTGCCTAGGAAGATTTCTCTGTTGTATAGGTTGTTTACATTTAAAATGCGTGTTAGTCTTACTGTGCATGAAAACCTGGATAAGTTTCTGAAAAATGACACATGAGATAGAAAAATGTGATGATAAGATAAAAGACACTCATCAATATGTTATTCTGTTAAACTCTCTGCCTTCACAGTTTGACAACTTTAAGGATATTATTCAGTATAACAGAGAAGAGATCACCAAAGATAAAATTATTGAAGTTGTTATTGAAAAGGATGAAGTCCTTAAAGTGTTTAAGTCTAAAACTGATTCTAAAGCTGAGAAATCTGAGACTAAAACTGAAGTTCTTGTTGTGAAAGGCAAGCCTAAAAGTAATAACAACAACAAAGGTGGTTAGAAGAGTCAATCTGATAAAGATAAGTCATATGAGAAAGGAAACAATGAGAAAAAGGGTTATAAGTGTCACTACTGTCATAATGAAGGTCATTTTGCTAGGGATTGTAGAAAGAAGAAAAGGGATCAACAAAACAAGTCTAAATCTGAACCTGATTTCACTGGTGTTGTTGAAACTTGTGATAGTTATCCCCAGGAATTACTTGTGTGTTCTTCTGAAAATGTTTGGATACTTGATTCAGGGTGAACTTTACATGCTACCCCCAACAGAGCCTTCTTTTCTTCCATTACAGTCTGCAATGGTGGTAAGGTAATGTTAGAAGATCACACTGTCCTTGAAATCAAGGGCACATGTAATGTTCCTATTAGAATGCATGATGGGAGGGTTAGGGTTATCCAAAATGTTAGGTGGGTGCCTGACTTGAGGAGAAACCTATTTTCTGAGTCTGTATTTGATGATATGGATTTCA
Source organism: Persicaria tinctoria (assembly GCA_037127255.1). Classification (NCBI taxonomy): domain Eukaryota; kingdom Viridiplantae; phylum Streptophyta; class Magnoliopsida; order Caryophyllales; family Polygonaceae; genus Persicaria; species Persicaria tinctoria. The sequence goes on along the minus strand of JBANSL010000013.1, from coordinate 9,647,348 downwards.
AAATTAACACATATAGGGGTTGTAAGAATGTCTCTAGAGATGGAGTCATTTTTATAAAGACCATGAAGAAGGGAGGTCTATATCATGTGATAGGATCTCCTGAATTGAATGTGTCTACCCATATGGTTGAGGATGAAAATCTCATTCATATAAAAATGTGGCATGATAGGTTAGGGCATATAGAAAACACTGACATGATGCATTTGTTTAAAAATGGCATGTTAAATTTTAAACCATGCAATCTAGAATTCTGTGAAAGCTGCATTTTTTGGGCCCTGCACAGATAGAGACAATAGGGGGAGAAAGTATTTCCTTTCCCTTATTGATCGCTATTCTAGAAAAGTATGGGTATATTTGTTAAGATCCAAGGGTGAGGCTTTTGGCCGCTTTAAGACTTGAAATGCTATGGTTGAGAGTCAATCTAATTTCAAACTATAAGTGCTAAGAATTGATAATGGTTTAGAGTTTTGCCATAAAGCCTTTAATGAATTCTGCCAAATGAAGGGGATAAAGAGACATCTCACTGTCCCTGGCACCCCTCAGCAGAATGGCACTACTGAGAGGATGAACAGAACCTTGCTTGAGAAAGCAAGGTGTATGCTCATTGGTGTTGTCCTTAAGAGTTCCTTATGGGGTGAAGCAATCACAACTGCTGCCTATCTAATCAATAAGACCCCATCATCTGTTGTGGACTTCAAAACTCCACAAGAGATGTGGCCAGGAAAGAAGCCTGACATTACACACTTGAGACCATTTGGTTGCACTGCATATTCCCATGTATCACAGGGAAAGCTGCAACCTAGAGCTCAAAAGTGTGTAATGTTAGGCTATCCTGAAGGAACTAAAGGATACAAATTACTTGTTGTGCAATCTGGAGCTTATAAATGCATAACTTCTAGAAATGTAACTTTTAATGAAAAGAAATATCATTTCAAGAAGAAACTAACACTTGAGACTGAGAATGCAGGTACCCCTGAAGATCCTCCCCATGTTGTAGGATTCTATAATCCAAATGACCATGATGACCCAGAGGAAGATGAATTTGACATTGGATCTCCACAAGGCTCAAATAATGGAAACTCAACCCCTGAGATTCACTCTCCAGAAGTTGAGGTGTTAAACTCTCCTCAAAACAGTGAGCCTAAAGGCTATGGCTCACAAGGTAGTATCTCTACTCATTCCCACCAATCTGGTGGAAGAGTAAGTGACAATACTTCATCTCTCTCGAGCTCTCTTCAATCCTCTTCTACTGATACTTCTGCTTCTGATCATGTCTCTTTGCTTGATATGAATACTGCTGGAAATGTTGTGCCTGACTTGTCTAATTATCAACTTACTAGAGACAGAGAACCTAGAGTTAGGATCCCTAACAAAAAGGTCACCTCTAATATTGTTGAGTTTGCTTTTCTAGCTGTTGAAACTGTCAAACATCTTACACCTGAAAATTATGAACAAGCTATGAAAAGTTCTTATGCTAATGAGTGGTTGAAAGCCATGCATGAAGAGTTGCAGTCTATGTATGCTAACAAGACTTGGCTTTTAGTTCCTAAACCTAATAAAGCTAAGGTTATTTAGTGCAAATGGGTTTACAAACTGAAAGATAGTATTACTCCTATTGATCCACCAAAGTATAAAGCTAGGCTTGTAACTAAGGGCTTTAGGCAAAAGGAGGGGGTAGACTATAAGGATATTTTTGCACTTGTTGTTAACTATAAGACTCTGAGACTCATGCTTGCTATTATTACTGTTAATGACTGGGAACTTGAACATATAGATGTTAAGACAACTTTCTTACATGGTGACCTGAAAGAAACTATTTACATGCTAGCCTAAAGGGTTTAATAGATAAAAGGAAAACTGATTATGTTTGTTTGCTTAAAAAATCTATCTATGGCCTGAAACAGTCCCCCTAGGCAGTGGAACTTAAAATTCAATGCATGTATGAGATCTTTAGGTTTCACCAGAAGCAAATATGACACCTGCCTTTACTTTAAGCATGTTGGTTCTAAGAATCCCTTGTATGTTCTACTTTATGTTGATGATATCCTTCTGATCAGTGACAGCAAAGTTATTATAGATGGTGCTAAGAATGACTTGAAATTGCATTTTGATATGGAGGATTTGGGTTCAGCTAAAAAGATTCTAGGGATTAATATCATTAGAAACAGATCTGATAGAGTGATGTGGTTGGCTCAGGGTGATTATTTGCTTAAAGTTTTGGATAGATTATGCATGAACAACTCTAAACCTACACCTATCCCATTAGGACGACACCTAGAGTTATACAGAGATCCTAATCCTAAAACTGTTGAAGAATCTAACAAGATGGAAAACATTCCTTACGATGTTGCTGCTGGTTCTATAATGTATGATATGTTATGCACTAGGCCAGATCTTGCTTTTGCTGTGAGTGCCCTTAGCAGATTTTTGTCTAATCCTAGAGAAAAACACTGGACTGCAATGAAATATTTGCTCAGATATTTATGTGGCACCAAATCTATGGGTCTTATGTTTGCTAAACATACATCTAGAAATGAATTCCATGGATTTGTTGATTCTGATTATGCTGGTAATAGGGATAACAGAAAATCTACTTCTTCATTTTTCTTTACCTGGGCTGAAAACTGCATATCTTGAAAGTCTCAATTGCAATCTATTGTTGCTTTGTCTACCACTGAAGCTGAATATATTGTTGCAAGCCTGCAACTGAGGCTGCTAAAGAAGCTATTTGGTTGAAAGGAATTTTGAAGGAAATAGAAAGAAAGTCTTATATCCGTGTTGTGTTTTTTGATAATCAAAGTGCCATATATTTATGCAAGGATCCTATGTTTCATGAGAGAACCAAGCACATTGATATTAGATTTCACTTCATTAGAGATGAGATTGAAAAAGAAAATATCTCTGTTGATAAGATCTTAGGAGATGTGAACCCTGTAGATTTTGGTACCAAGATCGTGCATGCTAACAAATTCCATTTCTACAGGAATTTCCTAAAGATCTTTGATGTGCCTTAGTTCAAGAGAGGCACGCGGGCTGATGACTGATGGGGGAGGAATGTTCCTAGAAGAAGACCACTCAACTGGAAGAACAAAGAAGATACAAACTCAGAATTATGAGGGCATTTGTTACAACAATGTAATCCTAGGTTTGTCTTTGTATTTTATAGATCTAGGATGGCAAGTGTTTGGATGTAATGGACTTGAAGAAACACTAAATGAGCTAGCTAGGACTATAGGTGAGGTCTCGAGCCTTTGGACACGCTTAAGGGACCCCAAGACCACCTTGGTTCGGACTCTAGGTGCACCAAGGTTCTTGAAGACTAACCTATTGTGTGTTGGCCACGTTTTGGTGTTACATGTACTAAGGGTTCTGGATTTTGGGCTGGCCCATAACTCTGATAACACTCTCTTTTGAGGGACATCCGAGCCCATGAGCTTGCTCCTTTCATTTGAATCCCTTTGAGACGTTGTAACCCTAAGACACTCACACCCTCCTCTATATAAACGCTCATGTTCACAATCTAGAGCGAAGAGAGAGAGGCTCCGACGGCAAAACCCTAAACCTAAAGTGAGAAAGAGCGAGACGAAAAAGGAAGAGCCTTGCTCATCCATGGAGGGCTTGATTCCTGTCACTTGGAGTCTGCATCGTCTTCATATGGATTGAAGAGCTGTGAAAGGGGGCTCTTACCCTTTCAAATCTCTGAACCCTTACCTCTTTTGTTTCTCTGTGTTTAGTTGCTAGCTCATTAAGTGTTTCTCATCTGATATCCAAACTTGTAACCAGATCTTGTATCTTTGTTCAAGTTAGTGGTATTCTCGGGACCGGGTCTCTCCTCTTGAGGCCCCGTGGAGTAGGAAAACCGAACCGCGTTAACAAATCCTCGTGTTCTTTAGATTTACAGTCGTTCATCTAGTCTAGAACTCGAATTGATAGTTGACGTGAAAGGGGGTTTTACAATAACAAAAATGAAACATCATGTACGTCCGTACCTGGCAAACCGGAGGATAATCTTCATTGGTGTTTGGATTGATCACATCGGTGTCTTTACTTTTGGGTTTAAAAATAACCATAGGCCACCCACAAATGTGGCCAAGGAAGTAAATATGAGACCTGGCGCTGAAAATCCTCCCAGCAAACCTGTTGTAAACCGCGTCCGCCTCCCACTTTAGCAACAACACGTTCTTGATCGCCCAAAGCACCGCTGCCACCGCCAGTGTCGCGAAGCTCCACGATCCCACGTGTCGCACCACGTGGGTATCCGGCTCCTTCTTGATCCCCCGATTCGTCCGGTAATAAAGCAGCCACGTCAACAGCACCGAGCCGGACAACACGAGAAGGTTGATGCTCCGCCTCATCCCCTTGGCGAAGTAGACCACGTTCTTCTTCTTCTTCTTCGTTTGGCATAGGAGGTAGAGCAAGACATGGGTCACGATGCTTATCACGTGGTACCCGCACGAGACCATGACCACGAGTAGGCTCCATTTCCAGAGCTCCGTGTGGAGGACGATTTTTTTTTTCAGGCACGGAACGGTGAGGTTCACTATAAGCCACGTTATCAAGATTATGACGAGTCGGATGCGGATCACCGTTGGGAGCTTATCTAATTTCCTGTTAAAAGTGTACGAATCGGATACAAAGTCATGTTGTACCAGGGCTTAGCCAGCAAATTAAAAATCGAGGAGGGCTCAATTATATTATTGGACTGGATTTTATTTTAATATATATATATATATAGTATGAGACATATTTTTTTTTTAAAAAAGAATATAATAGAAAATACATTAAATATATGATCTAAATAGCCATTTTGAATTTAAAAAGGAAAAAAATCATAAAGTAAAGTACTAAAGTTAGAGAGGGATTTGAACTCAAAACTTCATCATTCAAGTTCTCACCTCGTACCAACTAAGCCAAACACACTTACTAATTTTCAAAAAAAAAACACACACACTTATTAATTTATTACTTTTTTAACATTTTTTAACCCTTAAATTATCAAAAATTACAAAAAAAAAAAAATTATATTATTTTTACGTTTTCCCCCGAGGAGGGAACTAGAGCCACCTCATGCGGATGCCCCCCTCCATCCGCTCATGTGTGTGTATAAGGTTTGGCTCTATTAACTGGAAAATACGTATATCATAATGAATTGAAGTAATTGACGAGGTGAATATATATATATAATTCATCGAAAGAGGGAGGGACACATGCTCCTCTTACCTCCACCCCTTCTCATGTAGTTTAGAAAAAAACAATAATAAGTAAAATTAATTTGAACTCACTTGGCTTTTTTATGGCCGTCCTTGACTTTTTGGTAGATGTTCTGTGGGGAAGGGCGGCCGTCGGGGATATCATTGAAGACTTCGTTGATGACGTTCTTGTCGCAGATTAGCCAAGTGCCAGCGGCGGTAGAGTAGGAAGATTGGGAGGAAAATGAAGAAAAACAATAAGAAGAGCCCCACGTCTTCTGCGTAGCTTCTGCATTTTTCGAGTTTGGTTGGAGGTGGGGAACCGGAACCGGCATCGGCCCCGGCCCCGGCCCAACTGGGGATCTCTACGCCCACTTCTTGTGACATGGTTACCTACTTTATAATTCTATGCCATGGATCTCCAACCTTTAATTTGTACATGTACGTGTTTCCTTATTATTACTCGATGGTTGACCTAGCTACTATTATAAAATTTTATGGTCTTCACTTTGTTGAATAATAATAATAATAATAAAGTATTATTTTTTTAAAGACTCTTTATTTTATAAATTTAGGAGGGACCCGGAAACGCAAGTTTTACGTTGTTTGTTTCCTTTCATTTGATTTTTGTCTTCATTCATAGACTCTTTGGCTTCCTTGTCTCCATCGAATTACCATATCCACAAATGCCACTTAAGACTCTCTATTTCACTCGACTCATTATTGATAGCGACTATCCTCCTACCCTAATTAACCTGTCGGCCATCTTCCACGACCACACATCTATCACCCATAGGGATGATATTCGAGCCGAATGAACCGAGCTTGACATGTTCAAGCTAGTTAGGCTCGAACGGTAAACGAACCGAGCCAAGCTTGAGCCCAAAATTTATTCGAGCTTTTTTTGGCGCTCAAGCTCGGCTCGCGAGCCTAACCTCAAACTCGAGCTCGGCTTGTTAGGCCCGAAGAAGCCGAACAAACAAGCCCAAAGCTCGTTCAAGCTCGTCAACTGGGCTCGTTCGAGCTCGGTATATTGTTTAAAGCTTAAATGTAAATATTACAGATTTACAGTAGCAGATGTGTGTCTTAATAAAATCCAACAATATAGATTGAAACAAGATCCAACAATACAAAATTCTCAAATACCGCAATACAAAAACAAAATAAGTAATCCCAACTCTTAATTTTAGATCTCTGACACGGAATTCTCACCTCTTAAAACACAAAATCGAAGCAACAAACCCTAATTTCATACAAATCTACAGTTGAGCCATGAACGGGAAGGATAGATCTGAGGGAGTACTAAATCATCCAGCAACTGAGCAACGGTAAAGGGAAAAAGAATGGAAAATCGAGGGAGTAACCAGGAGAATGAACGAGTGACAAGGAGAACGAACGAACAAATCAATTGCTTAATTATTCAAAATTCGAACAAGAAGATACAGTTGTAACAAGAAGATTAACAAGGAAGACAGCCGAACGAATGAACAAGGGAGGCTTACCTGTGCTGCTGCTAGAAGACAGACAAGTATTTTGCAACGTCTTTCAACAAACGTTGAAGCCCTAGTTCAAACGTTCGAATTCTTTCAACTCGGATGGGTTGGCCTTTATAAGGAGATGAAGTGGAGAGTAGTCCGTAGAAGTTTTACCTCCAACGCATAAAGTCTTATGCAATCCTATGTCTCCTGCAACATCGATCTCACATCTCTCTTTGTGTTGAGCGTTTTTATATCTTTGAGTATGTGAGATTTCTATTGAGATTTATATTACAATTCATTAGGGTTATACCAAGGGTTCTTTACCCAAACGTATTAAGATACTTCGGTATCGGTCACTGGTGTGTGTGTTTGGGTTGCTAGATAGGAAGTGTGAGGCTTCTAAGTTTAGAAGAGGGAATGTCTTCTAGCTAAAGGTTGTATCTAGAACTCATAGGAAGAAGTGAAATAAAGTTGTGTTGAATCCTACTGGATAACCCTAGGCGGGGACGTAGACAAGGTTGTGCCGAACCTCGTTAACATATCCTGTTTCCTTTACTTTCTGCTCTTTATCTTTATTATTTACTTTTGTTTTGCTTGTTATTCGTTATTTCATTCTTAACTTGTCTCTGTGTTTCCGATAAGGCCTTATCTCTGTTGGTAAGGTCTTACAGTTCCTGATATTGCAAAAAGTTGTCATACTCTATTCATCCCATCTTCTAGAGTATTTGTTAGCTATTTATCTGCATATTCCGCACTTCAATTGGTATCGGAGCCTAACTCACGCACCTTAGATATTACTATCTGTGAGTCTAACCATGGAAGGCGAAGGACAAGGCGGCTTCGGTCAAGGAAGATCTGTTTCACGTCCACCTCTCTTTGTTGGAAACAACTTCATGCACATGAAATGGTTTTAACGGGTTGTTCTTTGCAATTTTAGTTTTAAGAGGTGTTTTTTCACAAAACATCCTATTTAAAGGATGGTTTTATGCAACTTGGCTTTAATTATTTGCCTTTGTCTTGTGTATAGTAGGAGAGGGCTAGTAGCAGCCAGCAGCGCGCCAAGGACAGCTGCCACAACATCAGAGAGAAAGAAAGAGGAGGGAGAAAGGAGAGGAATTTGGTTGTGACAATGTTGGTGAGAAGGAGGCAAGCGATGAAAACGATGGCGGCTAATATACCAGTCATGACTTGGTTTAAGACCTTCACCCCCTCTGTTGCATCCGAGAGTGTGTGCCCTAGTGCTACGCAGTTTTTGTGAGCCTTTACCTGACCATATATATAATGCATATATACTCATGGTCGATCAATATATATATACGCTAAGGAAATATATGTGTGTGTAATTTGATTTACAAAGGTATGCAACAATTTTGATTTGAACTGAGGTTTTACCCAATGAGACATGAGAAAGTGAAATTAATTAGTTAAAAGTCATGGAATTAAGAGAATTTTATATAAGCGTGAATATAGTGACATATTCTTAATTATTATTCAATATTCCCATTATGCTATTCGAAAAAACGTTCTTCTAATTAACCGGTATCCATAGGCATAGGTTAAGCTTTCTATATTTGTAAAGATGCTATTGCTAATAGATTTATTGATCTAGGTTATGTAATTGGGGCATGAATTAGATCAACCGTTAAATTAATTATATGGAAAAAAAAATAAAAAAAGAAGAGAAATTTCTCAAGTTGAGGTTTTCTTAGTCGATCAGTACAAGTAGACATACTCACATACATACGTAAAACTTACCATGTACTTCTCGAAATCTTTATAGGAGATTTGGGGCGAGAAATCCGAATATTCATCCTTCAACATAGGGTACAAGATGTTTGCATCTTCATCTTCCAATTTGAATGTATCGCTCAGGTCCTTCTCTGTTATGTACCTATAAATTTACCACATAACAAAAATGAATACAATTATGTGTGTGTGTATATAGGATATGAATATATGAGTCCTCACATTTTATAAAAACTGGTATTGATCTTCTGGCACTGCTCCAAGATGTGAGATTATGAGATTGATTGTAATGTCCTCTTTGAGGGTTTCCATTCATTGATATAACATATATATATATATATATATATATATATATATATATGTTACAAAGGTATTGGGTCTTAATGGGCTTTTAGCCCACTATACAATATGAGACCTATGTAATCTATCAAACCCCCGCAGTCGAAACGGGAGGGGTCCGTACAGTGAGACTGGAACGAAAATCAATGAACAACTGTCTAGGTAAACCCTTGGTGAATATATCAGCGTACTGATAAGAGGACGTGACATGTAGAACGCGGACATGTCCAATGGTAACCTTGTCCCTGACGAAGTGGAGATCAAGCTCAATGTGCTTCGTGCGTTGATGCTGGACTGGGTTGCTAGCCAGGTAGACGGCAGAGACGTTGTCAGTGTAGACCAGAGTGGCCTTCTGCAAGGGGCATCGTAGCTCAAGCAGGAGATTGCGAAGCCAAGAGCACTCGGAGACAACGTTGGCAACACCCCTGTATTCGGCTTCAGCGCTGGAGCAAGACACGACGGACTGACGCTTGGCTGACCAAGATACAAGAGTGTCATTGAGGAAGACATAGTAACCAGACGTGGAGCGACGTGTGTCTGGACAACCACCCCAATCCGCATCAGTGTAAGCCACAAGATCAAGCTTAGAGGAAGGAGTGATGGTGGTGCCGAGCTCGAGGGTGCCGCTGATGTACCGAATGATCCGTTTCAAAGCCTGAAAGTGAGGTTCCCTAGGGGCATGCATGAACAAGCAGATCTGTTGAACGGCGTAACTGATATGAGGCCTGGTGAAAGTGAGATACTGAAGAGCACGAGCGAGGCTCCTGTACAGTGTGGGATCGTCAACCAAAGGACCAGAATGAGCACTGAGCTTGTTGGATGTATCGACTAGGGTCGCGACGGGATTACAGTTGACCGTCTTAGCCCGAGCAACAATCTCAGCAGCATACTTACTTTGTAAGAGAAACAGACCAGACGCATGCCGCTGAACAGCAACTCCCAAGAAGTAAGACAGCTGACCCAGATCGGACATGGCGAATTCCGCACTCAACTGCGAGATTATAGACGTCCGAAGAGCATCAGAAGAGGCAGTGAGAATGATGTCGTCGACATAAAGCAGCAGGAATGCCAAGTCTGAGCCTCTGCGATAGATAAACAAAGACGTATCCGAACGGCTGCCAGTGAAACCCAAACGGAGCAGATGAGAGGCAAAACGCTGGAACCACGCCCGCGGAGCCTGTTTCAGACCATATAGAGAACGATTGAGGAGACAGACATGCTTTGGACGCTCAGCATCAGTAAACCCCGGTGGCTGAAACATGTAAACTGTCTCGTTCAGATGACCATGCAGAAAGACGTTCTTGACATCTAACTGATGGATGGCCTAGTTGCGCGACAGAGCCAGACTCAGGACCACTCGGATAGTGGCAGGCTTGACCACGGGGCTAAAGGTCTCACCACAAGACGGGCCTTGTAGCGCTCCAACATCCCATCAGAGTGGGACTTGTGACGAAAGAGCCACATACAGCGAATGACGTTCGCCTCAGGAGGGCGAGGAACAAGAACCCAAGTACCATTCTTCGTAAGGGCCCTGTATTCGTCGAGCATAGCCGCCTGCCAATTCGGGTCGAGGAGGGTTGTTTTGTGGGAGGTGGGAACGGGGGAGAGGGAGGTCTGGGTGGGGGCATAGGGTGAATGGGAGTCGGGAAGGACGGGGGCAAGAGGGGCTAAGCAAGGGGAAGAGACGGCGGGCGGATCAAAGGCAGCGAGGGTTGCGGCGGCCGCCGCCAGGGAGGGGTTTAAGGCTGCGGGCGCAGCATTTGTACATGCGGCGGGCGCCGCCAGGGAAGGGTTTAGGGTTGTGGGCGCAGCATTAATTTGTACATGCGGCGGGCGCCGCATGTAGGTGAGGCGAGGTTGTTAGGCGAGGTGATGGAAGGTGGATAGCGGGGTGATGGTCGGTGGTCATGGAGATAATCTGACGGGGTCTGAAGACATCGGAGACGTTGCGGGTGTGTGGTCTGGTGGTAGGGGGTGGTGGGGGAGGTAGGGGAGGGGGAGACGCAGGAGCACCGGGAGAGCTCTGGGGGAAGAATGAAGTGAGGAAATGGTGACTCAGACTCTGTCGACGACACAGGGGGTGTGGAAGACGCGAAGGGAAATCGCGACTCATCAAAGGTGACATGACGAGAGAGAATGATCCTGTGAGTCTTGATATCGAGGCAAATGTAACCGCGATGATCAGACGGGTAGCCAAGAAAGACACAAGGGGTAGAGCGTGGGTGAAGCTTGTGGGGGGCGGTGGATGACTGATTAGGGAAGCACAAGCAACCAAAGGTACGAAGGTGATCATATATGGGCAAAGTGCAATACAGTGCCTGAAACGGTGAGCGATGGTTGTTTGAGGGTGGTGGAAGGGAGAATGTTGAGGAGGTAGCATGTGGTGGCCAAGGCGTAAGGCCAATAAAGGAGGGGACTGGATGCGTGGAAGAGGAGAGTGCGCATCATATTGGTAATGGTTCGGATGATTCGTTCGGCCTTGCCATTTTATTGAGAGGTGTAGGGGCAGGACAAGCGATAGGAGATCCCATTGGTATTAAAGAAAGTGTGAAAAATTTTGTTGTCAAATTCGCGGCCATTGTCGCATTGGAAACACTTGACAGAAGTGTGAAACTGTGTTTTGATGTAAGCGTGGAATTTGGCAAAGATAGGGAACACTTGAGATTTAAAGTGCAGAGGAAAAACCCATAAGAAATGTGTATAATCATCCAGAAACAAGAGGTAATACTTATGACCCTCCTTGATAGGCACAGGAGATGTCCAAATATCACTATGAATAATATCAAAAGGTGCAAATGTAGTGTTTAAAGATCGCTGAAAAGGAAGTCTGACATGCTTGCCTAACTGACAAGAAAAACATAAACTAGAGCGATGCTCTTTATTACATTGGACTAGACTCTTAGAACGAAGTAAATCTAAAACTGCAGGACTGGGATGACCAAGGCGTGCATGCCAAAGACTGGATGATGATGCCGAGAGGGCGACTGGACTTGACGGGCTGGATGGTGAGGGCTACGACACAGGATAGAGCTCCCTGGTGCTATTACATCTCAGGCGAGTAACCCCCGTAGTAAGATCCTTCACAGAGAAACCAAACGGATCAAACACAAGAGAAACATTATTGTCAGTGGTGAACCGACGGACAGAGATAAGGTTTTTGACAAGTTTGGGGCCAACAAGGACGTTGTTGAGGTGCAAAAGGTTGGTAGGGGTTGGTAGTGTGGTGTGGCCAATGCCCGAAGTAGCAAGGCGACCACCGTTGTCGACGATAATAGAATGAGCAGACCCCTTAAAAGAAAGAGAGGAGAGAGTACCTGAGGAGTTCGTCATATGAGAGGTAGCGCCAGTGTCCATGTACCAAGCGGCGTCATGGGGTGTCAGCTGCATTGAGGAGAAGGCATTGTGCACATCAGTCGGGTATGCCTGATCAGACGACGGGTATGCCTGATGACTGACAGGGCGGTGAGCAGGACCCAACAAGCCCTGCTGACGGTTGGGATACGGGGCTGGTCCACGAAACGACGCACCGGGGTAGCCATAGGGCATCCAAGGAGGGTAGTCAGGGTTAGAGTACCAAGAGGGGTGGCGGGGATCATACTGCTGCGGGCAGCCATTGCTGCGACCATTGCCGCGGCGGCCGCCGCCGCCTCTTGGTCCCTGCTGGTCGTTGCTGCGGCCAAGCTGGAGGGAAAGCCGCTCGATGATGTCACTGGATGAGACCAACGCCGTCTTGTCTTTTGCGGCGTCGGTTGTCTGACGGTGAAGGCGAGTCTTCTCCAGGATCAGTTGAGACCGGGTCTTCTCGAACGTAAGGAGAGGTTCCGTCTGCTGTATATGAGTAGCAGCAGCATTGTATTCGGAAGGGAGGCCCGAGAGTACCTGGAGGACGAGACGGGTGGCGCTGGGTTTGGAGTCGACGGCATCGAGCTGATCAGCCAGGGTCTTGATGTGCTGACAGGAGGCAGATATCGACGGGAAAGAAGAAAGCTTGCAACTTGAGAATTCGTGCTCGAGATAGACAACACGGGTGGACTTGTTGTCTTGAAAGATATCCTGAAGTTTCTTCCAAGCATTCAAGGCGGAGTCTTTGGGGTCGAGTATGGTGGTCAATAGATCTTTTGAGATGGTGTTGAAGATCCATTGAAGGACAATGGTGTCAAGTTGAGCGAAGAGATCGTCGTCTTCGCTTTCAGGGCGTTTGGCGGAGGAGTCAATGTGGTGGAGGACTTTATGAGCCTTAACATGGGTCGTGAAGAGGTGAGACCACATGGTGTAAGTACTGGATTCATGATCAAGAATGATAGGGATGCAATTTTTGATATTGGAGATGGTTAGGGCGGAATGGAAGGGTGATTTGGTGGCGGTGGGTTCGGTGGTCATTGTGACGAGAAGGATGGAGAGAGAGAGGAGTGATGGGGAGGCGGCAAGGGGACGGGGAGGCCGACGGCAAGGGGGTGGCCGATGGCAAGGGGGGAGGGTGGCGGCGAGGAGAGAGAGAAGTGGCCGAGGTGAGTGGGGGCGGCTAGGTGGCGGTGAGGAGAGAGAGAGAGGTGGCGGCTAGGGCTAGGGTTAGAGAAAAAGAAATTTAGGGTCTTTGGATCTTAGGCTGTGATACCATGTGAGATTATGAGATTGATTGTAATGTCCTCCTTGAGGGTTTTCATTCATTGATATAACATATATATAGGTTACAAAGGTATTGGGCCTTAATGGGCTTTTAGCCCACTATACAATATGAGACCTATGTAATCTATCACAAGACATCGGAGGTGCCGTCATCTTCTCTAGAATACGCCCTCGAAAGATAGACGAAACACTTGGCCATCTTCTTAATATCATACAGTGTAGCAATTTCCTTGCAAATACACAAAATGCGCTTTGCTTTCCTCCTCCTGTTCTCCGAATCGCTAATTTCCTTTTCATTCTTCCGATCATGTTGATCTGTACGAGCCTTTGATTTCCTCGTTGTTGATAACTGTTACAGGTTATGACATACGAGTGTATAATGGTCCGATGTACTTGTATATGTGTATTTTTAGACATTTTGAGCTCCATTGATTTCTTTTCGGGTGTGCAAATGTACACATTTGAGCATGTAATAATGTGCAATTTAAGCACATTATCCCTCATGTGCAAAAACGTTTTTAAAAAGTAAAACAAATTTATTGGTGTACTGTATTTTTTATGATTTTTTTTTAAAAATTATTTTTATTTGAATAGTTTGTAAAAATACACATTTGATCGTTGGAGCAAAATATCAAAAAGTAAGATGTATTTTTTACATATCTTGTACAAATATATACATTATAGGCAAAACCATTGTGGATAGTTTTAGCTAGCTATCATATTGATGTAATTAAGAGAGCAGTTAGGTTGTTAGCTATCATATTGATGTAATTAAGAGAGCAGTAGGTGGTTAGCTAGCAGATTGGGAGCATTCTAGGGGTTAGGGAGGTGGACAAGCATGAACGTTATCTTGGGCTCCCAACTATGGTGGGTTGACGGAGGGAAAGTCGTTGATTTACCTCGCCAAAAATAAATCCCAAACAAACAAACTAGTATAGTATGCAAGTAAGGGGTCGAACCCTAGAGAATCAAGTATTTCTAAATATTGTGTATTTATCAATATAAAAAGATAATATTTTTATGAATGAAAATAAAAGAAAATAATATTGACAAAAGCAAATAAAGGATAGAAGAAAAGCGTTTCCACCTACAAGTTCTCTACATTGGTTGGTTTTATTGATCATCGAATCCTTTTCAAGTTATTATCTTTTCCTACGAATTCCTCTCGTCTTGGTTTAAGTAGATTAAAAGTCCTACGAGTCCAATTAATCCCTTACACCTCAATGCAACCTTAACACGGTCAAGATTTATCAAAGAGATAGCAAATAGTCCCAAGAACTTGAGCATATAAATAACACCAATTAAACACGGTAAATCAATGTTTAAGATATATGTCAACTCCCTACATAATCATGCTTCAAACACGGAATCCACAATCTTATGCGTGCTACTACGGAAATAACACAAATACGAAAGTATTAAATCCTAGCATGAAATCAATATTATCAAGGTAGCTAATCAATATAACATCAATAACATAATCAATATCACATAAAGAAGTTGAAAGAATTATAGAGGAAAAATAACTTAAATTAGAAACTCACAAACCACCAACCAAGTCTCGAAAGTGTAGGCGAAAACTACAAAATTAGCCAAACATGGCTTACCTAAGCTTTCTTCTCTTCAATGGTGGTTTCTCTACTTGGAATTAATTTGAAAACTTTAAACTAACCCTAGAACATCCTATTTATAAGCCTAATATCTTCCATAAATAAGGTAAAAGATAGATAAAAGATAAAAGCTTCCTAAACAAACTAGATAAAAGATAGAACTTTCCTAATTTAACTCAGCGTCAGTTTCCGCTGGCAGCGAAAATTTCCGCTGGCAGCGAATGGCCTCAATCAAGCTCCTGTTGGATTTTCGCTACCACACTCGCTACCACACTCGCTGGCAGCGAATGCCCATGCCTTAGAAACTTTTCCAAGCCTCATCGGGTCCTTCCTTTCCGCTTCCGCGAGCTGCTCCTCCCGCTGCCGCGAGCTGCTCCTTCCGCTGCCGCGAGTTGCCGAGTCTCTGTCGCCCTGGCGATTCTCGCTGGCAGCGACTTTTTCCGCGGCAGCGAGTGGCTCGCTGCAGCGAGTCCAGTCGCTGGCAGCGAATGCTGCCTGGTCGGCCGGGCTGACTCGACTCGCTGGCAGCGAACTCCATTCGCTGGCAGCGAGACGTGCCGGATCCTGGACATGCTCCGGATGACTCCACACACTGGCAGCGAGATCCCATCCGCTGGCAGCGAGATCGCATTCGCTGGCAGCGAGTTCTGCTCAGGACACCTTCCCGCACGATGTTGCTGACTTGATCCGCTGTAGCGGAAAGACATTCGCTGTCAGCGAAAATCCAACAGTACACCATCACGTAGATCTTCGAAAGAGCTTTCCAACGCATGCTCATATGCGTCGATCGGACATCCGAGGCCTCCGGAAAGTGCGTTACAAGTTCAGCTCGCCGGGCGGACAGCTTTCACGACTCGCCCTCGTTTTCGCTCTTAGACCTCGATTTCGTTCTCCGTTGCTCCTTGGGTTGTTCCATTCTCTTCAGGACTTCTTCCTTAAGCTCTCCCAAGTCTCGCCTTAGCCTTACTTAGCTCCGTTCCTCGTGTTCTTTGCCTCGGATCTACGAATCTACATAAAACCATCGAAATAGCGTAGATTCCGAACTTTCCCACAAAATGAATGCTAATCTAATTAACACTAAAACATGATTATATAACAATGAAATGCAACTAAACTAACCTATAATGCCTATTGGAAACATGCCTTATCATGGGTCGATCGAAAAAGGTAATATTTCAGCAGGTTAAGGAGAGAATCTGGAAAAAGATGAAGGGGTGGAAGAGTAAGTGCCTATCAAGAGCTGGGAAGGAAGTCATGATTAAGGCAGTTGCGCAGGTCATTCCTACATACACCATGTCATGTTTCCAATTATGTTTCCAATTGTCGAAGGGTTTATGTGAGGAAATTGTGCAACTGTTATGCAATTTCTGGTGGGGGGATGCGGACGGTCCTAGGAAGGTGCACTGGAAGAGCTGGAAAAGAATGTGTCGGGCAAAGAGCAAGGGAGGATTAGGTTTTCGGGATATCGAGCTGTTTAACGAGGCACTTCTAGCTCGGTAGGGATGGCGGCTGATACAGAACCCGGACTCCTTGATTTGCTAGATTGCTAAAGGCAAGGTATTACCCCTCAACTTCCTTTCTACAAGCCACAATAGGTTATAATCCAAGTTATACATGGATGAGCATTCTGAGCGGGAAATTGGTGTTGAAGAAGGGGCTGGTTTGGACGATTGGCAATGGAACCTTTGTCAATGTTTGGGATGATGGGTGGATCCCTAGACCAACTAGCTATAAGATTATAGCTAATTTATATGGAGGGGAGCCGCAATTAAAAGTCTGCGACCTCATCGATTGGGATTTGGGTAAATGGGACGAGGAGAAAGTCCGTGCTCTCCTGCTGCCTTGTGATGCTGAGATTGTCCTTCGGATACGCCTTGTACACCCATTGAGTGTTGATGAGTTATCCTGGTGTCAATGCAAGAATGGGTTATTCACTGTCAGATTGGCAAACCATATGCTCATTGAGGAGAGTATAACCAAGGAATGGGATGTGGGGCAAGCTGATGGGAACACTAGAGCTACGGTTTGGAAAGGAGCGTGGAAGCTTGAGGTCGTACCTAAGGTGCGTTCTTTTATATGGAGAGCGGCCAAGGAGGTTCTACCCTGTAAGAGTAATCTTTGGAGGCGACGTATTACACCGGATGACAGGTGCGATCTATGTGGAAGGGAAGAGGATGGAGCCCATGTTTTGTTCGACTGTCGCCCAGAAAAACAGGTTTGGAAGCTGCTACCTTCGTTAGCCTGGTTCAGGAAGGGACAGAGAACGGTCTTCTCAACGCTCCAACAGGTCATCACCATGGGCTCGTCAGAGGAGAAGCGGCTATGGGCTACTGTCACATGGAAGGTTTGGCAGGAAAGAAACAAAAGAGTTTTCGAAGGCATTGAAATGGACCCAAAGGCGCTGGTTATGAATGCGACGGACGAGCTTACGATGTATAAGGGGTTGACACAATGGCTGGGGTAGGCTTCGAAGGAGCTTAGGCAAGCTGGGATGGGCAAGTGGGAGAAGCCGGTGGCGGGTTTTGTGAAGGTGAATTGCGATGCTGCTGTTTCGGAGGATAAGGGTTCTGGAATTGGTTTCGTATGCAGGAATGAGGATGGGGAGCTGCGAGTGGCAGGGCATAGGGCCATTGCTTTTACCCAAGAGCCAGAGGTAGCTGAGGCGGAGGCGGTCCGGTGGGCAGTGCAGCTAGTGGCTGAAAGGGGAACACAACGGGTGGTGATTGAATGGGATTGTTTGCCGCTAGTTGAGAAGTTGCAGAAAGGATATGAGGGAAGGGGCATTTTGGCGAAGCTGGTTGAGGATATTAGAAGATTGGCTGGAGATCTGGGCGAGGTGCGGTGGTCCCATGTGCGGCGCAAAGGCAATGAAGTAGCACATTGACACATTGTCTAGCAAGAACTCGACCTATTAGCTCGATTTTAATTTTCGCATCTAGTTTGTTGCCAAATGACGCTCATGTAGCTTTCTTGAATGATCTGAAGTAATATTTAAGCACGGGGGCTTTTTCTCAAAAAAAAAAAAAGTGGCTAGCTATCACTATCAGATTGGTTAGCTGAATGTATATATAAACATCTCCCTTGTACAAGGGATCTCACATCGAAACTACTCCCTTTGGTAATCAAAACTTGTCGTTTACTATTTATGTACGCTTTTTTAGAATGATAAAAATTATATAAAATATTAAACTTTTTTTACATTTGTTTTTATAAATTCATAGTTAATAGTAATAAGTATGAAATTATTTTAAAAAAAATATTTAAAAAGTTAATATTTTATATAGTTTTCAACACCTAAAAGAGCGTGCATGAATAGTAAAACGTCAAATTTTAATTAACGGATAGAGTATGAACTAAATAAATTAAACATATTATATATAAGTTGGCGAATTACTTCTTCTATTATCCATTGGTTTTCTGATGGAATATCACTAGGCTTTTGTAGTTGGGCTCTCGTAATCGGTCTAACCCACAAACCCAATCCGGTGAACAGGTACGGAACCAGAAATTAAAATTCGGGTGGGCTATATAGACTAAATTTTTCTATACGCATAATCTTTTTTAAGAAACCCTTAATTTAATAAATAAATAAAAATTTATTAAATTTTCTTAATTCTTTTTACCTATTATTTTATTTTTGTAAAAATGGGACGGGTTGGAGCCGACACAAGCCGCCCCTTGGTCCGTCCCTGATTCTGAATCATAAATTTTATAAAACTCTTGTGAATTGACTTTATGTTTATAAAATTTAACTAATAATAAAAAAACATGAACTTTTTTAATAAGGCAAGAATTCGAGACCAAACAGATATTGCTCCTTGAGTGGCCGACAAGTAAGCATACGATGAACTGTCAAACATACAATCATTATGATGTACATACCTCGCTAACCTGAGCATGTTCTTCAAAATGCCACCCACAAATGAGGCAAAGGAGTAAAACTGCCACCCAGCGCTGACAATCCTGTCCCAGAACCTCCGTTAAACGGTGTTGGCCTCCCAAATGAGCGACAGCACAGTCCTCAGCGCCCACAGCACCGCGGCCACCGCCTGCGTCATAAAGGTCCCCGTCCCCAGGTGCTGCAACACGTGGGGCTCCTTCATCCGGAAGAGCAAGCCCCACGCTAGCAGCAGAGCCCCCGATAACACCAGGTGGTTGACGCTCCGCCTCATTCCCTTGGCGAAGTACACCACGTCCTTCTTCTTCCTCGACTCCCATTTCCCGTGCAAGTGGTACAACAACAATTGGGTCGCCCAACTTATCAATTTGTACCCGTACACGGCCATGGTGGCCAGCAGGCTCCATCTCCACAGCTCGAAGGGGATGGTCTTCTTCCTGACGCTTGGGAAGATGAAGCCCACTATCAGCCACGGACAAAGATGATCAGTAATCGGATGCGGATTGCATTTGGGAGCTTCGCGTATTTCCTGTATTCATAAAATATTAAATTTATGATTTAATTAGTCATTTTTAGTAGAAAAAAATTAAGAAACATATAAAAATATAAAATATAAAAAATGAATCTAAAATATGAAGGTAATAAATACTCCTTACCAACTAATATAATCTATCTTTATAATTTTTTATTTTTTTAAACTATTTTATCACTAACATTAGTAAAAAAAATTACCAAATATATATATAAAAGATAACATATTTCTAAGTTTTTCTTCCGGATTATGATCTTCGGCCAACCCAATCCCCCCCGATCCACCATGGTTAAAATTCATTGATATTGATGGAGATAAAAGATATTTATAAATTATAAGTGGAAACGGTTTTCTATCTTAGAATAAGAAGCTTTATTAATTGGAAAAGATTTTTCAAAACTATACTCCGTATTGTTTTCCTATTTAGTAGTGAATCTTTTTTAAAAAGATTCTTATCATAGCCAGCGTTGTAGACTCTAGTGGCATAGGGTTTCCTCATTATCCTACAAGTCCTAGGTTCGAGGCTTGGCATCACCAACATATAAAAAAAGATTCTTATCATATCCCCTTAGATTATATATATAGGATATATAAGAGAATATAACTCACTTAGCGGCTTCATTGAGCTTATGCGCAGCTCGTTGGTAGACGGGTAAGATGGGGAACCACTGGTCTCTAGCTGGGGGGTGGGTCCGCCGGGTTTCTTCGATGAAGTCGCCGACGACGTTCTTGTTGCAGACTAGCCAAGCGCCGGCAGCGTAGAGGAGGTAGAATGGGAGGGTTAAAACAAGGAAAAATAAAACTAAGCATTTTTGGAGCTTGGTTGTTGTTGTTGTGGGTTGAGGTGTGAGGAAACGCTGATCTCTACGGCTACTTCTTGTGCCATGGTTACTTAACTACTACTTTGATGGATCTCTGCAACGTTTGATTTGTAGTTATATATAGGTCGATTATAATCTCTAGTACTTATAATATTTGAGGTGGTTTTTTTTTTTGTCAGTTTATAACATTACTCGAATGAGTCATTCAGGAATTTGAGCTGACTTTGACAATGTGAATTTTGAAGTCAATTCAAATCAAATTAATATGATACTTTGTTAATTCTTTTTTATTTTATTTTAATTGAGATAGAAACTTCTTAATTAAATAAAAAAAAATTATATATATATAATCAAAACTTGTATTAAGCCGTGCATTATTATTTTTTAATCAATTTCACTTATTAAATTGACCACAAGTCTTTTATCTACTTCAATTCATAATTGATAATTCAATACTACATCTGTTTATAAATAGATATCATTTTTCTTTTTGGCGCGTATTTTGATGAGCTAAAAATTGTCTAAAATATTAACTTTTTAAATATTTTTTTTATAATATGACACTTATTATTAATAAGTATTTATATTATATTAACAAAATACTAAAATTTTGATATTTTATATAGTTTTTAGCTCCTTAAAAAACGTGTCAAAAGTCAAACGATATTTATTTCTAAGGGCATCCGCATCCATGTCGGCTTCTAGGGTTTCTTAACCCTCATTTATCACTTTCTCTTTCCTTAAAAATCTCTACCTACTTTTTTACCTACATCAATACGGGTTTCGAGAGTTTCTTAACTTTACTTTCCACCATCCATTATATATTACAATATGTTTAAGAGTAATACTATAGCCTATATTATTTATAATTGTATTATATTTTGTAAAAATTAAAATAATACTGATATTTAATGAAATGTTTTTATCGGAAAAAAATTGTCTAAAGTGCAAATAATACACCGTAATTAAAAAAAAATACCTGCAATTAATTTTCTCCAGCAGCAAAAACAATTAAAATTTTATGCAATTTCAAATCCCTTCATTTTTTCTTTAGAAAAGGGCCTACTTTGCCCATTATTTTTTGGCTAGAAATGTTGGAGATGGGTTTCTTGAGTTTTTACCATAGTTTGTTGGGTAGCAACTATGACATGGGTTTTTAAAACCTATATTCTGTCTCATGTATATTTTATTACTATTTCAATCTAAAAACCCCTTTAAAAACACC
Organism: Persicaria tinctoria; assembly: GCA_037127255.1. Taxonomy (NCBI): domain Eukaryota; kingdom Viridiplantae; phylum Streptophyta; class Magnoliopsida; order Caryophyllales; family Polygonaceae; genus Persicaria; species Persicaria tinctoria. The sequence continues at coordinate 9,625,884 of JBANSL010000013.1, read as the reverse complement.
AATGTAGGTGGTCTTCGGATGTAGTATCTTTTAGTCAACTCATTTAACATATACATAATTGATAATTCAATATCCACACTTTTATATAAATCACGGTTAATTTAAATGAGTAAGGATCACCTCCACACAACTTGTGTGTGACCTTAGGTGCAACACAAAATTAATTTAGCTACATATATATTTATGATAAAAAAATATTTTTAATGGAAAATTATATAAATATGTATGATTGGTTATTTACAACATAAAAATAATTTTGTTAAATTATGGTGGGTAATATACGACGTGAGGGGGGGAAACGCACGCCCAAGCGTATCACACGCACCAACCAAGCCGAGCACACAAGCCGAGTGGGGTTCCATCCTAAAACCAATTGGTATTAGGTGGGGTAGCCCACCGGCTTATATGCAAGGTTTGGATTCATTTTGTAATCAATGTGGGATCTTACCCACCTCATATTCTCAACACACCCCACTCAAGTGCAACTGTCTGGCCACACATTATTGTCAGTTGCATTTGACGACTTAAGCCTTAAGGCCGGCCAGCCAATTAAGACCAGGAATCCAAACCACACCGCACTTAGCCGAACCTCGGCTCTGATACCATCTTAAATTACGGTGGGTAATATACGACGTTGGGGGGGGGGGGGGGGGGGGCACGCACGCCCAAGCGCATCACGCGCACCAACCAAGCCGAGCACACAAGCCGAATGGGGTTTCATCCTAAAATCAATTGGTGTTAAGTGAGGTAGCCCACCGGCTTATATCCAAGGCTTGGATTCATTTTGTAATCAATGTACATGGGATCTTACCCACCCACCTCATATTCTCAACAAATTTTTTATTATAAATGTTTAGCCTAATTAATTTTATGTTGCACCTAAGTAATTAATTAAATTTAGGTTGCACCTAAGGTCACGCACAAGGTTGTAGGTGATCCTTCCTCAATTGAAATAATCACGATGTTCAAATATCACAGGAAATTTGCATGTATTTTACTTGATATTAACTCTAATTTTATCACAGGAACTACTACAATTAAGGCCTATTGTGGCACTTCATTGCGGCGATTATTCTATTGAGGCGGTTTATTGAGGCGGTTTTATCTATTGCAACAGTTTAGTGGGGGTTTTTAACATGTATACTACAACATTGGCTATTGTGGCGGTTTTTAAAGACTAGTGTGGCGGTTTTGAAAACACATTTTTTCCATACCTAGTGTGGCGGTTGTAAATGATCTATTGTAGCAGGTCAATAATCTAATGTAGCGGTTTAATTTTGTTCTTTTTTCTTTTTTTTTGGTCCACTGTTCGTATTTGTTCTAGGATAGCAGCTTCTCTCATCCAGATTCCAGGCCATTTCTTCTCTAAAACCCTAACTTATCCGTTCTCTAGACTCCGCTCCTCCCTTCCCGCTGGATCCGCCCCCGCCCTCGCACTCGCACTCGCACCAGCCGCCAGCATTCTCGCTCTGTCTCTGTCTTCCACCCTCCATCGATGGGATCTGCATCACCCACCTCTTCCACCACCAACCTCTTCCGCTCTCTGTTTGAGAAATTCGCTCTCCATCTCAGCTAAGGTCGCTGCCCAAATACGACACCACCCATCTCCGCTAGCTAGGGTCGCTGCCTAGATCCGCCTGTGCTCCGTCGCCGAAATCCTTCGTGCCCTAGAAACGCCTCTCCTGGTGGCTCGTGACTCGTGAGTTCACCACGGCCGCTGTGATTTGATCCCGATCAGGTTTAATTTTTGAATGTGGTGGTTTTCGATCTGGATCTGGATTTCTGCTTTATTGATTTGCAATTTGTGTTTTAGGTTTGTGTTTTTAATGTTGTTGTTGATTTTAGGGTTGGGATCGTGTATGACGATACCAGATTCAGGGTGTATGATGGCAAATGGAGATATTAGCTTGCCGTGTACACCTAAAGAAGGGAGGAGGATAATCTGGGAGTTGACATCGAAGAGGGAGTCCTATTTGATGGAAGGGGATTTGTATTATCTCGTTTCCAACAGGTGAGTTTATGCTTGTTGTGGATCTGCTTTTTTCACTTATGTTGTAAGAGCAATCCTTGATAGGAAAGTAGTGAGAAACTTAGAAACCATTGCTGTCTGCTGATTGAATGAGGGAAATCATGTGGTAGAATGGGGTTCCTTTTGTTTGTTTTCACATGTAAGGCAAGGGAATCTTCTATTGACAGTATTGATTATGTCTTAGTTTATGAAGAAAATTGGAAGAAGCTCCATGAGTGTTGAGGCTTTCCTGCTCTATGTTCTATTAAACATGAAAGATTCTAGCTTCGGTATATAGTCCTGATCCTTTTGTTCTTTATTGCTTTGTCATCGCAGATTAGATTAGATTTTGCTTTCTTTTATGTTGACTAGCGCAATACCACATTTGACATTTACCATGTTCAATATGATTATTTCCTTTTCCTTTCCAAAAGGCTTCTGTATTCTTATGTCTACTAGTATTTAAACCTTAATCATTTCGAAAAACAATATTTCATTCTTAATTAGTTAAGCACTTAGCATAGAATGATATGTACCTTTGATTTCAGGATTATAAACTTTTGTTTAAATTTATATGCTTAAAAGCATGTTTTTGGTTGTATCATTTGATTACGGTAATTCGGTCCTTCAATCCCATGTTGGCTGAATCATTATATGTACAGGTTGAGAGTACTCTGAAGGAAACCCAGGAGCTCAAGAAGCAATTGCATATAGAAAAGGCTGCCCGTTCAGAAGGTGCTAAGGATGCTCGAGCTGCTCAGGCAAAGGCATACGAAGACATCCGAAAACTCAGTGAGGCATTGGCGAAGAGCCAGTCCAGCTGTGCTAAGGATGCTCGAGCTGCTCAGGCAAAGGCAGACGAAGAAATCCGAAAACTCAATGAGGCACCGGCGAAGAGCGAGTCCAGTTGTGCTATTCTGTGATGCATCATCTACGCGTGGGAAATTCAGGAGCAATGTAAGGTAAGATCCTTCAATTTTGGGTATTTAGGGACTGCGGGGGAGGAACCGAACAGCTCTTATTTTGCATAACCTCCAAAAAATGCAAGGCAACTATAGGCGGTGGACATCTTTGCTTACTGCCTAGGCTATTGCCCTTTAACAAATTCTTCCAAAACATGATAAAAGATAAATGCTTTTAAAGTGATGCTATAAAACATGTTCATAATGAAATGAAGCCAAATTTAAAACATCATATTGTAATAAAATCAAGTTAAAAGTAGTAGGCAAGTAAGAAAACTGTGCGTAGAATGACTTATTGATAATAAATTTTACCAAATTAAGCTTTTTGAGAGAGATAAAATATCTTCATGTTTGTCAAATATATTTAGACTAATAAATGCCTTCTATTTATACAGACAGTTGTGCTCAAATGCCTCCTTTAGGGACTAATCAATACAATTAGCTGTTAATTTTTCTCATTTCCTTGGCGATATCATTTGTAATGGAACATGAGGTTTCGAAATTGTTATGATAAAATTGCAAACTTTCATCAGTTCAATTGTTGCAGGCATATTTGCATGATCTGTATGAAGGGGCTGTGGCTGGAGCATATGTTTGCATGATCTGTATGAAGGGGCTGTGGCTAGAGCATATGAATTAATGGAGACTGCTCCCATCATCGCAACTTAGCTTGTATCAATTGTTATTGAACAGAGTTATCACTAGAGCCAAAATATCCATTGGACCGGCTTCGAAGAAGGCAAGTTTCATGTGCTAATTAATTTTGTTCAATTCTAGGGCTTTGTTATAATGGATTCATACTTTTGTAAATTTACCAGCAATTAGGCATTAGCCACGAACAAATACAAAATGGATTCTGATGGATGGTTGTACTTAATGTAATACTTTCAAGGGTATGAAGATTGTTAAAAGCTCCTAGCTTGTATATTTAATTTTGTATTATTTATTAAATTATATATATATAGTATCCATTAAAAAATTATATATATATATATATAGTATCCATTAAAAAGAAAAGAGGTTGCAATCATTTATAAAATTAGTAGAATGCTCCCTGTTATTGGGTGTGCATTTTACTGTTTTTTTTTTAAAAGGGGACTTTTTAGCTCGGTTGTAAACAATCCGGGCTAAAAACCTTTTTTTTAAAAAAAATTTTGGTCAACAAAAACCGCTACAATAGAGATCAAAACCTGCTACAATAGCTTAAAATAAACCGCCACAATAGATACCTATTGTGGCGGTTTTCATACCTATTGTGGCGGTTTTAGCACTTTTAACAAACCGCTACAGTAGGTAGTAAAAACCGCCACAATAGGCCTAATGCAACTGGAGCAACAGAGGCGGTTCAAAACCGCCACAATAGGCCTATTGTGGCGGTTTTTATACCTATTGTGGCGGTTTTAACCCGCTACAAAAAGCCTTAATTGTTGTAGTGTAGTTTACTTGATATTACCTCTAATTTTACCCAAAAAAAGATATATTAATCTCTAAATCGCTAAATATTCATTTTTAGTTATTTTACTAATTAAATAAGTATTTGCATAATATTAGGGCTGGCAAATGGTACGAAAATTATCATACCAACCACGTACCAACCACAAACCGACTATGTTGGTAACCACACTTGTGGTAACCAACATGGTGGTAACCATCTTGGTGGTAACCACGTGAAGATGGTACGGTAATGGTAATGAAATCTGAATACCATGGTTACCAAGTATATATATTAATTTTTTATATTTAATGTTTTGTTGTTATTACCTTTAAGTTTTATGTTTTTAATTTATATTTTGTGTTTTGATTTTGACCTAAATTGGCCCTTTCTACATTGTCTACTAGAAACAGTAGGAACATTTTGAATGTTTGAAGACTTTGAACTTGTTTTGTTTGAACTTACATAAACATTTTGAATGTTTGAACAATTGAACTTGGTTTGTTTCAAGACTTTGAACTTGATTGGTTTGAATTGGTTTGTACTTTAGGTTATGAACTTGATTTATTTGAAGTTTTAATAGGTGGTAATCATATTATTTTTTGTAACCATATTTTTTCGTTCGATAACTTTAATGACTACCGGAATGTGGCCAAGGGGTTTCAAAAAAATACAAACAGAATTACAGCTTGGTAACCATGGTAATATACCGATGGTAACCACAAATCGTGGTTACCACATATGCGGTAACCACGACTTGTGGTTGGTACGTGGTATGAAAATTTACGTACCACTAGTTTGTGGTTGGTACGTGGTAATCACCATTTTTTGGTGGTTACCGTACCATGCCAACCCTACATAATAATCCTTAAAATGTAACAGAACCTAAAAAACCGGTTGGGTTGCACCCCCTATCCCCTATCCATATTAATTACAAAAAGTTAACCCTAACCCTTTAAAAATTGCATCCCAACCGGTTACAATTGAAGGAGAGACTGGTTGCAGTTATGGAGGAGAGAGAGTGAGACGTGGGGGGGGGGGGTGGGTTAATTGACAGGTTTTTAAAAAACCTGTCAACTCAACTGTCGACAGTTGCTCTCTCTCTCTCTCTCTCTCTCTCTCAGAAAATCAAAAACGGAAGGAAGAAGAGGAAGGAGTTCGAAGAAGAACAAGAGCAAGTCTGTAGAGGAGAAGAAGAGTCGGACATCAAATAGGCCACACACCCCGAAAATGGATATATTGGTTGTAGTTAGATGGGGAAATTGGGGGAATGGGGGGAATTGGCGAAATTGGAGGAATTGGGGATTTTGGGGAAATTGGGGAACGGCTATGTGGAATACGAAATACCAGGAGTAGAGCGACTTGGATATGTTTAATCTTGCGATACCTTTGAACATTTAATGGATTTGTCGACACTTTGATTTCTGTCATGTTTGTAGTAGTCAGATGTCATGTTTATAACTCAACATGTCATGTTTGTAGTAGTCAGGCGAAGTGTGGTTTGCGTAGTGTTGATCAACGGAATTTCGTACTGTCAATGCGCGACTGACATTTTCACCACATTGTGCGGGCCATTTATGCTATAGAATTGGAGAGAGAAAGAAAAGCAACATGATACATGATATTTATTGCCCATCACTATCACCCATCTAAAACTCTTTCTCTCTGTGTCTCTCTCCACCTCTCTCCATTGAAGAGATTTTTTATTCTTTGATTTCTGTCTTCTATCTCTCTACCTTCAAGGGTGACGGGATCTCCATGGGAGCTCGAATTCGGCCTGGGCCGCTGGTGTGAATTGTCGTCGGAGCACCGCTTTGGTGTCTTCGTCCTTCACCTTCATTGTGATGGCTTCCATGGTTCTAGTGTGGCCCTCCCCCCTAAACAGTACATGCGGTAAAAAGAGAGAGAACAGAGGGGATAAGACAGAGACAAAGATAGAGGGGGGAAGAGTGACGGTAAGGGGAAATTAATATAATTTGAATTAAATCTCAAGTTTCAGAGAAAAACTATCGAAGGAGAAGCAAGTGATCGAGCTGGTGTTTATTTGCAGTTTGACGTGTAAGCAATTAGTTTTAACTGGACACCAAAAGCAAAACGACATGCCACCTATTGAAACCGACTGGGCAGGAGTTATCGTAGAAACAGATGCTGCTCCTCGAGTGGCCAATAAGTCAGCATACGATGAACTGTCAAACATACAATCATAATGATGTACGTACCTGGCTAACCTGAGCATGTTCTTCAAAACGCCACCCACAAATGAGGCAAAGGCAGTAAAACTGCCACCCAACGCTGGCAATCCTGTCCCAGAATCGCCGGTAAACAGTGTTCGCCTCCCAAATGAGCGACAGCACAGTCCTCAGCGCCCACAGAACTGCGGCCAGCGCCTGCGTCATGAAGGTCCCCGTCCCCAGGTGTTGCAACACGTGGGGCTCCTTCATCCGGAAGAGCAAGCTCCACACCAGCAGCAGAGCCCCCGATAACACCAAATGGTTGACGCTCCGCCTCATCCCCTTGGCAAAGTACACCACGTCCTTCTTCTTCCTCAACTCCCATTTCCCGCGAAGATGGTACAACAACAATTGGGCCCCCCAGCTTATCAGTTTGTACCCGTACACGGCCATGGCAGCCAGCAGGCTCCATCTCCACAGCTCGAAGGGGATGGTCTTCTTCCCGACGCTTGGGAAAATGAAGCCCACTATCAGCCACGGCACAAAGATGATCAGTAACCGGATGCGGATTGCATTTGGGAGCTTCGCATATTTCCTGTATTCATAAAATATTAAATTTGTGATTTAATTAGTCATTTTTAGTAGAAAAAAAAATAAGGAACATATAAAATATAAAATATAAAAAATGAATCTAAAATCTGAAGGTAATAAATACTCTTAATATAATCTATATTTATTCTTTATATTTTTTTATTTTTTTGTAAAACTATTTTATCACTAACATTAGTAAAAAAAAATTTACCAAATATATATATATAAGATAACAGATTTCTAAGTTTTTCTTCCGAATTATAATCTTCGGCCACCCCAAACCCCCCAGATCCACCACGGTTAAAATTCATTGATATTGATGGGAGATAAAAGATATTTATAAATTATAACTTATAAAAAAGATTTTTCAAAACTATACTCCATATTATTTTCCTATTTTAGTAGTGAATCTTTTTAAAAAAGATTCTTATCATATCCTCTTAGATTATATATATAGGATATATAAGAGAATATAACTCACTTAGCGGCTTCATTGAGCTTATGCACAGCTCGTTGGTAGACGGGTAAGATGGGGAACCACTGGTCTCTAGCTGGGGGGTGGGTCCACCGGGTTTCTTCGATGAAGTCGCCGACGACGTTCTTGTTGCAGACTAGCCAAGCGCCGGCAGCGTAGAGGAGGTAGAATGGGAGGGTTAAAACAAGGAAAAATAAAACTAAGCATTTTTGGAGCTTGGTTGTTGTTGTTGTGGGTTGAGGTGTGAGGAAACGCTGATCTCTACGGCTACTTCTTGTGCCATGGTTACTTAACTACTACTTTGATGGATCTCTGCAACGTTTGATTTGTAGTTATATATAGGTCGATTATAATCTCTAGTACTTATAATATTTGAGGTGGTTTTTTTTTTTGTCAGTTTATAACATTACTCGAATGAGTCATTCAGGAATTTGAGCTGACTTTGACAATGTGAATTTTGAAGTCAATTCAAATCAAATTAATATGATACTTTGTTAATTCTTTTTTATTTTATTTTAATTGAGATAGAAACTTCTTAATTAAATAAGTAAATATATATATATATATATATATATATATATAATATAATCAAAACTTGTATTAAGCCCAATGGTCTAAATATCGTGTATCGGAGTCTTATCGGTTGAGGGTAAAAAAGATATATCTAGATATATCGTATTTATCGGATTCGCTAATTTTTAATCATAAATATTATATTTATACTCCAAAATTTAAAAATACACATAAAAATTAATATTTAAATTGTAAAATTACCAATTCACTTGAAAAAATAAACATGACTTCCTATTCAACCAGTGCTTTTAACCAAATAATTCATTTCAAATAGGTTGCTCGCTGCATAACCATTCCACATTTCAAAATACCCTATTCAACTAGTGATTTTAACCAAAGTCGAAACTCATTCAGGTATTCAACATTTCAATCCCTCAAATAATAAATTGAACGGACTTAATCACAAATTGAAACCCAAATACACAATCCAAACTCAGTAAAATTAAACAGTAATTGAACGGACTTGCCGTACAGGTGCGGAGCAGCGGAGGGAGAGAATGGATGTTGAAGCAGACAGAGGCACCGCTCAGGCGCTCACCACTCAGGCACTACTGGAGAAGAAGCAGAAAAAGACGGCGGCTGGAGAAGAAGCAGCGACGAGTCGGGCGACCGGAGAAGAAGTAGGCAGAGGCACCGGCACCGCTCAAGCACTCTCCACTGAATCACTGATTCGCTGAATGCCTGGCCGGAGAAGAAGAAAGGGTGGTCGGAGAGAAGCAAGGGTGGTCGGAGAAGAAGAATCGCCTCTCGCAGGAACACCGCAAGTCGCGAATCTCAACCCTAGACCAAGCAATCGCATGAACACCGCAATTAGCCCTTTCCTGACTTTTTTCAAAAAAAAAAAAAAAATTTAAAACGACGCCGTTTCAAGACAATGATATATCGGTCAACCCGATATTGACCGATATATCGGCCGTTGACCCGATATCATCCGTTGACCGATATTCCTCAACCGATATGACGATATCGTAGCGGATTCTAAATATCTCCGATATATCGCCGATATATCGACTGATATATCCGATATTTAGAACACTGATTAAGTCGTGCATTATTATTTTTTAATCAATTTCACTTATTAAATTGACCACAAGTCTTTTGTCTACTTCAATTCATAATTGATAATTCAATACTACCTGACTTTTTTGACACGTATTTTGATGAGCTAAAAACTATTTAAAATATTAATTTTTTAAACAATTTTTTATAATAGGACACTTATTATTAATAAATATTTATATTATATTAAAAAATACTAAAAATTTGATATTTTATATAGTTTTTAGCTTTTTAAAAAATGTGGAAAAAAAAGTCAAACGATATTTAATTCTAAACGGATGTAGTATCTTTTAGTCAACTCATTTAACATATACATAATTGATAATTCAATATCCACACTTTTTATATAAATCACGGTTAATTTAAACGAGTAAGGATCACCTACATACAACTTGTGTGTGAGCTTAGCCTTAGGTGCAACACAAAATTAATTTAGCTACATATTTATGATAAAAAAATTCAAAAAATTATTTTTATGTAATAAATAACCAATCATACATATTTGTATAATTTTCCCATTAAAAATATTTTTTGAAAAATATTAAAATTATTATCATTAAATAATCATTTTTTCAATTTTAATATTTTTTAAAATATTTTTTTTCATGAGAAAATTATACAAATATGTATGATTGGTTATTTATAACATAAAAACAATTTTTTAAATTTTTTTTTCATAAATATTTAGCCTAATTAATTTTATGTTGCACCTGCATGTAGTTTACTTGATATTAACTCTAATTTTATCACAGGAAATTTGCAGGTAGTTTACTTGATATTACCTCTAATTTTACCAAAAAAAAGATTTATTAATCTCTAATTCGCTAAATATTCATTTTTAGTTATTTTACTAAATAAGTATTTGCATAATGTATTGGTACCAATGAAAATAAATTGATTATTTCTTTTTTTTTGGTAAACCACAATAATTTGACTATGGAATATGGATTAGTAGATCCTCCCCCATTTCAAAGAAATAGAGCCCATCGCTCTACTTATTAATTCCTCGCTTCTTCTTCGAGGTTGGATTGGGATATTAGTTCTGAACATTCCCCTAAAATTTGACAACCTTATCTTCATTTTTTATATAAAAAAAAGCTTTACTTTTATAAATTTTCGTAGTATTATATTGCAGATTTTATGTTATTATTTTTCGATAAAAAAATTGGAGGATCCTCTGTAGTTGCTACAACACTGGACATCACCCTTGTTCTTGTAGACCGGAACCATTTTTACTAAGTCTCCATTCCGTTGGCATTAAGCTATTGAGTCACACGATGAAACTATTGGAAAAAGTTAGAGTTAAGACTCTTGAAGTAGGTGCAGGTGTCTGAGAATCAGTTTGATTTCATGCTTGGTAGATCTGCTATAGAAGCTATCCACTTGCTGAGGCGTTTGATCGAAATGCACAGAGATAGGCGTGGCCACAGGTCAGACCCGCCGGGTCAAGGGTCAGGGTTGGCCGACCCGAACCCTAACCCGGAAATCTCACGGGTTGACAGGTTCGGGTTGACGAGTTCGGGTCAACACCCGTTGACCCGGCGAGTTATATTATTTTTTTTAAAAAAATCATTTTTTTTAAAATGATTATTAAAATAAATAAATAAATAATATGTGAAGATTTTATCTTCACAACACATTTTATCTCTTTGATATGAAGTGTGAAAAATGTAGGAAGATTATCTCCATATTAATTCTTTCATCCACAATAATTTTATTGTGTGATTTAAGAGGAAAAAATATGAGAATATATTTCTCAAACTTCATTTCCAACTTTACTTCCAATGTAGGAAACAAGTGAAGTGAAAGAAATGATGTAGTGGGATAAATATATATAGCCTCATGCCTTCTCATTCTAACTCCATATTTTCGATGTAGGACGAAGTCTTTGTCCCACATTGGAAATGAGGGGAATGGAGTAAGACTTCCAAGTCTATAAAAGGAGAAGGATGGGAGTTCATTTGTCACACATTGCACATTGCATATTAGTTTATGTATTATTGTGAGTTATTTTAAGAATAATTTACATAATTACATAATTATTATAAATTTATTTTATTAAAAATAAATTTTTCAAAAAAAAATATTTTTAAAAAGCGGGTTGACCCGCCGGGACACCGGGTTATAAAACCCCTGACCCTAACCCTAACCCGCTACCCGTCCTCACCCGCCTACCCGTCAACCCGAACCCGCCGGGTCACGGGTTGACCTGTAACCCGTGGCCACGCCTACACAGAAATAGGAAAAAGGATCTGCATATGGCATTCATCGATATAGAAAAGGCTTATGATAAAGTTTCGAGAGATTTGCTTTGGAGTTGCCTGGTTGAGAAAGGAGTGTCTGGGACGTATATCAGAGCTATCAGAGATATGTATGAGGGTTCCTTGACTAGTGTTAGAATGCCGAGTGGAGATTCTGAGTACTTCCAAGTTCGGGTGAGGCTTCATCAGGGTTCAGCTCTCAGTCCATTTCTATTCACTCTTGTCATGGATTGTCTTTCTGCCCCACTCCAAGAAGAGGTCCATTGGTGTATGTTGTTTGTAGATGGCATTGTGCTTGTGGACAACTCAAGAGTAGGTTTGGCACGCATGCTTGAAAATTGGAGGGTGGTGCTAGAGTCTAAGGGTCTCAGATTGAGTAGGACCAAGACCGAGTATGTTTAGTTTAGTTTTGGATACGTTCAAAGTGATGGGGGTATTGATAGAGATATTAAGCATCGAGTTCAGACTGGGTGGCTAAGAAGGAGAAGAGCGGAGGGGGTGCTTTGTGACAAAAAAAGTCCCAGCTAAACTGAAAGGGAAATTTTATAAAGTGGTTGTTAGACCAACCTTGTTGTACGGCTCTGAGTGTTGGCCTATAACTAAAGCGCAAGAACAGAAGCTGTCAGTTGCAGAAATGAGAATGCTGAGATGGATGACTGGGTACACAAGACTCGACAGAATCTGAAATGCTGACATCAGGAGAGAGGTTAGAGTTGCGAGTATTGTGGACAAATTGCGGGAATCCATCTTACGTTGGTTTGGGCATGTCAGTAGGAGACCTGCTTCGGCTCCGGTTCGTAGGTGCGAAAACCTGAATTTGGGAGAAATCCGCAGGGGAATAGGTAAACCTAAGAAGAGCTGGTTGGAGGTTATCAGACATGATCTCTCTCTGTTGAACCTATCGGACGATATGACTTTGGACAGAGATCATTGGAGAAGGAGCATTCGAGCTGCTGATCTTTAGTGTCTTTTGTTATGGTTTTGATTTGATCTGTGTCCTTGTGCCTTTGTTTACTTTCTTGCTTCTTCCCTGCACCTTCCCTTTCCTATTCCCTGCTTTCTTTGCCCCTTCTCTGTGTCCTATTACTATGTGGTTCTATTGCCCTATCGCTCTGGGTCTATCGGAAACACTTTCTCGACCTGTTCGGGGTATGAGTGCGTACATCCTAACCCCCTAGACCCCGCTTTATTGTGGGATTAACTAGGTTGTTGTGGTTGTTGTTTGTGGTGAAAAGTTGATTTCTAAATTGATAATTTAAATTGAGCAATATTTTCTTCAACCGGAAATGTAAGATGTTTGATTTTTTGACACACATTTTACGGGGTTAAAAATTATATAAAATATTAAATTTAAAAAATAAATTTAATAATTATTATTAAAAAATTAATATTTTATATAATTTTTAATTTTTCAAAATAGGTACTAAATAAGAAAAAACCTTTCTCAGTATATTTCAACACATTACTGACTTGTCATTGGTGGATAATGCCATCTTCTTGTCCTTTATTTTGCACTATATATTAATTACTTGTGCTTAGTACCATCTTCTTGACCTTAAATTTAAATTAAACGGATGGGAGCCTAATACATCCCATCTTGACCTTTATTTTTAGCATTATTTCTCTTTTCCAAACCAAAATGTATTTAATTTGTTTACTACGTTGTTCTCTAGCTTTTGTTGTCTTTCGGATACACAAAATTTCCAATCTCGTTGTTTGAATTGTCTGAGTAATACTTCTAATTAACGCGCATTGCGTTCATTGGTAAGTAAGCAAGTAGCTATATACATATATTACATTTTGGAGGGACCCCAAAGGGCCCAAGCGCAACTTTTGTGACTTTAATTAATTTGTCCTCTCATTTATATATACTCATGCCTTAACTTTGGCGTAGTCTCTATTGACCCATCTAGAAACACCATTTAGAATTTTTGATTGATGGGTGGATTAATTAATTAACCTCTAGCTATTTCACTTGATGATGACTAGTTATTATCCCGCTTGCGACGCGGTGACTATGTTGTTGTGATTAGTGATGTGAAAAAACAAATAAATAGAATGACAATTTCTTTGATTTAATTTCTAACTATTACAACAATACGCAGTTAAATACAGATTACACAAGAAGAGGGCATAAGAGATTGAAACAATGTTTATTAGAATTTAAGGAAGGTTGCCTTTCCATTTCCCTTTGAAGCCCTATTCACTCTCTATAACATCATTAGAGCCTGCATTAATAATTCAAAGGATAGCATAATACCAAAGTCATTTCATAACAATTCTATTGATGCATCTTCGGTAACTTTATTAAAGCAAAATGAATAATTAACATAGAATTTCCTTTCTCTTGGGAAATGAATCTGTTAGCTCTTTTATGGTGCTTAAATATAGAGTATGACCTTCATATGACTGCTTACCAGCATATTTCTATTTGCTCGGGAAGTAAACTGAAATCCTTGAGAAATTATAGCACAAACAAAAGCTTTAACCTAGGGAATAACCTGATGAGTAAAAATAAATAAATTAGATCATTAATTGTAAGAGAAAGACTAAATTAAGACACAAATAATTACATGCTCCCAGGTTATTTTCAAATACAACAGTGTGATTCCTTAAGTGATATCTATTCTAATTTCTAAACACTTCATCACTAATGCTTGGAAATAAGTCCATTAAAGAACATCACTTTAACAGGAATTACCAGAAACAAGGTTTGAGTTTCAAACTACAATATCCTTGACACCCTGAATGTATATAAAAAAAATTTAGTTTCTTTTACACTTAGTTTCCAGATTTAGTTTTATGAGGAAAACAAACAACATCAAAGGATGCAAAATAAAAATCGTAAAATGTTTTCTACATACTTAAATATTTAATAAATAGGAGATGTTAAAAATCGAGGTTTAAGTAACACTGAGATGAAGCCAAAATATATATAGCTCAATCATATCATAGCATTTTACAAAGGAAAAGGAATAAACAAAGAAGATTCAACTACATTTTTAAAACTAACTCGTCTTACTATTTTTCTGAACAAGCACATCCAATAATTGAGTGCTTTATCATGGAACAGCCAATTGACACAAGTGTATATTGCATAAGGATAAATTGAAAACTAACCTACTGTTTTGCTATATTATTATTAAAAAGTAGCAAAATCTCAAGCTGTCAATGAAAATAAAAGCTGCCCAGAACCTGATCTCTCCAATATTTCAAGGGTTAACCGACTAAATTCCCAAATCAAACCCTAAATTAAGAGAAGAGATGAAAATGGAAATTCAGATCAAATAAGTGAATAAAAACCCTTAGAAGTTAAATTAGGGCGATGAGAAATTGAGAAGGGATCAAACCTTTGAAGGTTTAGACGTTATTGAGAGGCGACAATGATGGATCGCTGAAGAGGTCGGGAAGAGATGAAGGCGCGACGGTGGTTCAAACAAAGGGATTGAACGGAGGGCGCGAGCCGCGGTGGACGAAGCGAAAACCAGAGAAGAAGGCGTCGGCGTTAACTGAGGGCTAAGAGCAGAAGAACAGAAAGTTGAGATGGGTGAGAGAGATAGCGAGGCGAGGGAGAAGTGGAGAGAGCAACGCGAGTTGAAGAGACGGCGAGGCTCCAAGGGAGATGAAAAGCAGAGTGGTAATTTCGTAAATATGAAATAGAATAGGTAAGGACTGGGGGCAAAATGGTAAGTCAACTTTTAGCCTATTCCCGCTTTTATATATATAGAGATGTATAGACAATGATCTCATCTGACCCATCTCTCACGAATCACTTCATCCATTGTCCAGCATGTGAGTGACTAAGATTGATGCAATGTGAATAAAATTTCGTCATTTGATTCTACTCATCTATATCTATATTTCTATATTATAATACAAAAGGAGAAGTCGCCTACGATATGTGGCGGCTTCTCCTTTAAAGTAGGTTTTTTTTTTAATTTGTTAATTAAATAATTGGATATTTAAGTAATTAGAGTAATTATTAATTAAAGTTTAGAATTTATCGATAGGATTTTGTCGAATCTCTGGTGGTTATGATTTTGGATAAGGTCAAGTGATTAATTAATTAATTTTCCGATCGGTTACGATTGGATCACGTTTTTACGATTTCAATTCATTTAATTCATTTAATTAATTAATTAATTTTCCGATCGGTTACGATTGGATCACGTTGTTACGATTTTATTTCATTTAATAAATTAATTAATTAATTTTCCGATCGGTTACGATTGGATCACGTTGTTAGCTAGCTGATTGTAATTGATTCATTTCATTTCATTTACATACACCCCCCAATACGTAATTGATTGCAAATGAATTTAGCTGATTGTAATTGATTCTCTAATTGAAAGATACTCCGCACAAAGGAAGGTAAGGTTGACCACTTGATGTTCAGGTAGATTTAATTTTCAACCGAGTTACTCATAATGACAAATACTAAAAGTAAGGCTTCCATAGAGAATAATAATAGGAATCATCGAAAAAAAGGTATGTACGTTAAATATTATTTTAGTTTATGCGTTTGTGAGATTCATTTCGGTTTGACTGAGTTAAATCAATTGATGTTGGAGTTCTTTAATCACGTTTGTGTGGATTAGTTTCGTTTTGATTAAATTCCTTAATCACATTTTTCTATTTAGTTTATTTGTTTGTGTGGATTAGTTTCGATCGTTATGGAGTTCATTCTGGAGTTTATGCGTTTGAATTAATCTTTTTTTTTTCCAAATGATGAAAAAGAGTGTACCCCTAAAAAATTTCATTACCTGGACGAGTTATTACCACAATACCTAAACACCACACGAATCTGATAGAATATTACTCCGTATTGTTCGCGTATTAAGAATGTCTAGGTCCCTAAGCTACAATGATCTTGGAAAACTTCATTCGATTGACATGATTTTGATAGATGAAAAGGTAATTGTGTTTAAATATTTATTAGTTTGTTTACACTGACCGATCTAATCATGTATTCGAAATTGAAGGTGTCAATTAGATTTTGGTCTCGATTGGATTTTATATGTTGATGTGACGCCTTCTACTTTAGCATAGGAATATTAACCAATTAGGTATTTTTCAATTTTTAAATAAACTATTATTTATTATAAATCAAATTTCTTATTTAAATACGTAAGTAATTAATTAATTCATTTTCACCTAAATCTTAACCGAATGATTTTATTTTTAAAATTCTTTTTATTAATTTCATTAAAATTATTTTGAATTGGATATTATTGAAATTTTGAATTTGAATAACAATTCAGATGAACTTAAATAACTAACAAAATCTAATTTTGGTTTTATTTTTATTATTTATTATAAATAAAATTACTTATTTAAATACTTAATTAATTAATTCATTCATTTTTCCCTAAATCTTAACCGATTGATTTTCTTTTTAATTTTTTTTATTAATTTCATTGAAATTATTTTGAATTGGATATTACTGCAATTTTGAATTTGAATAACAATTCGGATAAACTTAAATAACTTTAAAAATCTAATTGGGTTTCTTTTTATTATTTATTATAAATCAAATTACTTATTTAAATATGTAATTAATTAATTCATTCATTTTTTCCTAAATCTCAACCGACTGATTTTCTTTTTAAATTTCTTTTTTATTAATTTCATTAAATTTATTTTGAATTGGATATTATTGCAATTTTGAATTTGAATAACAATTCGGATAAACTTAAATAACTTCAAAAATCAAATTAGTTTTCTTTTCATTATTTATTATAAATCAAATTACTTATTTAAATATGCAATTCATTCATTCATTCATTTTCCCCTAAATCTTAACCGGTTGATTTTCTTTTTTAACTTTTTTTTTATTAATTTCATTAAAATTATTTTGAATTGGATATTATTTCAATTTTGAATTTGAATAACAATTCGGATAAACTTAAATAACTAACAAAATCTATATTGAATCTTTTCAATAAGATTCGTATACAAAAATACACTTGTGTCTTCAATTCTATAAATTAGATCATCTCTCCATCAATGTGTCTTCTTCATTGTAAGTTTTTATTGATCATTATAATTTATTTTAAATTTCTTGCAATCTTGTCATCGATCTAATTTTTAGCATTTTATCTTTCTACTTTGTTTGTTTGTTTATAATTTATTCGAATTGGCTCTTAATTAGTATGTGCATGCAGTTGTTTGTTTATAAGATAGTGTAAAAGCAAAACTTTGAGAATCGACTTGATTTAGTTAAATTTGTGTTTTTCTACCCCCACTCAAACGTTATAGTTTTCGAGGTGAGTAATGTACAAATTTCTATTCTATAATTATAATTTACAAATTAAATATTAATGTCTTTCTAGAGTTTAGAGTTTATTTAAAATTTTTTTTAATATATTTACTAATATTAAATAATAAATATATTGATTTAAAAAAAAACCCACACAAAAGTGCGGGTACTAAACTAGTTTTCCTCTAATGCAAAAGAGATTATCATATAAGTATAACGTACATTCAAAAATAATAAAAAGAAAATCTCATAAAACAATAAATTTTAAATAACATTAATTAAGTCTTAAGTTACAGTTCTCACCAAAAAAAAAAGTCTTAAGTTACAGTATAACTCTTAAATTAGTCAACTAATTAAGAGATTTAAAAAAAAAATTGAATATTACAAACAATAAAACTTTGAAAAACATTACAAACAAATTATTATTTTTTGAAAAACGTAAAAGAGGAAGATTGATTATCTTTAGGAATTTTTTTTATACTGTTAATGATTTGGAGGGGGGTTAGTCCCTGCTATTATAGCAGTGCTATACCACCAACCAATGCAATTATGCAATGCTATCTTTAGGGTTATAAATAAAAAGTTGTTTTATACTCATTTTCTTATAAAAATAAATTAAAAATATATATTATATATTTGATGGATGATGGGTGCAGGTTTGGATGGTGGGTAGGGTGTAGGTGAAAAACAATCCGGCTTAGTATCGAGACAATATGATATCGTCAAATACACAATACGTTTTTCGACTTTTGGTGTCAACAAAGGTTTAATCGACACCGACTTTCGGAGCCGAAAAAGCTCAAAGAAAACTGTCACCAACACCCTGGAAAACTGTGACGAAATACTTCGAGGGTATCATCACAACCAATACCCTCGAATTTACCCTGACATATTTCGAATGCAATTTCAAGGCTAAATTTGAGACTAACATCATTGTTAACTTTGTGGCTATAAAGCTACTAATACAACATTTTGCAGGGGAATATGTTGACATTTAATGTCGATGTGAGACTAACTCTAATGGTTGTGTGCAAATGTCTAAATGTACATTTTTTTTAACATTTTTTAGCTCCATTGGTTGCTTTTGGGGTGTGCAAATGTGCACATTTGAGCATGTAATGTGCAAATTTGAGCACATCACCTTCACCATGTGTAAAAACTTTTTCAAAAAGCAAGACAATTTTATTGGGTGATTTTGGTAGATGACCTTTTTTGAATATTCAATTGGGCACTTAGGCCCTAAATCAATTTAATTATTTTGATGTAGACCCCTTCCCAATAGAGTGGGTTAGTCAATGGTCAACCGTTTGACCATTGGCCGGTCAACGTTGACCAACCCATTTTGATGCCAATTTTTTTTAGTGATGTCATATTTTACCGTTTTGATGCCAAAATTTTACTATATTTTATTTTCACTTTGATTTCACTTTTCTAATGAAATGATTGGATGACACTTTTTTAATGCCATTTTTTTAAACCTTGATGACATTTTGTTTACTGTAATGGCACGTTGACCATTGTTGCCATTTTTTTTTACTGTTAACGACTGATGCCACTTTTTTTTATGTCAATTTTTTGATGATATTTTTTTTACCGTGATGCCATATTTTTTATGATATTTTTTCAAAGTAGTAATTTGATGACATTTTTTCCTTTAATGTGATACAACCTTTTCAAAATGGTGTTTTGATGTCATTTTTATAATGTAATTATTTGATGCTATTTTTTTAATCAAATCGATTGATGCCACATGTTTTTAATTTAGGGTGATTTTGGTAGATGGCCCATTTTGAATGTTCAATTAGGTAGCTAGCCCCCAAGGTAATTTAATTAGTTTGGGTAGAGCTCACCCAAATAGTGGTCAAAGGTCAACTGGTTGACCGTTGACCAACCCTTTTTTTTTAAGTCATGCCATATTTTACCGTTTTGATGCCAAAATTTTATTATATTTTATTTTTACTTTGATGCCACTTTTCTAATGAAATGATTGAATGACACTTTTTTAATGCCATTTTTTTTAAACCTTGATGACATTTTTTGTTTACTGTAATATCACATTGACCATTGATGCAATTTTTTTTTAGGGTTATTTGCAAAACTAACCTAAAAACCCGGTTGGGTTGCACTCCCTATCCCCTATCCATATTATTTGCAAAAAGTTATCCCAAACCCTTTAAAATTTGCAGCCCAGCCGGTTACAATAGGGAGAGAGACCGGTTGCATTGATGGAGGAGAGAGAGGGAGACGTGTGGGGGGAGTTAATTGACAAAAGCATGTCAATTCAACTGTCGATAGTTGCTCCATCTCTCTCTCTCACATAAAATAAAAAACGGAAGGAAGAAGATGAAGGAGTTCGAAGAAGAACAAGAGCAAGTCTGCAAAGGAGAAGTAGAGGCGAACATCAAACAGGCCACACACCCCGAAAATGGATATATTGGTTGTAGTTAAATGGGGAAATTGGGGGAATGGGGGGATTGGCGAAATTGGAGGAATTGGGGATTTTGGGGGAATTGGGGAAATTTGGGAACGGCTATGTGGAATACGAAATACCAGGAGTAGGGCGACTTGGATATGTTTAATCTTGCGATACCTTTGAACATTTAATGGATTTACCGACACTTTGATTTCTGTCATGTTTGTAGTAGTCAGATGTCATGTATATAACTCAACCTGTCATGTTTGTAGTAGTCAGGCGAGGTATGGTTTAATGTTTTCCTGGTTCTAGTGTAGCCCTCCCCCCTAAACCTAGGCGGTAAAAAGAGATAGGATAGAGAGGATAAGACAGAGAGAAAGATAGAGGGGGGGGGGGAGTGACGGTAAGGGGGAATTAATATAATTTGAATTAAATCTTAAGTTTCAGAGAAAAACCATCGAACCATTAATATAATTTGAATTAAATCTTAAGTTTCAGAGAAAAACCATCGAAGGAGAAGCAAGTGATCGAGCTGGGGTTTATTTGCAGTTTGACGTGTAAGCAGTTAGTTTTAACTGGACACAAAAAGCAAAACGACATGCCACATATTGGAATCGACTGGACAAGAGTTATCGGAGAAACATATTCACCATCGACTTCGGATAAAAAATGGGTAAGTTTGCTTTCAATAAAAAAAAATGAGAGAGAGAGAGAGAGAGAGAGAGAGAGAAAGTATGCAGAGGAGATAGAGGACATGAGAGAGAGAGAGAGAGAGAGAGAGAGAGAGGAGTGAAAAATAAAAGTAAAGTTGCAGATGAGAGAGAGAGAGAGATTAGTGAGGATAAGACAGAGAGAGAAAAGTAAAAGAAGGTCTGCAGTGGAAAGAGAAAGTCTGCAGAGGAGAGAGAGAGAGTGTGTGTGTATGTGAAAAAAGAAAAGTAAAGTTGCGGAAGAAAGAGAGAGATCAGTGGGGATAGGACAGAGAGAGATGGAAGGGTCCTCTCTCCTCTGCAACTTTACTGTTGCTGTTTCACTTCGAAGAAGAAGCAATTGGGTGGGGTTTATTTGCAGGTTGACATGTAAGCAGTTAGTTTTAACTGGATACCCAAAGCAAAACGACATGACACATATTGGAATCGACTGGACATGAGTTATTTGAGAAACAGATTCACCATCGACTTCAGATAGAAAATGGGTAAATTTGCTTGAGATTTGAGGGAGACACCTCTCGCATAACCTTTATCGAAAGCAAACTTGCCCATTTTCTATCCGAAGTCGATGGAGAATCTGTTTCTCCGATAAATCTTGTCCAGTTGATTCCAATATGTGTCATGTGATTTTGCTTTGGGTGTCCAGTTAAAACTAACTGCTGACACGTCAACATGCAAATAAACTCCCGCCCAAATGCTTCTTTGAAGTGAACGAGTAACAGTATCTTTTTATACCCCTCACTGACACTCTACTGATCTCTCTCTCCTCTCATACTTCACTTTTCTTTTTCACCTCTCTCTCTCTCTCTCTCTTTCCCTCCCTCCTGTCATTTCTCAATTGCTTTTTCTCTCTCTCCGCCTCTCTCCTCTGCAGACGGGACTTGTTCCTTCTCTCTCTCTCTCTCTCTCTGGCCAGGTGTCACACATTGGAAGGTTGCACCCCCCCCCCCTCCCTTACCTGCTACCGGCTCCAAGGGTTTCCCAATTATCTGGTTTCACCCAATTATAAACCGGGTTGGGTTAACCTTGCAACACTTTCGGGTTTTTGGGTTAGTATGTGCAATTCCCTCTTTTTTTTACTCGTATCGACTGATGCCACTTTTTTTAATGTCAATTTTTTGATGATATTTTTTTATCGTGATGCCATATTTTTGATGATGTTTTTTCAAAGTACTATTTTGATGATATTTTTTCAAAGTAGTATTTTGATGACATTTTTTCCTTTGATGCCATTTTTTTTTACTGTAGACACTTTTTATGTCAATTTTGTTGATGGTATTTTTTCAAAGTAGTGTTTTGATGCCATTTTTCTAATGTAATTATTTGATGCCGCTTTTTTAATCAAATCGATTGATGTCATTTTTTTTAATTTAATCAATTGTATATCGATTTATTTTCATCGATTATACTTTCATTCACCGATGACACGTTTGTGGCTACACTTCATTGATGCAATCACTTGTGGTGACATATTTATTACATTTTTATTCATGGATGACATTTGTTATTATGCTTCATTAATCACAATTGTTTATGGTGACAATTTTATATAATTGATGACATAAGAGCTTAAAACGTGGCATTAAAATATAATGCGGAATCAATAAAATCAATACAAGGTGTCATAACCATCCAAGAATTATATACAACATTTCTAAAGATTCCACCTTCTCAAAAGTGGCATCAAAGTAGTTGCATATATGCCAATAGAAAAGAACAAGCTTAAAAAACCGATGCTTCAAGTTCAATCATCCTTGAACTGAACCCCATCAAACTAATGTTTTTTTTGCCAAGCCAGAATCATACCATTTAAAGGGTGTTATCCTAATTAAGGATTTCATGCTATAAAGAATCAAATTCATCCGACTAAACTCAAATACACCTCTGGGAACTAACAAACAAAGCCTAAATGAAGATCTTAGCTTACTAATCATCCATCAGCATCACAAATAACCCATGAAAGCTTGCAACCATGACAGGTAAGTTGACGAGGAATGTCATACTGTGCAAATGAGAGCATTGAACCATTCGAACTAGACAAACAATGGACGGGATATGACAGCTCGAAAAACCTCCCTGTGATTGACTTCAACTTCTGCCCATGCCTAGGTTAGCAGTAGCAACTGAGCACCAAAAATCCCATGAAAAAAAAGAGCTTTAATTAGGGTTTTATTGAGCTTGAAAAATAAATTCTAGCAACCAATTGGAAGTCAAAAGCTCACCTACAAGGAACGACAGCGGCAACCAAACCAGCGAGTTCGGCTCCAACGACGATGACAAATCTGGGAGTGAGGGAAAGGACTAAACAAAGTAAGCACCGTACAAATTAAATCTTTTAATGTAAGCAATGAGCACTTAAGTAAATAAAGAAATTCAGCAATGGCCTTGCAAGTGCAATTGGAATCTTGTAGCTTATGCTATTGAAGTGGAATTTGTAGGAAAAACACATTCAATGTTCATTTCAAGTTGTTTTTGAGCAATTTGACAATTATATAAAATCAAATTCACACAAAATTACTTTTGCAGTAAAGCAATTTGACAATTCTATTGTATGAATGTAAGTCTGTCAAGGACCACCACAACAGAAAAGAGATGGTTTAAGCTCATATAAGATATTATACTTATTCGAAACAAAGCATATGTAAAGACACTGGAGGAGCAATTTGAAGTTGATCCTCATAATCATTAACATATGTAAACAGGGCACACAGACATTGGAAGAGACACAAGACCATAGACCTATATCAGCAACAAATCATAACTAGTTGAATCAAGATGAAAAGAGTGCCTGGGAATAAATACATCAACTCAAAGGCTTCAACAATGAATGATGGAATTCATCTAAAGCATAAGATAAGAATAATATAGATTTTTTACATTTCTAGACAAAATTATGTCAGCATTCCTGCATCTCCAATCAAGTACTAAGTTGAAGCCTAGAATCAAGGAAGGAATTGATCAGAAGCTAGGCAGCAATAATGGAAAAATGCAACCTTTTTATCCCTACTGCTGTAATAAGCTTTTGTGTTACTATTTTACTATGACATTCTTACCAAATCCAAAAGAGCACAAAACTGAATCTCAAATGCAGAAAATTGACACAATTGATCTATATGATATTGCAAACCATAAACCCTTAACCACAAATCCCAAAAAAAAACACTCCAAGAAGGCCTCGTTAGCAACCTTCACAGCACCAATAAATGAAATTGAAACTGATCGATGAGAAGAGTTAACAGTAGTTGCATAATCCAGCGTAATCTAGTCACGAGGAAAACAAAATGAAGAAAGAGCGAGCACACATCTTTAGCAAAACCGAAATTGAAACTGATGACACAAAATTAGGGTTTCGAATTGCGTACGACAGATGCGGGAATTGTTTAGATAGAGAATGAGAGTGAAGAAGATGAGCCTCCTGTGGTTTGATCTCCTACCAGTCAGTACAGCCATAGCTTCATCAGCATCAATTTGAGAAGGAGAACCGTAATTTGCTGTAAAATTGAAAGAAGACGGAGTTCAATCGAAGAGAGAACTTGAGAGAGTGGAGAAAGCGAGCGAGCGAAACCTCTAGAGGAGTGCCGAAGGCCTGACGACGAGGAGCGAAGGGATTCCATGCTAGAGAAGGAATGGGTCGAAGCCTCCAGAGGATTGCCGAAGGCCTGACGTCCAGGAGCGAAGGGGATCCGGAGGAGGAATGAGTCGTGATGGGAGAATGAAGGATCGATGAATCGCCGGGATCGGGTGTGATGGGAGGAGGAAGAAGGGTAAAACGGGGCTGATAAACATTGAGGAGGGTCTGTGTCGCATAAAAAAATAATTAAGAGGCCTAACAACCTAATCAAAAGTTCATGAGGGTTTAAATTACCAAATTCTCTCAATTTTATTTGTGTGTTTTTTATGATTTTTGTTTTCTTTTTTATTTTAAATTAATTGTATTTAAATGGTGTGTAAAAAATACTCATTTGACCTTTGGAGTAAAATACCAAAAAGTAAGGTGTATTTTTACACACCTTGTGCAAATGTATAAAGTATAGACAAAACCATTGTGGATAGTCTAACTGATGGACATGCTAACTTCGGCTTCCCATAACAATGGCATTTTGAAATTGTCATTTTCCCTTTAATGATTTGGTTAAGCACGGTGTTAAGTCTGGGTCATGCTATAATAGGCCCATTGGATCACACTTAGGCCTTGTGCCGATTCTTCTTTCATTTCCCTTTTCTTTTAATGGGTCTTACATTTAGATTTTAGTAGCCCATAGAGATGCAAAATAGGCCCACCCCGATTCCACATGAAAATTAGAGGAATTAAGATAATCTGCGATGAATATTTTGTAACTACACATTAGAGTTAAGGTCGATGCAATATACAAATTATACAATACTAGATACTATGTCTCAATTGCTAAGTCTAATTGTAGATCAACTTGCTAAGTCTCAATTGCTAACCCATGAAATGATTACAATAAAGGGACAATACCCTCGACACATTATAGTCAAATAAAAAAATACAAACTCTAACTTCATTTGTAAAATTAATTTTGTGTAGGCTCTTCCAGATGAAAGAGAGAAAAATGTCTTCTGGCTAGAGATAAAAAAAAACTATCATAAATGAATCAACTATCCCGTGTATAGTAATGGGGGACATGAATGAGATCGCAAGTACGGAAGATAAACTTAGTGGGACAGAAATCAATCCAAACCGTTTCGACCGACTGATTGACTTAAAGAACAATTGTAAATTGGTAGATCTACCTTTTCGCGGCAATCTGTACACTTGGAGAAAGAAATTTTCAAGCCCAGACAACATTTATGAAAGAATCGACAGAGTACTAGTTCAAAATCAGATTATAGAAAATCATCCCTAACCTTTGATTAAAAACAATCTAGGATGATTTTGATTTTTTGATTTTTTTTTTTTGCAATATGATAGGGTTTTAATTTTTATGATTTTGATTTTCGACTGTCGATCGTCGGGCTCGACCATGTGTTTTTGCGTTTTGGTTGCTGATTTCTGGCTGTTGCATACTCCCTTTGCTAATCGCTAGTCGTATTCTAACATTAGGATTTAGAAATTGTATTTGTTTTGAGTTTTCCAAAAGCTAAAAAAAAATTCGTAAATTGTTATCTACGTTTAACTAGTGATGTCTTTTTTATATATATATAGTTTGATATTTGTTTTGTTATTATTGAAAATCATAAGGCCCCCATTTTGAAATCTCGCCTCGGGCCTTGAAAATCTCAGGCCCGGCCCTGGATTACTTCCAGCATTATGAATTACCCTTTGAGAATTGTTAGAATGAACCATAATTGACCACAATCACAACACTCACTAGGCAAACACAAATACTTGAATATGTGTTCTACCAATTCGACAACTTTCAAGTGTGGAAGAAGGAACAAAGAGAAGCAATTAACTTCCTTGATTGATTGAACAAAACACACACATACTAAACTACTTACAAGTTACAAGCATGGTAACCGACCCCATAACTGCAAAGCTAAGTGTTGTTAGCTAAATCTGCCATATTTTACAATAACTTTAATATCGTTTTCTGCATACTTTGCATACATTTGGGTTAGATAGTACAGAATCTATGTAGTTTATGTTCATTTGCCAAATTATGGAATCTATACCAGTTTCTGTTTAAATTTGCAGAATTCGGGACGTTTTACAGCAACTCTAAGGAAGGTCAGAAAAGCTCGGAAAACCACTACAGAAGTCCAAGGTCAAAGAAGCAGCGGAACCAGTCGAATCGAGTTGAGAGCCCAGGTTACTCGATCTCGAGTAGGCCTTACTCGATCTAGACGAAGATGTCCGAGCCAGACCTTGTCGACTAGGAGCAATGTCGAGAGCCAGACCAACCCAGCTCCGGAGCCCTACTCGATCTCGACAAGCCCTAGTCGAGATCGACGACACCTCAGCGCCACACCCAGAGTCGACAAGCCGAGGACGAGGACGACCAGGCAGCATTCGCTGCCAGCGACTAGACTCGCTGCCGCGGAAATCCTCGCTGCTAGCGGGATGCACCAAGACGACGGAGCTCGCCGACTCGCTCCAGCGGAAGGGGTCTCTCGCACCTGCGGATAGACGAACTCGCTGCAGCGGAAGAAGCGACTCGCTCCAGCGGAAAGTACCCTAGTCGACATCGACGAGCCCTTGTTGAGATCGACTAGACCCGTGAGCCAAGTCCGAGCCACACCGAGCACCAGCTAGCCGAGACGACAAAGCCGAGCCAGTCGACGACACCCCTACTCGATATCGACAAGAGCCTTGTCGACATCGACGATGATTCCAGAAGCTGTGTGACGTGGCTTGACGAGTCCTACTCGGTGTGGGATTCCTTGGGAACGAAGGAAGTCGAGAAGGCCAAAAGTCTATCCAATCTATCAAGACACATCATGGAAGAGGAGATCTATCCACTTGAGACAATCTAGATATATTTAGATTTAATTTCTTTATCGCTTTTATTTATCCTTAAGCATTTTAGATATAGTTTTAGATATAGATATAGATATTCTATCCTTGAGTAGCAAGGAATAGAAGGCTATAAATAAATCCCATGGGGCTCAGTTTTATTCATTCAATTTCAGTTAGAGAGGTAGTTCCACAGAGACGATTTAGGGAGTTCAGAGGTTTTAAGGTTTTGGCATTCAACGAGAGTTGGATTGCCAGGATTGTAAAGGCTTTGAATTTAGTTAATGCAAGTTATTTCTTTTCAATCGATGTCTGAGTTTGCGATGAGGCGTGAGTAGTCCACCTACTTCTAGGGTTGGGGCGAGCCCGACGATAGCCATGCGTGCTTGAGGTAAAGATCCGACCTTTATCATGTTTTGAGCATTTTCCTACTTGTTTATGTGTTTATTACCCGTCTAATGGAGATCCATGTTAACAACTTGGATTATAAACATAAAATCGGTAAAGACAATTAGGGTTTCTTGAAAGAGTTGTCTAATTGTTGGAAAAGGCGAAAGCTTAGTCCTTTGATGCGATTTACATGATTATTTGTTTGGTTCTGCCTTATGCATGCTTGGTTATCGTTGTTGCAAACCCCAATCCTGGAAGCCTTTTACATTAAGTTTAGTCGAAACCCTAAAGCCTTTGCATTTATTTTATTTCGTTTTAGTCCCTCTCCTACTCGAGATCGAATAGCACTCGTCGATCTCGAGTTACTGATTCTCGATCTAGCATCGTTGTAGCTTCTGTGTGCAGGTACTCGACAAGACAAGCCGAAGTCGACGAGGACTCTACTCGATATCGAGTAGCCTCTAGTCGATATCGACGAGACCCTGTGCTTGCTACTCCGCTGTGTTCGACTGTCCGATCTTCTGTCGACTACCCTAGTCGAGATCGAGGACCCTGTTGTCGATTTCTGATCGTGAGATTTCTCCGCTACCTAGGATCCGCTGACACGCTTCCTCGTGGATCGATCCTGACTTCCCGCTGCTGCATCAGGAGGAGGTCTTGTAATTATTTGCAAGGGACGGAATCTGGTTTGCTGTGATTTATTTCTATTTTATTATTTGCATACTCGATTTCCTCCTAACAACAAATTGGCGCCGTTGCCGGGGAAGCAATCATTCGCGCCTTAGGTAGTTAAATCTCACGTCTACTTTGAGTTACTTTTCAGGTGTATGCGCCGTTCTGGTCTACCACCTGAGTTTGACGCCTTAGACGAACCGGAGCGCTACCTACACATCCACTCTAAACTCAAAAGGAGAATGGCGGCCGTTGAAACACAAGAGCAAATGATCGAAAGGCTTACAAGGGAACTAGCCGCAAAGGATACCACTATCGCCAATGAAAGGGCAGCGAGGGAACAAGAAGCTGAGCGCGCAAGGCAAGGAGAAGCTGAGCTTGCCCAATATCCAACTACTGCTGAGGATTATATGCATCCAGCTCTCGTCGTGCCTGAATCGGCGATTCTAATCCCTGATAACTCTTTTGAAATTCGCACTCAATTTTTGATAGAGCTTAAAAATAATGCTTTTTATGGCAAATTTAATGAGTGCCCTCTTGAACATATTACTAACTTTCATGATATGTGTCGTACTCTTGCTGAAGGTACAACTCTGGAATATGTCAAGATGAAATCTTTTCGCTGGTCGCTCGCTGGACCTGCACTGAAGTGGCTTGAAGGGCTGAAGCCGAGATCTCTCACCACCTGGGCCCAAGTAGAGCAAGAGTTCCTGAACAAATACTTCCCACCCGCCAAAACAGCACTTCTCCGTCAGAAAATCACCGCCTTCAAACAGAAGCAAGGGGAACCGCTGGCAAAGGCATGGGAACGCTACAAAGAACTGCTGCGATCTTGCCCTACTCATGGACAGCCACCCTACGTCATTCAGGAGATCTTCTTCAACTCTCTTGATCAAATCACTAAGGATAGGATCAACCATTATTCTCGCTATGAGTATCTGACGATGCCACCAAATGACGCCTGGGGTGTGCTAGAAAAGCTCACTAACTACGATAACAAATATGGGGCTCCTACAAACTATGAGGAGAACTCCTACGCCAGGCCAGCACCATCAATGCCACTCTATGAGCCAGCAAAGGAGATTGACCCAGATGTCAGGGAGCAGTTCTACAGAGACCAGAATCGCAAGCTCCTCAAGCAAGTCAAATATCTATATGTCAACCAGCCTTGCATCGAATGTGGATCACAGCGGCACACCACTACTGAGTGCCCACACACTGAGCAAGTCAGGATGGCAGAAACCCATGAAGAGGCAGCCTACGCTGGGGGTCCAAATCGACACATGGGAGATCAAAGGTTCTATCAACCACAGTGGAACCAAGGTCCTCCTAGGAATCCCCCACCATACAGAGCTCCAGGACATCCAGAGAGGGATCAAAAGAAGGATGATCTGCAGCTGATCTTTGAGGAGATGCGTCGGAATCAGGGCACCATCAACAACCAATTCCAGAACATCACTACAAAATTTGGAGAATTAGACATCTGGAAAAGGGGAATAGAGACGCAGATGGGTCAGATCGCTGTACAGATCCCACGACCATCCGGACAACTCCCTGGGCAAACAGAACCAAATCCTAAGGGGAAAACCGGACACGTCGCAGCTATCAAACTTAGGAGTGGACATCAATTACACGAGCCAGAGGTCGGAAAGCAGCAAAGCAAGGCAAAGCAGCAACTCGACGAAGAGCACAGCCAACTCGATCTCGACGAGGGTGTACTCGATGTCGACAAGCCACTACTCGACATGGACCAGAAGCTGAGCTCGGACTCCGCTGCGCAGACCAGCAACTCCAGGTCGACCACCCTACTCGATGTCGAGGAGCCCGTGGTCGAGATCGACGAGCAGCGTTTGGCCGACGTCGACGACTCTGCAACACCTCCGACAGCTAATCAAGCTCCGAAACTGAAAAAGCCACTGCCTTTCCCTTCAAAAGCACAGAAAGATCCCACTGCAGGTAGGTTTACCAGATTTGTTAATATGCTGCAAGAACTGAATGTTTCTATTCCTTTTACAGAAGCCCTGCAAGAGATGCCTGGATATGTCAAATTTCTCAAGGAAATCCTAAGCAAGAAGCGATCCATCTCAGAGATCGCAAGCGAATGCAAAGTACTCCACTTCCCTGAAAAGAGACCTGACCCTGGTAAGTTTTCTGTTACTGTGGGTTTTGGACAATATAAATATGATTCTCTATGCGATTTAGGAGCAAGTGTGAGCATCATGCCTTTATCAATCTGGCGGAAAGTAAAGATAGGATGCATAGAACCTGTGGATGCCAAGCTATACATGGCAAACAATACAGTAGTCATCCCTACAGGTATAGTTGAGAACGTCCCTGTCCAGGTTGGTAAATTCTTTGTGCCGGCTGATTTCCTTATCATAGACTGTGCTGAAGATCCTACTAGCCCTATTATTCTTGGTAGACCATTCTTAGCTACTGCAGATGCCCAAATAAGTCTCAAGAATAGATCGCTCACCTTCACCATAGGCGATGAGGTTTTGGATTTCTCTTTTGGCCCTGCAAAAAAGGAAATTTCATGGTTGGAGGTGAAAAGCATCAGCAACCACGGGACCAAGCAAACAGCGAGGGAATGTGCTGACGCTGTACTCGAGATCGACAAGACCAACTCGATCTCGACAAGAGACCTACTCGATCTCGACAAGCCTTCGTCGATGTCGACAACCACTACAGAGCCAGAAACTTGCCAAGAGCCTAAGTATGGGGTCCCTGTACTCGAAGTCGACCAGCTGTACTCGATGTCGATTAGCCCCAAGCCCAAAGATTCATGTTTTGGGTCTGAAAAGGCAAGTTCAGGTATGAATCCTACTCCCCCTCAGTCCATAAAGAAAATTATCAATGATTTAAGGGGAGATAAGACATCGTGGCAAGAGAATCTGCGAAAACTGAGAGCTGGAAGGAAGAAGAAGAAAGAGAAGGGAGATGATGCAAGCAACAACCTGTCAGCTGAGCTTGCATACTACCATCAGGACCTAGATGATCCAGGAGAAGGGCCAAGCATAAGCGGGCCCCACAATAAGGGTCCTTGAGGGCAAAAGGAGAAGTCGGCCTAGCGACTCTAAAATCTAGAGCATGTATATAAAACTTTATGAATTTTTGGGACTTTTGAACTTTTTCGTTTTTGGTTTTTGTTTTTGGGTTTGGTTTTATGTCTTTTAGAATGTTTTATGTAGATAGTCTTGTTTTGTGTGCAATCTAACACTTTTAGGTCGGCTAGCATAAAAGGATCGCGAAAAGTGGAATAAGAAGTCCCTGAAAAACAGTCTAGATCGACGAAGGCCAAGTCGACGGCGACAAGGAGGAGCAACCCAGAAACTACTCGATCTCGAGTAGGCCAACTCGACATCGACAAGCCCAGACGCTCCTCAACTTCAGAAAACCACTAGACGCAGACGAGGCTCCTCGAGATCGACTACCCTGTACTCGAGATCGACAAGCCCATCTCTACTCGACATGCACTGATCCACCTTCCTCGATATGATTCCTGTGAGTTCCTTCCTTTACTCTTGTTTTTATTTTATACAGTGGGGACACTGTAAATTTTAAGTATGGGGTGGGGGAAGGGCTTATTTTGTGCATATTTGCCATATTTAGAATTTATTTCTTTGAATTACTACATGGCTATTTTGGAATGCATTATTGATTTATGTGCTTATATGCATGATTTCCAAAAGTTTGAAAAATGACCCCCATTGAAAATTTTGAATAATGTCATGGAAGCTTATATTAGACTTGAGGATGCAAAATTGGATTCATTAGAGATATAGCATGAAATTGCCTAGTAAAGGGAAGTCATAATAAAGTGCATTTTTTATTGAAAACCATGGAAGGAGGTAAAATTTGAAGTTGCTTTTGACATGTTACATGATAAGATGATGGAGGACTTTATATTTCCATATAATGCTCATTATTTGAAATCCTAGCCTTACCTATGCTTATGCATCACAAAAGCCATAATATGCCTTATTTCAAATATTGCTCCACATGATCTAAATATTTGCCATTCTTTACCTTATCCGGGGATTATGTTGAGAATGATGTTACATTATGGAGATGTTATATGGTGTTTGTGATTATTGTCATTTATTGGAGTTTGGAAGGAAATTGTTCGAAATATATGGAAAATTTAATGAGTGAAAGAAAATCCAATCACCTCAGGAGATAAAGGTAGATTGACCCTGCTCTCTGAGATAATAGTTTGGAGGGATGGGACATATTGTGAGGAGTCCAAAGCACTAAGTATCCGGGGCCATTCATGACACTCATGTTTGCGACTCACGAGAAGGCAGTGCTGAGGTTAGAGAGGTAAAAGCATTATTACTGATAAAAGCATTATGAAAGGTGATGAAACTTATGAAAAGGAATGTGGAAATTCAAGTTTGGAAATGCTCCATTTCCCCGGATCACTAGCACCACATTACCAGAAACTGCCCACCTTTTAGCCTTTTACCAAATCTACTCCTTATTTGAGCTTAAATTGAAGTCCTCTTGATTATCAATGCTTTGTCACCTATGAATGTTTTTGCATAACCCTCTTTTTGTGAGTAGATGTTTCTCTTTAAATTGCACATGCATGGATTTGTGACACTAGTACCTTTTCGAGGATGGTAATTGACTGCTGGGTTATATAAGAATGAATCTAATATGTTGAGAGTTTTGATTTCTTCCCCTGAATGACAATTAAAAGTATTGCTTGAGGACAAGCAAGCTTAAGTATGGGGTGTTTGTTGTTAGCTAAATCTGCCATATTTTACAATAACTTTAATATCGTTTTCTGCATACTTTGCATACATTTGGGTTAGATAGTACATAATCTATGTAGTTTATGTTCATTTGCCAAATTATGGAATCTACACCAGTTTCTGTTTAAATTTGCAGAATTCGGGACGTTTTACAGCAACTCTAAGGAAGGTCAGAAAAGCTCGGAAAACCACTACAGAAGTCCAAGGTCAAAGAAGCAGCGGAACCAGTCGAATCGAGCTGAGAGCCCAGGTTACTCGATCTCGAGTAGGCCTTACTCGATCTAGACGAAGATGTCCGAGCCAGACCTTGTCGACTAGGAGCAATGTCGAGGGCCAGACCAACCCAGCTCCGGAGCCCTACTCGATCTCGACAAGCCCTAGTCGAGATCGACGACACCTCAGCGCCACACCCGGAGTCGACAAGCCGAGGACGAGGACGACCAGGCAGCATTCGCTGCCAGCGACTAGACTCGCTGCAGCGAACCACTCGCTGCCGCGAAAATCCTCGCTGCTAGCGGGATGCACCAAGACGACGGAGCTCGCCGACTCGCTCCAGCGGAAGGGGTCTCTCGCACCTGCGGATAGACGAACTCGCTGCAGCGGAAGAAGCGACTCGCTCCAGCGGAAAGTACCCTAGTCGAGATCGACGAGCCCTTGTCGAGATCGACTAGACCCGTGAGCCAAGTCCGAGCCACACCGAGCACCAGCTAGCCGAGACGACAAAGCCGAGCCAGTCGACGACACTCCTACTCGATATCGACAAGAGCCTTGTCGACATCGACGACGATTCCAGAAGTTGTGTGACGTGGCTTGACGAGTCCTACTCAGTGTGGGATTCCTTGGGCACGAAGGAAGTCGAGAAGGCCGAAAGTCTATCCAATCTATCAAGACACATCATGGAAGAGGAGATCTATCCACTTGAGACAATCTAGATATATTTAGATTTAATTTCTTTATCGCTTTTATTTATCCTTAAGCATTTTAGATATAGTTTTAGATATAGATATAGATATTCTATCCTTGAGTAGCAAGGAATAGAAGGCTATAAATAAATCCCATGGGGCTCAGTTTTATTCATTCAATTTCAGTTAGAGAGGTAGTTCCACAGAGACGGTTTAGGGAGTTCAGAGGTTTTAAGGTTTTGGCATTCAACGAGAGTTGGATTGCCAGGATTATAAAGGCTTTGAATTTAGTTAATGCAAGTTATTTCTTTTCAATCGATGTCTGAGTTTGCGATGAGGCGTGAGTAGTCCACCCACTTCTAGGGTTGGGGCGAGTCCGACGATAGCCATGCGTGCTTGAGGTAAAGATCCGACCTTTATCATGTTTTGAGCATTTTCCTACTTGTTTATGTGTTTATTACCCGTCTAATGGAGATCCATGTTAACAACTTGGATTATAAACATAAAATCGGTAGAGACAATTAGGGTTTCTTGAAAGAGTTGTCTAATTGTTGGAAAAGGCGAAAGCTTAGTCCTTTGATGCGATTTACATGATTATTTGTTTGGTTCTGCCTTATGCATGCTTGGTTATCGTTGTTGCAAACCCCAATCCTAGAAGCCTTTTACATTAAGTTTAGTCGAAACCCTAAAGCCTTTGCATTTATTTTATTTCGTTTTAGTCCCTGTCCTACTCGAGATCGAATAGAACTCGTCGATCTCGAGTTACTGATTCTCGATCTAGCATCGCTGTAGCTTCTGTGTGCAGGTACTCGACAAGACAAGACGAAGTCGACGAGGACTCTACTCGATATCGAGTAGCCTCTAGTCGATATCGACGAGACCCTGTGCTTGCTGTTGCACTGTGTTCGACTGTCCGATCTTCTGTCGACTACCCTAGTCGAGATCGAGGACCCTGTTGTCGATTTCTGATCGTGAGATTTCTCCGCTACCTAGGATCCGCTGACACGCTTCCTCGTGGATCGATCCTGACTTCCCGCTGCTGCATCAGGAGGAGGTCTTGTAATTATTTGCAAGGGACGGAATCTGGTTTGCTGTGATTTATTTCTATTTTATTATTTGCATACTCGATTTCCTCCTAACAACACTAAGCCCACTACTCCACTAACTTAGCTAGGATAAACTACTCGAGAACTTACTCTTACACCCTGTGCTCGATATCGACTACAACACAAAGGTATACTCGAAATCGAGTATGACAGACACTTTACTTAACATAAAAAACAGAATTTCAAAACACATAAAATCCTTCTCACAACCAAGCTTGAATCATACATTTTTAGGCAACATTTTTAACACCACCCATTGATTCAAGCCTCCTTACTCCAATTCTCTCCATGAAGAATTGATGCTTTGCTATGCTCAATGCATTTGTCATCAAATCTGCATTCTGATCATTTGTGCCACAGAACCTCAACACAATCTCTTCTTTTGCAACCAACACTCGAATGAAATGATGCTGGACTTCAATGTGCTTAGTCCTTGCATGAAATGCAGGATTCTTTGTCATGGAAATTGCAGATTTGTTATCACACCATAGCTCGGTTGCTCCACTTTGCTTGCACCCTAAATCAACCAGTAATTTCTTCAACCATAAGGCCTGCTTTGCTGCTGCTCCTACAGCTACATACTCGGCCTCAGAGGATGACAAGGCAACTGTCTCTTGCTTCTTTGAGCTCCAGGTTACAACTCTTGTACCAAAGCCAAACACAGACCCTGAGGTGCTCTTCCTGTCATCCAAGCACCCTGCCCAACCACTGTCTGTAAAACCCTAAAGCTTGAACTCTTCTCTTCTTCCATACCAAATACCATAGTCTAAGGTCCCTGCAATGTACTTAAGGACCCTTTTGGCTGCACCCATATGCTGCTTTGTTGGACTGTGCATGAACCTTGACACCACACTCACACAATAGGGGATATCAGGACTTGTATGTGCTAAATAATTCAAACCTCCTACAAGGCTCATGTACAACCTCTCATCAGCAAGTCCAATTCCATCATCTCTATGCAACTTTTCATTCACATTCATAGGTGTATATGCTATGTCACAACCCTCCATATGAAACTTCTTTAGAAGATCCTTGGCATACTTCTCCTGGCACAAATAGATCCCATCCTCCTTCTGATCTATTTCCAAACCAAGAAAATACTTTAACTCATTCAAATCTGTCATCTCAAATTCCTCCATCATGGACTTCTTGAACTCATTCAACATCCTTTGTGAAGAACTGAAATAGATGATATCATCCACATAAAGGCACACCACTATGAACTCCTTCTTCCCTCTTCCTTTCACATACAAGGTGGGTTCATTCTCACTTCTATTAAACCCACTCTTCTCAAAGAAAGAGTCAGATCTGTTGTACCAAGCCCTTGGAGCTTGCTTCAACCCATACAGTGCTTTCTTGAGCCTCAACACTTTGCTCTCTTCACCAGCCTTCCCAAAACCAATAGGTTGTTCAACATACACTTCTTCTTGAAGTTCCCCATTCAAAAATGCAGACTTTACATCAAGTTGATATATCTTCAACCTCCACCGAGCAGCTAGAGCCAAAACTACTCTTATTGTCTCGAGCCTCACCACTGCTGATAAAGTCTCTTCAAAGTCAATTCCCTCTTGTTGTGCATACCCTTTGGCAACCAATCTTGCCTTATGCTTTGCAACACTCCCATATGTATTAAACTTGGTTCTAAATACCCACTTCAAGCCAATTACATTCTTTTCTGCTGGCAAATCAACCAAGCTCCATGTCTCATTCTTCTGGATAGCCTTCATCTCTTCTTTCATTGCTATCATCCACTTGCTCTCACTCTTAGCCTCTTCAAAGCTTTCTGGATCAACTGCATCAAGAGCAAACCCACAACTAGCATAGATGTCTACAAGTGATCTAAACCTTTTTGGAGGAGTCTCACTTGATGAACTTGAAGGAGAAGACTGTTTACTGCTAGATGAGCTAGACTGATGCACTGGTGACACAGAAGCATTCACATTCTGATCATCATCATCATCATCATCATCATCATCATCATCATCATCCTCGAACATGTTCTCCTAACCAGTCTCTGCACTTGAGCTATCAATGTGCACCACATCTCTAACTCCTTGATCTTCTGATGGCTTCTCCCAGTCCCAACTCACTTCTTCATTGAAAACCACATTTCTACTTACTATGGTTTTCTTACTCACAGGGTTATACAGCTTATAGGCTTTTGATTGAACTGCATAACCAATGAAGATACACTTCTCAACTTTATCATCCACTTTTGATCTCAGATTCACCATTGCATAGGCCACACACCCAAACACCTTTAGATGGCCAACAGATGGCTTCTTTTCTCTCCAAACCTCAAAAGGTGTCTTGTTCTCAACTGCTTTTGTTGGAGAGATATTGAGAACATACACTGCTGTAGCCACTGCCTCACACCAGAACTAATTTGGAACCCTTCTTGCCTTTAGCATACACCTAGCCATCTCAACTACAATTCTGTTCTTCCTCTCAGCCACCCCATTTTGCTCTAGTGTATAGGGTGTTGATAGCTCTCTTCTGATGCCATTCTCTTCACACCAAGACATAAACTCAAAGGACATAAACTCACCTCCTCTATCAGTCCTTAAGGTCTTCACCACCTTGCCTGATTGCTTTTATGTGAGAGCTCTAAACCTTTTAAAACACTCAAATGCTTCTGACTTTAACTTCAAAAAGTATACCGAACTCATTCTACTGAAATCATTGTTGTTGCAGGAGGATGGTCAAGTATGAAATATAAATAAACTATAAAGCAAACTAACTCCCTGTCTCAGCAAATAAATACAAGACTTCCTCCCGTTGTAGTAGAAAGTTGTCAGGATCGATCCACGAGAAAAACACGTCAGCAGATCTCAGGTAGCTGTAAATCTCACGGACAGAAAGACAGAAAGAAAGACAAAAATAACAAAAAAAAAGCAGAAAATAAAGCAAGGACACAGAAGCTACTCGATATCGAGCAACAATTCTCGATATCGACTACAGCAAGTCGACAACAGATAGCAGATTCAGACACAGAAACTCGATCTCGACAAACCCTTACTCGATATCGACAAAACACTACTCGATATCGAGTAAAAACTCCCCGAGATCGATAACACAGAAACTGTAAATATGCAAATTTCGAACACAGAACTCAGATTTCCAACGAAATAAACTCAATATACTAAAATACTTCCAAGGCAAGGATATCAACACCACGACGATAACCATGCAAAATAACACATAAAGGCAAAAAACATCATGCTTTCCATCAAATAACTTTCGTTATTAACAAATAGGCATATAGAGGCTTTCTCATAAACCCTAATTGTTACTAACCCTTTTTCACATAATTAATCCAAGTTGCATTAACATCACTTTCGCTTCAATAACACAAACAAGGATCACCTTCAACTCTCGCAAAAGAATCATGCTTATAGGGATAGAAGACGAATCGCATAGAAAGATTGTACCTTTACCGCATCGCCTTACATGACCACCGTCGGGCTCACCCCGACCCCAGAAGTGGGTGGACTACTCGCTCTTCATCGCAATAACAGACATCTTCGATGAAAAAGAACTAACTTGCATTAATAAACTCAAACCAAACTTACAACCTCTTCTCCTTCTCTCTCTATCTAACTAATTGTCTCTGAAATTGAATGAATAAAAAACCAGCCCCTAAGGCTTTATTTATAATGCTCAAACCCCGCTAATCAAGGAAAGAACATCTTATCTATATCTATATCTAACTATCTAAAGACTTAAAGATAAATAAATGAATAAAGGAATTAAATCTATAAAGGAAATAAATCTATAGTAGGTAAATCTTCCATGTGTTGATAGATCTTGATAGATGTTGATAGATCCCGACAAAACTCGGATTCCTTCGGCTTCAAGAACTCCCAATCCGCGTAGGACAGCAAAAACGCGTAACGCGGCTCTGGACATCTTTCCTCGATCTCGACCAAGTTTACTCGAGATCGAGTAACTCTGGCGTCGACTACGGCTTGGTTGGGCATCTCAGGTTGCTACTGCTCGATCAAGCTCGGATTGGCGCTGATGGGTTCCTCGATATCGACAAAAGTCCTCGATATCGAGTAACCATGTCGACTTCTGCGTGGCCTGGTGTTGTCGAGGAACTGCTCCTCGGTACTGACTCGGACTGGCGTTGTGGTGGTTGTCGATATCGAGTAATATACCCGATATCGAGTAGACTGGTGCTCGGCGTCTTCAGTCCTCGGCTCCTCGACTTGGCACATCTCCTCGACTCCGGATATGGCATCAGGGTGTCGGTCGATCTCGACTAGTTTACTCGAGATCGAGTAAGGCTCTGGAGTCGGGTTGGCACTGGCTCTCAGCTTCTCGATATGCTCTGCTCGACCAGGTGTGCTCGGGCAACTTTTGTCGAGATCGAGTAAAGGAACTCGATATCGAGTAAATCTGGGCTCCGGCTCGATTCGTCCTGGTTCCGCTGCTTCTTGACCTTGAAATTCTGTAGTTGATTTCTGAGCTTTTCCAACCTTTCTCAGAACTGCAATAAATTGCCTCGAATTCTGCGAAATTAAACAGAAATTGGTGTAGATTCCATAATTTGGCAAATAAACATAAACTACATAGATTCTGTATTATCTTAGCCCAAATGCATGGAATGTATGCAGAAAACGATATAAAAGTTACTGTAAAACATGGCAGATTCAGCTCACAACAATCATCAGTTATGAGAAAGAAATACTTGCTCCCTTCTAGTGAATTTGTTTGCATAGGTCCACAGAGATCTGCGTGAACCAACTCTAAACACTCAATTGCTCTCCAAGCTTCACCACTTGGAAATGGCCCCTTCAATTGCTTTCCATACACACATCCTTCACACAAATCTAACTCATCTACTCTAGGTAGACCCTGAACCATTGATCTTGTACTGAGTATCTTCAAACTTTGAATGTTTAGATGCACATACCTGTGATGCCACAATCTGAACTCATCACTCCCTTTTACTGTCATTGCTCTATTCACACCTCTTGCTAAGTCAAGAGGAAACATTATGTTCTTTGTCATGCTCACCTTTACAACAGTCTCACCTGTTCTCTTCTCCCTGATGACACAAGCATCCTCCTCAAACAACATTGAATAGCCTGTCTCTTGGAGCTGACCCATACTCAACAGATTATGAGCAAGTCCAGGTACATATTGAACATCCTACAAGGATTTCTCTCCTCCTTGCTCACTCTTGATCACTATGGTTCCTCTTCCTTCAACCTTCAGTACCTTGTTGTCTCCCAGCTTGACACTTCCCTTCTCGAATTCATCAAACTCTCTAAACATTTCTCTTGAACTTGACATATGGTTAGAACAACCACTGTCTAGGTACCACATGCTGCTTGTTGTGTCCGCAAATGATGACAAGGCCATGAACAATCTCTCTTCTTGCTCATTCTTTTCTGTGTAATTCACTTCTTTTTGCTCATTCTCCTGTTTCTCCCAACAAAAAGCCTCTTTGTGCCCAAACTTCTTGCAATAATAGCACCTGATTCCACCCTTATGTTGCCTTGAATCATTGCCTTGATTCCTATTGGAATCCTTCCACTGCTCCTTCCCTTGATCACCTCCATTTCCTCTTCTTGAACCATTGTATTGTCCTCTATCATAGCCTCTTCCTCCTCGACCTCTATGACCACCTCTACAGTTGCCTCTTCCTCTGTGACCTCCTCTAAAGCCACCCCTACTTGAAGAACCATCAGACTTGGTTTTCTGATTTTCATCCTTCACTTGGAAGACCTTATCTTCCTTCTGCTCACTTGTCCTACTCATTCTTTCTTCATGAACTTGCAAAGAGCTTGATAACTCTTCAAATCTGTACACAGACAGATCCTTAGATTCTTCAATGGCTACAACTACATGGTCATATCTCTTCGTAAGGCTTCTCCAAACCTTACTCATAATGTTTTCACTGCTCACAGTCTCTCCATATGTTCTCGTATAGTTGACAATCCCTGATACCCGCGACAAGAACACTTGAATTGTTTCTTTCTCCTGCATGAACAGAGTCTCAAACTCCTTCCTCAAGGACTCCAACTTCACTGTAATAACTCTTCCATCTCCCATGTATTCTTGCTTTAAAACTTCCCACGCATCATGAGCAGTTGTGGAGGCTGCTATCCTCGGAAAGACCTCATCATCTAAGGCACTCTGAATCATGAATAATGCCTTAGAGTCTTTCTTCCTCTTTTCTCTCTAAGGTTGATATGGTTCAGGAGGATTTGTGTCTTCAAACCCTTGATCTACAAGGTTCCACACCTCTTGTGATTTGAAAAAAGTGGTCATTTTCAAAGTCCAAAAGTGGTAGTTCTGAGGTGATCCGAGCTCTTTCGACACATGCTCGGTGTTTTGGTCATAACATGAGCTATATTTGTCTGATTGAGGTGTCTGGGTACTTGTTGGAAAGATAATTCCAAGGGCTACATCTTTTATGAAGACCAAACTGCCGAAACCATCCAAGAATAGGTCCGAAATTGGGAATAAATCAGCATTCCAAATTCTGGACAGCTTTCCCGGTGCATTGAATGAAGTCGGAATAGATGAGATGTGTCGAAGGGTCTTCATCCAATGGGAATTGATGGTTTTCTACACTTTATGAGGACAGCCGACCCTT
Organism: Persicaria tinctoria; assembly: GCA_037127255.1. NCBI lineage: Eukaryota > Viridiplantae > Streptophyta > Magnoliopsida > Caryophyllales > Polygonaceae > Persicaria > Persicaria tinctoria. The sequence goes on along the minus strand of JBANSL010000013.1, from coordinate 9,584,112 downwards.
CATTTTCCGACATGAGGCTGTCCACGTTTCTTCAACAATTCCGAGAAACTTTTCATCTTTTCCGTCTTTAATTTGTTGTTTTAATTGTTGCTTGTTTTTTGGCTATAAAATGCCCAAACCTTTGTCATAAGAAATAAGATTGAGTTGAGAATTTTTGGAAGAAAAGTGTGTGTGTTTGGTTGATTTGGTGAGATGCCATTTTGACACCCCATTCCGGAGTGAGAGGTCGAGGAATGGTTCCGTTTGTCTTACTCTTTTCGGTGAGATGCTTGTTAGAGTTGTTCAAACAAAGGCTTGATTGCTCGGGAGTGAGATGCCGACGAGTGAGAGAGCGACTTTGGTAAGTCTATGGGTGAGATGCTCATAGATTTAGCCATCCATATCTTGTTTTTATTTTCCCAAAAATCTAGAAAAATCCAAATAAAAGAGTCGTGTGTGTCAAATTTTGTTCTCGTGCTCGGGTGAAGCTTTGAAACTTGTTGGTTTGATCCTCCGGGTCGTATCATTTGGTATCAGAGCTAATCCATCAAGTTCACAAAGATTTATGTTATTCAATCACTTTCATCCACATCCCTCTTCAGAGCCGTCGCGGTTGCAACCATTGAAGTGCACTACGCAGATCCAACGTACAGGGGTGTATCGTACCTTTTTGGAAAGGCAACGCAGATTTGAGAGTCGTCGCGGGATCAACCATCAAGATATCTTACGCAGATCCAACATACAGAGGCATAATTTTTCTTTTTGGAAGGTCTATGCAAGATTCGAGGACGAATCTTTTTCAAAGGAGGGGAGGATGATGTGATCCGAGCTCTTTCGACACATGCTCGGTGTTTTGGTCATAACAGGAGATATGCTTGTCCGATTGAGGTGTCTGGGTACTTGTTGGAAAGATAATTCGAAGGGCTACATCTTTTATGAAGACCAAAGTGCCGAAATCATCCAAGAATAGGTCCGAAATTGGGAATAAACCAGCATTCCGAAATCTGCACAGCTTTCCCGATGCATTGAATGAAGTCGGAATAGATGAGATGTGTCGAAGGATCTTCATCCAATGGGAATTGATGGTTTTCTACTCTTTATGAGGACAGCCGACCCTTCATTTTCCGATATGAGGCTGTCCACGTTTCTTCATCAATTCCGAGAAACTTTTCATCTTTTCCGTCTTTAATTTGTTGTTTTAATTGTTGCTTGTTTTTTGGCTATAAAATGCCCAAACCTTTGTCATAAGAAATAAGATTGAGTTGAGAATTTTTGGAAGAAAAGTGTGTGTGTTTGGTTGATTTGGTGAGATGCCATTTTGACACCCCATTCCGGAGTGAGAGGCCGAGGAATGGTTCCGTTTGTCTTACTCTTTTCGGTGAGATGCTTGTTAGAGTTGTTCAAACAAAGGCTTGATTGCTCGGGAGTGAGATGCCGACGAGTGAGAGAGCGACTTTGGTAAGTCTATGGGTGAGATGCTCATAGATTTAGCCATCCATATCTTGTTTTTATTTTCCCAAAAATCTAGAAAAATCCAAATAAAAGAGTTGTGTGTGTCAAATTTTGTTCTCGTGCTCGGGTGAAGCTTTGAAACTTGTTGGTTTGATCCTTCGGGTCGTATCATTTGGTATTAGAGCTAATCCATCAAGTTCACAAAGATTTATGTTATTCAATCACTTTCATCCACATCCCTCTTCAGAGCCGTTGCGGTTGCAACCATTGAAGTGCACTACGCAGATCCAACGTACAGGGGTGTATCGTACCTTTTTGGAAAGGCAACGCAGATTTGAGAGTCGTCGCGGGATCAACCATCAAGATATCTTATGCAAATCCAACATACAGGGGCGTAATTTTTCTTTTTGGAAGGTCTATGCAAGATTCGAGGGCGAATTTTTTCAAAGGAGGGGAGGATGATGTGATCCGAGCTTTTTCGACACATGCTCGGTGTTTCGGTCATAACAGGAGATATATTTGTCCGATTTAGGTGTCTGAGTACTTGTTGGAAAGATAATTCGAAGGGCTACATCTTTTATGAAGACCAAAGTGCCGAAATCAGCCAAGAAAAGGTCCGAAATTGGGAATAAATCAGCATTCCGAAATCTGAACAGCTTTCCCGATGCATTGAATGAAGTCGGAATAGATGAGATGTGTCGAAGGGTCTTCATCCAATGGGAATTGATGGTTTTCTACACTTTATGAGGACAGTCGACCCTTCATTTTCCGACATGAGGCTGTCCACGTTTCTTCATCAATTCCGAGAAACTTTTCATCTTTTCAGTCTTTAATTTGTTGTTTTAACTGTTTCTTGTTTTTTGGCTATAAAATGCCCAAACCTTTGTCATAAGAAATAAGATTGAGTTGAGAATTTTTGGAAGAAAAGTGTGTGTGTTTGGTTGATTTGGTGAGATGCCATTTTGACACCCCATTCCGGAGTGAGAGGCCGAGGAATGGTTCCGTTTGTCTAACTCTTTCCGGTGAGATGCTAGTTAGAGTTGTTCAAACAAAGGCTTGATTGCTCGGGAGTGAGATGCCAACGAGTGAGAGAGCGAGTTTGGTAAGTCTATGGGTAAGATGCTCATAGATTTAGCCATCCATATCTTGTTTTTATTTTCCCAAAAATCTAAAAAAATCCAAATAAAAGATTCGTGTGTATCAAATTTTGTTCTCGTGCTCGGGTGAAGCTTTGAAACTTGTTGGTTTGATCCTCCGGGTCGTATCAAGTTCACTCCCTTGAAGATTGGCAATTGAGGATTGTCAACCCTTCCACTTCCATTGTTCTGCATCTTGTTGAACAATGAATTCTCGAATGTGTTTCCCTGTGTTTAACTCTCACGCCACTCAATTCCCAGAACTCCAACCCAATGAGATCTTTACTCTCGGCTCTGATACCAAATGTTAGAATGAACCACAATTGACCACAATCACAACACTCACTAGGCAAACACAAATACTTGAATCTGTGTTCTACCAATTCGACAACTTTCAAGTGTGGAAGAAGGAACAAAGAGCAGCAATTAACTTCCTTGATTGATTGAACAAAACACACACATACTAAACTACTTACAAGCATGGTAGCCGACCCCATAACTTCAAAGCTAAGCCCACTACTCCACTAACTTAGCTATGATAAACTGCTAGAAAACTAACTTTTACACCTTTTGCTCGATATCAACTACAGCACAAAGGTATACTCGAAATCGAGTATGACAGACACTTTACTTAACCGAAAAAAACAGAATTTCAAAACACATAAAATCCTTCTCACAACCAAGCTTGAATCATACAATTTTAGGCAACATTTTTAACAAGATTTACCTATTGCACTATTTAGGCGTGATAAAGGTTTATGAGAAATCACAGAACTGGTGATCTGTGATCTAGATTGAACACATAGAAGCAAACGAGAGGAGGGAGAGAACATGTTGGAGATGAATCAGATTGGTTTCATTTTTAGTTGAGTGTTCTGTTACACAACCACCCCTATTTATACAAGAGCAAAAGCAATATTTACCATATTGCCCTTCTGATTACGCTTGTATTTTATACAACACCAAGCTAACAACTGAGTCCTGGATCATTGGAGTTGGAAAGTGCCAGAGGATCATTCGGATTGCTGAAATTTCCAATCTCCCGAAGAAGCATTGCTCCAAGATTGTCTTCCATATCGTAAGCTCTGTGAACTCATATTCTGCAATTTCTGCACTTAAAACAATCGGATCTCTAACCGTAGAGCTCCGATACCATGAGAAATCACAGAAATGGTGATCTGTGATCTAGATTGAACACAGAGAAGCAAACGAGAGGAGGGAGAGAACAGGTTGGAGATGAATCAGATTGATTTCATTTTCAGTTGAGTGTTCTGTTACACAACCACCCCTATTTATACAAGAGCATAAGCAATATTTACCATATTGCCCTTTTTTATTGCACTTGTATTTTATACAACACCAAGCTAACAAACATCATATACTTTAATAGTTTAAAACTCACATATCAGACAATCAATTTCAGTAAAGCTAAAAACAAGTTGATTTTTAGTATAAGCAATGCAATCTTCCCTGTGTTTAATGGTAATACAAACAATCAAACATCATCAATTGATCCATATGAGTTAACATGCATAGATACAACTCCAAGCAATCTCCACAACAACACAAAAGGGGAGCAACTAATGACATTAGTTGCAGCTGCAGATCAATGACAGTAAATTTCTATTTTTGGGTTCTCGGGTGAGAAATTTGCAAGCAATCTTGAGGCTTTTGGCATCCTCGCCAGCTAGCTCGGCTTTCACCCACGCAGAGTATCCGCCTTCAATGTTCTTCACATGCTCAAATCCCTATCAATGTATCCAATAATAAAAACAAGGGGTATAATTGACTTTTCACACACTTTAACGTTCAATTAACGAAAATTGGGTGATGGGTGTAACTTTGCTAAGAAAATGGTTTTAATGGGTTATTCTTTGCAATTTTAGTTTTAATGAGTGTTTTTTTACAAAACATCCTATTTAAATGATGGTTTTATGCAATTTCGCTATAATTATTTGCCCTTGTCTTGTGTATAGTAGAAGAGGGCTAGCAGCAGCCAGCAGCGCGCCAAGGACAGCTGTCACATCAGAGAGAAAGAAAGAGGAGGGAGAAAGGAGAGGGAAAGAAAGAAATATGGGAGATTTGAGTCGGTGTTTCATCTCTTACGTACAGTCTTGCTTTGGTGATCTGTTTGTATTTGTAGTTGCTTGGTTGTTTGGTTTTTTTATTGAATATTATTGTTTGGTCTTTGCTGGATGATTGTTGTTGATTTCTTTATTACACGAATTTTCTTTCGGGTGCGACTACAAAGTAGTCTCTAACCCAACAAGTTACTCTACCAGTTACCAATTTATTTTTTAGGTTAGAACTCCGTTAGGCTGATGTGTTGAGTCTAACATCGGTTAATTTGTTTTTTTTAGGTGAAAACACAAGCAGAAAGAATGCTTCATCTGCATACATTATATTATATGACTAAATCAATTGTCTTCTTGGAAGACCGCTTAATCACTTCTTTCATATCTCCACTCGATTTCTTCTATAAACTGCATGATTTGCATCAACAATTTAGACTTCTGCTCCCTCTTCCTTAGACACTGCGAGTGCATCGTTTCGTGAATGCTCATCACATGTTCGTACCGAATCTCCATTTTCACACTATTCCTGATCTCCTTTATGATGATTGTAGGTGCCTTCTCGTATTTGTTACCGCCATCTTCGTTGATCGCGGTAACAATATGCCTATCAAATATATATATATATTGAGAGGTATATATGAGTGATTTATGCTGTAAAAATATTGAAATCATAGACATATGTATTAAAGTGTCTTACTCGTTTATTTTGTTGAGCAAAGCATCTAACATAGACTTGGAATATTTGGAGTCCAGAGTTAACTCAATACGGTCACTCCCTATCGGGTCCGGCTCCCCTTTGAGATTAATGATGTGCGTGGAAGATAAAGTCGAGTTAGGGTACACTGCTTCTTCTCTTGTTTCGATTACTATAAATTTTGTCGACAACACGCTCATATGCTTCACCTCTAACTGTAGGTATATATGTACATTGTATCCCAAATTAGCAACTGATCATTTATGTGCAAGGATTATGAAATTAGTACTAATATTTATATATACCTCGGTGTTATCAATGATGCATCGATCACCAACATCGAATGGATGGTTGATGAAAGAGAATATTATGCCTTCAAATATCGTCTTAGTACTGTTGCCAAACGCTAATGTGGCTGCTATAGGAGGAGACGCGATGAGCATGAGGAATTTGGTTGTGACGATGTTGGTGAGAAGGAGCCAGGCGATGAAGACGATGGCGGCCAATATACTAGTCATGACTTGGTTTAAGACCTTCACCACCTCTTTTGCATCCGAGAGTGTGTGCCCTAGTGCTACGCAGTTTTTGTGAGCCTTTACCTGACCATATATATCCATAGGGTATTGTTAGATACACCGCAAATCCCTCATTAAAAGTGCACGTCGGAATTAACGTACAAGCCTTTCCAATTAATTAGCACGCTAAAAAAATTAATTTCCAACAAAGCTGAGCGGACAAGCCAGGTGGGGTCCATCCTAAAACCAATTGGTGTTGGGTGGCCGGGTAGCCTACCGGCTTATATTCAATACTTAGTCAATGTGGAATTCCCACAATCATATATATATATATATATATATATATATATATATATATATATATATATATATATATATATATTCTCAACAGTATTACACTAAGGAAATATATGTGTGTGTAATTTGATTTACAAAGTTATGCAACAATTTTGATTTGAACTGAGGTGTGTGTAATTTGATTTACAAAGGTATGCAACAATTTTGATTTGAACTGAGGTTTTACCCAATGAGACATGAGAAAGTGAAATTAATTAGTTAAAAGTCATGGAATTAAGAGAATTTTATATAAGCGTGAATATAGTGACATATTATTGGTTATTAATATTCCCATATATCATGTATTAGAAAATAAAATTAGGGGGAAAATAATACCTAATATTTGGGCTATAGTCCAACCATTATTCCAATTTTAAAAATCACAAACCAATATAACTAGTCAATCTAGCTATTAAATTAACGGTTAATTAACCGGAATCCTTAGTCACGTCATAGGGTATTTTTGTAAAGATGCTACTACTAGATTTATTGATTTACGTTATGTAATTGGGGAATGAATTAGATAAATCGTTAAATTAATTATATGGAAAAAAAAAGGAGAAATTTCTATAGTTGAGATTTTTTTTAAGAGATCCAAATCCTTTGTCCCCTTATTCTGTCGATCCCTTCTCACATCTTTTTTATATATTTTTTTCTTTTAATATTTAATTTAATTTTTTTTTATTTTTAATTTTTTTTTTAATTAATAGTGTGTGAGGGGACGGAGGAGGAGGACAACTGGACAAGGAGAGGATTTGACTCCTTATTTTAGTCAATCAGTCTAAGGAGACATAATTAAACTTACCATGTACTTCTCAAAATCTTTATAGGAAATTTGGTCCGAGAAATCCGAATATTCATCCTTCAACATAGAGTACAAGATGCTTGCATCTTCATCTTCCAATTTGAATGTGTCGCTCAGGTCCTTCTCTGTTATGTACCTATATATAAATTAATTACCACATAACAAAAATGAATATATAATGTGTGTATATATATAGGATATGAATTATATATGGGGATCGGAATATATTCCTCACATTTTATAAAACCACTATTAATCTTCTGGCACTGATCCAAGACATCGGAGGTGCCGTCATCATCTCTAGAAGACACCCTCGAAAGATAGACGAAATACTTGGCCATCTTCTTAATATCATACAGTGTAGCAATTTCCTTGCAAATACACAAAATGCGCTTTGCTTTCCTCCTCCTGTTCTCTGAATCCCTAATTTCCTTTTCATTCTTCCGATCATGTTGATCTAGACGAGCCTTCGATTTCCTCATTGTTGATAACTGTTAAGGGGTATGGCATACGATACGAGTGTATAGTGGTCAGATTGGTTAGCTATCATATTGATGTAATTAAGAGAGCAGTTAATTAGGTGGTTAGCTATCACTATCAGATTGGTTAGCTGAATGTATATATAAACATCGATCTCCCTTGTGCAAGGGATCTGCTGCTTGATTGTGAACTGTCCCACATCGATACTATCAACTAAATAAATTAAACTTAGTATATATAAGTTGGTGAACTACTTATTCTATTATTAATTGGTTTTTTGATGGAATAACACTAGGCTTTTGTGTTGGGCTCTCGTAATCAGTCTAATCCACAATTAACGTTTTTTAAAAAAAAAAGCAATTGATAAGATAAGAATTCGAGGATCAGACAGGTTCGGCTCTTTGAGTGGCCGACAAGTCGACTGCGAACCGTCAAATATACAATCATAATGATGTATGTACCTGGCTAACTTGAGCATGTTTTTCAAAACGCCACACACAAATGAGGCAAAGGCAGTAAAACTGCCACCCAGCACTGACAATCCTGTCCCAGAACCTCCGGTAAACGGTGTTTGCCTCCCAAATGAGTGACAGCGCGGTTCTCAGCGCCCAGAGCACCGCGCCCACCGCCAGCGTCACAGAGGTCCCTGTCCCCAGGTGTTGCAACACGTGGGGCTCCTTCATTCGGAAGAGCAAGCCCCACGCCAGCAGTAGAGACCCCCATAACACTAGGTGGTTGACGCTCTGCCTCATTCCCTTGGCGAAGTACACCACGTCCTTCTTCTTACTCAACTCCCATTTCCCGCGCAGGTGGTACAACAACAATTGGGTCGCCCAACTTATCAGTTTATACCCGTACACGCCCATGGTGGCTAGCAGGCTCCATCTCCACAACTCAAAAGGGATGGTCTTCTTCCTAACACTTGGGACGATGTAGCCCACTACCAGCCACGGCACAAAGATGATCAGTAATCGGATGCGGATTGCATTTGGGAGTTTCGCATATTTCCTGCATTCATTAAAAAAAATTAGGAGGTCGGGGCTAAAAAAATGTTGGATAATATTTTTTTTGCATTATACTAAGCCAGTTTTACATTTTGGCGACAGATTGAATCCGTCGCCTGAACACGTTTCTGATCGCCTTGTCACTCAAGCGAAGGAATTCCGTCGCAGAACGGTCATCCCTGTGCACCATCCCTAGAGATCCCAAGCGGCCACTATAGTAAACCCGTCGCTGGAATTCCATTTAGGCGACTACTTTTGGCTTGTCCTTTGGAAATAAATATAAACTTGGGGCTCTATTTAGTGTCTCAAGTATTGCTATAAATATCGGATATATCGTGAATATTTAAAACCTGTTACGATATCGGAGTATCAAAACAAATATATCAGGTCAACATTGATATATCGAGGTGACCGATATATCATTGTCTTGAAACGATGCCTCTTTTTTTTTTTTGCAAAATTGCAAAAAAAGACATGAATGCCCGAGAACCCGAGTAAGGAGGTCATTGGATCCAAACCAATTAGGGCTTGCAAGGCGATTCCTTTTTTTCCGATTGGCCGGTTGGCTGCCTCTAGGCTTGATTGTTCAACTCTATTTAGCCTCTGCTTCGGTCGTCGACTCTTCTCAGGTCATGTGCACCTCACTGGTTCAGGTGTTCAGCGGCCTCGTGTTTGTTATTCTCCGACAGCCTCATATGTTCTCAGTCTCTACTTTGGCATACGACCGATCGCATATCTTTTTCTTCTTCGTCCGCCCCAACATCTTTTCCGACCGCCTCTACTTGATAGCTAATAGTTAGCAACCATTCTCTCCTACCTGTATGGTAATTTTACAACTAAATTTGGTAATATTACAATTTAATTTTCCAATAGTAATTCTCTCTAGCCACTCCTTTTTACCCCGAACCAATAAGATCCCGATAAGCGATATTTTAAAAAATTAGTCTCAATCGACCACTATACATAGCTTGAAAGTCAACGACCACTATACATACGTCCCTTGAAGTTTCCTAGGATGGGTGACACCCCACATTTATGGGTGACGACCTCATATATATCCGTCGCCGGGATTGTCATCAAGCGACGACGCTATATGTGACCGTCACTAAGTTGTAAAAATCGCGTAGTGATATATATTGGAAAATAAATTTTTATTTAAATATAATTTTAAAAAAAAAAACTAAAATTTGATATTTAAATAATTATTTTATTTAAATTCACGGAATTCATAGGAATTGAAGTCATCTAGGAAGCCTATTTCTCATGTTCAACTAAACAAGTCCTTCTTTCTTCTCTGTTGTTTTGTGATGATTGTGTTTTGTTTGTATTGACGGTTTTCGTCTGCCGACTTAATCGGCCTTCGAGTTACATGTATGTCTGAACTCGAATTTTTACCTAATCGAAAAAAAAACAAAAACAAAAACTAAACAAGCCCTTAGATGATAGGATAAGGGAATGAATATAACTCACTTGGCGGCTTTGTTCAGCTTATGCAAAGCTCTTTGGTAGACGGTTAAGATGGGGAACCACTGATCTCTACCGGGGGGTTGGGTCCGCCGAGCTTCTTCAATGAAGTCGCCGATGACGTTCTTGTTGCAGATTAGCCAAGCGCCGGCAGCGTAGAGGAGGTAGAATGGGAGGGTTAAAACAAAGAAAAATAAAACTACGCATTTTTCGAGCTTGGTTGTTGTTGTGGGTTGAGGTGAAACGCTGATCTCTACGGCTACTTCTTGTGCCATACTACTTTGATGGATGATGGATCTGCAGCGTTTGATTTGTAGTTATATATATAGGTCGATTAATCGATTATAATTAATGTCTAGTGCTTATTATATAGTTAGGAATTTGAGGTAGCTTTTTTTGTTAGTTTATAACATTACTCGAATGAGTCGATGATGATTCAGGAATTTGAGCTGACTTTGACTATGTGAATTTTGAAGTCAATTCAAATCAAATTAATATGAAACCTAGCTTGTTCATTCTTTTTTATTTTATTTTAATTGGAATAGAAAAATTTTAATTAAATAATCATGATAATCGAATATCACACGGAATTTTCTGCTTAATTTCTATGTAGTTTACTTGATATTAACTCTAATTTTCCCCTCCCCCCACCAACAAAAATCTCTAATTGGCTAGATCTGCCCAAACATGACCCGATCCGAAAAACCCGACTCGTACGTTCAGTAATTTTACGGGTTATGTTTTAGACCCAGCTAGGACCCGAAATTGACACGAACCCGATAACCCGTTGAGTCAAAATCGACCCGGTGAGTCAGCACTATCTAAACACCACTTAGGCACCGGATTGACCTCACATAGATTCGTCATGGAATTGTGTTCATTTTAAGTTAATCATAAGTTAAATAACGTATATATTTTATAATTATAGTATGTTCAGAACACTTATTTGTATAAATATGATTTTTTAATGCTTAAAATATTATTATTATAATAATATTTATAAATTTAATTATAATATTATTATTTAGTTTAATTTGATATATTTATATTACAATTTAATTTTGATATTATTTTAATATTTTAAAAAAGTCTTCAAAAAGTTTCGAGTTTTTTGACCCGATAGGTCGATTCGAACCCGGGACAAACCCGGTTTGGTTCAACCCGGAATGACCGGTAACCTGATTTACCTTGAATTTGTAGATAAAGAGCGGTTATCCGGAATTCGAACCGGGGACCTTTGGGCACTACCCACAAGTCCTTTCCAGTTAAACTATTCCGGAATGGTTTAAATATGATCAAAGTGTAACTAATAGGCGAAACCCGATTTACCTGTAACCCGAATGACCGGATCCAAACCCGATCCAAATGACCCGATTCACCTATCTAATTGGTAGCAATGAAAATCCATTGACTGTTTCTTTTTCCGGTAAAACGAAAATAAACTGACTATGGATTAGTATATCCTCCCCCCTTTCAAAGAAATAGATCTCATCACTCTACTTCCTTGCTTCTTCTTCGAGGTTGGATTAGGATATTAGTTCTGAAAATTCCCCCAAAATTTGACAAGCTTATCTTCATTAAAAAAATCTTTATTTTTAAAAAATTTCGTGCTCTCTCTTTGTAGATTTTAAGTTCTTATTTTTTTTCTCTAAAAAAACCAATCTGACAAAAAAATATACATTATCTAAATGAGTTAGAAGAGAAACTCTACGAATATACTTTCTTAATATAGTTTCTTATTCTTTGCACAATAAATAATAATAATAATAATAATAATAATAATAATAATAATAATAATAATAATAATAATAATAATAAGGTGGGTGCTTTCTTGGTTGGGCCTCAGTTATCTGGGTATTTTAGGGACCTGCAGTTCGGAGTTGGTGTTTCTGGAGGCGGTGAGGCCATTCTGCATGCCTTGAATAGGCTTGTAGAGTCTCGGGGTTCTGAGATGGGTCTTTCTATGCTGTTGGTGGACTTTCAAAATGCTTTCAACTTGGTTGATCGTACTGCTATGCTTTTGGAGGTCCGTCGTCAGTGCCCTGGCCTATCGCGTTGGGTCGAGTTCTGTTACTCTAGCCCTGCTCGACTCTACTACGGGGAGCACTGCCTTTGGTCTTGTCAGTGGGTCCAGCAGGGTGATCCCCTTGGTCCGTTGCTCTTCGCTTTGGTCTTGCATCCTCTGATATGTAAGATCCGGGATACGTTCGATTTATGCTTCCAGGCTTGGTATTTGGATGACGGCTCTATTGTAGGGGACACTCTTGTGGCTAGCCAGGTTCTTGACTTGATTGCGTCTGAGGGGCCTACGTTAGGGTTGCACCTTAACGTGGATAAGACTGAGGTCTTTTGGCCGGTCGTGGATCCTAGGGGCTTGGTGCCTGGTGTTTTCCCTGCCTGCATTGCTCGGCTTGTTTCTGGCGTTACGGTTTTGGGTGGTCCTGTCAGTACTTGCCCTGTTTACAGTGCCGAGATTGTTGCGACTCGGGTGGCCAAGACCGTCGAGTTTATGGGGCTTGTTTCCAAACTTGAGGATCCGCAGAGTGAGCTGCTTTTGATTCGGGCTTGTTCAGGTATCTCTAGACTCTACTTCACCTTGCGTACTTGTCCGCCGGGTGTCGTTGTTCCAGCTCAGTTTACTTTTGACAGTTCCCTCCGTGGTTGTTTAGAGCGTATTGTGGCTGCTTCTGGACCCGGTTTCGCTGATTGGCAGTGGAGGTTGGCTACTCTTCCGTTTCAGTACGGGGGGCTTGGGGTTTATGCTGTTGGTGACGTCATGCATTATTCTTTTCTGGCGTCGCGCCTGCAGTCTTCGGGGTTGCAGTCCTCGCTCCTCCGCCTTGCTGAGCTGCCCCTGGGTGAGGGGGCCTCTTTTGACGCTGCGCTGTGTGATTTTAATGGTCTTACTGGTTCTGACTTTAGTCGTGATTCTTGCGAGTTCGCTGCCCCCAAACTTATGAAGAAATTGGCAGATGTGTACTTCGCCCGGATTGTGGCTTCTTCAGAGTCGGTTTTCTCATTGACCCCGCGGCAGGTGGTGTTGTGGAGGTCTCAGCATGGGGCCCATTCATCTGATTGGCTCAGAGCAGTTCCTATTTCTGGGCTCGGTCAGACCATGAATGGTAGGACTTACAGGTCTGTCCTCTGCTATCGTTTGGGTATCCCTCTTTTTCGTGCTGGTCTTCCTTGCTCTGCATGTGGTCGGGTTTTTGAGGATGACACTTATAGGGATCATGCTATGTCGTGTTCGAGTTCTGTTGGGCTCAAACATCGGCATAATCTTGTCCGTGATACCCTCTTCGACATTTGCTTCCGGGCTGGGATCTCCTCTGGGAAGGAAGTGGACATTGGTGTTGTTGACAGTCTTGGCGGACCTCTTAGGCCCGCTGACATTCTTCTTTACTCTTGGGATCGGGGTCGAGATGTGTGTGTTGATATCACGGGCTCCTCCCCCCTCACTCAGACTTGCTTGGCTTCCTTCGCTCCTGGACGATGTGTTCTTGACGCAGCACGGCGTTAGTGCACCAAGTATCGGGATGTATGTTCTGCTGCTGGTTATGGGTTTTTGCCTTTTTTTTCTCTTCCTTTGGTGAGCTGGATGGGGATGCGATTGCGCTTCAGGGACGGATCCGCTTCTTCTCTTTAGCCTTAGATTCTAGTTCTCGTCTAGCTGCTCATATTTTTACCAGAGTTTGTTTTTCCATTGCTAAGGGGGTTGGCGCGCAGCTTGTTTCTCGGCTACCCGCTAACTTCTTGTAAACATTCGGTTGTTTGATTTCTATACTATTTGGAGTTTATATAAAAAATAATAATAATAATAATAATAGTAATAGTAATAGTAATAATAAAACTTGGTGGGTTTGGTGTGCTCACGGCGGAGGATGTTGGTCATTTTGCTTTCATTGCATCTCGTCTCCAGATAGCTGAACTCCAAACATCCATTTTGAGTAAGTCAGTGCAATCACCTTCTAGATGCATTGACATTAGCCCAGACAGTGTTCTCACCCAAGCTATCTCGGGGTATGTCGCTTGTGTTGGTTCAGATATCGATGACTTAGTTGTATCCCCCGCCCCCAAAAAATTCATGTCAGTATTAGCGGATCGATATTTCAAGTACATTGATGGCAACTTAGTGTCCACACTCAATCCGACTCCAAGGCAGCTGCACATTCTTCAAGCGGTGAGGGGAGAAAGAGCACATGATTTTTCGTTGACTACTCCCATTGAGGGCCTTGCTCAGACCATGTCGTCTCGCCAGTTTCGTTATGTCCTCTAATACCATTTCTCGATCCCTATGTTTAGTGGTTATTCGACTTGTCCCAGTTGTGAGCTTGATAGGATGGACCAATTTGGAGATCACACTTTGCATTGCAATCGGGGTATTGGGACTAAACACCGACACAACATGGTCCGAGATGTTTTGGCAGACATATGTTATAAAAAGCAGGGATCACAGTTCAAAAGGAAGGGCATACCGGTATGAGCAGTGATGATGGGGTTGAGCTGAGACCAGGTGATTTGTTGGTTTATGGGTGGGACAAGGGTAGGGATACTTGTGTTGATGTGGTTGGAGCTTCGCCGTTCACAACTAGAGCCAATGATTCATTTATACCCGACAAGGTGGTTTCCCAAGCAACGGAAAGGAAGGAGAAGAAGTACGCAGATATCTATACTGCTAAGGGGTATGGCTTCATGGCATTTGCGTTCTCTACCTTTGGGAAACTGGGAGGTGATGCTATTGGGTTCTTGAAGCGGGTTCAATTGGTAACGAAAAGTCATGGCGCGGGGTCTGATAATAGCGATTTTATATTTCATAAAGTTGGTTTTACTATTCAGAAAGGGGTTGGAGCTCAATTTGTTACGAGGCTTCCAACTAACTTTATGTAGGATTTGTTTGTGGTGTAAAGGAAAAAATAGAAAAAAAATGGAGGATTTGTTTGTGGTGTAAAGGAAAAAATAGAATCTTAACCGTTGATTTTTAAAGCGATAATTTAAAGAGTTAAAAAATATATATAAATATTAAAAATCTAAATACTTATTACTATTAGTAATAAATATTAAATTTATTTTAAAAAAAATAAATTTAAACACATTCCATTGACTTATCATTGTGGGGTAATGCCATCTTCTTGACCTTTATTTTGCACTATTAATTACTTTTTTTTTTTTTGGTTCAACTTGCACTATTAATTACTTGTGCTAGGTACCATCTTGACCTTTGTTTTTAGCATTAAATTTTCTCTTTACCAACCAAAATATATTTATTGTTTACTACGTTGTTCTCATCTCGTTGTTTGAATTGTCTGAGTAATACTACTAATTAACGCGCATTGCATTCATTGGTAAGTAAGCAAGTAGCTTATATATATATATTACATTTTCGAGAGACCCCAACCGCAAGTTTTACATTGTTTGTTTCCTTCACATCATTTTTGTCCTCTCATTTATATATACTTAGCCTTCACTTTTGCTTAGTCTCTATTGGCCGATCTAGAAACACCATTTAGGCCGATGGTAGATTAACTTATATTTGTTCTATGTGTCGATAGCTTCGTTTTGATATATTATAAGCCTAAATCCGATAAACGAGTAAAAAGTTATGACCGTTTGAAAGATAAACACAGATTAATTATTTCAAATGTCTTTTAATAAACCAAGATTCTTTTATATTTTACTTAATTTTATATTTTTGCAATATAATTCAACTAAAGAGCTTCAAAATAAGAGGTTATATTACTAAAGTCGATAATTATATAAGAAATTATACGAGTTTAAAGTTTGTATATCTTGTTACATGTTATTGCATGCTAAGAGAATAACAAGTTGTATATTGACTTTGTGGGTTTCAAACGATATATTAGACGAAAAAGAATGTTGTTATCGATTAAAACGACATCGTTTTTTCGTTTAAAAAGAAAATATATATAACAACTAATGATACAATTTTAAATTAAAACACCACCGTTTTAACAAAAAAACATTGTGTTTTGAACTAAACAACGTTGTCTATCTTAAACTAAAATATCATCGTTTAATCTAAAATATCATAATTTTGCTTTACTAAGCGTACTATAATAAAATCTATCTAAAAGATAATCAACAATTTGTATAAAAGTTCGCCCCCTTCGATAAATTATGACTCAGTGACTGATCATGGATAGACAATGATCTCATCCGACCCATCTCTCACGAACAACGTCATCCATTGTCCAGTATGTGAGTGACTAAGATTGATGCAATGTGAATGAAATTTCATCATTTGATTGTACTCATTTTCTTCTAATGCAAAAGATAAATTATCATATAATGTACATTCGAAAATAATAAAAAGAAATTCCCATAAAACAATAAATTTTAAATAACATTAAGTCTTACAAGATAATTCTTAAATTAGTCAACTAAGAGATTAAATAAAACATATTTTGAATATTACAAACAATAAGACATTGAAAAACATTACAAACAAATTTTTATTTTTTGAAAAATGGAAAAGAGGAAGATTGATTATCTTTAGGGTTACTGTAATATGCACAATGTGATAATGAGAAAATGATTCACCTCTTCCTCATTGATTCTGAATAACGGTTTTACAAGATATATACCAGCAATACATTTCTTGGGGAGAAGGTGCACTATTGCATTACAGCTGTAATTGTACTATTGTTTGTGGAATTGTATTGTGAATTGACTGGAGACTTGGGCTTGCTCGTTGGGCCTTCAAATGTTGAATGTGAATCCCCTGAGTTTGGATCATCCGTTGTTGAATGGTGCTCTTCAAGTGGTTCTTGTGATAACGTGCTAGTAAGGGTTATAAAAAAAAAAAGTTGTTATACTTGTTTTTTTTTTCATGAAAATAAATTAAAACATACTGTATAGTATATTATATATTTGATGGATGATGGGGGCCAGACCGTTTGGATGGTGGGTACGTAGGATGTAGGTGGAAAAAAAAATCATCACTCACCACTCACAAGTCACATCCCATTGAGTCATTCAAATCTATCTTACTATCGAGACGGTATGATATTGTCAAATACATAGTACGTTTTTCGACTTCTGATGTCAACAAAAGTTTAATCAACACCGATTTTTCCGAAAAAGCTCAAAGAAAATTATGACAAAATATTTCGAGGGTATCATTATGACCAACACCCTCGAATTTCCCCCAACATATTTCGAATGTAATTTCGAGGCTAATTTCGACACTAATTAATGTCATTGTTAACTTGTGGCTATAAAGATACTAGTAGCGGTATTTTGCATGGGAATATATCGATGTTTGATGTCGATGTAAGTGACGGACAAGCTAACATCGGCTTCCGATAACAATGGCATTTTGAAACACGATTTCTTTTTAGCGCATATAAAATTTTCGTTTAGTGCATGACTAGGTGGTCGCAACGACCAATTGACATTTGGTCGTTGCGACCACTTTTTTTTAAAAAACAAACTCATGGTCGCAACGACCAGTTTACAAGTTGGTCGCACCGACCATTTGCAATCTGGTCGCAGCAATCGGATGATTAGCAGGCAAATTAAGAGCGATGGGAAGTCGATTGCCTGCGATTTCCTGAGTTAGCAGGCAAATTTACACAATTGTATAAGCCCATTGCCTGCGATTTCCTTATCCCCCAATTACTGCTTGAATTTTTTTTTTTTTGGCGGTGTTAGGATTGATCTCGATTGATTCGCGGCTTTTGATTTTGGTGAATTAGTTAGTTTTTATTTTTTGGGGTTTTGCGGTTTGGGAAGACGAACTGGTTGATTTCACTAAATTTATTGTACAATTGAATGAGTTTGACGAGTGATTGAGTGGCCGGATTTTTGGAAGGTGTTGGGACTACCGGCGTTTCTCGGTGTCATCGTTGGTTCGACGTTGTCTTCACTGGCAAGGGCATCCATGATTTCTTTGAATAAAGACCCTTTGAGGATTGATGGTCCGGTTTCCAATTAGGAAGATGTTGTCAATTGTGTAGAGTGTAGTTTTGGAGAGCACATCCATGACACCGGGCTCAGAAACCCCAAGTGGAAATCAAAGAGAAGGAAAAGAGATAATGGGGTGGGGTAATTTTATTTAATTGAAGGGCTATTTTGAAATTGTCATTTTCCCTTAATGATTTGGCTAAGCACGGTGTTAAGTCTGGGCCATGCTTTAATAGGCCCATTGGATCACACTTGGGCTTGTGCCGATTCTTCTTTCATTTTTCCTTTTTTTTTAATGGGTCTTACATTTAGATTTTAAGTAGTCCAGATAGATGCAAAATAGGCCCAGCCCGATTCCACATGAAAAATAGAGGAATTAAGATAATCGGCGATGAATATTTTGTAACTACACATTAGAGATAAGGTCGATACACTATAGTACTATACCATACTACTAGTTTCTTGAAGCTTCCACTTCTAGAAACTAGTTTTTATTTTCGTGGTCAGCCTAAACCATTAGTTTTTGTGGACAACAAACACTAGTCTGGATCGGGTTGGGTTAAGTGTCTAACAATTTTGTTTTCCGTTTATAAACACTTAAATCATTATAATAGAACTAGAAAAAAAAAAAGAATTTGAACTCATAAACTATTAACCACCACATATTATCTTTATCAACCTGTTGATAAAAAAAAAAATAAAATAACTATTGACACTGTCAATTTATCCCCTTTTACACGGAAAACATCCGTAATGATGCATCACGAGTACGCGGTTGATCTGCAACTGCGGTTGCCGAGTGCGCACTTCCTTCCTCTCTCCTACTTGCGTCTCGTCGTCGCTAAACCCCCTCGTTGGCGCCTGTCTCGCTAAGCCTCTCTCCTATTGGCTAGGTTCATTTTTTGAAATTAATTCGATTATCTGGACAAGTTTAAATAAATTGAGAAACCGGACAAATCGATAGATAAACTAATAATTATGTACAACTATAAACAAATGACAGAACCAAATGACGTAAAAGAAATTACATTCAACAAAATTACATGAAGTAAACGACAGAAAAAAAAAAACATATTATTCTACACTATATTAATTTATGTTGTAAACCACAAGTTAACATAATACCCGAATCAACCGGGAAAAAAAAACACACTGAGTACACTAGTCACTGAAGAGAAAGTACTACACTCCACTTTTAAATAATCCCCCACCCACACTTATTTTTTTTATTTAATTACACAACTTTTTTTTTTTATCATAGAATCATTTATGTTTAAAAAAAGACCTTTATTCTTGCTCCTCTTTTTCCTGACCGACCCTTGAATTTGCAATTTTTACCATATAATCGCCTTTCCCCACTTTTTTGGTTGTAAATTTGCATAATACTAGCCTTTAAGCATTTACAAATGTTCACCTCTCTTTTTCCAATTTTTTTTTAAAGTTTTTAATTATTTATGCACATTTTATTAGAATGATAAGAACTATATAAAGTATTAATTTTTATTTTTTCTTTTACAACTTCGTAATTGTTACTAATAAATTATTAAAAAAAAATTAATATTTTATATAGTTTTTTTTATCAAACTATTTATTTTAATTTATTTTGTTACCTCTTAAATGTATTATGTGCCACTTTTTTAAAGTTTATGAACCATAAAAATAAATAAAATTTCATTAATTTAACAATTCTATATAGATCAACTCAAATTTTAATAGTACGGTCTTTCTAATATACTGCCTATGTCCTAACTCCTAAGGTATATGCTAAGTTTTTTTTTATAACAATTATTAATTAATTTAAAAGATATGTATCGGTCAATCACATTGAGGTGGTATATGAGTAGACTTGTGGGTAGTACCCATAAGTCCCTAAAATATCATAAACAAACAATCTAAATAGCCCAATTGGTAGGTTTACGGGTATTATACCCAGTGTTCTGAAAATCGCGCCTAGGCGCTAGGCGGGACGGGACCTAGGAATTCTTAAGCCTAGGCGGGCCTCTAGGCGGAAATTCGTCTAGGAACCGCCTAGTCCCGCCTAGGCGCCACCTGGGCCCGCCTAGACCCTGTCTGGGCCCGCCTAGGCGCTGCCTAGTTCAACGATTATTCAATTTGAGCTTTTAAGCATGCGATTAGTTGACTTAGTGTTTTTTTATCCCCAAAGCCGGGATGCATTTGCTTTTTAGTCGAACTTATATTTTTGGATTTTAGGAGGTTTAGAGTTGTTAGTCAGACTTGTACTTTTGCGTTTATTTACTTTAGTGTTAGTTAAGCACCGTAAATTTGGGTTTATAAGTGATATTATGGATTATTATTACATTATATGAATTATTGACAAGTGTTATTCGTCAAAATATAAGAAAATATTCAAGTTTGTTTTAAGTCCGTCTAGGCGCCGCCTAGCGCCTTTTAGAACATTGATTATACCATGCGGTTATAAGTTCAAATCTAGAAAGTGACCTCTAATTATATAAATATTTTATTAAGGGCCTTAATTTCTATTTTGCCGGTAGGGCCTGTGCTTAACCTATACTTTTGGGATTAGAAAAACCGATTTCAATAATATCTGTGAATTTGTTGACGAATTTTAAATTTTAGATAACATTTGGGCACCAAACCGAATATATGTAAATTGTCGTATTCTCATGGAAGCTCTCCTGTAGCCATAACCATTAACACATCTTCCCCCCTCATCTCAACTACCAGAAAGTCCCATCCGCCCTTCACCGCCTCCCTCCCTCCCTCCATTCCTCTGCAAGGTTCCCTCCTCCATTCCTCACTCCACTCTCCTCCCGCTATTTCCTCTCTCCCTGTCTCGTCGAATCTCGGAATCCACAGGCATCGTTGACGAAGCTCACAATTTCACAATCTTCTTCTGATTGGCTTTGTTTCTGATTCCGACGCCCTTCGATTCTGTTTTCCTCCGGGTGAGCAGCTCTTTCAGATCTTGTTATTCGCCTTCTCTTTCGTTTCGGCTTGATTTCTTTATTGCAAAACCCTAATGCGTGATACTGTTGGCTGTGCCGTTGTGTTTGGGCATCGGATTGCAATTTCGTTTTGCCGTCGGTTTAGATTTCGATGTGTGTAGACTGAACTGCGTTTCAATGCGTGATTGCGATTGTTTATTAGTTTGCATTTAATGTTTTTTATGCGGTGCTAATTTCGTAACGGTTTAGGTGCGAGGAGTAGTGTTTTCTACGTATCTACACTCACTTGCTTGTGAACGTCTCTTTAGACATTTCTCGACGATTTCGAAACCGACAGGGTAAAAAGAATGTCCTGGTTAATCATTTGATTTTATTCCCTTTTTGGATTGCAGTTTATGTGATTTGTGTTATTTCTGTAAGGTGTTTTTGTTGAGATTGTCATCATCTTGACTTGGAAATGCATTATGTTCTGCTCTTGTCACTTTCTGCTATCATCAGAATATCAGATACGTACCACCCGGGGAGTCCTAAAAATTGAAACCTGAAGTAAGGCGTTGAAACTCTGTTTGTGAATGCATTTGGTTGTTTTGTTTGGTTTGACATGTTTGCTAAAAGAAAAAATGTCAGTGATGATTTGTCTGCTTTCCTTTTCCATCATAAACATATACAAGAATCCCAAGGTAAAATACCATCCTAATATGGAAATGTATTTATAACTCGATCTTCAGGGAAACAATTTCAAGTATTCAAAATTAAATGTTTTGGTGGGGTGGGAGGACTTATGGTTGTTCTTTGACAATTTGGATTTGAAGAAGGAAGTGTTATTAACTTATTGGGCAGTTCTTTGCTGCATCTTTCACTTCAAAACGGATATGAAATTGAAGCATTTGTGGCTTTGCTCTGATATTTCATTGTACTTCATTGTTATCAACACCTTAATTTGTAAGTTTACTGGTTTGACTCCTGATGATTCTCTGATATTTTGACTCACAGGATGCTATGGTATTTGCTTTATTATTCTCTAAAGCAGCGTTGATCATTTGAAGTACCTGCGTGCCCTTTCCTATATTTCCAGTGTGGCGTTGACGTGCAATTTCATAAACATATCTTTCTTTAATCAACACCATTCCATTCCCCTGAGCTTTGTATACACACAAAATTACCAAAAAACAGTTGTAAAAAAAGATGCGCAATATACGGCAGAGGAGACAAGTACCAGAGCAATCTCCACCATCTGATCAACCTGAAGCAACAAGTGATGAAGATGATGACCGTAAGCAAGATAAGCAAGACACAGCAGATAGCAAAACGAAGAAGAAAACTAGTGAAAACAAGGAATTGAAGCAGGCCAAGAAGTGGTCATGTATTGACACCTGCTGCTGGCTGATTGGATTTATCTGTGTGATGTGGTGGCTGCTTCTGTTCCTTTACCATGCAATGCCTTCGTCACTGCCACAGTATGTGACTGAGGTGATCAATGGTCCACTACCAGACCCACCAGGTGAGAAACTTCGCAAAGAGGGACTGCGTGCAGTACACCCAGTGGTCTTTGTCCCGGGCATTGTCACGGGTGGTCTTGAACTTTGGGAGGGTCACCAGTGCGCTGAGGGCCTGTTTCGAAAGCGTCTCTGGGGTGGGACATTTGGCGAGTTGTATAAGAGGTAATGTTAGTAGTAGAAGATTTTTTTCCGTCTTATATCATTCTTGAATTTGAGTTGTTATTCAGTCTTTGCTGAACTTGATGTTATTTGAATTTATATTATTTTAGAGGGCAATCTATTTTACACTCATCTGTTGTGATGAATTTATTTGGGTTATGTATTTAGAGGTTTTCTATGCCTATAAGTTGGTTGTTAGGTGTTGGAGTTAAGGACATAAAGTATGGATAACAAAAGAAGTTGAAAATTAGTCTATATTAGTTGCAACAAAGCATTTTTTAAAATAATTAAGAGTTTGCTATTTGGGGATTGTGGGAGCTATGGTTGACCCGTGAATTCACAGTGTTGATGTCTCTCTTCAAATTTGAAACCTGTTTGAGGGAGATGCATGTAAAAATGTTTAGTATGGATTTTGGTTTGGAAATTGCCAAGTATAATTTGCTACTAATTTGCTGGTGTTGTGCTTAAAATACCCGTGTGTCTACCTAAGAGGCCCGACATTTCTTAGGGAATGAAGTATCAAAGGAAGCAAATGAAATAAGCCTTTCTATATCATCCTTCAGTTGAAGGCTTTGGCTTTGATTTTGGTTTTGAAAAAAAAAAATTTGTTCAGGATTAGTAAGTCAGAGCTCATGGAATATTCAAGTTGAAGGTCTAGTTGCTTGTTGCTTTTGTTTGTTGACTAAAATTTAGATGTGGGCTAAAGTGCACTAATTCGAAAAGCTATGCATTCTAGCCATTAATCATCTTGATGCCTGACAACTTATCTTGCTTTTATTCCATTTTTTATTATTATCATCAAAGCTTTATAATGTTCGAAAGGACGTTGAGGAAGCAAAACCAATTCAGCTTATCCTCTTTCTTGTTTTTCCAAGATTGAGATGCTGTCTCATTTTTGCCTCTCGTAATTTTATTGATTTTGTTTGTGTTGGAAAGGATGTTGAGGAAGCAAAACCAATTCAGCTTATCCTCTTTCTTGTTTTTTCAAGATTGAGATGCTGTATCATTTTTGCCTCTCGTGATTGTATTAAACTTGTTTCTATTTATCCTTCACCTTAAGTCCTTAATATGTTTGATATCATCTTAATGATGATGGCTGGACATCTTCTCTTTCTGTTTGTCCTTCTACTTGATTACTTACTAGCTCTGAAAACATGGTTGTACCCGAGCTCTGTTGTGAACCCATATTTAGGCTCCTTAATATGGCATTCTTGCCTCAATATCTTGACCATATCTGCCCACTTCTTCATTCTTTCTCTATTTTCTCCCTTTTTATACACTCTCCTAAGTTGACCAGGATCTGTGCTACTAGAATGTTGGAGGATAGTACAATTAGTGGGGAAAAAAAATATGAGGCACAAAACAGGGATTAGGGGTTAATGGCCTAACCACAACCACACAAGGTGATAGGCAAAAGGCACATGCCTTACAAAAGTGCTTGTACCAAACTCTTTTATTTTTTAAATACATTTTGACATCATGCATTATGCTATTTAGTCACAATCATCCACCAAGAAGAAAATAAAGTCATTAGGAGACATTTACAAGATGGTTTGTGTTGGTTAGTTCATGAAGTGCATGCTTGGAGGCCCCTAGGTGCAAGGATGCGAGTTTCTTATGTTTCGTGCAAGAATGGTTTGACGTTGAGTTGAATCTTTTATCAAATTTATAGCAATTGCTAACATTTTAAACTTATGAGTTAGTGGCTCATTCAACGTTTAAAAACACTGAAGCTGCTGGTTCAATATCTTATTCAGACCTTCTTGCTGGGTAGAGCACATGTCACTGGACAATGAATCTGGATTAGATCCTCCTAATATAAGGGTGAGAGCAGTCAGTGGACTTGTTGCGGCAGATTACTTTGCCCTGGGCTATTTTGTTTGGGCAGTGCTAATTGCTAATTTGGCACGTATTGGTTATGAGGAGAAGAACTTGTATATGGCTTCCTATGATTGGAGACTCTCCTTCCAGAATACTGAGGTTTACTTCTTATACTGAACAATGCATTACCTAGCCATATTGATTTTGCTAATATTTGTCCCTTTGTGGATTTGAGGAATATGGATTCAGTTTCTGACAAATCCATGTTCAATAGGTGAGAGACCAAACATTGAGCAGGATAAAAAGTAACATAGAACTTATGGTTGCTACAAATGGTGGGAAGAAGGCAGTTGTTGTTCCACATTCAATGGGTGTTTTGTACTTCTTGCATTTTATGAAATGGGTTGAGGCCCCAGCTCCAATGGGTGGTGGGGGTGGTCCAGACTGGTGTGCTAATCACATTAAAGCAGTGATGAACATTGGTGGGCCTTTTCTAGGTGTTCCAAAATCTGTTCCTGGACTTTTCTCAGCTGAAGCTAAAGACGTTGCAGTTGCCAGGTATGTTGCTGTCATTTCTTCTTTGTAAAGACATTGATTTTTTTATTTTGTTTTATTCTATAGTAGAATTGAATTTGTGGTATTTAACAAATTTTTTGGTTTCTTGTATTTGAAATTATGCAGGGCGCTTGCACCTGGTATGTTGAACAATGAATTTTTCCGTTTTCAGACACTGCAGCATGTGATGAGGATGACTCGTACTTGGGATTCAACAATGTCCATGTTACCTAGAGGTGGGGATACGATATGGGGTGGTCTGGACTGGTCACCTGAAGAAGGCTACAGTTGTAGCAACAAGAAGCAACAAACCTGTGATGCTCAAGATACCCAGTGTAATGAAGATGAATCCCATGTTAATGGCAAAAAGCGTGAACTGGCTAATTATGGAAGGATCATATCATTCAGTAAAGAGATTGCAGAAGCACCTCCATCTGTGATAGAGAGGATAGATTTCAAGGTATTATTATTTGCCGCGGCCTGGAACCCAGTAATCTTGTGTGTATTATCATCACTCCATGCTTTCAAGCAGTCCAGTCAGAATCCTTACACGCATCTTCTTTCATTGATAAGAATATCCATGACTAAGATTCTATATAAACATATGTATCAATTTATCGTAGGAAGAGATGGGTGGCAAGCTAGCAGAAGGCTCTAATTGAAATTGGATGTGCTTCTACTTAGTACAAACCACTTTTTGTTTCTTCCGATTCAGGGCTTTAGTTCAGAGAATCTGATTAATACCCAATTTGAAATTTCCCACTTCTGATGTTTAGAAATGGATTTTCCAACTCAATAGTCTTTTTGAGATAGCAGATTTAGTTATATCCTGTTGCTTTTTCCCATGGGAACCTTTGATACTTCTCTTTTTCACATTTGTTTCTTTGCGTGTTTGTAGGGTGCTTATAAGGGGATAAATGCTGCAAACAGTAGTTGCCGAGATGTTTGGACAGAGTACCTTGAAATGGGAGTTGAAGGAGTTAAAGCTGTCGAAGATTTCAAAGTTTTTACTGCTGGAGACCTTTTGGATTTACTTCATTTTGTTGCTCCAAAAATGATGGCACGCGGAGATTTTCATTATTCGTATGGTATAGCAGATGATTTGGATGACCCAAAATACGAGCACTACAAGTATTGGTCAAACCCTTTGGAAACAAAGTAAGCACTCATCCTTTTTGTTTTATGTTTTCTATTAATCATGATCTGAAGTAAGTTTGTTACAAGTATGCATCTCCCCCGGGAAACTGCTGCTAGACTTGGAAATTCAGGATTATGTATTCTTCGTGCTTTATGCTGCTGCATAAGTACATAGCATGAAGAACAATTGATTAAATTAAAATGGTTAGTGAAAACATTCCTCTCTGAATGATCAGAGTCTTGAATATCCATTGTTGTTTTCTTGTAAGGATACTTAATTTCTAATGCTTTGTATTGTTCACCTTTTGTTCTTTTCTTTATGTTATAACTTGAGAGGTTTTATCTATCCCATGCATCCAGTCTTTAGGAGATGGAAAGACATAATTTTGAGCCTGGATTTCACTTTCCATTGTTTTTTTTTGGATGACTGCTTTGCGGTAATAAATCATCTATTTTAGGACTGATCATCCATATGTTTACAGTTTACCGCAATATGTATGCCTAAAGAATGAGCAAAAGTATCTGTTCTAGTCACTCTCTTTTTCTTGAGAAAGGAGCGGTCACTCTCACAAACCACTGCAAATGCATAGTCCTCAAAATTGGATGATATGGATTGTCACTAACTTCTTTTTTCTTCCTATTTTTTGTTGTGCGTTTGTTCTTTTTTCCAGGTTGCCAAATGCTCCTGACATGGAAATTTTCTCTCTATATGGAGTCGGAATCCCCACAGAGCGCGCGTATGTGTACAGTGTAGCCCCGTCTCTGGACTGCAGCATCCCTTTCCAGATCAACATCTCTGCAGATGGGGAATGCCTTCAAGATGGAGTTTTCATTGTAGATGGTGATGAGACCGTCCCAGTCTTGAGCTCAGGTTACATGTGTGCCAAGGGGTGGCGCGGAAAGACCAGGTTCAACCCTTCTGGCATTCGAACCTACAATAGAGAGTACGATCATGCCCCTCCAGCTAATCTCCTCGAGGGTCGTGGGACCCAGAGTGGAGCCCATGTCGACATCATGGGGAACTTTGCCTTGATAGAGGATATCATGAGGGTAGCAGCCGGGGGAACCGGGGAAGACCTGGGTGGTGACAGGGTTTACTCAGGGATCTTCAGCTGGGCTGAGAAGATCAAGTTGAAGTTGTAGTTGGCCGTCTTCGTTTCTCGTATTGAATGAATTGGATTGGGTTTGTTTTGGATCTGAACTTGGGTTGAACGTGGCTTGAAATTCAATTCAAGCTACTCAACCAGCACCGACCTTCCACATTCAGTTCATCTTATGTTCAGTTATGAAAAGATGAAGCACTGTGTGATAGCTGGGAAAAAGATCACCCATGATTGATCCGCATTGGTGGGAAGAAATATTTCATTCACATAATTTGTTAGTTTTTGCGTGTTTGTTGAATGTAAAATTGTGTAAAATATTTGTTTGGTTTTGACCCAGAATTTTTTTGCTTATGGGTATTTATTTGCAGATTTAATCTCATTTGTAGCTGCCTCCTTTAATGGGTTATTAAAAGATGCTTGGTTGACACTGATATTTTAACATGAAATTGGGTTTACCTTTCGTTTTATTTTTTTGACATATCTTTGGGTTAATTTAGGATTGCATTTTTTATAACGTCTTCAATTGCATTAATTTTTGTGGCTGTGAATGACATCGAGAGAAATGTCAAAAAAAAAAAGACCTATATTTTGACAGGAAGTATGAAAGAAAAATTTTAAATGAAAAAATGAACAAAAAAGCATAGATTATAAATTATAATGATCCAATTTAAAACTTTAGGATTTAAATAAAGGAAAAAAATTGACAATTTATTCAATTTTAAAATTTGATTGTTTGTATTGACCCATGAGAATATTTCCTAGTTTGATTATTTATTTATTTATTTCATAGACGTTTAAGCTAGTGTGGTTTGACTCCCTCAATTCAAGTCACATTTTGAATGCATTTCTCGATATAGAGATTGCTTTATGGAGCAAAATATTCGAACTCAAACTCAATCAGTTTGCTTAATCCAACAAGCAAAAAAATCGGTTAAACTCGAATACATTGCACATCAATATATACGTACATAGCGGTCACAAAATGTTTCTTAATATTATCATGACAACCAAGCAACAATTGCTTCACAATTACAACATTGAATATTATCAAAAATGTTTGTCCAAACTCCAAACACAATGTAAAGCATCACCTCTTCATTTGATTCAAACCGATAATTTTAAAAAGCCATATACAATTTTGGAATGCATATTCAAAATAATGGTAGTTGAATGGACAAATGACTAAAAATTTGCAGTGAGGATCCTCTGTGTCAAAATCTTTGTCCCTCCTCACATAATCTCTCTCTCTTTATTCTTTTTCTTCATATTTTATTTTGACACAGATGATCACATTTGCAAAATTTGAACCCCAGATTCTTACTCTGTTTGGTTGGAGCATTGGAATTTATTGGACTCACAAGTCACAACAAACAAAATTAAGCAAAATGTACGGTTTATAACTTTATATATAGTTTATATCCCCGACGGCCGAATCTTGGCATGTTATGTTTTGACAATCGCTCCACTCCTCCATTCAATGGTGTCACCCAATTTCATCCACAAGCATAAACAATTAAACAAACTCACATTACAATTTACAATCACCCCTCAAAACAACAACATGCATTCCTCTTTCTTTCATAATTTAATAGATTCCTCTAAATCGGGTATGACGGGTTGAGTTTTGTTATGATAAGCAGGATTACTTCATGTTTGAAGTTATTTTCTTATTGGATTATATAAAGTGGCGGGTTAAAAAAATTTAGTAAAATCTTACCTTGATTAGGTAAATCTTATCTTAAGACTATATTTCTATATTGATTAAGTGAAATTGGATTAAAAAAATTTAGTAAATTCTTACCTTGATTATATATGTTGCTATATTGTATTAATTAATGGGGAAAATGTAATTGGTTAAAAATACTACAATTAAGGAGAAGACGACACGGGTCACAAATGACTTCTCCTTTATTTTATATATATATATATTATAATTGATAATTGATGATATTTACATGTAACAACATTTTTTTTAACAAGTACAAAATGGAAAATCATGTATATGTATGCAATAGTACTATATACTATCTACTGATGCAAATCCTTCAAAATATATGTGCTGAATTTAACCTCATTCTCCAAATAATCTAATCAAAAAATATAATGAATTCCAAAATAGGTACCATATATAATTAACTAATACCAGAATCTAAAATAATCCAGATGCTGCCATCGCATGTGGGCTCGGACTCGGGCTTGGGCTAAGACTCGGGCTCGAATCCGGGCCCAAGGGTGAGAGCCCAATACCCGAGTTAATCTTCTCAAGCTTCAATGTGGCTTTGAACCGGGCAATGAAGTCATCAGCCTTGGTGTTCACATCCGGGCTCGGACAGAACGCCGTCGGCTTTGCCTTTCCGGCCACCGGGCTGCTGGTGGTGCTGTAGCCGTCTTCGAATTCGGACTCATCGCTGCCACGGCCACCGCCTCTTTTAGGGCTGCTTGTGATTTTAATGTAGTCTCCATGCACAACATGAAACTTCCATGGAGGTAGCTTGAACGGCGGAGGAGGCGGTGGTGGAGGAATCGGGAGTGCCTGAGACTCGTAACCGCTGTCCGTAGTTTCATGATCATCGAACTCGGTTGCTTTTGGTGTAGTTGAATGAGTTTTGATGAAACTAGAGGTGATTTTCTTGCCTGATTTTGGTTTTTTGGATGAGAAGATATTGTGGAGTTTAGAAAGGGGCGGTGGCGGTGGTGGCGGAGGGGGCGGTCGTGGTGGCCGGAGATCCTTCAAGTTCTCATGGCTCTTCTTCCTTTTAAGGACTTTATTCTTCCTCTTGCTTTGGTGGTAGATTGAAGTGAGGATATCCTTGGTCACACTTTTGGCGCCTTTCTTCCGAGTATCGTCCCATCCATGGCCGTCAAGCGGTGGTGGTGGTGCTGGTGGAGGTGGCGGAGGTCTAGCTTTTACGATTGGTGGTGATGGTGGTGGCTCTTTTGCCTTCCTAATACCTCTCTTTGCAATGGTTTCATATTCTTTTCTTGGTGGCTTTCTAACAATTCTTGAATAGTACATTGGTGGTGTTGGCGGTGGTGGTGGCGATAGCAGTGGTGGTGCAGGTGGCGACGATGGTGCTACTTCCTTTTCTACAAGCCTTGTGATAGTATCCATCCCTATTTCCTTGACATCGGAATGATCTACCTCCTCCTCATTGCCATCAACTCCTCGTCGAGATCTAAAGCTTCCAATAGGTCTCAAAGATCTTGGAGGCCTAATTTCGTTCATCGCATAAGAATCATCATAATACCGCGGCCTATGATACTCGACATCCCAAGAGATCTCCTGCCTAAGATCCGGATACGAGCTACTAGTTCTCCTTAATGTTGTTACATTCCCTAGACCTCTAGATTGGTAATGCATCCTACTTACATTCTCACAATACTCATAATCATACCAATTATCATAATGATGATGTGAACTCAATGGAGATTGAGATGTACTAACATTGAAGCTATTATCAAGATCTTGATCCTTCTGCTCTTGATGATCTTTTCGTACGATGAATCCACACACAACCGCGAAGAGGACAAGGACTAGGTTTAAGGAATCCCACCCTTTCCTCACCGAGTTTGGCCTGAAAACTTGGTGGGAAAGGGAGAGGAGAGAAGGAACCACAAGGGCTAGGAAAACTATTGCCGATATACACAAGACCACGACGAGGAATCCGGAGCTGAGGAAGAGGGCGGGGGACGGGAGACGGTGGCGGCTCCGGGTGGTGGGTTGGATCCAAAATGGTGATGTTGGTGAAGGTGGTGTTGGTGGCTCTTCTTCCATGTTTTCCATCAAGTAGGCCTTTTTTTGTGTGTTTTTTTTTGGCTATTGCTTATGTGCAAAGGAGGGTGGGAAATGAATGTTTTGTTGGGATGCTTTAGGGAGAAGCACTTTGGTCCTTGTTTATATAGATATTCCTTGTGGCAATATATAATTACATATAAAGAAATAATATATTATATTGGTTTAAATGATTAAATTATAGTATGATGTGTATGATTAAGCAAAAGAGATGGCATGATATTATATTTTTTGTGTCCCCTAAGTTTCATTGGATTGCTAGGAAGTTTATCACGTTGTGCTTGCTTGCTGCCTCCTCCATACATGGCATTTGCAATATGGGCTACCAATAACAATTCCAAGTCCAACCCACCTTCAAAAACTAGGTGTCATTTTTTTTAAGCAAAGATTCAAGATCAGTATATCTGAATCTTGATGGCCGATAAGTCGATAGTCGATAAAACGTCAAAACATACAATCAGAAACCGAAAAAGATACAATACAAATAAGCGGAAACGCACTCTACACATAAGGCTAATCTAGGCAAAACTAAACCGGAAAAGGTGTCATTTTTTTTTTATGGAAACAAAAGATCATTGGACTATTAAATACTTAAAAAAATAATTTGTTAAAAAAATGATCATAAATTTTAGGGCAAATTTCATAAAATAGCACGAACTTTAGGGGTGGTTGCACTCAGTGGCACGAACTTAAAAAATTCAAAAATAAACACCAACTTTGGTGTTTAGTTGCGGTCAGTGGCACGTATACCCCCTATCTCGCTAATGTGGACTAGTGGGGGGCTTACATGGAATTTTTTTAATTAAAAAGACATATAGCGAGATATGAATTAATGAGAATGCTTATATGATTTTTTTTTAAAATTAAAAGACATAAAAGATGTGCCAAAATTATGAAACTAGGTAGGTTCCAATTTTATTTTTTATTTCATGTAATTCCAAATCAAAGATAATTGCGACAAATATAACATTTGCAAATTAAAATTTGGTACTAGTTATTTTAATTTACAAATGTTATATTTGTCACAATTATCTTTGATTTGGAATTACATGAAATGACGAATAAAATTGAAACCTAGCTAGTTTCATAATTTGGGCACATTTTTTATGTCTTATAATTTTTTTTTAAAAAAAATCATGTAAGCATTCCCACTAATTCATATCTCGCTATATGCTTTTTTAATTAAAAAAATTTCATGTAAGCACCCCCACTAGTCCACATTAGCGAGATATGGGGTATGTGCCATTGGCCGCAACTAAACCCCAAAGTTTGTGATTATTTTTGTATTTTTTTAAGTTTGTCCCACTAAGTGCAATCACCCTTAAAGTTCGTGCTATTTTATGCAATTTGCCCTAAATTTTAAAGCAAGATAAAATTATTTTTATCTGATTAAATATGTATAGTTAAGGATTTTGAGGAATAAAAAAGGGGATATTTGTTGTAATGCATGACAACTTATGTTGCCGTGTTGCACAGCTAGTAATTTTGCATACCTTTCAAGAAAAGAAAATTTAAAAACAATTAATGTTCAAATGTGCAACTAAGCACCTTGTCTAAGAAGCAATACTCCCTCCGTTCCACAATACATGTCCTTTTAGTTTTGGGCACGTTTTTTAATGAGCGAAAAACTCTATAAAATATCATTTTTTTAATTATTATTTTTATATAATTTGATACTTATTACTAATAAGTATCACATTATATAAAAAAATTAATTAAAAAAATAATATTTTATAGAGTTTTTCGCTCATCAAAAAACGTGCCCAAAACTAAAAGGACATGTATTGTGAAACGGAGGGAGTAGTTTAAAATTAGGGGCTACAGACAATGCTTCAACATTTAAAATGATAAAAATATAGAGCAAACATATTTTTTTTTATTTCTTGGTTTGATATCATATATGGGTTACTATAAAACCACAAAAAATGCTCACCTTTCTTTATCTTTAAAATTATTGTCTTCAATCTTCACAGATATACAATTGCACATTATTCATCACAGGGTTCTTAATATCATTGCTCAAAAGTACACAATTTTCAACATAACACCCCAACCCTAAAATTCAAAGCATCACAGATTCACAGCTAATGGGATTATATAACATATTATATAACGATGCTTGAAAGTATTGGTTTTGTGTAGTGTAGAGATGCTTAAAAGCATGGTTTGTGCATAAATGTAAGATCCATAGATTGACAGCATATCATAAGTTTGATATTATGTTATCACCTTAAGGTAGATATCTAAAATTGAGCAATCAATCAAAAAATACCAAATCTGTAACTTTCACATGAAAAACTGATAATATTTGTGCAAGCTTGTAATAAGATAGATGTTACCAAATCAATTAAGATTTGAGTTCAGAGCTGAATAAGACATTTCCTCCTCTGTGTTACTCCCTCCGTTCCAAAATAGATGGGCGTTTGTTTTTTGACACGCTTTTTAAGGAGCGAAAAAACCTATAAAATATTATTTTTTTAATTAAAATTTTTATACTATTTGATACTTATTACTAATAAGTATCTAATTATATAAAAAAAATTAATTAAAAAATATTATTTTATAGAGTTTTTCGCTCCTTAAAAAACGTGCCGAAAAGTAAAAGACCATGTATTTTGGAACGGAGGGAGTACATTACATTGAGTCAACAAAAGCTGAATAATACACCAACAACAAAAAATATGCATATAAAAAGCTGTAATAGTGTCAATTCAAGGTCATGTTCATGTAGTTTGCAAGTTTTCATTCTCATTCCAAAACTTTCATACATAAATCATTCAAAATATTTTGGGAATTCCTTCTCCACCCCTATCTTACGGCAGAAAAAGGGGGCAAGCAACAAAAACAGGAATTCAAAGCAAAACCATTGCCAATCCATAGGCAAATGTCTACATTCGTCTTTTCCTACGTATCTCGAAATGCAGAGGAACGGGGAGGGTTGCCATGCTCATATTGCTTCTTCTGATATACTTACAACCCAGGTTCTCGTAGTGCATCTTTAAGGTTGTTGTGGACATTTTCAGATCTTTGGTTATGTCCTCTGGAATAGTCTCGAAATTGTCGATGAAGAGAGTCATGACCAGGATATAGCTGATCAGGAGACTGATTTTTTCATCAGAAAGCCTCTTCTTCTCTGTGTCATTGAACATGGATGAGAACCTCTGATACAGGATGCTGGGAATCTTATGATTCTTGACCGAAGAATGTTCCTCCAATGAGAACCTGTCCTTGAATTTTATGAGATGGTTGATGAATGACAGCATGCCTGCTAACTGCTGCTTTTCTGACTCGTCCTGAATCAAGATATTAAAATAAGTACCAAGACTCATCATACCAAGCTAATAGTTCATTATAATTTTCACTTCCTTCATGGCTTGACCAAGTTTCCTAGAGGTTATAATGACACTTAAACTAACACCTAAAATACAATATAAACCGTGGCAATTTGGCAGTGACAATTGTTTATCTTTATGCTTTTCATGTATTAGTGTAAAGAGTTGGTCAAATGAATACTTACCGTCATCGTAATTAACCTGTTAACTCGACTGCAAACATAATTTGAAAAGACTTTGGGTGCGATCTCTTGATCTGCCTGAAATAGATCCCAAACATCCGTGAGGTAATCCCAATCACCATTAAAAATAATTTTATCCAACGGGTAAGCAGCCTTTGGTGTGGTGGCAGACAGATCATGCGGAGGAATGTTCCGTGCAGTTTCAGCACTATTGCTTGCAAGAGCATCCTTGTCTATAGCTTCATCCAAATGTTTTTCCAGTTCAGGATGAGAGCTAGTTTCATCCTTTACCTTTAGTTGCATTGCTTTTTGAACCTGCCCACAAACAAACATTAGACCGAACATCCAAAAAACATGGGCAAACACAGACAAGGATTTCGAGTTTGATGAGTACAATGAATTTCCCACTAGGGCTGGTGTGTAATGGAGCTAGTCAATCAATGAGTATAAGAATGAAAAGCAGCCCCTATTTAAGCAAATGGTATATCATGAAAATCAACTCAAGTTAACAAAATGCTGCCCCATATATATGATTATCATATTCTATTATTTTCTTCATTTACTGGAATGCAATACTCACTAGAAAACCTCCAATGAATATAAAATAAGTACCATTTGACTACCACATATGAACTGCAATTTTCTTAGAACCGGAAAAAAAATAATGCTTATCCAATGCATTAAGTTACACCTCTTTTTTTTATTTTTTTATCAGAGTATAAATATTATAATTGATCAAAAAACAAATCCATATAGATGTACGCTGGGTGAACAAATATAGAGAAGCAAATGAATTCTTACCCCCTTCTTTGCCCTGGTTGTACCATAAGTTTTAGTGAGCTCTCTAATTTTGTCAGCATTCTCCGCTGTGGTAGCAGGCATCGAAGGAGTTTTATCAGACACATCCAATCCTCTAACAACTGGGTCTAATCTGAATACCTGAGCATCAATCAAGTTGCAAGTTAATACAATGAAAGAACCCTCTCACAGTAAGACGATGGGTTAAAGATATAAGATCAGTAATGCTATAGATTAAAGTTAGCAAATTAACTCCCCCACCCCACCCAAAAAAAACACTCTCACAGTAACCATATCCATTACAGTTTCACTCATTCCAATCAAGTCCATTAATTTCTAGAGGTTGATTCCAGGAGAGAAACCAACAAGTTTCCGAAATCAAATTTCAATTCCACAACTCTCAATCCCATCCTTAAGGTGACATTTGGTTGATCAACATAAGGAATCAGGAATCGCATGATTCATGGTGTTTGGTTGAGGTTTTCATTTTTTCAACCAGGGTACACAAGTCTTACACCAATTTGGTTCACTCCTAAATTCATTACTAATTTACTCAAAATACAACATAATACCTCCAAAGCCCGATTACTCATTCCAAACCAAACCAGCATCAAAATTCACATTATATTGCACAAGGTGTTCCTCAATTTGCATCCACATATACCTTCTCACTATCCAATGATCCAATCATAATCACCAGCGAAGAAAAAACCTAAATCCAACACCAAAAGCAAACCAATAACAAAAACAACACAAATTTTTTAACTTGCCTTATCTGAAGCAATGCGAACAATCGTGAGCTTCCGAGTCTCCTTGTCCAGAACCCCGAGGGCATAACTGCACATCTTATGAGCAGCTGCTTCGCCGTCGTGAGTCTTTCCCACGAAATCGACGCCCCCCGGCGGGCTCACCACCACCTCCAACCTGTTCTGCCTGGCGCTATGCCTGTAAACCCTAACAGAAGGCGGTTCGGATCGCGATTTCTTGTGCTTTTTCGGATCGTATGCCGACGGGAAGTAGCCAACCAAAGGCGGGATTTTGTCCGGATGTTGCCTCACCGTCTCGATACTCACATTCGTCACCCCTTTCTCCTTCTTCCGCTTCTTCCGCTCCGTTTCCGTCTTCAGCTCCGAATCGCCTCCCATGGCGGACGACAGAGAAAGAGCGAGGGTTTGTGAAGTTCACTGATTGCAGAGGCAGCAGAGCTCCGTGAACGAAAACCCTAACATCATTTAGGGTTTATCCAATCCTTGGACCGTTACTTCAGATGAACCGGGTCTGAGAAAATAGGGTGTTTTGGGCCGGTTCGTTAGGTATCGATAGCAGTCGTGCAGTTCGGCTTATTTCAGGGTCCAGCCCATCAACCGAAATAAACTTGTTAGGCCAACCTTTAAGTACACCCATTTGTTATAAATCACTCCTTAAATTGATATGTTTAGAAAAAGCCCTTGTTATTTACACCCATAATTTTACTATCTACACCCAAAATCAAAGTTTTTCTTTTTTCTTTTAAATAAACCCTACGCCTCTTGAGTCATAGGTGTATGACTCAAGAGGCGCAACTGTTTTTTCCTATATACAAACATTGTCCCTCTTGAGTCATATTTAAAAAAAAAACAAAGATTTGGATATTGGGTGTAAATAGTAAAAAATTGGGTGTAAATAATATCACCCATGAGAATTGAGATATACACACGCCCTTTCACCGATACAACATTTGAGTTCTGTCAACATCATCTTGCGAGATGGTTATGGATGTCGTTAGTACATCCAATTCATTGCCTACTGTAAAAAAAATTTGAGTTATGTTGTGCTCCCATGGTGTACCACTGTACCCTACACTACAAAATTATTTTTATTATAAAACAATTTTTTAAAAATTCTAAAAATTATATTTAACTTATGACACTAATATTTATATAGTTATAAAATTTTATTATAAAAAATCATCTTTAAAAAAAAATATATAATGAAAATATGAGTTATTTTAGAAAATGGTTTTTCTATTTTTCTACAACATGATTTTTTATGATAAAATTTTATTTTACTAATACAACCCCGAAAAGATTGAACTTTGTATATATACAGATCATATCACTCTCTACATATGTGCACCCAAATCATCTAAAAATTACTACGTATGTACTACTCCATAAATATAATGAGTTAAAAAATGACATTTATAGAATTTCGTGCACGCATTGGAGGGTGTATAATTGGAAATTGGAATACTAGTAGTAGTAAATGAGAGTCGGCTGGCCACCTTACCACACATTGTAAGGAGTAATAATTAATGTATGGCAAGAAAGCCAAAAAACCACAACACACAGGCGTCACGCTCCATTTTAAGCAGGCAGATGATGACGTCACGGACTGAATTGAGTCGGGAGCACGTAGTGGATCAAAGAATTAAAGGTGGACGTACGATGCATATATATGTATACATATATACATGCATGCATGCTCTCGTCTATGACATCAATCGTACGATCGTGGAGTATATGTGAAGCTGCTATCTCCTTTTTAATGCCATCATATCCCAACTTATATTTTACGGAGTAGTTTTCATCAATTGAATGGGCGATATATGTCAATTTTAGTATAAGATATCGTTTCAGGGACTTCATTCAGCTTATTTTTGGTCACATTTGAAACAAGATTCGAAGACCTACCTACTTTTTATCTGTATTGTTGAAATAGAGAACCATTTGAAAGCCTAATTGAGTAGGAATCTTATATTCATTTGTTATATGTGATTTAATTTTCAGGATTTTATTAATTATATACTCCATATGTTTAAAAATATATGTCTTTTAAAAAAAATTATTTGTAAGGAATGATATGAATTTATATGTTTAAGTTTTATTATTATATTTTTAATAATATTTCATAGTACTTATTAACATTACTCGATCCGTTCAAAAAACATACTTCCGTCCATTAATTAAAACATGACATTTTATTATTCAAACTTGGTAAAGGATCCATAGAAAGCACAATATTTCTGATGTGCTCAAAGACATCACTTAGCCCCAATGAGAAGTTGCACCAATTTTTCCTTAGCTTCTCACTCAATTATTCTCTTAATCACAACACATCTACACTGAGCAATAGCTCCACATGCCATCACAGTTAATAGATCCTTCTAAAGCAGTCAGTTCATCCCAAAATTTCTTAAATTTTCCAAAACATACATCCACATTGAAGTTTTCTTGTATGATGTTGCTTCATTATTTGTGCAACTGATATATCAATAGAATGCTCATTGGATTCCGAAAATATTTATGAAATCGCATCGCATAAGTACTCCTTAGCAGATTCAACCTACATAACATTTTCAACAATTGTTACGGAGTCATAGTGTAACACATGACCATGTAATCTACTCTAGTCCACTTATCAAGTTCATCAGCATTGCCAAGAGACTTTATACACGTACCTGTTATGAATCCGAGCTTCATTTTTTAACCAAGTGCTATACGAATTCCATGACTCTAGCTAGATCCTAAAAGAGATAGAGGATTGTACATGGGAGCAATTCCTTGACTCAGTAAATCTCCAATGCGATTTTCACCATTTCTCTCGTTCCTACACTCCATGATTGACAATTTCCAGCCAACTGATCAATAACACATAACAGATCTCAGATCCATCAGCCAAAATACTGCCAAAACAACCACGAAAACAAGTGTTTTCAGAGAAAATCATATCACGAACACCTTCGCTCGGATACCATGTGGAAACTTGATTTGGGAAATTTTTTGTATGTATTGTAATAGCGTAACAAACAACCATGCATATTCATACTACTACTAGGTAACCTTCCAGCTTAAGCTAACAAACAACCTTAAACAATTCACTTTGCTCAAAACCACCCCTTAAACACATAATTGCAGTAAACCCTCCATTAAAACCTAAAAGTTTGCATAGAACCACTCATCATTCAGATGTAATACCGTTTCAATTAAAAATGCAAAGTCAATGATGAATTTAAAGTCATCGAGTGAGAAAACGTAGCTCGGTGAACCAAAACAATGACATAAGAGAATGGTGCACAAATCATAACAACTATCATGAGGTTAACAAACCAGTCCAAACCCTCTATTAATCTAATAAATTGCAAAGAAGAGCAAAAAAGAATGAGTTGGGTGTTGTTGAATGACATACAAAGGAAATTCCGATGTTTTAATTAGGATATTATTGTCATTTTCTGCATTTTTAATTGAAACGGTATTACATCTGAACGAGGGGCGGTTCTATATAAAATTTTGAGTTTTAATGGGTGGTTCTGAGCAATTCGAGCTATTTAAGGGGTGATTGTATGCAATTTGGCCCTATTATTATTTACATTTTGGTTGCTAAGCCACTTATTTATTATATTGGGCTGGAGGCCCACACACCTCTACAAGACGTACATGTGATTAATGAAACGTAGCGTTGTCCTATTAATTAACAGTGGAAAAGCACTTTAATTAATTGAAGGGCAACACAAGTAGGTTGCTTAAAATGTGGCTCGGCCCGAAAATCGAGTCGAAACCGAACCAAAAAGGTCAGTTTCGGGCCGACCCGATATTTCACGGTTCGAGCCTCGGGTCTGAAATAGATTGAGAGCTGCCAATGCCAGCACCACCCTCACACAAGCACAAGGCCTCTCGATCTCTTGTAAATTGTATCGCATAAATTTTCCACTCACAATTTTTTTTTAAAAATTATTACTAAATTTTTTTTTTAAAAAAAAGAAGAAGACGAAGTAGAGGGAGGGGGGCATGACCCATGAGTACATGTGGTGGATCCTGATACAATTATTTAAGAGGACTGAAAAATAATCAATATTACGAAGTTGTAGTTAGAATAAAAACATAAATCGTATATACTTTATTTTACGGTTTTCAAAACATAAACCGCATACTAATTTGAAGATTTCAGGTTTAATTATAGTATAACTACTGTATTAAGTTGTAAATCAATTAGGTAAATGATATACGGGTTCAATTTTTAAACGTTTATAACTTTTTATCTAGTTATCGGATTTGAGCATATAATATATCAAATCGAAACTATCGACAAGAAGAATATATATATTAAATTTTATTTTTGATTAGGGGGTGATTGTTACTCCGGGTCCTTTAAAAGATCCGCTCCGGCCTGCATGAGTAGTTATTACTTACCAGTTACTGTAGAATGTACATTAAATGTAGTTAGTTTAGTACTGTAGTTTGCCGTAGGATTTTACTGGTGGTAAATACGGATTTTTATACTGACCAGTTTATTTTTACTGTATTAAAAAAAGGGGCTGAAATGAAACTGCAGCCACACATGGAATTCGACCCCAATGACGTCAAATGTGACGTGGTTCTGTCTCTCATTGTCTTTAATACTCCAGTAATGGTCCATTAATTAAACATATTGAATACAGTACCTAGTAGATGCTTAATTATTACTAGGCAGATACCAATAGTACTACGTATTAGTATATGCACTAGTATTATTTATATAGGTAATTATATGTAGGGGTGGATACGGGACGGGACAGGATTGAGTCAGGATGAGACTCGTCCCGCGAAATTTTTACGGGACGGGATTAACACTTTTTTTTTCTGGACGGGATGGTGTCTGGACGGGACGGGATCGGGACGGGACGTGTCTTGTCCCGCAAATAAAAATAATAAAATATTATATAAATTTGCAAAGTGAAAAATGCTTTCATAATTCATTAATTTGTATAATATGTTGAATATAGTATTCTTCTCAACTATATTATTCAATATTATTATTATTATTATTATTATTATTATTATTATTATAAAACTATTATTAATTTATACAACGATTGTATAATTAATTATAATGTTCAACATATTTGGCTACATTATCTTACTAGATCGGGACGGAAAAGGATTGAGACGAGATTCACCAGATATTGTCTCATTATCGATTGATAGTTGGAAAGAATACCGTATTCAGAAATTCTCCGTATCTCAGGATGCCGGGGCTCATGCCGCCGCTTATATTTTTACTAGACTCAGTTTTATTATCGCTAAGGGAGTGGGTGCCCAGATAGTATCTCGGTTACCCACTAATTTCTTGTAAATAGTAATTGGTTAATATAATAATAATGCCACTTTATAATTAAATAAAATAAATAATAATAAAATAATTATTATTACTTATTTTTATTATTATAAAATAATTATACTTTACAAGAAAAAAAATAATATGATATAATAATAATATAATATAATAATAATAATACTAATTTTATTATAAAGGAATATAATTATTAAATTAAATTATAATATTATATAATAATAATAATATTATTATAATCAATTATTATTATAAATTGAAAATTATTATTATAATTATGAATAATATTTGCTCAAATAATAACAATATTATTATTATAAAAAAATATTATTATTATTATAAATAGAAGATTATGATTATAATTATAATTATAATATTTGCTCAAAATAATAATACTAATAATAATATATTATTATTATTCTATAATATTATAATATTATTATTATTATAAAAATTATTATTATTATTATTATTATTATTATTATTATTATTATTATTATTATTATTATTATTATATGTGGGACGGGATCCCACCGGGATCGTCCCGCGTTTCGTCCCGCATAATTTTTATGGGACGGGATTCACTATTTTGTCCTAAATCCCACTGGGATCGGGACGAGATCGGGATTTGCGCGGGATTTGTGCCCACCCCTAATTATATGTGATATTAATGGTGAAAGAGTAAAATAATAAATAATTTAGTTGTTAAAGGGCAATCACTTTAATCTAGAGATTAGAGATTCAAGCCTTCATACCTCTAGTTTGGGTAAATTTTTGTATCGATGATGTGAAATAGAAGGATATATTGTATAGGTTAGATAAGTTGGGCTATTAATTGTAAATAGGCATAAGTTCCTTCTTGGAGCTATAAATAGCCAACAGCTTAACAGAATCAAGAGCTTCAGTTCAATCAATTCAAGTTGTTCATCTTCAAGAATCTCTCAACCAAATTCCGTTTCCTCATTTCAAATGGTATCAAAGCGTTGAGGGAGATAGAGAGAGAGATCTGTTGAAGTCCGACGAACATCATCACCGTCACAAAATCGATTGAAGGCCTCATGGATCCCAGAGTAGAGAATGAAAATGGCGAATTCGTAGTGGGGCAAAGAGTTCAAGAAGTCACGCATCAGCTTGGAATCCTCTCGAGCGATCCGATGGCGTTGACGAACTCAGATCACCCAGGTTCGCAAATTGTTTCCCTACAATTGACTGGTCTGAATTTTCTCAATTGGAGTAGGAATGTGAAAATGGCGTTAGGCGCAAAATGTAAAATTGGATTCATCGATGGAACCTGCAAGAAACCTGGGGTTGGGTCAGTCGATACTCATAGATGGATTAGGGCGGACTATATGGTCCGATGTTGGTTGTTAAATTCGATTTCGAATGAAATCTCTGAAAGTTTGATGAGTGTGGTGTCTGCGAGAGAACTCTGGTTGGAATTGATGGAAAGATACGGTCAATCCAATGGCCCTCTTCTGTATCAATTGAAGAGAACTTTGTCGTCTTTGGATCAAGGGAATAGATCCATAGGAGAGTACTACTGTAGGCTCAAAAAGATTTGGGATGAGATTGCAAATCTTGAGGTCATGCCTGAGTGTACATGTGGAGCATTGAATGGATGTTCTTGTGGCCTGGTTAAGAAAATTCTGGAACAAGAATCGGTTAACAGGCTAATTCAATTCCTCATGGGACTGAATGAGGAATATGATGGAGTAAGGAGCAATATCTTGTCAATGGATGTGCTCCCAACAGTAAATAGAGCCTTCTACTTAGTGCAACAAGTAGAAAGGCAGAAGATGGTGACAGGATCTTTGCAAACTGAGAATGGAGGCAATGCCCTATACTCAAACAAGCAAAGATCAGGATTTGAGAGGCAACAGGGTTCAAACTGGCAACAGGGTTCAAGCTCTGGGCAGAATGGCAAGAAAGAGTACAAAGGAAAGTCTGATAAGAAGTGTGATTTCTGCTACATGAAAGGACATGTTAGAGAGACATGCTACAGACTTTCATGGGTTTCCAGATAAAGGAAAAGGCAGTAATCAGTTCAAGGGGTCAT
The DNA here is from genome assembly GCA_037127255.1 of Persicaria tinctoria. Taxonomy (NCBI): domain Eukaryota; kingdom Viridiplantae; phylum Streptophyta; class Magnoliopsida; order Caryophyllales; family Polygonaceae; genus Persicaria; species Persicaria tinctoria. Next base: position 9,540,800 of record JBANSL010000013.1, on the reverse strand, counting down.
CTGGCAGGATGGAAAATGCAGCAGAAGGAGAAGGTAGCAGCTGGATGAATGAGCCTGAGAATAGCCCACTGGATGAGAAGCCAGATAGCAAAGAGCAACATCAGGGTGTTGACATGGCCTTGGTGAATTCCATGTGCTTAGAAATGGCAAAGATCCTCAAGGGCAAAGAAAAGCAGGAATACCATGGATCTCACTTTGTAACTGCAAATGTTACAGGTATGATTCCCCATGCTTTAGGCTTAAGTGTACCTTCCACTCATAAATGGATTATTGATTCTGGTGCAACATACCATTTTTTTATGAATGAGAGTATGATTGTGCATAAGAAAAGGCTGGATAAGCCTATACTTGTAGCTTTACCTGATGGGAGCACTATGGTTGCAGAAGTGAGTGGAATGGTGAAGATAAATGAGAAATTGAATCTGTATAATGTGCTTGTGATGCCTGGATTTAAATATAATCTGCTATCTGTTACTCAATTGTTGGATGAGAATGGTCTACTGATTGAGATGAATCGGCATGAATGTAATTTCAGGACCCTTTCACTAGAAAGAGGGTGGCCACTGGAATGAGAGATGGAAGGCTATTCATTCTCAAAGCAATGTTTGACAACTTCATCCTGGAAGCTGAGAGATGTAGCAGATCTGAGAGTTGCAGCAGAAATGGTGAAACTTCTTTGTTTTCTGGTTGTAATAAGGAAACTGCAAGCATTATTCATGCTAGATTAGGTCATTGCTCTTATGGCAAGATAGAACATTTGCCTATGTTAAAATGCTTTGCTGAGAAAGACCTGTTTTGTGAAAGTTGTATCTTTGCCAAGCAATCAAAATTTCCTTTCTCAAGAAGTGATTCTCTTGCTGTATCCTCTTTTGATTTAGTTCACATGGACTTATGGGGTCCATATAGAACTCCCACTATGAATGGTGCTTCATACTTTGTGACTATAGTTGATGATAACACAAGATATACTTGGGTATATCTGATCAAGACCAAACTGGAGGTATTCTCTGTGATTCAGTCCTTTGTGGCCTATGTGAAAACACAGTTTGGCAAATGCATCAAAGTCATCAGAAGTGATAATGGGATGGAGTTTGTACAACAAAGGTGCAAGGAACTGATGAGTTCAAATGGAATTGTTCATCGGAGAAGTGTGCCAGGGAACCCTCAACAAAATGGGAGAGTTGAGAGGAAGCACAGGCACATCATTGAGACTACAAGAGCCCTAAGAATCCATGCTGGATTTGGGACTAAGTTCTGGGGTGACTGTGTACTGGCTGCAGTTCACATCATAAATATGTTACCCAGTTCAGTACTCAAGTGGAGCATTCCCTATGAGCTATTGTTCAAAAGAAAGGCAGACTTTGATCAGTTGAGAGTGCTGGGATGTTTATGTTTTGGCAAGCCATGTATTCAAGGGCATGGTAAGGATAAGTTTGGTGTACAGACAAGGAAGTGTGTGCTAATTGGATACCCGTCTGGTCAAAAGGGATATAAGCTGTATGATATAGAACACCACAAGGTGTTTGTTAGCAGGGATGTGGTCTTTAAGGAAGATGAATTCCCTCTAAAGAAGAAAGAGACAGCAAGCATTGGAACACCTAGCAGCAGTTCAATGCCCCTAGTCAATCCAGCAAGTGATGAAGATGGCTTGATACAGTTGCCATCCAATCAAGGTCATCCAACAGGTTCAGTTGAACACACCACTCCTCAAAATATCCAAACACATAGCCCAGCTCCACAAGACATCCCATCACCACAAAACAACCATCACCATACAACCAACTCCATTCATGACTCCTTTGAGTCTTTTGAGACTTCTTGTTCTACAGAAGTGAATTCAATACCCCAGCAATGCCTGAGAAGATCTGAGAGATCTAGGATTGCTCCCACTAAGCTCCAAGATTACATCTGTGGAGTTAAGCCAAAATCCAGAAATTCACCTTCCTTGTCTTTCCTTGCTCATAACCTGTTGGATATGAAGGAATATTCAGAGGATTATACAGCTGCATTGTTCAATGCTTGCAAGGTGCCTGAACCAGCTCATTATGCACAGGCAAGAGGAAATCAGTTTTGGGAAGATGCTATGCAGAAGGAGATATATGCACTAGAAATAAATCAGACTTAGAGACTAACTGAACTGCCTGAAGGAAAGAAAGCAGTAGGATCCAAATGGGTGTATAAAGTGAAGTACAAGCGAGATGGAAGTGTGGAGAGATACAAGGCTCGTCTTGTAGCAAAGGGTTACACCCAAGTCAAGGACAAGGACTACAAAGCAACCTTCTCTCCAGTGGCAAAACTGGCAACGGTTAGAGTTGTCATTGCTTATGCAACAGTTTAGAACTGGAAAATACACCAGTTGGACATCAATAATGTTTTCTTGCATGGCTTTATTGATGAAGAGGTATATATGACACCTCCACAGGGGTATGTTAAGGCTAAGCCAGGTCAAGTATGCAAGCTGCAAAGATCACTATATGGCTTAAAACAGGCCTCGAGGCAATGGAACATTGAGCTTAGTTCCTACCTGACCAAATTGGGTTATACACAGTGTAAGAAGGATTATTCCTTGTTTGTAAGGCAGTTGAATGGGAAAATTGCCATTGCATTAGTATATGTGGATGACCTAATGATAACAGGAGACGATGTTGAAATGATTCAACACACAAAAGATAGCCTGCACTCAGCATTCACCATCAAAGATCTAGGAGAAGTAAGATTCTTCTTGGGTATTGAGGTTGCAAGATCAGACAAATGCACCATCTTGAGCCAGAGGAAGTACATCCTGGACATACTCAAAGATGTTGAGATGGGAGACTGCAAAGCCACAACTTTTCCTCTTCCAAAGGGATTGAATCTGTCAATTGATGAAGAGAAGGAATTGAAGGAACTTGAGATTTATAGGAGACTGGTGGGAAGGCTGTTGTATTTGAACATTACTAGGCTTGATCTCTCCTATGCAGTTCAGCATCTCAGCCAATTCCTCAGCTGTCCTCGTGAGCCCCATATGCAAGTTGCCTTATATGTGGTAAGGTATTTGAAAGGGACAGTGAACATTGGTTTGTTTTACTCAGCAACCTCACAGTTAATTCTCAGCACCTATAGTGATGCAGACTGGGGTGCTTGCAAGTTCTCTGCTCGATCCCTAAGTGGGTACTGCACTTTCCTTGGTGACTCACTGGTAGCTTGGAAGACAAAGAAGCAGAAAACAGTCTCCAAGTCCTCAGCAGAGTCAGAATACAGGAGCATGTCCGCAACAACTAGTGATGTGGTATGGTTGTATGATCTACTCAGTGAGTTATCAGTTGAGATACCCCTGCCAATCACTCTGTATGGAGACAACAAAGCAGCTCAACACATAGCAGCCAACCCAGTGTTCCACGAGAGGACAAAGCACCTCAATATAGACTGCCATTATGTAAGAGAGAAGGTCACAGATGGGTTTATTTCCACGACTTACATTCGATCACAGATGCAGCTAGCTGATCCTCTTACTAAGCCTCTAGGAGAAGCACAACACAAGTTTTTCATGCTCAAGTTTGGCCTTGTTGATTCATCATCAAGTCCAACTTGAGGGGGGGATGTGAAATAGAAGGATATATTGTATAGGTTAGATAAGTTGGGCTATTAATTGTAAATAGGCATAAGTTCCTTCTTGGAGCTATAAATAGCCAACCGCTTCTGTAACAGAATCAAGAGCTTCAGTTCAATCAATTCAAGTTGTTCATCTTCAAGAATCTCTCAACCAAATTCCGTTTCCTCATTTCAAAGATGATTTTTTTTAAATTAAACATTTAAACTAACATTTTATAGTTTTTTCAATACTTTTTTATGATAAACAAAAAAAAATCAATAAATTTTATAGTATGCCTTCAATTTTTGTTTTTACCATTTTTTTGAAACAAATTAAACATTTAAACTATAATTTTATAGTTTTTTTGAAAAAAAAAATTTAAACATTTTTGTTTAAGATAAACAAAGAAAAAATCCACTTTTTTGTACTTGATCAACAAAAACAAAATAGTGTAAAATTTCGACCCTCTCATTATCGGGAGTCTAGTTCCGTCACTGAGTATATGGTTCAAACTTCAAACGTATCCTAAAACTGTATGCATGAATACATACATCCTCCATGTTTCGAAATCATACAAGGTCGGAATAAAACCGGACGTTATCAAATAAATGTACGTACGTGGAATTAATTGCATGCAGAGGTCAGGTAATGCATGCAGCATATTCGACAACTTGCCGCGTGGCAGTAGATGACTGCATGCTTACGTATGCATTTAATTACTCAAATCTGGCCTTGTGAAAAATATAAAAAGAATTACTACGTACGGAGTACGTATTAAGGAGTAATTTTTTTTTTTTACGGTTTTTCTATTTGGGGCATATGATAAGAATCTTGATAAGGAGAGATTCCCTACCAAATATAACATCGACTCTACAAAAAGCATTTTTAGGAAAACTAAAATAATTTAATTTGGAGAAATATTTCTCAATCAAGTTTCTTATCCTAAGCCCTTGGGACATAGGATAGAAAAATCAATTTTTTTATTATTAAATTTCATATACTCCGTATATATTGGTTTTTATCATCTAAAAATGTACTACATCCGATCCACAAATGATTTTGTTCGATTTTTTAACACGTATTTTAAGAAGGTAAGAGCACCCACATTGAGGTGTTTTAAAGACAAATATAAGAAACTTAATAATAAAATAATAAAGGAGAGATAAATTTTACTAAGGAACCATGTGACGGGTTCGTTACTAATAAACCCTTAAAAACCCAAGAAAGAAAGAAGGTGGAGGATATGTGTGAGAGGAGAGGAAAGAGAAAGAGATGAGTTAAGGAACCGAATCGGGTTCCATGGATGTGGGTTAAAAATTAAATTGGGTTTCTTAAGGAGAGAGAAAAATAAAAAGGAGAGTTAAGGAACCGAATCGGGTTCCATGGATGCGGATGCTCTAAAAACTATATAAAATATCAACTTTTTTAAATTATTTTTTTACAAATTAATATTTGTTGGTAATAAGTATTAGATTATAAAAAAAATAAAAAAGTAAATATATTATATAGTTTTTAACTCATTAAAATACGTGTTAAAAAGTCAAACGACATTCTTTGTGGATCGGATGGAGCATCAATTGAAAGGCCAATCTCACTATTATAATATGGTTCTTCCCTATGAAAGTAGAAATGATTATTTCAGACTTCTCTATTTCCTTGCGTTGTTTTGATTCTGTCTAAATTCGTCACATTTACAGGGAAGCCAAACAGGTGACCGATCGTCTTATGCACCTTGGGCTTGACTTCTCGGGTTCCTTTGTCCCCGACGACTCTGAGCTTACTAATCTCATCCTCAGGGATGCTCTTGGCTAGATTGGTTGCCGCCACTCAACCAAATTTTTTCCATTTAAAAAAATAATCTAAAAATGTATGTAAATAATAAATATTTTTTTTTAAGAATGGAGGGTATTTTTTTTAAAAAAAAGGTCAAAATTTTAATTCATTACTAGTACTAAATTAAGAAAATCATGTAAGATGAGATACTCAATTATGTAAGATGAGATACTCAATTACCTTCTATTTTATAATTTATTTTTATTATTTTAAAACAATTGTAATACTCGTACGAACCCATAAAGCGGCTCTTTAGAAAAACTGCTTTTCCCCAACAAAAAAAAAAGAAAAACTGCTTTTAATAATAATAAAAAAAAAGTGTTGAGATTGTTTTTAACTACATGTATGCCCATTGATATTCGACAAGTTAATACATCCATTACAAAGCGCCTTTACAAAAGGACGTTCTATTCAATATAATATCCTCATAGCTCACGAGATTCTGCACACATTTAGAATAAAAAAAGGCAAGCAGGGCTTGGTAGCTCTAAAGCTTGATATGGAAAAAGCTTACGACCGAATCGATTGGCCATTCTTGTTCCAAGTTCTGACCAGGTTTGGTTTCGATCTTAAGTTCATCTCCTGGATTAGGGAATGTGTCTCCACGGTATCTTACTCTCTGTTAGTCAATGACGAACCATCCTCGATCATCGTACCTTCCAAAGGTTTGAGGCAGGGAGATCCTCTGTCGCCTTTTCTGTTCATACTGGCGTCAGAAGTTCTGGCTAGAAATCCGCAAGTTGCCTCCACGGTTAATAAAGACCTTGGCATCTCTTTTGGGAACTCAGTTACGATTCCTTTCCTGGCTTTTGTTGACGACATCATTATATTCACCAAAGCTTCTACATAGGCATGTGCTGTTGTGTCAACTATTTTAGACAAATTTTGTATCGCATCGGGACAGAAGGTAAACTTACATAAATCTAGCTTTCAAGTACCCCCCAATACGAACTCAGCATCTATCCGTTCTATTACCAATACATTGGGAATTCCCCAAGCGAATAATCTGGATAAATATCTGGGATGCCCTATTATCAATGGTCGTGTCAACAGAGACACCTTTGCGGATGTTGTTCTAAAATAAAAAAACCAACTCACCAAGTGGAAAGCCAGTAGCCTTTCGGCCGAGGGTAGGAAAATTCTGATTCAATCAAATCTTAGCGCTCAACCTCTTTTTCTAATGCAGGCGTTTCTTCTGCCAACAAATATTCTCAATGAACTGGATAAGGTTTACAGATCGTTCTTTTGGAATAGGAGCTCTGGGTCTCCCCCGCTTATTAGTTGGGATAAAATCTATCCCGATACCCTAAAAGGCGGTCTAGGACTGCACAAAGCAGAAACCATGAATATCGCCCTACAAATGAAATTGCTTTGGAAGATTATTACGAAACCTTCGAACATCTGGGTCCGAGTTATCTCGGAAAAATACCTGAAAGGAGTGCCTCTGCTCGACTAATGTCTCTCAGGAAGCTCTTCAAACCAGGGTTGCGATGGAGTATCGGTAATGGTAGATCAGTTAATTTTTGGTCGGACTGCTGGGCTTTTGACACCCCCCTTAATGACCGTCTGTTGGGTGAACTCCCACATCAAGTGTCTAAACTCACACTAGCGCACTTTATCCTACAGCCCAATATCTGGGATTGCCATAAATTGCGTCATATGCTTCGAAAGTACTTATCCCCTATCGATATTTCCCACATTACGAATATCCATCTCCCTACAAACGAGCTATCAGATCGTCTGTATTGGGGGCAAAGCAAAGATGGCTGGTTTTCAACGAACTCTGCAACAAAATTGCTGACGAGCAATGTCGGTTCATCCTCTTTTGATGGAGGTTGGATCTGGAAGTTAGATGTCCCTAACAAAGTTAAACATTTTCTGTGGAAGATCGCTAGAGATGGTCTCCCAACCAAAGATCGTCTTTTGAAATCCCACATTTCTGTCCCACAAGGCTGTGTCTTTTGTGGCAATACGGATGAGTCGCAGACGCATCTGTTCGTTGATTGTCCTTCAGCAGAAGCTCTCAAGCAGAGGTTGTGCCTGCCATTGCCTAACAACACTGCGCACAGGTGCAGAAATGATCAGCCGATCCCTATTACGTCTATCTTCAAGTCTATTGGTCCTAAGCTCATGGCAAAACTAGCGCTAAGTTGGTGGTCGATCTGGTTCTTCAGGAACCAAATCGTTTTCGAGAAGGCCGTGACGGTTTCGATTCACGAAATGGTATTTTTTTACACTACAGTGGCTCATTCCTGGTCAGAAGCAAAGGTTCTGGAGGAACCGGGGCCGCACTATGGGTGTCCGAAACCTGAGCACAAGGATCGTACTATCTTCCTGAACGATCGCTCCTCCACGCCTTCTGCTAGTAGGGGTTCGTCTTCCTCTCGCTTGAGAAATGGGCGTTGGGATAAGCCACCGAGGAATTGTTTCAAGCTAAACTTCGATGGTTCATTGCGCTCGGATGGTTCTGCATCCTTTGGGTTCGTTATTCGTGACTTTCAGGGCACTGTGCTGTCTTCGGGCGCGGGCCTATGTAACGGTACTTCGGTTATGTTTGCAGAGGCGCTTGGCCTTAAAAAAGGAATTCTCAGTGCTAAACAACTATGTATCTCAAATTTACTCATCGAGGGAGATAACCTCACGGTTGTACGAGCGCTCCTGGGGGATTGGAAGTGCCCCTGAAACATAGAGCTCTTGCAATCGGATATATTTATTGATCTTCTTTCGTTTTCTAATGTTGCGATTCGTCATATTTTCAGGGAACCTAATGCTGTTGCAGATCGTCTAGCACATCTGGCCCACAGTCTCCCTGCCGACAGACGTTTAGATGATGATCCAGAACTGAGGGTTCTCATCCGGAAGGATGCACTAGGAAGAGCGGTCTCTCGGGATCGTCCGGCCTAATCCTTATCTGCTTCGAAAAAAAAAAAAAAAAAAAAAAAAAAACTACATGTATGCCCATGAATAAAAAAAATTAAATATAATAATTAAATACATCCACAATGGTTTATACATAAAGCGCTATATTTAAATTTAATTTATAGCTGTTTTAAAAAACCTCATTTAAAAAAGAGCAATTAATGTGATGTTTTGCATGCACTAGTGCACTCAACCATGATTCAACTAAATTTTGTAAATAAATAATCTTAAAAAAATACTAAAAAATATCATAAAATTTTTATTTTTTTAATAAAAAATTAATTTATCTTTATCACACAATCTATTCAATACTCAAATAAAAACTATTGCTCGGTGAATAAGTGTGCACACTTTTTTCCCAACAGATAACAAACTAACCTAGCTAATTATTAGGTTTAAAACAATACAGTATATAAATAATGCATGCTTAACTGCATTTTTTTTCCTTTATGAAATGTTTCGTAATTAATTTGAATTTGATCGAAGACAACTTAAAGTTCATATTTTTTTTTGCAAACTAATCTATATTTTTTTCATTTTTTTTTTATAGTTCAAGCTAACCAGCGTAACAAGCTAGTTCTAAAGGTTGGATTTTTTTTATTTTATTTTTTTTTAAATTTTGCCATAATAGTTTAGACCCCTAGGCCCTAGGCCCTAGCCCGGTTGAGACAAATAGAGAGAATCCGGAGGTACAAGTCTATATAAAGCTACACGTACAAACACTCGATTCCACATGCACCCCAAAACCCTAGCAAGCTCAGGTGGATCTCTTTTTATTAAAAGCTTTTGAGGATCCTCTTAATTATTAGGGTTGGGAAACATGGGGAGGACGTCGACGAGCAGAGGGATGAGACGGTGGAGGGCGACACGGGAGCAGCTGATGATCCTAGAGGGGATGTTCAAGGGAGGAATAAAGAGCCCCACTCCTCAGCAGGTGAAGAAGATAACGGAGAAGCTAAAGGAGTTGGGCGCGGTCGAGACGAAGAACGTCTTCTACTGGTTTCAAAACCACAAGGCCAGGGAGAAGCAGAAGCTCCGATCAAAGTTCCACCCGCTCCCTCCACTCTTTGCTTCTCCATTCTTCCCTTTCTTTCCACCTCAGGTATATATACACATTCATTCTCTCTCCTCATTTACATACACATAATGTTTGATTATAAATTTTACATGCCAATGTGTTTAAAGTAGTATAAATTAATATCGAACACACCCTTCATTTTGGTACATGTATATAATCAAACTCTCACTACTGTATAGCTTTCCTGTTGGGTATACCTGACCCTCTATGGGCGTTTCCTGTCTATTGGCGAATGATGCGAGCTAGGGGATTTGAAGCGCGGAGAGTACTGCCTCTCATTCTTTAAAAAAAAAAAAAAAGGAGATAGACATTAGGTTAGTTAATGGATCCGACTATTTGGCTCTCTCCCTCCTCACAATTGATTAAAAAGGAAAAAGAAAAATGAAGACAGTTTGTCAAGAAAAGCGGACAAGATCGATTAATGATAGGAGATTTGGATATGTAATTAACACACGTATAAGAAGAATCTTATACTATATATTATCAAAGAGAGTATATTTATAACTAGCTAATCTATATAAGGCTATGTTTAGTAACATGTAGTTGATGTGGTCCTAAAATTGATTGGATACATGAAGTTTATAGATTATTTATGTTAATTATAATTAGTATGATGTTTGATAAACCTAATAGGTTACACTTTAAGAATTATATATATATATATATATATATATATATATATATATATATATATATATATATATATATATATAGAGAGAGAGAGAGAGAGAGAGAGAGAGAGAGAGAGAGAGAGAGAGAGAGAGAGAGAGAGACTTGTGCACAAGGCTTAGGATGTGCATTGTGCACAAAATATTATTCGGTGAAATGTGAAATATTATTCAGTGAAATTTGAAGCATTATTCGGTGAAATGTGAGTATTGTTTAGGGGAATGTGAAACATTATTTGGTAAAATTTGAGGCATTCCATATAAATTGTAACTATTGTTTAGGGAATTGAGGTTTCTTTTATTTGAAATGGATAAATAAAAAAACTAAACATTATTCGGTAGAATGTTATAAATTATTCAGTGGAATTGTGACGTTTTCATCTGAACTGAACGGAAAAAAAAACATAACAGTGTTCGGTAGAATGTTTCACATTTCACCGAATAATGATTAAAATTTCACCGAATAATGTTTCACGTTTCACCGAATAATATTTGTGCACAATGCACACCCTAAGGGGTGTGCACTCTGGAACCACTCCCTATATATATATAGGTAAAAAGTTAAGAAAAATTAATAAAAAAAATATTCATTTATTTATTAAATTTAAGGGTTTTATTATTGAAAGTTATGTGTATGAAAAAAAAAATTTAATCTACTAACATATTCGAATTTAAATTCCTTATTTCGTGGCTGAAAACAATGATTTGTAAAATGCAGATGCAGGTAATAAAGGGGCAATGGATATCATCAGAAGCTCCAGCTTTGGTGACAGCAATTAATAATGATAATAATAATAATGAAAAACCACAAGAATATTATGGCAATGGTGCTATTAAATCTCAATGGGTGGTAACTTGGCTGCCCACCGGCTCCGATTCCGACCACAACAACCGACCCCTGGAAACACTCCAACTCTTCCCCACCACCGCCGCCACCACGGAGACCAACTCGCATTCGCCGTCGGCGGCCTCCATGGCCTCTTCCCGCTCTTCCATGTCTAGCTAGCAGGGTCTTAATTAATACTCCATAGTGCATGACCACTTAATGGGAGTTAATTGGTTGTGTCGTTTTCGATCTGTCACGTGACTTAATTTGTAGCTAGTTGTTGTTGTTGTTGTTGTTGTTGCAGTTAATCAATTTGATCCAATAAAAGTAAATTTAATGCGTGGTTGCAAATGCAAGCTTTTTGGTCGATCGATGTCTCAAACTAATTATATATAAGGTAGATTTATCTGACTTTCTGATTAATGCATGTACCCTACGTACACATATATCGATCTCCTGATATATACGTTGAATTTGAAATTGGTTTAATGGTACATATATATATATATATATATATATATATGTATTTACAAGAACATTAATTAAGATATCTGGCTAGTCCGAATAATTTGCACTTCAACTCCCAAGAGAATGTGCATTTGTTTCACAAACAAATTTTTAAAAAAAATTCTAATATATGTTAAATGTGTAATTCAAGTTCTATGTCAAGTAAGTTTAGCAAGTTAGTTATAATATAAGTAGGACTAGCTGACGTTTGACGGTTAGGAAGTTAGCTTAAGTGCTTTGTAAGGCTGCAGTTATGCAGTTGTGTGTGTGAAGTAGTGCTCTACTTAGTGGTGGAGCAGTTATCATGTTGAAGGGGTATGTAGTTCAATTTTCAATCAATCTAAGGGGTAAGGCAGTTAAGAAGTGTGGTGGTTCTCATTCAGGTTCTAAGTGTTCTCGAATTCCTCCATCTTTCTCAAGCAATTACAGCTTGTGTTTCCGGTGCATGTGTTGATCTTTGTGATCCACCAGGTTTGCTCCAACATTTGGTATCAGAGCCTGCAAAGGTTCTTGGTTGGGTTACTGTCGGGGATTGAGTGTGGTGAGGATTCAAACACAAGGGAAACAAGGAGTGAAAGGTCTGTTGTGTAAGTATGCAGAACAATGGGAGCAACAGTCTTGGCAATCCTCAATTGCCAGTGTTCAAAGGTGTTAATTATCACTTTTGGAGCCTGAAGATGTCCACACTTTACAAGTCACAAGAGATGTGGAGCCTAGTGGATGAAGGTTTTGAAGATACTCAACCTCTTGAACCTGATCAGCAGCTAAGGGAAAAGAGAAAGAAGGATTCCAAGGCACTTTTCATGATACAGTCTGCCTTGGATGAGGAGATTTTCCCAAGGATTGCAGCCTCTTCAACGTCACATGAAGCCTGGGAAGTGCTCAAGTAGGAGTACATGGGAGATAGAAAGGTTATCACAGTCAAGTTGCAGTCACTCAGAAGGGACTTTGAAACACTGATGATGCAAGAGAAAGAAATTGTGCAAGTGTATCTATCTCGGGTGTCAGGCATAGTAAATCACATGAGATCCTATGGTGAGAACATGAGTGCTGAGAAAATTGTGAGCAAGGTACTAAGGAGTCTCACTAGGAAGTTTGATCATGTGGTGGAAGCCATTGAGGAATCTAAAGATCTAGCAGTCTATAGATTTGAGGAGTTGGCAAGCTCTCTACAAGCACACGGAGATAGGCTTAGTAGAACTAGTGATCAGAAGGATGAGAAGCTGCTGCAAGTTAAGGAAGAAGCTGCTAAAAACAAGCCTAAAGGTTTAGGAAATAGGGGAGGTTACAAAGCAGGATATAGAGGCAGAGGTGGTCAAAGAGGCAGTTGGAGAGGTAGAGGAGGAAGAGGCCAAGGTAGAGGCCAAGAGAGTGAATCAGGGAGAGATCAAGGAAGAGAGTCATGGAGAGGACAAAGCAGTGACTCAAGATCTCGAAGGAGTAACATTAAGTGTTACCATTGCAAGAAGTATGGCCACAAAAGAAGCTTATTGTTGGGATAAGCAAGAGAAGGAGAACAAATCAGTGAATTATTAAGAAAAAGTAGAGCATGAAGATAAGCTGTTCATGGCTCTAACCTCAACTGCAGACACCTCAAATGCCGTGTGGTATCTTGATAGTGGGTGTTCAAACCACATGTCAAGCTCAAGAAAGTTGTTCAGGGAGCTTGATGATACAAAGAAGAGTAAAGTCAGACTTGGAGATGACAAGATGTTGAAAGTGGAAGGCAGAGGTACAATAGCAATCAAGTGTGTGCAAGGTGGAGAAAGAACCTTGAGTGATGTTCAGTTTGTACATGGTTTAGCCCACAATCTGCTAAGTGTGGGTCAACTGCAACAGTCTGGATACACCTTGTTGTTTGATGATGATGCCTGCATCATTAGAGAGAAGAAGACAGGTCAAGTCATTATGAATGTGTCAATGACCAAAAACATAATGTTTCCTTTGGATTTAGCTTCAAATGTCAGTAGAGCCATGGCTGCAAAAGGGTGTGAGGAGACAAAGCTGTGGTACCAGAGGTATGTACATTTGAATATGCAAAGCTTGAGACTGCTGAGTACAAAGGCAATGGTTAAAGGTTTGCCTAGAGTTGAAGATCTGGAGTTTTGTGAAGGTTGTGTATATGGGAAGCAACTCAGAGGATCATTTCCAAGTGGTTCAGCATGGAGAGCATCTGAGTGCCTAGAGTTGTTACATGCGGATCTGTGTGGACCAATGCAAACTGAATCAATGGGAGGAAGCAAATATTTTTTGCTCATAACTGATGACTTCAGTAGAATGAGCTGGGTATTTTTCTTGAAGTTCAAGTCAGAAGCATTTTTAAACTTCAAAAGATTCAAAGTGTTTGCTGAAAATCAGTTAGAAAAGAAGGTGAAGGCTCTCAGAACAAATAGAGGTGGAGAGTTCTTGTCAAAGGAATTCAATGATTTTTGTGTTGAGCATGGAATCAGAAGAGAGACAACTGCACGTTACACTCCTGAGCAAAATGGAGTAGCTGAAAGGAAAAATTGAACAGTTGTTGAGATGGCTAGGAGCATGATGAAAGCAAAAGATGTTCCTAACAAGTTTTGGTGTGAAGCTATAGCAACATCAGTGTACATACTGAACATTTCACCAACCAAAGCAGTAGAAAACAAGACTCCAAATGAGGTTTGGAGGGGAGTGAAGCCAGGTGTGGATCATTTGAGAGTGTTTGGCCTATGTGTTGGTGAATCTGAGGCAAAAACTTGATGATAAAGCTGAGAAGTGCACCTTCATTGGGTATGCTTCACAAACTAAAGCATACAAGCTATATAATCCAAAGAGTGGAAGGGTTATAATAAGCAGAAATGTAGTGTTTAATGAGGAAGGTGTGTGGAAGTGGGAGACTGAGAATGGTGGAAATGAGATTCATGTGGAAAGCTCATTTGAAGAGGGTGAACCCAGTGATGTAAATGATGATGATGGTGGAAACTCTGGGCCAGACACTCCTTCAACACCAACAGGTTTGATCAGTTCATCAAGTGATCACAGTTCACCTCCATCTGGCATGTCAAGTGGATCCAGTGAGTCACCTCCAAGAAAGTTCAGGTCTTTGGCAGACATCTATGCAAATTGTGGCTTAGCCTTGATGGTTTCTGATCCTACTTGCTTTGATGATGCAAATGAAGAAAGTGTGAGGCAAGAAGCTATGAAGGAAGACCTGAGATCCATACAGAAAAATGAAACCTGGGAGTTGGTTGAATTGCCTCAAGGAAAGAATGTGATAGGGATCAAGTGGTTTTTTAGAACTAAGTATAACTCTAATGGGAGTATATAGAAGCACAAAGCCAGGTTGGTTGCAAAGGGATATGCACAACAAGAGGGCATAGATTTTGAAGAAACTTTTTATCCTGTGGTTAGGCTTGAAACTGTAAGAGTTGTGCTAGCCTTAGCAGCACAGTGGAGACTGCCTGTGTATCAGCTGGATGTAAAGTCAGCCTTTTTGAATGGGGAGCTGCAGGAGGATGTGTTTGTAGAGCAACCTCAAGGCTTCATCAAGTCTGATGTAGAGATGAAAGTGTATAAGTTGAAGAAGGCTCTTTATGGCTTAAAACAAGCTCCAAGAGCATGGTATAGTAAGATTGACATGTTCTTTCTCGAAAATTAGTTTGAGAGAAGTGAAAATGAACCTACCCTATATGTCAAGAAGGGAATCAAGGGTGAGTTCATAGTGGTATGTCTATATGTAGATGATATCATTTATTTCAGCAACTCAGAAGATATGTTAGAGCAGTTCAAAGGATCCATGATGAGTAGGTTTGGAATGACTGATTTGAACCTATTGCAATATTTTCTGGGTTTGGAAGTGAAGCAAGGAGAGGATGTGCTCAAGTTTTGTGGAACCAATGAGAAAAATGCAGACATGTTTACAAAGTCCTTAAATTCTACAAAACATCATTTCTTTCTGAATAGGATTGGAATGAAGAACTTGGATTAAGGGGAGGTGTTAAATGTGTAATTCAAGTTCTATGTCAAGTAAGTTTAGCAAGTTAGTTATAATGTAAGTAGGACTAGCTGACGTTTGACGGTTAGGAAGTTAGCTTAAGTGCTTTGTAAGGCTGAAGTTATGCAGTTGTGTGTGTGAAGTAGTGCTCTACTTAGTGGTGGAGCAATTATACTGTTGAAGGGGTATATAGTTCAATTTTCAATCAATCTAAGGGGTAAGGCAGTTAAGAAGTGTGTTGGTTCTCATTCAGGTTCTAAGTGTTCTCGAATTCCTCCATCTTTCTCAAGCAATTACAGCTTGTGTTTCTGGTGTGTTGATCTTTGTGATCCACCGGGTTTGCTCCAATAATATATGTATTGAGGAATAAGCATATCTTGGCGAATATCTTAGTTTTTATGTATAGATATATCATATCTTTTTTAGTATCTTCTTGATAGAATTTTCTTTATAATTTTACTATTTATACACAAATAAATCAATAAAAGAATCATCTTTTTGCCCTAAACAATTCTTCATGGTATTAGGCAAATCTACTCAATTTCTCCCGCTCGCACCCATGGCCACATAACCCACAACTAGGCCTGATATACGAGCCTACGAGCTCGAGTACTAGTTGTTCAAGCTCGGCTCGTTTATAAACGAGCCGAGCTCGAGCTTGAGCTCAAATTCTATTCGAGTATATATATGTGCTCAAGCTCGACTCGTGAGCTTGGTGTAGAACTCGAGCTCGGCTCGATGAGCTCGTTTGTCCTCGAGCCCGAACTCGTGCTCGAGCTCGATTGGGCTCGTTACGAGCTCGAACTTGGGCTCGATGAGCTCGTTATGACTCGAATTAAAATTAAAGTAAACAAGATTCCACACCAAACAAAACCCAATTGAGGGAAATAACAAGATTTCAGCACCAAAGAGCAACATTTCAGCAAACAAAAGAGCAACATTCAAGTAGCAAAGAGCAACATTACAGTGAGCAACATTCCATGGAGTAATCAACACATCAAATAAGACAATCTCAATAAATAAAGTGTGCAACAAAGAGCAACATTCCAACAGCAAGATTTCAGCACCATTACAACATCATTACAGCAGCAGCAGCTTACAACAACAGCAACCAGCACCATTTCATCATCATTACAGCAACAACAGCTTACATCAACAGCAGCTTACAATTTTTTTTCCCTAATTACAGATTGACACATAGATTGAAAAGTTAAGGTGGATATGTGTAGGGAAATTCATAGCTTTGGATATTATATTATGGAGGAGGAAATCAATAAAAACTACAACGAATTACAGTTGAAGGTGGTTACTAACATCTTAATAAAGAAAATCTTTCATGCTAGGTTTAGTTGTAAAGACAGTGCCACCTTTATCTTCCTCCAAACCCATCCACCACTGTAGTCTGAAGTTTGAACAAACCCAGTTAATCTGTTCAATTTGAGCAGGGTAAAATTCTATCTAATTCTCGAGCCAATTGAAGGAAAAACTTGCCACCAATAATTTAGAGGCATATTTCACAGAGGGCGGTAGAACACATCCAATTTCAATAGTATCAATCGAGATGCACTTTCCTAACCATCGAAAGAGAGATTATTTTTTCCCAATCAATCAATGAATCAATCCATTCATTAACACTTCAATTTGCATATACTCGCACAACAATTCGTTTAATCGAAAGTAGTCTAAATTGGTTTCATCGGAGAATCTTAACCGATAAAGAAGTGAATCTGCTTATTGGGAACGAAAAGTGATTATACAAGAAAGAATACCTGAAATCTGTCTACCGAGATCGTCGAGTTCTAGTTCGGAAATCCACCAGAGTCGAAGGGTTGAAATCGCTTCTCCATAAAGATGAAGGGAAGGGGATTTTGTGTTCAGACTTCAGAGAAGTGGATTTCACAGGATTTTGCGTTCAGGCTTCAGAATTAAGATCTATCATCGCACTTGCACCGGAGAGATGCTGCACCACCGGAGAGAGGTCGCACCGTCGGGTCGCCGGCCTGTGCAATGGGCGCCGGCCAGAAGAGGAGCTGTAGAGGGTTAGAGAGTTAGGGTTTCACGGACGGGTTGGAACTTGGAACTTTTGGAAGTGAACAACAGATGAAGCGGCAACGGCATAACAAAAATCAACCTATAAAGTGAGGGGCAATTTTGTCAATTCCAGTGGGGACACGAGCTGGCGAGCTACTCGAGCTCGATTCGAGCTCAGGAATAGGCTCGAACTCGGCTCGTATATCCATTCGAGCGATCCTGAGTCGAGCTTTTATCGAGCTGAGCCCGAGCCGAGCATGAGCTACTCGGCTCATGTATTAGGCCTACCCACAACTCTCGCCCCTGCTTCTCTCTACTATCTCCATCCTTCAGATCACCTTGGTCTCTCTATTTGTCACGTGATCCTCAAAGAATACAACTATCAAGAATGGACCGTCGCTATGAAAAACGCCTTCTCTGCGAAGCGCAAGGATGATTTCATTGACTGTTCCATTGTTCAGCTGCCTGCTACTCCGCCGACTCTCAGTACTGGCGTCCTGTCAATGCCATGCTAATCAGTTGGATTACTCAATCCATTGAGCCTTCTCATCACTCAACCGTTACCTATTTCTCCACTATCAAGGAACGTTGGGATGATCTTTCTCAGTGCTTCTCTATTGGCAATGGTCCTCGCATTCTTCAATTGCGATAAGATATTGCTTGGTGTCATCAGGATGGTCAGTCCATTGCTGCCTACTATGGTCACCTTACAAAGCTCTGGAATGAGCTTGACACTCATCTGGCTCCTCGGGCTTGCACCTACGACAATCATGTCAAAAAACGTGATGAAAAGTGGACTCATCAATTCTTGATGGTTCTGGATGATCTCGGCTATGTCACTCTCCTCCCCACCATTGTCGCTCATGATACTCTACCAAACCTCAACAAGGTTTACTCTCTTGCTATCCAAGAAGAGCGTATGCTCTCAATACGCGCTAATCAACAGCCTATCACCGATCGATGCTCTCAGATTGGTGGAATAATGGTCGTGGGGTTGCTGATCCTATCACTAGAGCTGCCCCGCCTCGGAGCAAACCGGCTGCAGCGCCTACCGCTTCTAATTCAGGCGCTGGGATGGGCCGGGGTAAGGTTTCTACTGCTGGTGCTCACTCCGTCATCACCAACGCTCCCTCCCCTTCTGGCTCTCACTCTATCGTTGCCGCCGATCGCTAGGGCACCATCTCTAACGAGCAATGGGATCAAATGTTAGATATGTTTCAGAAGTTCAACTCCAAATCCAGAAATGATACTATTGCTTGTATTGCTTCTATTCCTTGGATTCTTGATAGCGGTGTTTCGATCAATATGACTGGTAATTACAAGTTGCTTCAAGATGTTCATCATGTCGATGAATGTCGCATCAAGTACCCGGATGGCTCTTTTGTCTTAGCTAATCAAGCTCGCTCAATCTCTATTTGTGATTCCTTTGAGATCACTGCACTCTTCATCCTAGGCCTTACTTGTCATCTAATCTCTTTCGGTTGTTTGACTGCGGATTTGCGATGTGTTGTTACTTTGACTGATAAGCTTTGTGTGATACAGGACCGCACTACGAGGACGCTGCTTGGAGCGGGTGAGGCTCGGAATAGGATCTACTGGCTATGCTGGGCTACACCTGTCGAGTCTAATGAAGTGCTTAGCTTTGCTTGCCACACCACACAAGCCGAGTCTCCTTTGTTATGGCATCAACGTCTTGGGCATCCGTCATATTCTTTGCTTTCTTCCTTTGAAAAAACCTCTAATCAATCGTTACAGAATAATATTGCACCTTGTGATGTATGCTACAAGGCCAAACAAACATGCTTTCCTTTCCTATTAGTATGTCAAATGCTTCGACACCTTTTGATTTAATTCATTGTGATATTTGGGGACCTTATCGTGTTCCGTCTTCTTCTGGGGCATCTTATTTTCTAACCATTGTTGATGACTTCTCTCGTGCCACTTGGGTTTATCTCATTTCTCATAAGTCAGAGGTCTCTCGGCTCCTACAACAATTTTGCACTCTTACTGTCACACAGTTTCACAAAACTATTAAGTGTGTTTGGAGTGATAATGGCTTCGAATTTCTTACCTTGCGATCTTTCTTTGAAAATCACGACATTCTTTTCGAACCCTTTTGTGTTGCTATGCCTCAACAAATCGAATGGACGGGTAGAGCACAAACATCGTCATATTCTAAATGTTGCTCGAGCCTTGATGTTATAAGCCAATCTCCCGGTTAAGTTTTGGGGTGAGTGCACTCTTACCGCTTGTTTTGTCATCAATCGCACCCCCTCCTCTGTGCTTAAAGGTAAAACTCCTTATGAATGTCTATTCAACAAGCCACTTGACTACACACATCTTCACGTCTTTGGATGTCTTTTCTATGCATTTATCATCCCTCGGTCCACAAACAAAAATTTCCCCTTGCAACCGAAGATGTATTTTCCTTAGGTATCCCTTTGGTCAGAAAGGTTGGCGCCTCTATGATCTTGTGTTGCTACACCTCAACATAATGGACGAGTAGAGCACAGACATCGTCATATTCTAAAGGTTGCTCGAGCCTTGATGTTTCAAGCCAATCTCCCGATTAAGTTTTGGGGTGAGTGCACTTTTACCGCTTGTTTTCTCATCAATCGCACCCCTCCTCTGTGCTCAAAGGTAAAACTCCTTATGAATATCTATTCAACAAGCCACCTAACTACACACATCTTCGCATCTTTGGATGTCTTTGATATACATCTATCATCCCTCGCTCCACGAACAAATTTTCCCCTCGCAACCGAAGATGTATTTTCCTTAGGCATCCCTTTGGTCAGAAAGGTTGGCACCTCTATGATCTTGTCACTCATCAAATTTTTGTCTCTCGGGATGTGTCTTGTTTCACGAGGATAACTTTCTCTATCCTAAATCTGAGTCACCTCCCCTTGAGCCCCCCATCTACCCTTTAATCCCTATACTCATGACACTCCCTCCGTCTCTCTGCAACCCTTGTTGATCCGTCTGCAGCTGCCCAACATCCATTGCCACCACCTCCTCGCCGATCTACTCACACTCATAGTCCCTCGGTGCTACTTCGGGATTATGTGTGTCACATTATCCGTAAGGGTTATCCTATTTCTGCTTCGCCTGCTTCAGTCACGTCATCAAGTACGCCTTATCCCTTAGCTAATTATGTTGACACGCATGCTTTCACGCCATTACACTCTAGCTCCTTGGATGTCATCAGTGCCAATTTAGAACCCACTTCGTTTTGTGAGGCCTTTCGTCATCAGCATTGGCGAGACGCTATGCGATCCGAAATAGATGCACTCCATCGCAATGGTACTTGGGAGATCACAACCTTACCTCCTCACAAGAAGGCTATCGGTTGTAAATGGGTTTTTCGTGTCAAATACAACTCTGACGGTAGCATTGAGTGCTACAAAGCTCGCCCCGTGGCTCTCGAAAATCAACAGGCACGAGGGCACTGATTATACTCTGAAACATTTGCTCCAATTGATAAATTGGTGTCTGTCAAAACTTTCTTGCAGTTGCTTCTATCCGAAATTGGGAACTTCATCAGATGGATGTGCATAAGGTGATGCCTCTAGTGAAGGTGCGTTGGTCTAAATACTTAACTGAGGCTATGACGCGGGAGACGGAAGCGCATATGAGAGAGAGAGAGGTAGAGAGAGAGAGATTTACTTAATTGTTTGCAACTTAAGTTTCGAGACGAAACTTTTTTTTTGGGGGAGATATGAAATACCTTCGTATTTTTGTTTATCTAATTTTTTGGATATAATTAAATAAAAGTCGAAATTACTATTATTTTTCAAATGTATTATAATTCACAAGATAGTTATTTCACATTTCAATATTATAGAATGTGAGAAATTAATTAATTTAAATTATTTAAATAAATAAACTTTTCACAAATAATATTTATATATTATTTATGGGTAAATTAATGGATAACTAACTAGTTGTGCTGTGTGTGTGTGTTTCTATATATAGGGTAAGGTTCTAGTGAAACAGAACATACAATATAATGTTTAACGAAATTAATTCTAGGCGTTTGATAAAAAAAAAGTAATAAATGGACGAGATTAAGTTAAAATGTTGCACATAACATTACTATGGGATCTGGGATCCGGTGGAGTTCAAGGGAAACTCTACCAAATAGAGTTTTCCATCCCTCTCTTAAAAAATAAAAGAAAAAAAAATGAGGATGGTGGGGGTGGAGGAAAAGGTGAGGGATGATTTTCAACCACTGATTTTAAAATCAATGATTGAGATTCCCTCAACTCTACCCATAGAGATTTTTACAAACTCTATAGGATCCAAAGTGTACATATGTTCATATTCATTAAATATGGTAATTATTCATATTAATTGTATAGAATATTCATGTGTATAAACTAGACGTGGTCACTGACACATCGAGTCAGTGACCAGTCGGGTCCGGGTCAAAGGGTCAGAGCGGGTTAGGGGAAAGTGAACCCGTGACTCGGCGAGTCAACCTAACATTCCATTTTTTTTTAAAGTTTATAATCATTATTATGTATATTATTCTTAAAATAATTCATACTAAAAACATAAACTAACATGCAAAATACAATGTGTGTCAAAAGTCACCCCCATCCTTCCCTTTTTATAGCCTTGGAAGGGCTCCTTTTATTCTCTCATTTCCAATGTGGGACAAGAGCACTCTCTTTTTATATATGTGTACCATATCTTCCCTTAACTCCTACTTCACTTTAAGCTTTATTTCATATATTAAAATAAAGTAAAGTTTGAGAAGTCTTATATCCCACATTTATATTATAGTGGATGAAAGAAGTTTTATAGAAATATAAAATTTCTCATGTTTTTTCCACTTTATATTGAAATGAAGTGGATATAGAAAGTAATATGTTGACAAAGTCTTTGCATATCATTTTTTTTTTCAATTTTTATTAGTAAAAGGTTATAAATTTTGTGTTATATGGTAAACCGTTGGGTCAATGGGTCGACCCGAACCCGTCAAACTGTGAATTTTCAGGTTAGGGTTTGGGTCGACCAACCCCAACCCTTGACCTGGCGGGTCGAACTCGTCAACTCGGCGGATCTGACCCGTGTCCATTGATTATACTTCACATGAGTATCTCTCTCTATATAAAAAATTTCCATGTATATAATTGTGTAATTTTTTAGTCGGAAAAAATATTTGCTAGAATCTAAATAAAAATTTCAAAATACGGAGTATATCAAATTCTAATGAAATGTTGTTAATTGGAAATATCAAATTCTAAGTGGTTATGGGGCTACATCCCATGCCTCGAGGTTCGAAGTTCGAATTCCCGTGAAAACATGGAGACGCTTGTGAGTGGGAGGGTCAACCCCTTAAATGGGCATACAGTAACCCGATCCAGATGTAGAGTGGGCTAAGCCCACTTGATTTGGAAATGATCAAAAAAAATTTCTAATTTGCACGCCATCCCGGCCCATTTGTCCAAGTGCGGCCCAAATGTACCACGTAGCCATACGGCCCATACCAACCTTTCTTCTTCCCGTAGACATAACCAGGCTCTAATTTTTTTTTTTCCAAAAATCTTTTCTTCCTTGTCACGCACGCGGGAGGGGGATTTCTTGCCTTCATTACGAGCACACGATAGCGCAATTCAAGGAATGGTTTTGGAAAGATAAAGATCATAGTGCAGGCTATTCATATCCTTCACAAAATCGTCGTTTCATTATCTGATTCACTCTCTGCATCTGCTCAAAGAAACACCGCAGCACACACATTCTTCACCGCTTCCCATCGCGCTCGACCACAAATCCGACGACCCCAAGGAAAAGACCACCACCAAAGGGCTCTTCCAACACCCATACGAACACCGTGCAAGACCCACTGCAACAGCTGGCCGGAAAGCACCCGGAAACGTCATCGGAAGTTCCTGCAGACGAGTGTTCGACAGTCTCCTTGTCGGGCCACTCCACCACCACCACATTGATCCCACGGCCCTAATTTCGACGTGTACATTTACCCTGCATTACTCCCTATCGATTTCAAGTTCTTCCTTGCTCAGAACTACTTGGCATTGTTCGCACTGCAGCCCCGAATCCGATTGGTGAGCAGTTTTTCTCCTGTGCAGAAAAAACATATTTTTTATGTACGTTTTCTTATTCCTTTGACCCAAGGGCTGATAACTCACACGGATCCTTTCTTTTCAGACTAATACCATACCAAAGAAACTTAGTCCCGAAATTTAGACGTTTTCGAGTCCCGTTTCGGTAAGATCCTCTTCGTCTCTCGTGAATTATCGTTTTTCGATTAAGTGATTGGACTTTTACTAATGGATATGTCATATTGAATCAGTTGGCATTCATTTTGGCTCCTATGATTTTGCTTGGATACAAATTTGAGTTTCTTTCGGAAGAAATCAAGGGTACGTTTTCACTTTTTAAGAGTTACAAGGCCGTTTTCCGTAATCAAGGGCAAAAAGTTTTGGTTCAATCAGTGGATTTTAGCAAATTTTGTGCCTTTTCTGTTATTTTGCTTTTCATGTCTTTTGGTAAATTTCATCTAATGCATTTGTGATAAATATGTAAGTTAAATCATTTTGTTGCTATTTAAGAACCCCTTAATCTCACGTAGCATGAAAACTTGGTTAATTATAACTTGATCACACGATTTGAGAAAATTATATTAATTGCCCAAACTTTCTAAAAAACTTGATTTGTTCATTTGGCTCCTTCATGCTATTTTAGTGTTGTATATTATTTGTCTTGGATATCTATGCTTGTCGCTTATGCATTTTATAGTTTCCAAAGTGTACAATGTGCCTTTTGTGGTCACCTAGGATGGAATTGTGGATTAGTTAATAAAAAAGTGTGTTATTGTGTATTTATTGTTATTGTTGAGTTGTGTCTTAAATAATGAAAAATGATAAAGTCAGGTCAATGTTGAGTTATACATTGCTCTATAAACGTCGACTCATAATATATCCTTCGAAATTGCAAATCTCTCGAATGAGTACATCTACCTACGGATAGTAAGCCATCTGTCTGTTCTAAGTGGCCAAGACCGGTACCATTTATCCTTTAAGTAAAAGATAACGATATTTATAATTGTATTATTATAATGTAAATTACTTACTAATAGGTGACCCATATTCTGTGACATTATATCATATTCTTTCCATATTCGGAGTATGATTCTGATGTGGTCTAAACCAACACAAGAATAGTGTAGCCTGAACCACCTCGCAAGAATACGAGATCAATTGCAGTATACGGATATCGATCACGGGGATTATATATGTATCAATCGTTATCTAGAACTAATAAGCTAAGCCAAGAAAGAGGTATTTGATTTTTCAACTAAACCAAGAAAAGCAAGCAAAGATTAAGAAGAAAATATATATGAGAAATAATTCCAGGGTTAAGGATTCCGACGACAATGCCACAAAGAATTCAACCCGATGTTCACTCGAACTTCATCTTCTTTATATGTCAAATTGAAGGTAAATTATCTAAAGTCATCACTTCACTACTCAGTTGTCGCATGTTGTAGTGATTGTGTCTAAATTAACAAAATCTAGACCCTTTAAGTTCTTTATAGACCTTGGGAGAAAACCAATTAAACTTTCGCTATTGCGTTCCACCTAACCGATTCAAACCTAAGAATCTACGATAATTTATTAATCCTCAAGAGTCCTCAACAATTGTTTAAATGTCACAATAACAATTGTTGATTCCTCAAGTTCAATCCTAGGGTTCCGATGAAACCAATCATCCTTTCGACATCATGAATTTCATCTATTCATCCAATTTCAATTCGCAGCGGTAGCATCTTGAATCTAAAAAGGATTCTAATTGATTGACATCAATTAGGTTAAGCAACTAGGATCAAATCAATTCATAAAATTTAGAAAAAGTTCAAACAACCATCGAAATCAAACAATTTGCGACATTGTCGGGTTCACCCTAACCCTAGAACGGAAAATTTAGCTAAACATAATATAGATGACAATATAATAAATTAAAGACATGCTTAAAATAAGATGCAAATCAGAAATCTTCGTCCTCGATCCAAACGGTAAATACCAAAAATCTCAACTAAACCTAAACTACCGGCCGAAGCCCCTGTGCGGCTCCAAAGTCCGAAAGAAGCGAGAGAGCCCCTCCTTTCTGTTCATCTGAGTATATGGGTGTGTATGGTAATGTTTATTAACTGCTAAAAATATAAGTAGCTAGTGCTGTTTATTTTTTAAACAAGGTTATTGGTTGTTTGGACACCAAAAATGAGCTAAAACAAGTTAAAAATTGTGTTTAAAAAAAAAGCTAGAAAGGGAAGGTTATTTTGGAGTTTATTTTCCAAAAGTACTGTTTTACCCCTTTCCTTTAATCTTATTTGATTTGAAAGTACCTTAATAACCCTAATAATAACCAAATAAACTCCACTTTTTACAAATAAACCGTTTTTCACCCCATACGGAGATTATCTTGTTGTTTAAATTTTTAACTACTTTTACCAACAGTTTATAAATTTTACCCTGTTTATAATTTTAGTCAGTTTATTAACCCCGTCCCATATGAACCCTATATATATAAAACTTTGATGAAATTACAAAACCAGCCCACACCATTTAAAGAATTAAAATCCAACCCAATACCCAATACCCAATTCTAATTGCAGACCATGATCCAACTTTGGCATTTTTTTTGCACTTTAGCTTCCGGGGTCGGATCCAATGATTCTCCCTCTTCCGTATTGACTTTTGAATTTTCATAATATTAGCCTCAAAATGCCTGAAATAAATAAAAGCTCAGTGTAGACTCCGACAATGAAAAATAAAATAAATAAAGTGTAAAATATGATAAATATGAATGAAATGTTCTAAACTAATATGCAAATGCAACCCTAAAATAAGACTAAAATAGATGTCATCAGATTCCTTAAATTCTTCGGACCCAAATCTCATTCAAACACTTGATCCTTATGGATCATCCGTTTACTTTATTCTAATAAAAAGAGTTAGGTTTCCACATAGATATTAACTCCTAATTATCTGAGTGAGGATCGTCCGTATAATTGCAGAGTTATCTGAGTGAGGATCATCCGTATAATTGCAGAGTCATTAGTATTTATTTCTTCAGTGCAAGTCAACTTGGGTGTTGACACGCTATTACTGTTACTCTTAAATGTCTTTTATTTCCACTATGGCTAGTGAGGTCACAGGGAAGAGAGTCGCTCTGATCGCAGACGAAAAAGGTGAATTGAATAGACCTGCAGGAACTGACTCCGAGAGTGACTCTAGAGAGGATTCAAAATACAACCCAATGATATCATTACTTGCAAGGAATGACTTTCCAGCCAATCATATGGGTGAGAATCACCCACCACCAAGCTAAGGAGACGAGGATGACATGCTTGTCCGAGAAGTGGGGCTCACTCCTTGGGTCCCTACCTATGGCCAATTCTGCTACGATGAGATAACCTCAAAGGTTGTCAGACTCACGCAGATTCAGTGCTGGGAGGTTTTGGCTGAGACTGATAAAAAAGGGAAGCTTATAAAAGAGACCATTGAGCTTTGTGCTAAGCGGATGCATGGAACCCCAAAGCATTAGAGTATGAGACGTGTCGCACTAGAATGTTGAAGTTGTTGAAGAAGTATAATTATGATTATGAACAACAAAATTTTGAGAAGTTTACGGAAGTCAAGGTGCATTTTACCTTCCAACACCTGGGGAGAAGGTGGAAAGGATGATGATTTTTTGTTAGGGGTACTAGAAACCTTAAGCACAAGAAGCCCAGAAATACTTAAATCTTCCAATCACACTCATTTTAAGCCTTAACAGTCCTTTGCCCACTATTGAAATAAATGTTAAGGCTTAAAATGAGTGATTAGAAGCTTTAAGTGTTTCTAGGCTTCTTGTTCTTAAAGTTTCCAGATCATCCTTCCCCCCTTCCCCCAGGGCGTTGGAAGGTAAACTGCTCCCCGACTTCCTTAAACTTTTTAAATTTCTATTGTTTATAATTATGACACTTCTGCAACAACGCCAACATTCTAGTATGCGATGACTCTCATACTCTAATCCTTTAGGGTTCCATGCAGTTGCTTCACACGAAGCTCAATGATTTCTTCCATAAGCTTCTCTTTTTCTATGCCTCCGCCAGACACTCCTAGTACTGAATATGCGTGAGTTTGACAACCTTTGAGGTTATCTCGTCTATGCCCCATGAAGTACGTCCCACTTCTTGGACAAGCATACCATTTTCTAGGAACTTCTTGTTCGCCCAAGGTTCGTCTCAATCACTCTTTCCTTTCGGTTTCCTTTCATTTTGGGGTTTGTTAGTGATTTTCTTTCGTTCCCCAAATAGCTTCGAAGGCTACAAAGTGGAGAGCGGTCGTTGTAGTGGAGAGTATGTTTGGATTGCATCTTCTAGGAACTTCTTTTTCGCCCAAAGGTTTGTCTCACTCCCTTTTTTCTGTTGATTAGCTTTCAATTTGTGCTTTGTTACTGATTGGAATTTCTTTTTCATGAGGTGTCATTCCCGAAACAACATTGAAGGCTACAAAAAGGAGAGTGGTCTGTAGTGGAGAGTAGGGTTCGATTGCAGCTTCCAACAAGTTTGTTTTCGGCCCTCCTATTCGGTTTAATCTCATTTCTCTCTACCTTTCGTTTCGCTTGGTGCCTTGTTGTCATTTGCTATTCTGTTTTTGTGATTAGTACATGTCAATTTGGATTTTTGAGATTTAGATGAGTAAAGAGGATTGTTGGTTTGTGTGGGTAAATTTCTACATACTTGTTATTATGTTTTCTGAGATTTTTGAGATTTAGATGAATAATTGCTATTCTGTTTTCTGAGATTTGGATTTCTGAGATTTACAGAAGTCTTTTACGTTTTTCTAATCCCCGACATGTTGTGTGGGTAAATTTCTATATACTTGTTATTCTGTTTTTTGAGATTTATATTAACTATGAGCATATGTATTTCTGTATGTGTATCATAAAAGTAGAGATATTTCTGTATGTTTATATTAATTGCAATTCTATTATTACCAAAAAAATAATAATTAATTGCTATTCTATTTTTGTGATTTATGGCTGGTTGTATTTGCAATCTCTCTTCTCGTGGATTAAACCCCTTGAAGAAGGATATGAAATTTTAATTACTAGATGTACTCATGTTCTGTTTTTAATTATATGCACTAATGCTTGAGAATAGTTCAATAGACAACACACTTTTGATCTTCAGTAACTTACGGGTGATGTCTACTATTTTAGTATTTTACTCATTGATTTTGACTGCAGTTATGATTTCATTCAGTTGTCTATCTTCTATAAGATTCAGAGATAATGAAATATTGTTGGGAGTTTTCTTCATCAATTCATTTTATTCGGTCTGGACATGTAAATTAAGTTCCCACATCTTGGAAGAAAATAATTGTTCCTTTAAACTGGAACCTTTGGATTTTAAAACTCATGTAACATTTCTCTCCCAATACTTGTATCATTTGGTTAGGCATCTCCACCTCTTCTTTTATATTTGCTCAATTTGTTTATTCTGCCAGTCTCCAGCTCCTTGTTCTATTTCTCTGGGTGTTGTATGTTGGACTGAGAGCGGACTTTATCTAATTTAAGTATGTCTGAGCCCTGACCCTATGATCAACAATACATTTGATTGTTCGAGGAAAAAACTTAATCCCCTAAAGCTTTATAGAAAGAAACAAGCTTCATTGACATAATTATTTATAATTGTCTAGATTTATTCATTAACGTTGACAATTTTTTTAGAATTTGGTTAGATTTATTCAATAATGGCGTGTCTCTGGATAAAAACCTTCTTATTGACTCTAAGATATTAAGAAATAAGTAAAATGGACATGGAGCTCATGACAATCTATAAAAACCTTCTTCTTGACTCTAATATTTAGCCATCATAAATTAGTGGGTTCCATTACCTACTACCCAAACCTAACATAAATTATTAGAAAAACTAATCAACAATGAAACTGAGGAAGCCAAATCCATGGGAGAACCCATACAACACCAAGACAGTAAAGGAAGCATAAGCTGATTACCAAATCTAGAATAGGCAAGACCTTAAGAAT
Source organism: Persicaria tinctoria (assembly GCA_037127255.1). Lineage (NCBI taxonomy): Eukaryota > Viridiplantae > Streptophyta > Magnoliopsida > Caryophyllales > Polygonaceae > Persicaria > Persicaria tinctoria. Next base: position 9,511,341 of record JBANSL010000013.1, on the reverse strand, counting down.
CCTATGATTAAAAGCAAAATAAGAAGAAATAAGAAGCTATTATGTGAGGGAAACAGTCCTACCAGAATAAATTAGGAGTACACAAAAATCATAGAAACATTTAAAACATTACAATAAAACACATTATCATCCAACAGAACAAGGGTTTGTAGGATACACATACCCAAGAAGTTTAAAAATACAAGGCAATTGTATGTTTTCGTAGACAGACTCAGGGGTTGTATAACCTTTCTTTTAACAGAATAAAATGTCAATGACTCACCAAAAGCTAAAGACTAATTGATTCCAAACTTCTAGTGTTGAAACCTTGGAACCTTGGGAGTCAATAGCACCACATCCAATCTCTTAATTGAAAGACTTGAAGCTTCTTCACCTTTTTCTGCAACCTCTAAATCCCCGTTTTCTTCTCAAATCTTCCTACTTCAGACCTTGTTTTTTTTATGCATCCCACTCAAGTGCCACCTGTCAACACATATGTTACTGAAATGAACTTTACCTGGGTACACAATGGATGATAATTGCCGAAAAAACGTTGTAGCCCATAAAACATAGTAGGATCAAACCAATACAACACACATTAGAATTGTCCAAACAACAGAATAAGATCAAACCAAACAAACAAATAACCATAACAAACAAGTCATAAATAGAAGTTTATCGTAGCATGAAGCGAAAGTGCGGCTGAGTAGACCATCTGCCTTCAATCCAGTCCAAGTGTGGGCACATTTCGAAGCTATGATACATATGAGTATCCCCGGTCAGTGGGAAGTTAACCTCGAAACTTCTGTCACCCCCTTCCTAGATCACATCTATCACCCGACCAGACCAATACTCATCAAGGGCTCTACAATCCACTCGGTCGCCCCTCTGATAGGCTTCGTAGGCCAGATGAGGTGGATGTGGACGGATTTGACCAACCTACACTATTTCCCTTAGAGGTCCTCAGCTCCTGTTGTCTTGGAGGGTTATGAAGTCCACTTCGTAGTGGGTGAGATCCACTCGACGTCTAATAGTAGCCTCATAAAACGACCCCAACAAACCATTTTCTGCACCCATGATCTCCACTTGGGCGCTTGGATTGTATGTTGGGATCGGCTATGGTCCTGCATTAAATACATAAACACATTAATATAATCACACACATTGCCAAAAATAAATCCAAACCAATCAATGTGGCACTAAAAAAAATCAGTGACTCACTTGGATTTTCTGATCCGTCGTTGAAGCTATCTGAAGTGATAACGATGGGTTTAGGGCGGGGAGGGCGGTGAGATGATGAGGCCATTTGTTTGAGGGAGATAAGATAATGGCAAGGATGGAAGTACTACTTTAATGAGATCACCAATGGATGGATATGTATATATTATATGAAGGGGTAGCATATATAAGGGGTTTTTGAATGATGCTTTCATCCCACTATTCAACATATGAGCATCACCTTTTTGGAAATTTGATACAATTACTGTAACAGTGTTACAATAATTGTGTCAATTTTCCAAAAACGTGAGTGTTAAAGTAACACTCATTTTTTTCACTTTCTTTTTGGAAATAATGAAAGAAAGACCAAAAACAGTGAATAATGAAATAAAGACAGTTGCTGTAACACTGATGCTTTTTTGGAAATATTGAAAGAAACACCAAAAACAGTTGGAGGCATGCGTTTTTCTGGAAATATTTCAGAAAGACCACCAAGTAAATAAGACATGCTTTTATGGAAACTTGTCATTTTTTGGAAAATTGGTTCTGTAACACTGATGCTTTTATGGAAACCTGTCTTTTACTTTACTAACATAGATTCTTTAACACTTAACACTTATGCTTTTTTATTGATGCTTTTGTTGAAAAATGACACAAAGATCAAAAAGCAGTAGCAACCATGTGATATTCTGGAAAATTGTTAGCAGATGGTTTTCTGGAAATGCTGACAGGCCCAAAACAGTAGCAACCATGCCTTTTTTTTTCTGGGAAAAATAATAGTTACTTATAGTTGATGCTTTTGTGGAGAAATGACACAAAGACCAAAACCAATAGTTAATGCTTTCTAGGAAAATTGTCATGTTATGTGTTGTTGTTTTCTTTTGTATAGTAGTGTCAAAGTGAAAGTGACAACTCACTATATAATCATAGCTTGGAAAAATTGAAATACATAAACTATTTTACTTCTCTAACATCACTTGAATTATGTTTTTTTTTATTAAGAAAACCCAAAAATGATTATATATATATATATATATATATATATATATATATATATATATATATATATATATATATATATATATATATATATATATATATATATTTATGCTTAAAAGTATATATAAAAGACTTTAAATAACTTCCCATCATTGACAAACTCAAGCCTATTTAATTTAATTTAATAAATAAATTTCAAAATACAATTACAGTTTAAATTTATAAAGACATTTTGTAGCACAAAAATATTACAAATGATTCTTAGAAAATCTTGAATATAATTTAAGAAAAGCATAAGATAAGTAACTGTAAATAATACTTAGATAATACTCCTTTTGTTCTTTTTTTTGGGTGGAAAAATACGAGAGACCAGCTCTTAAAGACACAACGAACAGACGGGCTACACAATCATAGAGCGGGGAGTAGCCCTTCCCCTAGCATCCTCATCAACAATAAACTCTATCTCTACTGGCGGAATTAAATTACTATGTACACCAATCGGAAAAGAAAAGGCGAGGGCTGCAAGGGCGTCGGCGACGAAGTTCGCTTCCCTGAAGACATGTCGCAACCGGATCTCCCAGTCACGGTTGAGAAAGCTCTAGCACTGCTGTACCAGGCTGGATAGAGGGTGATGAAGTTCAACTCCCTTCTCAAGTAACGTGATTGCCGTCCTAGAATCAGACTCAATAACCACCTCTTTATAACCTTTCTCCCATGCCATTCGGAGGCCGTCAAGCAACCCCCAAAGTTCTGCCATTGGCACCGTACAACTCCCGATACACCGGACAAAACCGGTGATCCACTTCCCTTCCTTATTCCGCAACACGCTACCTGCCCCGGAGCTCCCGTCGGCTGCTACATCCCCGTCAGAATTGATTTTAACCCACCCACCATCCGGTCTCACCCACCTGACCTGGATGCTGCGTTTCTCAGCACCCGAGCTCCTAATGCCCATCTTACTCCAAGCAGTAGCGTACTCAAGTGCATTTGCCTTAATGATCCGCACTTGATCCACCTTGCACTCATTGCCATTGAGGACCCTGACGTTTCGCCACTTCCAAATCCACCATAAGGCCATCGCAAAGGCGCTCGCCCAGTCCACGTTTTCCACAAGGGACTGCTTGGCGAGCAGGTTCACTCTAATCCACACTGCAAATGGTGTCTGATAGAAGGCAGGGCTGCTAGCTAGGCTACCAAAAGATTGCCACAGACTATTGATTTTGCAGCAGCTCCGGAACAGATGCTCCATCGTCTCCGCCTGATCCGGACACGCCTGACACCTCGGGTCAGTTGTAAGGTGGCTCCGACATCTCTCCTCATTCGTTAGAATTGCTCCACGAAGGACCAACCAAAGAAAGCTCTGGACTCGTTCGGGCACCTTCAACCCCCATATCCTCATGAACACCTGGGAGTCATTAGAGCTCATTGCCCGCGGCCTTCTGATCATGTCGTATGCCGATTTAATAGAATAATTCCCATCGGCAGTCCCACCCCAACTCAATCTATCATCAATTGCATCAGATTCATCCACTCCAATTGCAGACAATTTCAGCAAGGCGGCGGCTGGGAGCACCGTTTGAAGGTCCTCCCAAGCCCATCCCTCATGGGGTTTCTAGTAAGACCGGACTGTTCGACCACTCGTGACGTCATCCAAAGGGCCCCAAGCCACTTACTCTCTTTGTTCTTAAATGCACAACAATATCACTTGTTAAAAAAAAGCATAACAATAGGAACATGTAATAAGTGCCATTTCTCTTTCTAGTTATTGCATTGTGACATTCCTTATAACATTATTTCACATGTGACGAATATATAATATTACTATTTGAGTAGACACAAAGACAAAAAAAAAAACATTAGCTTTTCTGCAAATATCCTTTTCTGGAAGAAAACATATGTCCACTGTTTTTGTTTGCTTCTTGTTTCCATTTATGTTTTTGTTTGCATTTGTATATACTACAAATTTAATTCAGGCTATTACTTAGCTTATACCATTGTATTCTATTATGCATGTGATGCTTTTCTCCCATTGTATTATGTTAAGCATGTGATGCTTTTATCTCACTGTGTTTTTTTATGCTTTCATACTCCATAGATATATTTAAATAATCAGTGTTCGAATTACTAATCAATAACAAATGGTAGTTTCTATTTGAAAATTGGAACTACCATATGTAACTTATAACCATAAGCTATAAATGTTAGTTGCTAGTATAAGCCTTTGATTTGTCTGCTTCTATGCATAATAATCAATTGGCTATTAGGGTTGGGCGGTGATAAGAAAATTATCATACCAACCGCATCAACCGGACATTGGTACCAAGAAGTCGGTAACCGACTGAATCGGTAACCGAAATCTCGGTACCAAGGCTAGTCGGTACAGTACACGGTATGGGCAACCCAAATACCGTGGTACCGTCGGTATCGAATATATATTTATTTATTTTTTAAAAAAAATTAAATATTGTGTAGGGTTGTAGACTACATTCGGTACCGTCGGTACCGTGGTACCGAATATATATTTATTTTTTAAAAAAAAATTAAATATCGGTACCGATGGTACCACAATGTATAAAACGCAAATTTAGGCATGAAAATAGTGTCTTCGGTTACCATGGTACCGACATTCGGTAACCGATAGTTTCGGTACCAATAGTTTCGGTAACCGAAACTAGTCGGTTGGTACGTGGTACAGAAAATCCCATACCGAGTCGTATCGGTACGGTACGTGATAATCGAAAATTTGCCATGGTACCGTACCGTGCCAGCCCTAATTATGGCTATATAATTGTTTTGCCCATGTGTCAATAAGTAGTGTTCACACTACAATGTCTATTGATAAGTCATGGATTGACTGGGGAACTCGAGTTTTCAGGCCCTATTTTGCAAAGTTAGACGAATTTTTAGAATTCGTTTATCCTAACAAGGAAGTTGGTTTCAGCATCATGTAGAAAGTGCAAAAATAGAGCATTGTATGTTGGAGATGTTGTGCGGAAGTATCTTCAAGACAACGGCTTTTGGGTTAGCTATAAGTTATGGACTAAACACGGTGAGACCGTTGTTGATCTGATTCAGGAACCAGTGTGGACGGATGAAGTGCTAGCACAATCAGACGGGTTCATGGACGTGGATATGGTTAGATTAGTTGAAGATGCAATCGGAATGACAACTCCACCTACAATAGGACTTCTAAGTGGTGATGGAGAGAGGGAGGGTGCTACTTCTGGGCAACTGAGGCGACTAAGGAGTTTTTGAAGTTGATGGAAGGTGAAATCTACCTTTATACCCTGGTTCTAAGAAGCACACCATCTTGTCTTTTGCTGTTTGACTGTTGCAAGTAAAAATTTTACATGGATGGACAGACAACTCTTTCAAAGAGTTGTTGGAGATCTTTGAAGAGACATTGCATGATGGGGTCAACCTGCCTAAATTGTACTCCCTCCGTTAATTAAAACTTGACGTTTTACTATTCACGAACGTTTTTTTAGGTGTAAAAAACTATATAAAATGTTAACTTTTTTGATAATTTTTTTTAATAATTTCATACTTAATACAATTAAGTATGAATTTATAAAAAACAAATGTGAAAAAATGTTAATATTTTATATAGTTTTTATCATTCTAAAAAAGCGTGCATGAATAGTAAACGACAAGTTTTAATTAACAGAGGGAGTATTACCAAGCGCAAAAGTTGGTGACTGATTTAGGATTCACATACACAATTGTGGATGCTTTCCCCAATAGTTGTATGTTATTTCGAAAGGAATATGCAGACCTTGACGAATGTATAGTGTGCAACGCATCTCGCTGGAGGAAAAAAGTTGGAGGGTTTGAATCTGGGTCACGAAGAGCTGCAAAGCAAGCTAGATACTTCCCACTCAAACCACGTTTACAAAGGCTATTTGCAACAGCACGCTTAGCTACCCTCGTGAAATGGCATGACTTGAATCGTGTGGATGATGGTGTGTATAGGCATCTGGAGGACTCTCCTGCATGGAAGAAACTTGATGGGAAACACCCGAGTTTTGTTGTTGATCCTCGGAATGTACGACTAGGTATTGCCCCGATGGATTTAATCCATTTGGAAATCAAAATGTTGCTCATAGTACATGACCGGTTATCATAGTTCCATATAATTTGCCTCCAATGTACATTTTGAAGCAACCATACATATATCTTTATCTGCTTATTGACGGACCAAAAGGACATGGTGATAAGATAGATGTGTATTTGGAACTCTTAATTGATGAGTTGAAAGAGTTATGGGAAGTGGGTGTACAAACATTTGATGCTTCCACCAAGTGGTCTTATGGAAATGTTTCAAATGCGTGTTGCATTGTTGTGGACTATCAATGACTTCCCAACATATGCAAATTTATCTAGATGGAGTACTAAAGGTGAATATGGGTGTCCAAATTGCAACATAAGGACAGGGGCAACATATTTAAAAGCAAGCCACAAGTGGTCTTATGGAAAGAGTATGACGTATTTGCCTTGTTATCACAAGCACCGGAGAGACGCGAGGTCCTTGTATACTGGACGTGAACCTGCTGTTGCCCCTCATAGAATGTGATTACTCAATACAAAAGGGAAGACATCATCTTTAGACAGCGCATGGGGCATGAGAAACCAGAAAAGGATCCCAAAAAAAAAGCATAATTGGAAGAAAAAAAGCATCTTCTTCGAGCTACCTTATTGGAAAGACAATATGCTACCCCATAGCACCTTATTGGAAAGACAATATGCTACCCCATAGCATAGACGCCATGCATGTCGAGAAGAATTTTGCCGGAAATGTTTTCCATACCATATTGGGAGTTAAAGGTAAAACTAAGGACAATGTCTCTACTCATCGTGACCTTGAAATATTAGGAATTAGGAAGGACTACCATGTGAAGAAGACAGAGGCTGGTACTGAGTATTATGAGAGAGCTGAGTTTGAGATGGAGAATGATGGGAAAGACAAGTTCGTATTAGGTTTATCACAAGCAAGAATGTCAGATGGTTCATTTTCAAATATTGCACGGAAGGTTAATTTGAATGATCACTCCATTGGAGGTTTGAAAATCCATGATTATCATACTCTTATACAACAATTAATTCCATTGTGTGTATGGAGCTCCTTGCCCAGCAACCTCGTTTCTGTGTTGGTTGATGTAGCGAAGTTCTTCAAAGTGTTGTGCTGCAAAACTAATTTGAGGGTACAGTTGGAGGAAGGACGTTCCCAAATCATCACAACTCTTTGTGACATTGAGAGAATCTTCCCACCATCTTTTGTTGATATCATGGAGCATTTGCCAATACATCTTGCCGAGGAAGCTATAATCAGAAGGGCTGTATAGTTTCGGTGGATGTACCCAATAAAGAGGTTTCTGCTGACTTTGAAGAATTATGTTAGGCAACAAGCATGCCCTGAAACATCGCTAGCAAATGGTTATTTGATGGAAGAATGCAAGAATTTTTGTGCTCAATACTTAGGAGATTGGGAGACCAAGTCCAATAGACCTCCAAGAAGGAAATCTGATTATGAGAAGAGGGGAAATGGCTTCATTCTTCCAGAGGTGACTCGGGCTCAAATTCATCAATGGGTGCTATTTCATACAGAAGCGGTCACCCCATATATAGAGTAAGCCTACTACTATTCAGAATGAATTTGTTCATTTGAATTTGTTCATCGAAGGACTCAATATTACTTGTCACACTCATTCTGCTCAAGAAAGGAGAAAAGAAGATTATAGAGAGAGCACCAACGAAGTGAAGCTCTGAAGCAGCAAAAAAGCTAACGCTAAATTCTGGAAGAAGAAGCTTGGATTCACAGAAGCTGAAACTGAACTGGAAAAAAAAATGCATATAGGAAACTGACCTATAACTAGAGCCAAAATCATGATAATTCATCCCGAGCCACAAAAAATCAAAAGCTGAAATTGAAACGAAAAATCAAAAGCTACCAACTGAACTGAAGTTGAATTTAAAACAAAGAATTAAAGTGAAAAACATAAGTAGGAGGATGCAGATGGATATAAACCACGTGAAATCAAATGGAGATGCGAAGAGGACAAACCTAGAGAGAAGAAGAAGTCGAGAAGGAGATGAGATCCAAGGCTCAGACTCCAGCGATGAACAAAGAGTCAAAGAGGATGAACTTGGAGAGAATGAGAAGGAGACTCTAATGATAGGGAGAAGAACTTCAGAGAAATAGAAGGAGAAGTAGACGAGCAAGGAACACGAGAGAAAGAGAAGAAGAACTCGAGGGAGCCACATCATCATATTCATGCTTTCATAATTTATTAATTTGTATAATATGTTGAATACGGTATTCTTCTCAACTATATTATTCAATATTATTATTATTATTATTATTATTATATTATTATTATTATTATATTATTATTATTATTATTATTATTATTATTATTATTATTATTATTAATTCATACAATGATTGTATAATTAATTATAATATTCAACATATTTGACTATATTATCTTACTAGATCAGGACGGAAAGGGATTGAGACGAGATTCGCCAGATATTGTCTCATTATCGATTGATAATTGAGCAGAATACCGTCTTCACCTTCTGGATGTCCAGACAGTAGCCCTGACAGTGCCCTCACCCAATCTATCTCGAGGTTTGTTGTCTGTGTTGGTTCGAATATTGATGACTTGTTTGTATTCCCCGCCCCCAAAAAAATCATTTCAGTATTGGCGGATCGATACTTCAAGTTCATTGATGACAACTTAGTGTCGACATTCAATCCGACTCCAAGGCAGCTGCATGTTTTGCAAGTGGCGAGAGGAGACAGAGCGCATGATTTTTTGTTGACTACTCCCATTGAGGGTCTAGCTCAGACCATGCAGTCTCACCGGTTTCGTTCTGTCCTCCAGTACCATCTTTCAATCCCTATGTTTGGTGGCTATCCGACATGTCCTAGTTGTGAGCTTGACAGGATGGACCCATTTGGAGATCACGCTCTACATTGCAGTCGAGGCAATGGGACGAAGCACCGACACAACATGGTCCGAGATGTTTTGGCTGACATTTGTTACAAAGCGGGTATCGCAGTTCAGAAGGAAGCGCATACGGGTATGAGCAATGAGAATGGTGTTGAGTTGAGGCCAGGAGATTTGTTGGTTTATGGGTGGGACAAGGGTAGAGACACTTGTGTGGATGTGGTTGGGGCTTCACCGTTCACAACTAGAGCCAATGATTCGTTTGTACCCGACAAGGCAGTCTCTCAAGCCACTGAAAGAAAGGAGAAGAAATACGCGGATATTTGTCCTGCTAAGGGGTATTGTTTCATGGCATTTACGTTATCTACTTTTGGAGAACTGGGAGGTGATACTATAAGTTTTCTGAAGCGGGTTCAATTGGTTACGAAGAGTCATAGGCCAGGGTCTGATAATAGTGATTTCATATTTCATAGAGTTGGTTTTACTATTCAAAAAGGGGTTGGAGCTCAATTTGTTACGAGACTTCCAACTAACTTTATGTAAATTTTTTTTCATCATAATAAAGTCCTTATAATAATAATAAAAATAATAATAATAATGCCACGTTATAATTAAAAAAATATTATTATTATTATTACTTATTTTTATTGTTATTAATATAAAATAATTATACTTTACAAGAAAAAAATATAATATGATATAATAATAATATAATAATATAATAATATAATAATAATATAATAATAATAATAATAATAATTTTATTATAAAGTAATATTATTATTAAATTATATTATAATGTTATATAATAATATTATTATTATAATCAATTATTATTATAAATTGAAAATTATTATTATAATTATAAATAATATTTGCTCAAATAATAATAATAATATTATTATAAAAAAATATTATTATTATTATAAATGGAAGATTATGATTATAATTATAATTATAATATTTACTCAAAATAATAATACTAATAATATATTATTATTATTATTCTATAATATTATTATTATAAAAATTATTATTATTATTATTATTATTATTATTATTATTATTATATGCGGGATGGGACGGGATTTGCGGGATCTCACTGGGATCGTCCCACGTTTCGTCCCGCATAATTTTTGTGGGACGGGATCGGGACGAGATCGGGATTTGCGGGATTTGTGCCCACCACTAGTTTTATTCACCTTAAGGTTACTAAAAAGGTTATGATTATAAAGTAATATTATTATTAAATTATATTATAATGTTATATAATAATATTATTATTATAATCAATTATTATTATAAATTGAAAATTATTATTATAATTATAAATAATATTTGCTCAAATAATAATAATAATATTATTATAAAAAAATATTATTATTATTATAAATGGAAGATTATGATTATAATTATAATTATAATATTTACTCAAAATAATAATACTAATAATATATTATTATTATTATTCTATAATATTATTATTATAAAAATTATTATTATTATTATTATTATTATTATTATTATTATTATTATATGCGGGATGGGACGGGATTTGCGGGATCTCACTGGGATCGTCCCACGTTTCGTCCCGCATAATTTTTGTGGGACGGGATCGGGACGAGATCGGGATTTGCGGGATTTGTGCCCACCACTAGTTTTATTCACCTTAAGGTTACTAAAAAGGTAAACCCACGGTTTTGGATAAAAAAATAACCTCTTCCCTTTTCTAATTTTTTTTTCTTTTTTTTTCAAATAAAAAAGTTGCATCTTCACTTTTCCGATCCATTCATATTTATTATTTGTAACAATGTTTAAAATGCAATAAAAAAATATTTATATTTCATTATTTTTTTAAATAAAATGTCTCATTGGTTTAATTTTATGTTTCTCTATAATTTGAGACCAATTTTACCTTATATATACCCACATCTTGATCTATTGTAGTTGTACCTATTTTCTTAACTATGGATCACAATAATCCAAATATTCCACCCATTCCAAATACGGTGAGGATCCTCCAACACCCGAATATCCAAATTATACCCCACATAACCCTACTAATGTATACACTCTTTTCTCCCCCCCCCCCCCCCAAACCCCCCAACAACCTCTTAAGCATTCTCCAAGTGTTCAAGGGAGTGTCACTCAAAGTCCAACTGAATTTATAGATAGCTCAATTAGTTTTTACCCATGTTATAATCAGGGGCGGATCCTGGACCGTCATTCCGGGGATACTTGAAGGTAAATTTTTCATCATTCCGAGAATGTTTAAAGGTATAAAAAAAAATTATTTTGTAATTTTTTTTTCCGGGTTGGGGATGTTTGACGTAAAGTATTTGGAAATTAACACTAAATTTTATTTTTTTTGGGGATGCTTGAGCATCCCCAACCTAACAAAAGCATCCGCCCCTGGTTATAATGTTTCTAACTTTGTTAGTTTTAATCTAGATGCGATAAAAATATATTTATATCAAGTACTTGCTATTTTTATTTATTTATAAAATTATAAATAAAAACACTTGACAATAATATATTATGATATACATATAATGAAGGAAAAGATATATAAAGGAAAAGAAAAAGTGAAAATAAATTTAAAAATGATTAAAAGAGTTTCACATGGTTGTAGACTGTAGAGTAAACCTTAGAGGTAGAAAAAATGAAAATAATTTTAAACAAAAAAAATAAATGAGGTGTATAGCTATTATTGGAAGATGAGAAAAAAAAGAGGAGAAAGACAATGGTTGCGAATAGTCTCAAAGCTTACATCCCAGAAATTTCAATAAACCAATTCAATCACCCCAAATAAAAAAATTAAAAACGACAAATATCCCCCTAGATCTAAGCAATTATGTGATTTAATCTTGGTAATTTCAGCAGCAAAACCTAAAATCCACAAGCAAGATTGGACTAAATGAAACAATCATAAACCCTAAATCTGTAGAAGAAGCAAAATTAAAGAAAACGAATATGGAGCTTCATACCCTCAGTCAAAAGGACGGGGAAGACAGTGAATGGCTCGAATCTCCTCAGTCAACATTGGTGTCGGTGGGGAACGTGCGACGGTAGGAGGATGAAACTGAGAGCATCTCGGTATGAATTGTGAAAGGATGAAGCTGTGGAGGTAGCGGATCATCCACACCGGCGGTCTCCCTTGAAGTGCGGCTCCCCTCCGACCTGTGCCTATCTCGGAACCCCGTCCTTGCAAACCCATGTCCTTGGTTGTAACGAAACCGTAGGTATCGGGGGTTTATTTGGTTAATGAATTGATTTTTTGGTTGATCTTCGAATGAGTTTGGTTAATGAGTTGGGACCCCTAGCGACTGAGTCTAGATGAGCGGAAATTGGAAAGGGAAGGTAGGATAGGGAAAAAAGTAGAAAATAGGGAATTTTTTTTAATTAACTAAAATCAATGAGAATATGACACGTCAACAAAATCTTTTGATTTAAGGCAGTGAATTCCGTATATTAAAAATTGAAATTTCCTTGCAGACCAAAAAAAAAAATTGAAATTTCCGATAAGTTAAATTTCTAGATACCGAATTAGATATATTCAGTAAAAAAGTAACTGTTATTCACTTGATGAGGAGTTATTTACGAGCATACAAAATACAAATGAAAGTAGCTAGGTGAAGCTTCAAACAATCCACTCAATAATCAAGTTTATCACATGACTTGCAACTTGGTCGACGATAAATTCGCCCTAGAAGCTAAGCTAACGCAACTACCGGCGGGTAAAGATCATGCATGATCGGGCATTACTCGTCTAAGAAACGCGATTGGCTGCGATTGTTTAGGGTAATGTCTCTCGAATGACACATAATTCTCCTTCTTGTCATAGATATGGCACAGTCATAATCGTCTTCATTAGTCTCCAGTTCCATTTCGCCTTGTTAAGGTACTGTCACATATATAACAAGTTCGCGATCTTACTGAGAATGCAAGAGAGTACAAAGACTATGCAAAAATAGTAGGTAAACTATTACCTTTCCCCAATTCTCATCTAGGGACCGCTGAGCATCTCGTAGATTGTAGCTTGGGATTTTCGGAGTAATATGATGAGGTATGTGCACGTTAACGTGGTGGCATAGGATTTCTACCCTGCTCACGATTATGGACGGAGCCAGAAAGTTTTGAGTAGGGGTCACCATAGTAGTATATATACTAGTATATACAATAAGATCGAGAAAAAAGTCTACAACACACAACGTGTTTGATAGAACAAACTAGTGTCAAACGATATATTATAAACTACTACGAAGATATAAAACGAAAATAAGGATATAAAACGCAACAAATAAACATTGTACGTATTCTTAACATGTAATAATGTATAACTAGATATAAAAAAATTTTAACTTGCCTAATTTCTTACCAAATTCTCAAAATAAGTACTATAATCTATGGTTTCGAAGCTCTCGAGATGAATTATAATATTTGAATGTCAATTTAAGTAAAATAGAAAAATATTATAGTCTATTGAAATAAAATTAAAGTCATTAATTAATACACCTACAATTTTAAAACATTCATAACTTTTTACTCAGATGTCGGATTAGAGCGTATTATATATCAAAACGAAACTATCGACGAAGGAAATACACCTAGGTAATTTTTCGGATGAGGGGAGGTCGCGTGGCCCTCCAAGACCCCCTCTAGATCCGCCTCTACTCACTATTACAAAAGTATGTAATCGATCTCAAACAACTTATGTATGTATATGTGTATGTATGTAAATTACCAGCGTGGATAGTCGCAATGGACTGTCCCATTCAACTGGGCTTGAGCTGCGTTCCACTTGCTCGCGGGCTTGTAGGGGATGTGGGGTGCCGTGTGGTGAATCATTGTGATTGTGCTTAGCTGAAATTTGCTTGAATTGATCAATCAATAGTTGACAATATAACATCAGATTCGACGTTGATCAATTCGCTAAAATGAACTGAAATTGGAATTACCCAAAAGTGATAGCCGAGCCACGGTACGAACCAAAACTTGAGCCAGCCTCCGAAGCCGGTCTTATAGACGATCAAAGGCCATCCGATTCCTATGAAGGCGTAAACTGCAGCCAAGCTTATTATACATCGTTTCACTTGATGCCTTTTGAAGTTCTTCAAATCAAAGTGCTTTAACCTGCTCAAAGGAACACAAATTGGCTAAATATATATCCAAATTAAGAACTGAAATTAACTTAGAAAAGATTCATTAAGTTGTAATCCTTACCAGTGAAATATGAAAAACAAAGGTCTTATGGGGCCGAGTCCATAGATTAGGGCTTTGCGTAAGAAAGGGTAATTGTCGATACCAGGTTTCCAAGTAGGGTGCCATGCGGTATCTTTAAACAACCTTGGAGCAAGAAATAACTGAGTGTTAGTTATTTTTTTTAATAATTTCAACACGCTCTCTCAAGTGCAACTGAGTTTGATGATCCCAAGATAACACATAACATGAAATTTGACCGAATGCTTACATGTTTGTGTAAGCATGATGTTGGTCATGCTCAAAGCGCCAAGGCTCGTAAGGATAGATAAGAGGCAGAAACACAAGCGTGCCAACGATATCTTCGACAAGCTTGTTCCTCGAAAAGGTTTTGTGGCCACAGTCATGCCCGATTATGAAAAACTTCAAAACTAAGAGGAATAATTACATATATGCAGCACTATGTGATAAGAGTTCTAGTGAAACAGAAAATACGGTACAACGGTGTAACAAATGAATATTGAGTTATGTGGATGTGCATATGTGAATATTATGGTGCATCAATATGAATATGGTGTTATTCATTTTATATTATGTGAATATAAATAATATTATATTTATATACCCATATTTACATCATATATATTCATATTCACACAACATAATATCCACATGCTCATATTCATATAATATAATATTCATATGAATATGGCATAATATTTATTCGTTTCACCGTTATACCGTAATTTCTACTATATAATCAATCTAAGCAAAACCATATATGGTGTCACAGTAACTAACCCCAGCTTTAGCAGTCCCGGTCCATGCCCAGGCAAGAGGAAGCAAATACCATGGTGTGTTTGCTATCAAATAGATTCCCAACGCATATGAACTCACACTTAGGAAAACCGAACCCCATGCTTTCACCTCATCAATCTGAAACACCTGCTGACATATATATAATCATGATATATAAGTTAGTGGATTTAAACTATGTACAATAAGGTGTTAGTTTATGAAATAGGACACCTCCTTTGGAAGAGAAGTAATTATATCCCTCAAGGTGACATTGTCAGGTAGAGGCTCCCCAATTTGCAGGAATCCATATCTTTCTGCTAACTGTTTCCTGGACTCTCCTTTGGAAGACGATTCGGAGGGTGCAGCTATGGGCACAGCCACTGCCTGCAACACTCCGGGCTTCTGCCTGCTATAATTTAACCATGGTTTACCCATCTGTTTGGGTCATGCTGATCCTGGTGAAAATGCATTGACGACTCGGAGGTTGTTCTTCGTCTTCTGTTGCTGCGCACCCTGCAATCCAAAGCCACAAACACGCAATTGTAGTTCTATTTGTATTGAATACAAATAATTCAGTCTACAAACAAATAAAACTGATCTTAACACACTTGTGCTCTGCGGTGTTTGTGGGTGTTTACAAGAAAATAAAAGGTCAAATTCTATAAAACCACTCTTTAAATACACCACTTACACAAAATCATCCCTTAAATTGAAATTTTCAGAAAATCACCCTTAAAAAGCCAGATGCATGGAAAAGGCCACCCATCTCACATTTTCTTTTAAGTTTGCTGTTAAATATGTAAAATTATCATTTTACCCTTATACTTTTAATATATTTGAACGGGAAAAGGGGGATTGCCTTCAATGGCTTTCATTTTTCCTTTGAGAAGATAATCGAGATGCATGTGAAGGATGGACACTTGAGAGAACCTTAAACCATCTAAATCAAATATGAACAACTTCGAACCAACAAAATTAAGGATAAAATACATGGGAATTGCCAAGAGATAAATAGTAATTTTTCACTTTTAACCTCGAACTTAACGTAAAAAGTGGGATGAATGGTCTTTTACAAACATTTAGCTTTTAAAGGGTGATTTTCTGGAATTTTCAATTTAAGGATGGTTTTGTGTAAAATTGTGTATATATAAGGGGTGAATTTCTGGAATTTGGCCAAAATAAAATCCTTTGTCTCTCGTAAAATTCTCTCTCTTTTTCTAGTTGACACTTTCACTCTCAAACTCCCTCAAACAAGATGTGGGTGTGTATTATCGGTTTGTCTATGATATGGCCTAAGAGCACATCATAAGAGTATTTTATTGGGAAATAAAACCTTAAAAGGAAATAGTTAAACTCATAATCTAATTTTAGAATGACTAAACCAGGTGTATCTAGGGAAAATATTTCTCAATTTAACTTCTTATTCTATACCCTTGAGACATATGATGGAAAATTCGATGTATTATTGGAGTTTGCGCAGTACGTTAATAATTTTTTTTTAAAAAAAAAACAGTAGTTAAATTTACATACCAGGAAAGGAAGGGTAAGGCCACAAGAAGCCATATATGTGTGATGGAGATCTGTTGTAAGTTGGAGAGAGGGAGAGAAAATGGAGAAGGAAATTGGGAAACTAATTAAATTTTTTTATTGAGTTGATTTGCAAACTAACAGCGTCAGCTATATATAGACTAGTTTACAATACTCTCAAATAACAATTTTGGTCTACTACAGTCTACAGACAGGCGCCTCTAGCAAAATCTCAACCTAATTCCAATGTCAATTACAATCTCCATTCCAATCTCAACCAAATTTCTATTCCAATGTCAATTACAATCACATCATTAATTATAAATTCCAATGTCAATTATAATCTCCATTCCAATCTCAACCTAATTTCTATTCCAATCTCAACCTAATTACAATCGTAATCTCAATTACATTTAAAATGTCAATCTCAACCTAATCACAATCATCATTTCAATCTCATTTGAAATCTAAATCAACAAAAAAAAACTAGATGACAACTCAAAAATAAACAATCTCAATGGCAATCTCATTCAAAATCTCTCAACAAAATTTTTTTAAAAATAATTTCATACAATTAGTAATAAACATAGAATTGTTTTAATATTTTTAAGAATTTTTATCTTCTTAAAAAAGTCCGTTGAAAAATAAAAAATCAAATACTATCGATCGGACAGAGTATTACACAATACAAATAAATATAAAAGTTAATTTGAAAATGAAAGATCAAGTTATTGTAATTATAAAATGTAATAAATTGGAATCTCTATAAAAAAAATTAATCATATATATTTATAAATCAATCGGGTCACCGGGCCAAATGGGTAAATCGGGTCAAAATTACCGGGTCAATCGGGTCACCGGGTCGAAACCCAGATTACCCAGAAAATTTTCGGGTTTTCGGGTTTGGGTCAAAAAAAAATTCAGGTAGAAATTTTCGGGTTCGGGTCGAAAATTTTTCGGACGCTCGGGTCGGATTGTGTTTTGACCGGTCTAAATGTAAGGAAGTAATATGGTAATAAACGCATTATCACAACAAAATGATGAAACAACGAATTGAGAGAAAATGAAAATACTAATTTTAGGATAGGACAGAATCTCATATTTTAGGTAATGGAAAGAGAGAAATTTGTTTGGTAATTGTTAAATTCACGGTGGGTCATAAGCCGAACACACAAGTCGAGTGGGGTTCCATCCTAAAACCAATTGGTGTTAGGTGTGATAGCCCACTGGCTTATATGCAAGGCTTGGATTTACCACTACAAGAAAAATGACTTTTTGTGACAAAATTAAAAAACTAGGGTGATAAAATTATTTTTGTCGCAAACAAAATTTAAGGTTGGTCGCCCCTATTAGGCTTTAGTGACAAAATATTAAATTTGTCGCCCAAAATTACTTGGGGGCTACAAAAAATATATTTTCATCGCCCATAGGGATCATCATGGGCGACAAAAGGAAGCTCTGGGCCGAAATAAAATTGTTGGGCGACAGTAAGAAATCTTTGTGGCCCATATTGCTTAGCTAAGGCGATCAAATTTTGAGATTTATCGCTGATAATGAAAGGCGGTGGGCAAATTTTTTAGCGGGGATTTGAAACAATTTCACTTTCCCCAAATTGATAGCCCTTTATCTCTATCCTCTCTTCTTCAAATTGCCATGGTTGCTGAAGAGACCGAGAGAGCATCTTCCATAGCTTCCAATGCTCAGTTTCCCAATCTCTCCCCACTTAAGAAGATTTCGGTGCCGACGCCGAATTGGAGATTCATCCTTATGTGGCGGCCTTCTGGATTCCAATTCGAGCCTTATTCCGAAGTCGAAAAGGCACTCACCTATTACGACCCTGGCATCTATGAAGTCTGGGCATTTCTCTTTCTCTCTATTTAAATTAACTATGTTTAAGTGTTGCTATAAGTTTGGAATTAATTTTTATTAATTGTCGATCTTCTCTCATCTGTTTGAGTGATGCCGGAAATAATTGGTGATAAGAAGCAAATATCGAGTAACATGTGTTTAGTTTTTTCGTGTTTGTTCTATGTTGATTGAGTTCATGCTTTCTATGATTGCGTTTTTGTAGAAATTTAGGTTTTCACTTGTCAATGTTTTGGAGAGTTAATTGATTATTTTTTCTCACTTTTGTGGTCGTTTTGAAGAGCCGAGCTACAGATGCTCGGAAGGTGTTTGACGAAATGCCAACTTGGTTGCTTGGACAGCTATGGTAGTATGGTGTTTGGCACGTAGGTAAAAAAAATTGCATTACAGAAGGAATCACTTAGATGAAGAGAGTTCATTAGGTACATTAAATTTCTTATACTTGATTGGCAATGTATTAGATGTTATTTTGAAGATAAAGCTAATGAAACTATTTCCTGACGATTTTTTGGTGTGAATCAGAGGAGCTTGGATGCATTGAAAGTCACCTGCATGTTTTAGATTATTGTCATCATTGTTAGTTCAAGTGAAGGTTAAAATGAAAGCTACAAAATCAAGGTATGTATGTATGTTAATCTTACATACCTTGTTCATAGTTCATCGTAATTGCAGTTGATATTTTTTGTTCATACTCACCTGAAAGTCGATACGAACTATAGACTACTTGATAGTAATAGGTGATCAGTGAGTGCTAGCTAGTTAACTCAACAACTCTTTACTGTAATTTATTCAAGAATATGTGGCTGAAAGTTTCATATGTGTATCTTCATCTTGGTTGTTTCTCTGTCATATTTTCATTAATTTTTTCTTCTCTCTTCAAGTTATTGCGTTATAACTTTCAGTTACTAGTGTAGTGTCATTTAACATGCTTAAGTCTTAGTTTGTCAGTAGCATTTTAATATTTTGTTTATAGTTTGTTGTTTGTGGCAAGCTATCATATATACTTCTATTAGTTTTAAGAAGTGATCTTGTGATTCTTATCTTCACCCCGACCTTTATCTATATTATGAAATCCATAATGCAGATAAGTAACTCACTTTCCGTTTTATTTATTTTCATTTACCATGGTATTTGTAGTTGAATTGGCAAAAGATGACAGCTTACAAGTTTACACTTTAAATTGGGAAGGCAACCTCAATCTATTTCCAAGAGAGTAAAGACACTTAATACAAGATTGACACTTTATGATTTCTTCATGACTTTCATCTCAGTTTATTAGTTTGCTTTTGATTTTAATTTTTTCCACATTATTCGATCTCCTACTTGCAAGTACTTAGGGTTGGTTTGGCACAAAGTTCTCATCCTTTCCAGTTTCCAATCTGGCCTCTATTTCAAGCTGTTTTTTTAATAGAGTCATTTAGTGATGGGTCAATTATGGAACTTCTTAACGATTATCTTGTATTATTCTTTATTTGGTGGAGCTTGCATTATTCTGAGGAATGTGTTGCTGTTTAATGCAGGATGAACAGGAAACTGAACATTTTGTGAGTGAGAATGCTGGTCCATTGATGCTCAATGCTTTTGACCTAATTATTTTCTCGCAAGGATTAAACCTTTCATCGTTGTTTGATCAGGGGAAGGTACAGTTGTCTCTGTAAACGTTTAGCTTGTTTATTATGCTAAATACAACTTTCAACTCAGTGAGTAACTTTTAGTTATTATTTGATGTAGTGATGTTTGGGAATGGAGCTCCATTATTTCATATTATCTATGCATGTGTGCTCCTTTTGTATCCTGGATTTCCATTTCCACGATCAGTTATTATTTTGTCTTAACTCGTTAAGTTGAAAAGAAAGGCCTTTTGATAATCATCTCTTGATTCTCTTGTAGGACTCGGTGAAGCATGAAACGCACTTTATTTCTCAAAAGCTTGCCAGGGTGGTTCTCTCTAGTATGGAAGTTGTCGCTTTATCAATGGTTTTTTTTTGGGATAAATTGGTAAGTACCTGGCAAGCAGTTAATGCTTAAAACACATGTTTGACCTTGTTGTTTAATTTATAAAGGTGTATATGGAGAATGAAGCTATTGACTAGCCGTATGTGTTGCTATTTTGTATGTTTACACGGATAAATTGTTAAGTGTTGCTATTTTGTACGGATAAATTGGTAAGTGTTGTTATTTTGTATGGTTATAGGTTGCTTGGTTTGGGATTTCCGAGGAGTGTTGCTCTTGATTTCGAGGACCTGGAACAGCAGCTTCAAGGAACCTTTATGTCATCTTCTCCCTTATGTTCTTCCAATATTACTTGTTCTGTATTTTATCATTTATTTATATATTTTCTGGTAATCTTTGTTTTGATAGTCATTTATTTTAATTTATATCAGATATATGCATGAAAGACTACAAACACATGCTGACTCTATAACTTTCTTTGGAGGGGGTGCTCAAGAGAGAAAGGCGAAAGCGGTTAGTTATTCGCTCTTTTGAGTTTACTTCCAAAATTGTGAACACATGTTGAATCTATAGTTGACTGCTGACTGCGATTTCTTTTTTCTCCTTGTTATCTTTAGAATTCCATAATTCAATTTGGATTTTATGTTCTGGCGATCTTTGTGCTTCTTGTGAACACTTCTCAAGAAAATGTAGGTTTGGCTGGTTTCCTCTTTGCAACTTGGTATTTTCAACATTGAGTAGTTTTTTTTTTCTTCAGCTTGTTGTCTAACTCAGTAACTACTGATGAATTGATTTCTTTTTCCTGTTGTTACAGAAAAAGCTACGGTTTTGAATTGGTGTACACCAATTCAAAACCGTAGATTCACCTCATTCACCTGTTTGCTGTTTTGAAAATGATGTGAGAATAAGCTTGGTGTACAACAACATTTTCATGTGCTCCTGAAAATGTTGTTTTCGATATATGCTGGATTAAGGTTAGCCAAACTTATTTCGATTTCTTGTGTTTGCTGAATGTTTTTTATTTCCCAAAGTTCCCCTCTTTTTCCCTGTGAAAGTTTTGATGCATGATCTAGGACTAAGACTATCATGGTAAAAAAAATAATTCATTTATCTTTTAAATGTGTACTATGAATCTATATACTTTTGGAAGTTGGCTGGTTCAGTAACTGTTTAATTCTAATTAATTGCTTTAGTAAATGTCTATTGAACACGAGTCATCAAACTGTTTAATTCTGGTTCAGTAAAGAGTCATCAAACACAAGCATATGTATTGTACTTATAAACCTATGTTACTTTAAAGTTTAAACCACATGACTTGCATATAAGATTTTCTTAGACAGTCTTAGAGTAATTTTACTGCAGATTGATTACAATGATTGATCATTCATGTTGTATAGATATATAATCACGCCTCTAGTTTATTTTAGATTTTGCAATATATCATGATGGCTAGCTTGGAGGATGTGGAGTTAGCAGTGGCAATGAATGTCTCTCCAGTCTGGTAAAGAAGAGTGCATTCCCGTCAACCCCGTTCATCTTGTGGAGTGATCACTTCATCTTGTAGAGTGAAGCACCAAGAATACAAATGGAAATAGTCATGCTTCATCTTCAATAACTAGTGGGTCTTTACACCAACTTCAGCTCAGCTACCCATCTCTTGATTGTAAATAAGTTGTTCCATAATCTAAAAACTATGTTGTTTTTTACACTAGCTAGTTTTTACAGTGTATATACAGTGAACCTTCTTTTTATACAATATTTTATATTATTGATTATGTGCTCAATAAGTAAAAGCATTTAATTTCATATATTTTGTTTATATATATATATATATATAGTATTTCATATACAAATTTTAAAACTAAACAGAGAAAAGTACGAAGATCAACCAAATGTGCATCATATCACCCATAGTTTTGGGCGACAAAATGGCCTTTTGTGACAAAATCTCCATTTGTCGCCCCAAGGTTTTGGCGACAAGATGAGTAATTTGTCACTTAGTGTTTGGGCAACAAAACACCCTTTTTCGTCACAAAATACTATGGCGACAGTTATATTTGTTTGTCACAAAAGGTCTACTTATGGCGACAGAAGAAATTTTCGTCGCACAAACCTAGGGCGACAGGGCTAACCCGTGACGAAATTCATTTTGTCATAGAAACCCTTGGGCGACGGAAATTCTACTTTGGGCGACGAATTTTTTTGTAGCCCAAACCATTTTTTCTTGTTGTGTATATTTTCAAATCAATGTGGGACAAATCTCTGGCCACGCATTATTTGCCAGTTGCACTTGACGAATCAATGTAAAAGTCACGGTGGATCATACGACGTGGGGGAGCCACGCACGCCCAAGCGCAAATGCGCTAACCAAGCCGAGCACACAAGCCGAGTGAGGTTCCATCCTAAAACCAATTGGTGTTAGATGGGGTAGCCCACCGGCTTATATGCAATGCTTGGATTTACTTTCTAATCAATGTGGGACAAATCCCAAATCATATTCTCCACGGTAATAGAGTCAGAGAAAAATAAAAATTGCAGAGGTGGGATATAATATAAGCAAAATAGAGAGAAACTGAAGCTCTAAGACAACAAAGAAGATTATAGAGAGAGCACCAAAGAAGTGAAGCTCTGAGGCAACAAAAAAGCTAACACTGAAGCTTGGAAGAAGAAGAAGCTTGGATTCACATAAGCTGAAACTGAACCGAAAAAAATGTATACGGGAAATTGACCTATAATTGGAGCCAAAATCATGATAATTCATCTCGAGCCACAAAAAATCAAAAACTGAAATTGAAACGAAAAATCAAAAGCTACCAACTGAATTGAAGTTGAATTTAAAACAAAGAATTAAAGTGAAAAACAAAAATAGGAGGATGCAGATGGATATAAACCACGTGAAATCAAATGGAGATGCAAAGAGGACAAACCTAGAGAGAAGGAGAAGTCGAGAAGGAGATGAGATCCAAGGCTCAGACCCAAAGAGGCAAAGAGGACGAACTTGGAGAGAATGAGAAGGAGACTCTAATGACCGGGAGAAGAACCTGAGAGAAATATAAGGAGAAGTAGATGAGCAAGGAACACGATAGAAAGAGAAGAAGAACCCGAGGGAGCTAGCCACATCATCATATTCATCCAATTCAAACACTTGCTCCAATAGAGCAATTTACCAGTAGCCTTAGGCTTACATCCCAAAAATTCCAATAAACCAATTCCATCACCAAAAAAAAAAGAAATTAATAGCGACAAATTCCAATAAACCAATTTCATACCCTCGCTCAAAAGGACGGGGAAGACGGTGAATGGCTTGAAGCTCCTCTCCTTGGTCATCTTGTCAACATTAGCGTCAGTGAGGACCGTGCAACGGTGGGAGGATGAAACCGAGAGCATCTTAGTAAGAATTGTGAAAGGATGAAGCTATTGAGGTAGCGGATCATCCACACCGGCGGTCTCCCTCGAAGTGCGGCTCCCCTCCGACCTGTGCCTATCCCGGAACTCCGTCCTTGCAAACCTAGATCCTTTTGTAGGATCTAGCAAAACTGTGGGTATTGGGGGTTTATTTGGTTAATGAATTGGATTTTTGGTTGATCTTCGAATGAGTTTGGATTGATTAAGTTTTGACATCCGATTTAATTGGATTTTTGGTTGGTCTTCGAATGAGTATGGATTGATTAAGTTTTGACATCCGATTTAATTGGATTGTTGGTTGATCTTCGAATGTGTTTGGATTGTTCCCTTTGGATTGCTCGGGGAGTTGGGATCCTAGCGGCCGAGTTTAAATGGGATAGAATTGGAAAGAGAATGTGAGAAGGGAAAAAAAAGTAGAAAATATGAGATTTTTTGAATTAACTAAAATCAATGGGAAGATAGCACGTCAGCAAAGTCTTCTTATTTAATTAACACTATTAGAAACACAGCCAGAAACAACGTTTATTCTCAATGGAAAATCCAACTATTTTCACTATGTAATTGGAATTTCCATCTGAAACCACCTGGTTGGAAAAAAGGGCGTTGGAATCCGTTCCAACTCTTACTTTCGGATGGAATTTCCAACGTTATTTAGTGATGGGAAATTACCAACGGCTGAAATGGATGGAATATATAATCCATTTAACCGGTTGTTTTTTCGATGTATCTATTGGAATTTCCTACGACATCTACTATTGGAATTAGTTTTCAACCGGTTGTCATTTACCAATTCCCCGGTTGCTAGTTCGAACTTCCAACACTTTGCCTATTGGAATTTCCAACTATATGTAAGGTTGGAAACATTTTTTTTTTTGGGCAAAAATATAAATTTTATTAAATACATTTTATCTGGCTATTCCTACGAAGAACTAATCCACTGCAAATATAACAGATTGCTATCAAAGCAACAATATAAAACACATTTCATTTCCAAATCTTAAACACATGTACAGATACGTTCAACAAACCAACAATACGTTCAACAAAATACGTTCGACATACGTTCGACAAAATGAAAAGGAAAGTGGATCCAAAAGTAACAACGGATGGTGATTACAAAAACTAATATCACCCCTTCTATAGCCCGCTCCTATTCCGACCAGTAGCCCCCCTCGACCTACCTCTAACACTTGTAAGCCTAGTTGCAGCACTACCTCCAAACCCAGCGGTTGCACCGACATCGAATCCATTAGTAGCACTTCCAAACCCTCCAACACCACCTCTAAAGCCAGCAAACCCTGCCTCATGGATAGAAGTAACATGTGCATTACCAACCACTGATGTATCCATGGAGGGGGAATAAGACAATGGCGATTGCACCTGTGTAGGAATTGATGCAATTGGGGAGGTAGGTACCTGATTTGTCGAATTCAACAAGGCAACAAAGGATCCCAACTCCGATTGTTGCGTCGATAGTGCTTGTTGCTCCAACAATTGGCGTTGTAACACCTCATAATCCCGTTGTCTCTGTTGGGCCAAGCGTTGTTCAAAATCAGCGGTCATAGACTTGCGAACATCGTCTTCAAGTTATTTCTTCACATCATTCGCAATTGTTCTCTTCAATTCTTCGAATTGATTAGGAGATAGCCCAACTGTTAAAGATGCGGATGACCCCTTATCAGCCGGGTTGTGGAAATCTCACTTCTTGGAGCATAGAGCTCCAGAGCCTATAACATGACCCTTTTGCTTTCTACCACCACCAGCCGACTCTGCCCACATCCTATCAATGCCTGTTTGGGGTACATCTCTTTGAATTTCAATATTGATTCATAAGAAATTAAAGTGAATTTGGAGAAAATAAGATGTAAATATATAGTTATATATTGATTCATAAGAATTATTGAAAATTGGAAATTGGAAATTGAAAATTAGCAAATTATGTACGTCAAGGACTTTAAGCTAATTTTATTTTGATATTCAAAATTTTTAGTTAATTAACTTTGAGTTAATTATAGATCTGAATAATTAGGTGTATTAATATAAATTTTATTTAAATTTAACAAAATATGCATATATTATAAGATAGATGGTAATGGTAACTTACCTGATGTTTTAGTCTTTACACCTTCACATTATATCATTTACATCCAGAGTTGTGTGTATATAGTCGAGTGTGAGATGGTAAGTAACAAGATTACTAAGATGAATGTTATGATATGCTGCCTTAACCGGTCAAACACATAATTCATCTATATATCTAATTGACCCATTCAGTTTTAACCGGCGGCCAAGCCTAAAATTAAAGAAGGAATTAATTTATATTTATTTTTTAAATATAGTTTCCAACGAAAGTTATTGATGGAAGGTAATTTTTCTAAATTTCCAACAACTATAAGTTGGATTTATTTTTTCTATTGTATTCCAGTGTTGGAATTTCATCCATTGAATAACAGCGTTGGAACCCTGTGGTTGGAATTCAATGTGTTTCCCGTAGTGTAAAGTAGTATATAGATACACATATAGATATATAGATTATGGAATTTACCTTTTTCTTTTTTCTTTTTTTTTTGGTTCATATGTAGGCACTTAGGCCATTACAATATAGGGGAGGGGGGATTCGAATTCGTGACCTATTGGTCACTACATGTCATCCCTACCGTACATTTAAAATTGAAATTCCCAATAAGTTAAATTTCTATGTACCAAATTAGATATAACAAGTAACACTTAACTCTCTTATTCACCTGACGAGGAGTTATTTACGAGCATAAAATACAAATGAAAGTAGCTAGGTGAAGCTTCAAACAATCCACTCAATAATCAAGTTTATCACATGACTTGCAACTTGGTCGACGATAAATTCGCCCTAGAAGCTAGGCTAATGCAACTACCGGTGAGTAAAGATCAAGCTTGATCGGGCATTACTCGTCTAAGAAACGCGATTGGCTGCGATTCTTTAGGGTAATGTCTCTCGAAGGACACATAATTTTCCTTCTTGTCATAGATATGGCACGTAGTCATAATCGTCTTCATTAGCCGCCAGTTCCATTTCGCCTTGTTAAGGTACTGTCACATATATAACAAGTTCATATTGAGAATGCAAGAGAGTAAAAAGACGATGCGAAAATTACCTTTCCCCAATTCTCATCTAGGGACCGCTGAGCGTCTCGTAGATTGTAGCTTGGGATTTTCGGAGTAATATGATGAGGTATGTGCACGTTAACATGGTGGCATAGGACTTCTACCCTGCTCGCGATTACAATGGCATATGTAATCGATCTCAAACAACTTATGTATGTATATATGTATGTATGTAAATTACCAGGGTGGGTAGTCGCAATGGACTGTCCCATTCAACTGGGCTTGAGCTGCGTTCCACTTGCTCGCGGGCTTGTAGGGGATGTGGGGTGCCGTGTGGTGAATCATTGTGATTGTGCTTAGCTGAAATTTGCTTGAATTGATCAATCAATAGTTGACAATATAACATCAGATTCGACGTTGATCAATTCGCTAAAATGAACTGAAATTGGAATTACCCAAAAGTGATAGCCGAGCCACGGTACGAACCAAAACTTGAGCCAGCCTCCGAAGCCGGTCTTATAGACGATCAAAGGCCATCCGATTCCTATGAAGGCGTAAACTGCAGCCAAGCTTATTATACATCGTTTCACTTGATGCCTTTTGAAGTTCTTCAAATCAAAGTGCTTTAACCTGCTCAAAGGAACACAAATTGGCTAAATATATATCCAAATTAAGAACTGAAATTAACTTAGAAAAGATTCATTAAGTTGTAATACTCCGTACTTACCAATGAAATATGAAAAACAAAGGTCTTATGGGGCCGAGTCCATAGATTAGGACTTTGCGTAAGAAAGGGGAATTGTCGATACCAGGTTTCCATGTAGGTTGCCATGCGGTATCTTTAAACAACCTTGGAGCAAGAAATAACTGAGTGTCAGTTGTTTTTTTTAATAATTTCAACACGCTCTCTCAAGTGCAACTGAGTTTGATGATCCCCAAGATAACACATAACATGAAATTTGACTGAATGCTTACATGTTTGTGTAAGCATGATGTTGGTCATGCTCAAAGCGCCAAGGCTCGTAAGGATAGATAAGAGGCATCAACACAAGCGTGCCAACGATATCTTCGACGAGCTTGTTCCTCGAAAAGGTTTTGTGGCCACAGTCATGCCCTATTATGAAAAACTTCAAAACCAAGAGGAATAATATATTACATATATGCAACACTATATAATCAATCTAAGCAAAACCATATATGGTGCACACTAATTACTAACCCCGGCTTTAGCAGTCCCGGTCCATGCCCAGGCAAGCGGAAGCAAATACCATGGCGTGTTTGCTATCGAATAGATTCCCAACGCATACGAACTCACGCTTAGGAAAACCGAACCCCATGCTTTCACCTCATCAATCCGAAACACCTGACATATGGATGATCATGTCAACATGATATATATAAGTTAGTGGATTTAAACTATGTACAATAAGGTGTTAGTTTATGAAATAGGACACCTCCTTTGGAAGAGAAGTAATTATATCCCTCAAGGTGACATTGTCAGGTAGAGGCTCCCCAATTTGCAGGAATCCATATCTTTCTGCTAACTGTTTCCTGGACTCTCCTTTGGAAGACGATTCGGAGGGTGCAGCTATGGGCACAGCCACTGCCTGTAACACTCCCGGCTTCCTCCACCTGCTATAGTTTAACCATGGTTTACCCATCTGTTTGGGACATAATGCTGATCTTGGCGAAAATGCATTGACAACTCGGAGGTTGTTCTTCGTCTTCTGTTGATGCCCACCCTGCAATCCAAAGCCACAAACACGCAATTGTAGTTCTATTTGTATTGAATACAAATAATTCAGTCTACAAACAAATAAAGTTGATCTTAACACACTTGTGCTCTGCGGTGTTTGTGTGTGTTTACAAGAAAATAAAAGGTCAAATTTTATAAAACCACCTTTTAAATACATCACTTACACAAAATCATCCCTTAAATTGAAATTTTCATAAAACCATCCTTGAAAAGCCAAATGCGTGCAAAAGGCCACCCGTCTCACATTTTCTGTTAAGTTTGCTGTTAAATATGTAAAATTATCATTTTACCCTTATGCTTTTAATATATTTGAAGAGTAAAAGTGGGATCGCCTTCAACAACTTTCATTTTTCCTTTGAGAAGATAATCAACAGGTGAAGGACGAACACTTGGAGAACCTTGAACTAAATCAAAGATGAACAACTTCGAATCAACAAAATTAAGGATAAAATACATGGGAATTGCCAAGAGATAAATTAGGATATTGGCGATGAAAGGGAAAAAAAAAAGTAATTTTGCACTTTTAACATCGAATTTAATGTAAAAAGTGAGATGAATGGTCTTTTCCAAACATTTAGCTTTTAAAGGGTGGTTTTTTGGAATTTTTAATTTAAGGATGGTTTTATATAAAATGGTGTATTTAAGGGGTGGTTTTCTAGAATTTGGCCAAAATAAAATCCTTTGTCTCTCGTAATTCCCTCTCCTTTTCTAGCTGACACTTTCACTCTCAAATTCACAACAGACTCAAACAAGATGTGGGTATGTATTATCGGTTTGTCTATGGTATGGGCGTTTGGCCTAAGAGCACATCATAAGAATATTTATTTGGGAAATGACTAAATCGGGTGTATCTAGAAAAAATATTTCTCAATTTAACTTCTTATTTTGTACCATTGGGACATATACGGGAAAATCCGATGTATTATTGGAGATTTTTTTTTATAACTAAAAAAAAAAACAGTAGTTAAATTTACATACCAGGAAAGGAAGGGTAAGGCCACAAGAAGCCATATATGTGTGATGGAGATCTGTTGTAAGTTGGAGAGAGGGTAATTAATTTTCTGAAGTTTATTTGCAAACTAACAGCTTCAGCTATATATAGACTAGTTTACACTAGTCTCAAATAACAATTTTGGTTTACTACAGGCGCCTCTGTCATTAGCCTACATACACACTCATAAAAACAATGGTTGAAAATTGAAAAAATGTAGAAACTGTTTACCAAAAAAAAAGGTGTGTACAGATTTTCAGGCGTTTATAAAATGAATTTCTCACCAAATCTACAGTTTGATTAGATGCGTTTGAGAAGAGAAGATTGCGCGCGGAAGTTCGTTTGAATAATCAATGCCATCTAGATCTTGAAACATGCACTCAAGAATTGTGGTACTTGAATGGCGCTTCGTAGTCTAAAATTTGAACAAAAATGTGAGATTTTATTTATTCATTTAAAAAAAAAAAAAGGGATAGAACAGTGGCTTTTAAAGATCTCTCATCTAGGCTCACCAAAAAAAAAAAAAAAGATCTCTCATCTAGGCAAAGAACGTCATTAGTCCACACTTCTCCAAGAGACGTATCTCTCCCATTGATGGGTTTATGCTCCCGTCACCCAGACGGTGAGACACGACACCGAATAAGTTTATTGACTTCCTCGTGTTATCGTTATTCGCAGTCCAGCCCTAAGTCTTCATCGACATCGACCTCGTCGTATGCCGTTCGGATTGATGTTATGCTCGGATAGTGTTAAGATCTTTGACTTTCCATTTTTTCATTTGGTTTCATGCAATGTTGTTAAAATCTAGATTCGATCCTACGATCCCAATGATCCCGATCCTGTTTTTGCGATTCTAACAATCCTATAAAATGTCTGTTATAAGAAATTTCTAATATTTACACTTTAAATCTAAGAAATTTATGATATATTTAGTTAATCTATATTATATTTATTTTATTATTAAAATTTTACAATCTTTATGTGTATTTTTTTTATGATTTAACATAATATTTATCTAATATTAAACATATTGACTTCATTTTAAAAAAATTCATCTATGCGGTGAGATCTTACGATCCTACGATTCGATTCTACGATCCGATTCTTACACCTTTTTACCGATCCGATTTAGAATCTCAATTTTAATAACATTGGTTTCATGTCCTATGTACAATGACGATTAGTCCGTTTATTGAGTTTTTTTACCTCTCGATTTATCAGACACATGTGAAGTCTAGTATTTCGAATCCTTAACTTCGTCAAAAAATAAAAAGGATTATAAATCTGTTTTCAAGCAAATATGATCCGTTCATAATTTTTTAAATATCAGACCTATATTACTGCTACATATAGGTGTCAAATTAGAATTAAAACGAATTTATATAGGATCCGTACGGTTGAGTGAACATACAGGGGCAGAGCCAGGGGTGTGCTGGAGCACCCCCGGTGTAAAAAAAAATACAAATTTTTTTTTTTTGCATATATTTAATATTTTTAAAATAATATAACATCTTTAAATGATATTTGAAATAATAGTGTTATATAGCTCAAGTGGTAAAGAAATGAGGGGAGGAGAATCACAAAATCAAAAGGTTTTGGGTTCAAATCCCAACTCCTTCATTTTTTATTTGTTTTACTATATCATTAATTCTTTTTTATTTTTCTCTATATTTTTTATTTCTATCAACCATTTCATCAAAAATTCTCTCAATATTTTTTGTTTCTATAAACTATTTCATTAAAAAAATGTCATATTTATATTTAAATTATACATTTAACCTTTTCTTTCAATATTGTTTGTTTTACTATATCATTAATTCTTTTTTATTTCTCAATATTTTTTGTTTCTATTAACTATTTCAATAAAAATTCTCTCTATATTTTTTGTTTCTATAAACTATTGTATTTCATTAAAAAATGTCATATTTATGTTTAAATTATACATTTAACCTTTCCTTTCAATATTGTTTTAAAAATAATTCTTCGTGATTTACATTTAAAAAATCACAATTTTAGTGTTTTTTCAATTTTTTTTTTAAAATTTTCTTAATTTTTTTTTTGGTAATCAAAGCGAGAAGGGGAGCCCTTCCCGGAACAAAAATACAAATAGCTACACAAGAATCAATCTGGGGGTAGCCTCCCCATTACAATCATTCTCTATCAGCAGCCTAGTACCACCGGGTGGCTCCGACAGTTCATGGAAGCCGTGCATCAACGAGAGGCTTAGCTTAGCGAGGGAGTCGGCGAGTATACACAAAAAAAAAAATTATAAAAATTTATTAGCACCCCCTGACCGAGATTTCTGACACCCAAATCTCCCTTCCCCTATCAAATTCTCATAGTCCCTACTAGGAACATAACACTCAGCCACTGTGAACATACATGTAACACGTGTTATGCACTGTGCATGTATCAATAGCCTAATACAAGTAGAGCACCACTCAATCACGCAAGATGTAACAACTAACAACAAAACAACCACAAAATCTTACAGTACTACGGAGTATGACATCTATTACAGTAGCATAATGAGTTGTTCTGGTTCAACTGGTAAATAACTCCCTGCTAATTTGTTTATTCTAAAAGTCAACAATTTCGGATCTTGACGTTTGAAATGAATGGGATGGTAGGCTTCAAATAATTCTGATCGCATTAGGTGATTGAATTTGAGTAGAAATATATTTTAAATTGAGAATTTATAAAACTTTCTCCTAGTCTATATTATGAGTGAGTAGAGTTGTTCTAGACCTGAATAAAGCTCTTGGTTGCTAATAGGAACTCTCAGCAGGCTGGATTGATTATGATGAGAATTTCGATTCAATAGTGAAACCTGCTACTATTCGGTTTGTTTCGAGTATTGCAGTATCACGCATGGCCTATCCGATTGCTTAACGTTAAGAATGCCTTCTTCTACTAGAATCTTAAAGAGACTGTGTACATGCTTTCAGGCTATTGGTTTTGTTGATCCTTCTAATCCAACACTTATTTGTTTACTACAGAAGTCTTTTTATGGTCTTAAACATGCCCCTAGAGCATGGTTTCATCACTTTAATTTGTAGCTTATCATTATCAGATTGGGATTACCAATAGTTGTAGGGATTCTTCTCGCGATCTTCATCTACATACATATGGTAATGATATTGCTTTTCTCAATTTGTATGTTGATGACATAGTGCTTTTTGCTTCTTCTAAATGCCCTTTGATTCTATCTGATCACTCAACTAGCTTGGTCGAGAGTTTACTATGTCTGATTTAGGCCCTCTTGCTTTCCTTTTGGGTTTCTCAATTCTCTAGTCGACATTCGATTTGCTTTTTTCATGGGAGACATGGTACTTCTATTTTTGTTAATTAATTATTTTTTAGTGAATCTTTTTAAAAGAAAAATTCTCTATTTGGGGAATTTCAAAAGGCAATAGGGGAAACCATGTGCTTGGCTGTAGTTCATACCTTCATAGGAAACCTGGGTTTGGGAATTTTCTGTATATCAACCATATTGATCACTGTAGAATAATGGAATTGATGGAAAGTCCTCCTTGAGGGTTTCATTCATTAGATAATGATATATATATATAGGTTACAAGGTATTGAGCCTTTGAGTCCACTATACAATATAAGACCTGTGTAATCTATCAAACCCCCGCAGTCGAAAGTGGAGGGTCCCGGACTGTGAGACAGTACCGAAAATCGAGAAACAACTGCTGAGGTAAACCCTTGGTGAAAATATCAGCGTACTACGGGACATGAAGAACACGAACATGTCCAAGAGCAACCTTGTCCCGAACGAAGTGTAGATCGAGCTCAATGTGCTTCGTTCGCTGATGCTGGACTGGGTTGCTGGCCAGATAGACGGCGGAGACGTTGTCGGTGTAGACCAGGGTGGCCTTCTAAAGAGGGCAGCGGAGCTCAAGAAGGAGATTGCACAGCCAAGAGCACTCGGAGACAACGTTGGCGACACCTCTGTACTCCTATCAGTACGCTGATATTTTCGGCAGTTCAAGAAGGAGACTGTCGCTTCGCGGACCACGACACAAGGGTGTCGTTGAGGAAGACACAGTAGCCAGACATGGAGCGACATGTGTCAGGACAACCACCCCAATCCGCATCAGTGTAAGCGACGAGGTCAAGCCGAGAGGAAGGGGTGATTGTGGTGCCCAGCTCGAGGGTACCGCTGATGTACCGGATGATCCGCTTCAAGGCCTGGAAGTGCGGCTCCCTGAGCGCATGCATAAACAGGCAAATCTGCTGAACGGCGTAACTGATATCTGGCCGAGTAAACGTAAGATACTGCAACGCACCGGCGAGACTCCGGTAGAGCGTCGGATCATGAAACAGAGGACCATAGTGAGCACTGAGCTTGTTGGAGGTATCCACTGGAGTCCAACCGGCTTGCAGTTGCTCATCTTGGTCCAAGAAACAATTTCGGCAGCATACTTACTCTAAGAGAGAAACAACCCAGACGCATGACGCTGCACAGCGACTCCCAAGAAGTAAGACAACGGACCCAGATCTGACATGGCGAACTCGGCGCTCAACTGGGCAATAATAGACGTCCGAAGAGCAACAGAAGAGATGGTGAGGATGATGTCGTCGACATATAGTAACAGAAAGGTCATGTATGTGCCTCTGCGATAGATAAACAGAGACGTATTTGAGCGGCTACCAACAAAGCCCAAGCGAAGCAGATGAGAAGCAAAGCGCTGGAACCAAGCCCGTGGGGCCTGTTTCAGACCATAAAGAGAGCGCTTCAGGAGACAAACGTGCTTGGGACAATCAGTATCAGTGAACCCCAGCGGCTGAAACATGTAGACTGTCTCATTCAGATGACCATGCAAAAAGGCGTTCTTGACATCCAGCTGATGAATGGCCCAATGTCGCGACAACGCTAAGCTCAACACCACTCGGATAGTGGCAGGCTTGACCACTGGGCTGAATGTCTCATCACAATCAATACCTACTGCTGAGATCGACCGTTGACCACAAGGCGAGCTTTGTAGCGCTCCAGCGACCCATCGGAGCGGAACTTGTGGCGGAAAAGCCACATGCAGCGAATGACGTTCGCATCAGGAGGGCGAGGAACTAGAACCCAAGTACCATTCCCTGTAAGAGTCATATATTCGTCGAGCATAGCCGCCTGCCAATTCGGGTCGAGGAGGGCTGTTTTGTGGGAGGTGAGGATGGGGGATAGGGAGGTCGGGGTTGAGGTAGAAGGTTGTTGGGATTCGGTGGGGACGGTAGGAGAGGGGGTGGTGGGTGCCACACAATGCCGCGGTCGCGGCATAGCACCCGCGGCCTATTGATGTGTTGCGGCCGCAACATGATTCTGCGGCCGCGACAACGGGTCTGGCGGGGGGCAATCTTACAGGATGTAGGGAAAGGGGCGGCGGGGTGATGTGTGATGTTCATGGAGACGATTTGACGAGGTCTGAAGACACCGGAGATGCTGCGGGTGTACGGTCTAGAGTTAGTAGGAGGAGGTGGCGGTGAGGGTGGTGTAGGGGAAGAGGTAGGAGCACCGGGAGAGCTCTGGGGAAGGAGAAAGTGAGGGAAGGAAGACTCTGACTCAGACTGAGACACAGGAGGTGTGGAAGAGGGGAGAGGAAGAGAAGAAAAGGGAAAGCGAGACTCATCAAAAGTGACATGACGTGACACAATAAGCTTATGGGTCTTGACATCGAGGCAAAGGTAACCGCGATGATCAGACAGATAGCCTAGGAAGATACATGGAGTGGAGCGCGGGTGAAGCTTGTGTGGGGCGGTGGAGGACTGGTTTGGGAAGCACAAGCACCCGAACGTACGAAGGTGATCATACCTAGGCAAGGTGCAATAGAGTGACTGGGTTGGCGAGCGATGGAGTAGGGTAGTAGATGGAAGAATGTTGAGGAGATAACATGTGGTTGATAAGGCGTGAGGCCAATAGGTAAGGGGAATAGATGCGTGAAAGAGGAGAGAGCGCATCATGTTGGTTATGGTTCTAATGATTCGTTCGGCCTTGCCATTCTGCTGGGAAGTATAGGGGCAAGACAACCGATAGGAGATCCCATTTGTGGCGAAGAAAGAGTGAAAGTCTTTGTTGTCAAATTCACGGTCATTGTCACATTGGAAGCATTTGATGAATGTGTGAAACTGTGTTTTGATGTAGGCATGGAACTTGGCAAAGATAGGAAACACTTGGGACTTGAAATGCAGCGGGAAACCCCATAAGAAATGAGTGTAATCATCAAGAAACAAAAGGTAGTACTTGTGACCCTCTTGCTAGGCACAGGAGAGGTCCAAATGTCACTATGAATGATATCAAAATGAGCAAGGGTGAAGTTCAAAGACCGTTGGAACGGCAGTCTTGCATGTTTGCCTAACTGACAAGAAGAGCATAAACTAGAGCGTAGGTTTTTATGACATGTGACAAGACTCTGAGAACGGAGGACATCTAGAACGGCAGCACTGGGATGGCCCAGGCGTGCATGCCACAGGCTGGACGACGGTGCCGAGAGGGCGACCGGGCACGACTGACTGGACGCAAGAGGTGGTGTGGCAGGGTAGAGCTCCCCGGTGCTGTTACATCTCATGCGAGTAACCCCCGTAGTAAGATCGTTCACAGAGAAACCACATGGATCAAACGCAAGGGAAACGTTATTGTCAGTAGTGAACCGATGGACAGAGATGAGATTTTTGACAATCTTTGGGGCAATGAGGACATTGTTATGATGTAGGGGGTGGGTTGGGGTCTGTAATTTAGCATGGCCAATCCCCGAAGTAGCAAGACGACCACCATTGCCGACGATAATAGAGTGTGCAGGACCTTTAAAGGAAATAGAAGAGAGGTTACCTGAGGAGTTCGTCATGTGGGAGGTGGTACCAGTGTCCATGTGCCAAGAAGAGTCGGGAGATGTCGGTTGCATAGAGGAGAAGGTG
The DNA here is from genome assembly GCA_037127255.1 of Persicaria tinctoria. Classification (NCBI taxonomy): domain Eukaryota; kingdom Viridiplantae; phylum Streptophyta; class Magnoliopsida; order Caryophyllales; family Polygonaceae; genus Persicaria; species Persicaria tinctoria. Next base: position 9,474,707 of record JBANSL010000013.1, on the reverse strand, counting down.
TGATGCCCATCAGGCGGAACATAGCCTTGATCAGACGATGTCAGATAGGCCTGAGGACCGGCATGTCTAGGGGTAGGAAGACCGGATTGCATCCAATGAGGGTTGAAGCCAGGCAACGGGGACCATCGAGGGCCACCGATCCACATAGGTTGCGGGCGTGGTCGAGAGTTGCGACTGTTGCAGGTGTTGCGGTTGCCGCTTATGTTGTGCACGAAGTATGTCGACGGAGAGAACTCAGGAGGAGCGAAGAGGGAAGGGGGCGAGTAGGCGGCCATGGTGCCGAGAGAAGAGAGAGAAAGGCGAGAAAGAGGGGCCGATGAGGCAGGCAAGCCGATCGGCGGCAGGGAGGGGTGGGTCGGTGAGGCGAGGGGGGAGAGAGAGTTCGGCGGGGAGGGGATTACGCCAGCGACTGTAAGAAGAGGGGTGGGACGGGAGGATCAAATTAGGGTTCCGTGAGGAAGAAAAGGTTGTGATACTATGTAGAATAATGAAATTGATGGAAAGTCCTCTTTGAAAGTTTAATTCATTAGACAATGATATATATATTACAGGGTATTGGGCCTTTGGACCCATTATATTGTATAAGGCCTATGTAATCTATCAATCCCAACAAAGAATACACAAAGCGTATTATACTACAACTAGTTAACCTTCCAAACAAACTCTAACCGACTAACCCTCTGCTAATCACTTTATTAATATGTACATTCGGATTGGGCTCTGGTCACATCAGCTTGGGCTTGAGGCCCATACACTTCTACAGATTGTCTTTTGATTTTTAGATCTTAAAATGGGAAAAGAGAATTTTAAAAGAGGAAAGGGTAGTGATTAGACCAAAAAATGGGCCTTTTTGCTAAACTAGACATGTACCCAAAAAATTGGCTAGGGGTAGAAAGTGGTATATTTTTTGCAAATGCAAAAATACCACCGGCAGTGGAGGTAGCAGGTGAAAGGGAGTTGAGCATTATAGCTCCATCATTTGAAAAAAGAGAAATCAGGAGGGGAAGGTGCTGGACATGGGGTGTGGCTCCAATAAAGTAAGAAAATGGAAGGGGGGCATTTATGAGGGGAAATTTCAATGATTAAATTAAGGATGTCAATCAACCCTTAGAAAATCTTGATTGATGAGTGTCATTCCGTATTAAATGCTCTGTAAAAAAGGGAGCCAACATAGAAGACGAGTGAGAAGGTGAGGGCAAAGCATCACCTTCATTTCTGGGAACTGGACACGTTTGGTTTACCAATAGAAGACATCTATCTTACCAATAGAAGACATCTGTCTTACCAATAGGCCAAACTTGTCCTACCATACATGGAAATTTTGGAGATAATCTGGAGGGGATTGTCCGTAGCGATTTTGGCGGGATGTCCGTGTAATTTTGGCGTCAAAACAGGGTTCTTCATTGGGGGAAGAGGTAGAGCCTATGTCTGACCAATATGGTACAGTTATCTAACCAATAGCATATAGTTATCTTACCAATAGGCTTAAAATATCTTACCATACCTGAAAATTTGGAGAAATTTAGAACGGATTGGCCGTAGCTGTTTTGGCGGGTTGTCAGTGTAATTTTGGCGCCAAAACATGGATCTTCATTGGGGGGAAGGGGGGCATTTATGAGGGGAAAATGCAATCATTGCATTGATGGGTGTTCCCTAAGCACATATATAAGCTTGAGAGGAGGATTTCAAACACCCCAATATGCCTTGCAAAAAGCTTGTGAGTGGCAGTGGCAGTTGTTATCCTACCAATAGTACAGTTATGGCCGGCCAACAGTGTTCAACTGTCTTTCCATTCCAGGAAAAGTGCAACAAGCTTGTGAGTGGCAGTGGCAGCGATGGGTAAGTCATCTTGTATCTTTCCTTTGTAGTTGTTCCTCTTTCCTATATCAGAACTACCCCCCAGGCTGATCCTCTATTACTGAGTTTCCATTCCGATTCTACCAATATCGTTGTTTTCTCCTACCATTAGTTTCCATCAATCCTACCATTCTGATCCTACCAATAACGTTGTTTTCTCCTACCATTAGTTTTCATATATCCTACCATTGTTGTGCATCTATCCTACCAATTTAAATAGCTTTCAAGGAAAATAAAGCTAGAAACCGTAGCAAATTATGTTCCACATTTTTCAGAAAAACAACCAAGGGTAGAGGGTTTCCAGTCTGCAATAGAAGATGAAGGAACCTAAGTAACATTATATCCAAGGGTAGATGCTCTAATTCAGTCGTTCTAGCATTGAATTATATTGGATTCATGAATTTTGATTGATAGAAATTGGGTTGAGATTGAGATTTATGGATTTGTAATTGAGATGAATCTTAACCTTAGCATCAAACTGTTTAGAGACAAAAGTAACAAAAGATTTCAATAGAGCAAAAGCATTACTTTTAGCAGCAATCAGATGTGTCCATGTAGCTCTAGAAAAATCATCCACAATAGTCAAAAAATAGTGACAACCATTATGAGTAGGAACCTTGTAAGGGCCCCAAATATCAACATGAATCAATTCAAAACAAGCTAAAGACTTTATTGAACTGTCAGGAAAAGAACATCTATGTTGTCTAGCCATAGGGCAGACTTTGCAGACATGATGTTTACCAGTTTTTACAAGATTTTGCAGGAAAAGAAAATGAAACAATTGATCAAATGGGACATGCCCAAGTCTACAATGCCATAGTTCTAATGAAACAGCTCGAGCATTGTTACACATAACAGTTTGGTCCAAATCTAGCACAGAAGACAGGAAAGCAGGAGCATCTTTGTCGTGAATTGGAACACTGTCCTTCAGAGATGTAAGATACAGTCCCTTTGACACTTCACCAAGCACCAGTGGCTTGTTCATTGAAGGGTCCTGTATCAAACATTGAGATGGAGTAAACAACATATATGTCTTCAAATCATGCACAAATTCCCTCACATATAACAAGTTATAAGCAAAATCAGGCACATGTAATACATCATGTAAAACAAACTTATTTTGCAACAGTATTGAACCAATGTGACAAATCTTAGACTGTTGGCCATTTGGAACTGTGATATAGCTAGGCATATCAAAAACTTTGTAAGACTTAAAGATGGACATATATGATGAGTAGCCCCACTATCAATAACCCAACTATAATCACTTCCAAAAACACTAAAACACAACTTGGTACCTGCAACCATATTGGTATCATCTCCATTACTTTGCTTGCTCAAGAATGCCAATATCTGATCATACTGGCCTTTAGTCAGAGAATGAGCAGCATCACAGTCTTCTCCTTCCACAGTCACATTCGAAGCAAACTTCCTTGATTTATCTCCTTTGAAATTAGGAGGATATCCATGAAGCTTAAAGCATCTTTCCATTGAATGTCCAGCAATCTTGCAATGGTCACAGAAATAATTGCCCTTGCCTTTCTGATTTCCAACCTGATTTCCAGATTGCTTGTTGCCTTGATTCCCATTGGAATTGCTGTTCTTTTGATTAGGAAAACGGCCATACTGAGAATTACCCTGAGAGCCATTACCAGACTGATTACCCTGCCTTTGGTAAGCATTGAAAGCAACAGTGGTATCATTGATTGAACTGGAGTTGTTAAGCCCTCTTTGTCCTTCCTCATCAATTAGCATTCGATACACATCAGCAATGTTTGGTGTAGGCTTTATCAACAGAATATTTGTCCTTATTCCATTGTAAGATTCAGGCAAACCAACAAGAAACTGAATCACCTGTTGTCTCGCAAAAGACCTAGATACAGGATTCTCAACTCCACAAGAAACACACACAGGTGCCTCAACTAAATCCATGTACCCATCCCACAATTTCTTGAATCTTGAGAAATAGGAAGTAATAGATGATCCATTTAGAGAAATATTGAACATCTCCTTTTGTACCTGATACATGCGAGTGCTATTCGGAGATCCAAACCTCATCTTCAACTCGTCCCAGATTTCTTTAGCTGTTCGAAAATACAGCAACGTCTCTGCAATCTCCTTCTCGACCGAGTGAAGCAACCACGCAACAACCATCCCATTGCAGCGACGCCAGAGAGCATAGCGAGGTGTTGTTTCTGCTGGAATCTGGAAAGTACCATCAACAAGACCAATTTTGTTCTTAGCAACCAAGGACACCTCGACGGCGCGCCTCCAGTGGTTGTAGTTAGTTTCGCTTAGCAAGTGAGTCAACAGATTATAACTGGGATGATCCGAATGATGCAAGAACAGGACATCATTCGCATCCAGCTGATTCGCTTCTTGATTATCCATGATCGATCAAGAATTTCGAAATAAGAGCGGAAAACAATCGAAAAACCAGAAAACGAAAAATGAAACCTGATTACAGATCTTTAGACGTGCTCTGATACCATTTCAGATTCGAGAATTGAGTATGAAACCGAAGACTTTAGAACAAGATGGAAGCCATTAAACCCAAAACCAAAGCTCTCAATTTCTGTTTTTGGAATCAAAATTCGTTACAGAATTTGGGGAAGAACATGGCTCTTATAGCCGAGAGAGATCACGTGACAAGCACGTGTGAATCTAAACCCTTATAACTAAAACCCGGTTTGTATAAAAATAAATAAACTAAACCCGGTTTATAATATAACAATGTATATGTGTATATATGTGTATGTGTATATGTAAATTACCAACGAGGGTAGTCGCAATTAACTGTCCCATTCAGCTGGGCTTGAGCTGCGTTCCACTTGTTCGCGGGCTTGTAGGGGATGTGGGGTGCCGTGTGGTGAACCATTGTGAATGTGCTTAGCTGAAATTTGTTTGAAATGATCAATCAATTGCCTACAGGTTCGACGCTCTTCATTTCGCTAAACAACAACAACAACCCAGTATACACGCCATTTTTCTGAACTAGTCGAGAGAGTGTTTCCGATATACCCAAAAATAACTGACCCAATTAATAGCTAGAATGGTAGCAGGCAGATCAATTATAAGGAAATTCCCTAAAATTAAATGAACTGAAATTGGAATTTACCCATCAGAAGTGATAGCCGAGCCACGGTACGAACCAATACTTGAGCCAGCCTCCGAATCCGGTCTTATAGACGATCAACGGCCATCCAATGCCTATAAAGGCAGTAACAGCAGCCAAGCTTATTATACATCGTTTCACTTGATGCTTTTTGAAGTTCTTCAAATCAAAGTGCCAGATTAACCTGTTCCAAGTGAATCAACACATATATAGCGCTAGTTGAAGTATATATCCAAATTTTAAGAGCTGAAACTTGGAAAAGACTGATGAAGTTGTGATCATTACCAGTGAAGTATGGACAGCAAAGGTCTTATCGGGCCGAATCCATACATTAGAGCTTTGCGTAAAAGAGGGGAATTGCTGATACAAGGCTTCCATTTCCATATAGGTTGCCATGCAGTATCTTTAAACATCCTTCAATTCCAGTGAGAAACATCCAATATTTGAAAATCTACTCATTATATAGTTTCAGGTATTTTTTTAACAATCTCAACACGCGCCTCTCAAGTGCAACTGGATCTGAGTTAAAACAATGTATGTATCGCATGAAATTTTCGACTAAATATGCTTACATGTTTGTGTTAGCATGATGTTGCTCGTGCTCAAACCGCCAAGGCTCATAAGGATAGATATGAGGCAGAAACGCAAGCGTGCCAACAATGTCTTCCACGAGCTTATTCCTCGAAAAGGATTTGTGTGCACAATAATGTCCTATTACGAAAATCTATAAATCCAAAAGAATAAATTACATATATGCAACAACATACTATAAATGAAGCAAGCAAAACCCATATATATATATATATATATATATGATGCCACACTAACCCCTATTTTAGCAGTTCCAGTCCATGCCCAAGCAAGCGGAAGCAAATACCATGGTGCTTTTCCTATCATATAGATTCCCAACGCATACGAACTCACACTTAGGAAAACCAAACTCCATGCTTTCACATCATCAATCTCAAACACCTGACATAGATATATGGATGATCATGATATAGGATAGCAGCGGATTTAAACTGTGTATATTAAGGACCTGTTTAGCACAAGCTTATTAGAGCTTTTTAAAGTAGTGTGACAAAGCTTTTTGCGATTTAAAAAGAAACAACTTTAACACTTTGTCATGTCAAATAAGAATGTCCTCTCTTAATCTATCCACAAAGGCTAAAATTTCGATATATATATCTAAAACTGCATCAAAAATTTATCTAAGATTACAATTTTAAGCTAGATTAATTTTGGTATGCCAAACTGGCCCTAAAAGGTGTTAATTTATGAAATAGAACACCTCCTTTGGAAGAGAAGTAATTATATCCCTCAAGGTGACATTTTCAGGTAGAGGCTCCCCAATTTGTAGGAATCCATATCTTTCTGCTAACTGTTTCCTGGACTCTCCTTCGGATGACGATTCGGAGGGTGCAGCTGTGGGCACAGCCACTGCCTGCAGCACTCCCGGCTTCCGCCTGTTATAGTGTAACCATGGTTTACCCATCTGTTTGGGACATAATGCTGATCCTGGTGAAAATGCATTGACAACTCGGAGGTTGTTCTTCGTCTTCTGTAGTTGCCCACCCTGCAACGCGAAGTCACAAACACGCAATTATAATTCTATTTATATCGGGTTTGAGGTGGATATACAGATCCACCTCAAACCCAACACAAATAATTCAGTCTACAAAACAATGAAAACTCTTAAATCTTAAAAACACTTCTAGTTGACATTTTCACTCACGAATTCACAACAAATTAACAAGACGTGGGTTGTGTATTATTGGAGTTTGCGCAGTACGTTAATAATTAAAACAAACAGTAATTAAATTTAAATACCAGGAAAGAAAGGGTAAGGCCACAAGAAGCCATATATGCGTGATGGAGGTCTGTTGTAAGTTGGAGATCGAGAGGGAGAGAAAATGAAGAAGAAATTTGGGAAACTGATTACTTTATTCAATTTTTTTTCCAAACTCTCAAACAACAATTTTGGTTTACTACGTGGGCCTCTAAATGATTTCACTAACCAATTAACTCACACTCACCAGTCACCAACGAGTTACTATACTCCATATATTTGTAGGACAAGAACATGGGCCCCAATATTAATAAAACAACAGTTGAAAATTGAAATGATGTAGAAGAAAGGTGTGCAAACTGTTTACGCTATCTTTCGCCAAAGATAGCCGAATATGTCGATGAATTATTTGGATTAAATATAGATTAATAATATAGTACAGTGTTTGGAAATCGGGGATTGGGGTAGTTGATGTGGATGGGGATCCCTTGTCCCTTAAAGGACAGGATTCTGTGCATTTTCTCCCCCATCCTCCAATATTTATAAAAAAAAGGAAAATGATTAAAGTTTGAAAAAAAATAGTAAAGAGTTGAAATTTGGTGTGAAGAGAACGTGGCACAGGGAAAAATAGGTGACAGAGGATCCACTCCGAGCTAATGGAACTCGTGAATAAAAAGTCATAAACTCCAAAAAGCTTAAATGAGTAGATGATAAAAAATTATAATTCCAAAAGCTAATTAAAGTAAAGACAAAATTGCATAAAACCACAAATTAAAATTTTTGGAAAAAAATATATATATACACGATTTGATCATAGATTCGTCTGTTGTTTTTTTAAATAAAACTTCAACTTTATTTTGTTTTTTGAAATTTTAACACGGATATATTATAGATCAGTGGCTTCTAAAGATCTCTCATCTAGTTGAGGGACCGTCATTAGTCCACATTTCTCCAAGAGACGTATTTCTCCCATTGGTGGGTTTCTGCTCCCGTAACCATTCCGGAATGGCTCATCGGAAAGGACTTGTGGGTAGTACAGTACCCATAGGTCCCCGGTTCGAACCCCGGAATGACCGCTCTTTATTTACCAATTCAAGGGTTTCTGCTCCCGTCACCCAGATATATAGTAAGACACCGCATAAGTTTATTGACTTTCCCATGTTATTGTTATTCGCAGTCCAGCCCTAAGTCTTCATCGACCTCGTCGTATGTCGTTCGGATTGATGTTATGCTCAGATAATGTTCGGATCTTTGACTTTTCCATTTTTTTCATTTGGTTTCATGTTCTATATAACATTATACCATAGCGGTCAATCCATTTGTCGAGTTTTTCGACCTCTTGATTAGGGATGGCAATGGGGCGGGGACTCCCCGTTCTCCGCGGGGAATCCCCGCGACAGGGACGGTGATGGGGATTTTAAACGGGGACGGGGACGGGGATGGGGGGCAAAGTGATTCCCCGCGCGGGGACGGGGATGGGGACGGGGATAGTAGTCCCCACCCCGATCCCCGCCCCGCCCCGTCCCCGTTGGGGACCCCCGCGGGGATCCCCGATAGGGAGTATGAAATCTCCAATTATATGTAATATTTATGTTCCTACCAAAAAAATATATGTAATATTTATGTTATATTTTTTACATAACTTTAAAAATACCTTATAGTTTTCTATTAAATAGGGGGAAATCATGGGTTTTAAACGGGGAACCCGACGGGGAAACCCGCGGGGAATGCAAACGGGGAAAATTAAGCGAGGACGGGGATTTCCCAATGGGGACGGGGACCTGACGGGGATGGGGACGGGGAATATTTTTTATCCCTGAACGGGGACGGGGACGGGGAGACATTTTGCAAACGGGGACGGGGACGGAGACGGAGAGGGTACTCCCCGCCCCGAACCCGCCCCGTTGCCATCCCTACTCTTGATTTTATCAAACACGAGTGAAGTCTGATACTTCAAATCCTTGCCTTTATATTAAAAAAAAAAAGTTAATTCATATATCCTTTCTTAGTTTTTTTTTCTTTCTTTCTTTAAATTGCACGAGCATATATATGATCCATTCATATTTTTTTAAATATCAGACGGAATTACTACGGAGTACTAGATAAGTGTCAGATTATAATTCAAACGAATTTACTCCCTCTGTTCTAAAATATATGGAGTATCGTTTGATTTTCTGACACGTTTTTTAAGGAGCTAAAAATTATATAAGATATTAATTTTTTATGATTTTTTAATGTAATACTATACTTATTAATATTAAGTATAATATTATTTTAAAATTTTAATAAAAAAATTAATATTTTTTATAGTTTTTTAACTCACTAAAAAAAACGTGTCATATACTTTAAAACGGGGAGATCCGTAGGCTCGAGTGAACACATCACATGTGCCGTGCTCTGTGCATATATCAATAGCCTAAAACTAGCAGAGCACCACTCAATCACGCAATATGTAGCAACAAATCAACCACAAAATCTTACAGTACTTCGGAGTATGACATCGATCTATTACAGTAGCATAAATGAGTTGTTTTGAGGGAAAAATTACAAAACAAAACCACCCGTTAAATACTCTAATTTTAACTTAACCACTCTCTATAAGTGAAATTAAATAAAACCACCCGCTATATACCTTATGTAAACAAAGCCACCCACTATAACTGTCAAAACACAACCCGACCCGGTCGACCCGACTTGAACTCGAAAATTTTGGCCCGAAATATTTTTCCGACCCGAACTTGAACGCCCGGAAATTTTCTGGATAATCTGGGTTTCGACCCGGTGACCCGATTGACCCGGTAATTTTGACCCGATTGACCTGGTGATCCGGTTATTTTATAATTATATACGATTAAATTTTTTATGGAGATTCCAATTTATTACATTTTATAATTACAATCACTTGATCTATCATTTTCAAATCAACTTTTATATTCATTTGTATTGTGTAATACTCCGTCTGATTTTATAGTATTTGATATTTTGATTTTCAACAGACTTTTTTAAGAAGAAAAAATTCTAAAAAATATTAAAACAATTCTATGCTTATCACTAATTGCATGAAATTATTTTACAAAAATTATTTGAAAATTTGATATTATTACATTTTATTAAAAATTACGACAAATAATAAAAATCAAATATTTTAGACCAGATATAGTATATAATTACAAGCACTAGAACTTATGAACGTCTTTAATTTTAAAATTTTAAATTTATTGCAAAATTATCAAATCATGAATTTTTTTTTAATTTAAAAAAAGAAAAAATTGATCAATCCGAAATCAACCCGAAACCCGGTCAAATCCGGGTTCGAGTCAACCCAAAAATACCCGAAACCCGTATTACTCGGGACCCGAAGTGACCCGACCTGAATGACCCGTATTATCAGCTTTCTTAGGAATCGGTCTTCTCGAGTCGTCTTGGTTGTAGAGTTTATTTCTGCTTGTTTCATTTCGTTTATTGTTTGTATTCGGTTTTTTAAGTTGTATGTTTGACGGTTCGCCATACGAGCACCCAGAAAGTTAGAAACCCTATCGGAATTTAGTCAACCTTAACGGGATTTAGTACATACCCATACGAGCAGCCTAAGATTTGGGAACGACGGTGAAGTATGGTTGTATTTTTTTATTAAAAAAAAAATTACTGACCCGTTCGGGTCGATCTGGACCCGAACCCGGTTTGCCCGTTAAATTTCCAGGTGGTTAGATTCAAATTTTCGGATCTTCACCTAAGAAAGATGATGTGTGACTCTCAGGTGTTACAGAATAACGTTCACCTTGAGTCCGTTCCTATTAATTAGGCATGTACTTCATGTGAATTAGTTAAGATACTTAGTGGGTGAGTCTTTATCTCACAATTAGTTATATTTTGTAATTTAAATATCTTAGCTATATCTCATTGTAAATCATCAATTCAATTGAAATCGTTTGATTTACAATGAGATATAGCTAAGATATTTAAATTACAAAATATAACTAATTGTGAGATAAAGACTCACCCACTAAGTATCTTAACTAATTCACATGAAGTACATGCCTAATTAATAGGAACGGACTCAAGGTGAACGTTATTCTGTAACATCAGGCTCGGTGTGTGAACATGAACACTCGAAGCCGAAGGCATTGCAAATTTTCCAATTGAGCACTTTTTTTCCAAGATAAATCAATCACGTCCACAATCTCCAATCTCAGGGACAAAAACATGTGTCAAAATCAGTTCCCACCAAGCAGGGACCCGGCTTTGAGTCTCTTAGCGTGAGAGGCTACAATTAAGGAAATCCCTTCCCACTGCAGATTCATTGGTCAAAAACCTTAATCTCTCTCCACCAACAAATAAAAATAAAGAGTAAAAAAAAAACGAGGCTGGGAAGAGAAGGGGAAGAAGAAGATGAATAAGGCGGCGCATTCACTTTGAAGCCACAAATAACAAATCCAGAAGGGGTTTTTCTTTTTGTTCTTCCTCTCACGAATCTCCATGGCTTCATGTGGACTTGCAGACTCAGGTCTCCTTCTCCTGGTATGTAAAGATTGAGTCTTTTTTAGTGTTTACCCACATCTTGTTTTGCGATTTGGATTGGGCTTTTATGGTCTCAATTTGGGTTGTTTTGGGGAATTTGTAGGGTTCCCAGCAACAGAGGAGCAAGAGGAACGTCAGATTCTCCTCACTTGTCAATGCATTTTCACCTGGGAAAAAAAAATCCCAGACATATTATGAGGCTAAACTGAAAGGTTTAATTTTGTTTGCTTCTGTTCATTAGTCCAATTTGGTTATGAAACATTCAAGATTCATCCTTTCCAAACTGCAAGGGAAATGGCTAATTTACTCGTTTGGATTGGATTGTGAATGACGGCAAAATAGTTCAATTCCCAAGTGAAATTGCAATATATGTGCCTGTAATTGATGATTAGTTGATCATTTCTTGCCTGCAAATCTGTTAAGGTGTCTTTAGTTGGCTGGTTTGAGGAATCGATTTGGGAAATGCCGAACAATTCATGACATTTGATGGTTGTTTCAAATGTTTTGAAGCCAATTCCTCAAACCCACTTCAAATTGGTAGAATCTGTCTCAGTTTGATTAAATTGTATTATAGTGAAGAAGATAACATATCTGTAGCCTTGAGCAAGTTGTGCTTTAGGCATTTTATGGTAAATTCTATTTTTCGTGGCTCGGAGGAATTGTAGTCTTGGTACTCCTGGTTGCATTGATTTAAGTAATTATGTGTCTGAAGAAAACTGATTCTGGATTTCGCTCTTCATTTGCTTATTTTGTTTGTCAATGGGGAATGCCATAGCTAGCACATCTTCGACAAGTTTTCGTGGAGCATGTCCGAAAAGGCTGGTGCAGAAAAAACTTGGATGTCAACCATGGTTAAGTAGCAGAGGAAAATGGAAAGTGTTGCAGGCTGTGGCTGTGCCCATGGCACCTTCTGAGTCGTCTTCTGCATTAGATAACGCAGAATACAGGAAACAGTTAGCAGAAAGCTATGGATTCCAACAAATTGGGGAGCCACTACCCGACAGTGTCACGTTGAGGGATATAATCACTTCTCTTCCAAAGAAGGTATGCTTTTTACAAGCATTTTTTCCCTACATTTTTCGGCGCATGATGTGTATGAGAGATTTAATCTGACTGTCAATACTGTTAACTCCACTCTCTTATTATCAATTCAGGTTTTTGAGATTGATGATGTAAAAGCATGGGGTTCGGTTTTTGTAAGTCTAACTTCGTATGCATTGGGAATCTATATGATAGCAAAAGCGCCATGGTATTTGCTTCCTCTTGCCTGGGCATGGACCGGGACTGCTATCACAGGGGTTAGTATGCTATCTGTTTTCAGTTAACTGTTGTTGTCTGTGACTGTGTAGCCGAGCTTGACTTAACTCTATTCCATAATTTCCTTTTGGCTCTACAGTTCTTTGTGATTGGACATGATTGCGCTCACAAATCCTTTTCAAGGAATAAGCTCGTGGAAGACATCATTGGCACACTTGCATTTATGCCTCTTATCTATCCTTACGAGCCCTGGCGCTTCAAGCATGATCAGCATCATGCAAAAACAAACATGTACGCATTCGGTTTTCATGCTAGGATTTAGAAGCAAATCTATAACAATTGCGACCAAGATGAACCTATATAACTAACTGCGCTGCATAGTTAGTAATTGGTAAGATGTAACCAATGCCAACTAAAAATAAGGCAGATATAGTGTTTGAAGTCGAAGCTCTTGACTGCTATTACTATGAAATTTATAAATGTAGTAGTCAAGAAAAGGACTTGTCTGTTTCTTTGGGTCTTAAAGTGGCATGTAAACACATAAGATAAGAACACTAGATAGAACCCTAGCTCCTGTGGAAATGGTAGGTTCTTTGGCGCAAGAAATGGTGGATCCGTATCATCTTGGTTTTGCTTCCTCATTTATGCCTCTTATTGTTATATTATTAGATTTGAGCATCTATAGTATATTTTGAAATTTTGATTGTTTCTTGCTGCAAGGTTGTTTGAAGATACAGCATGGCACCCTGCCATGAAAGAAAACGTCGAGAATTCCCCTCTTTTGCGCAAAGCTCTAATATACGGATATGGCCCAATCAGAACCTGGATGTCCATATCACACTGGTAAAAAAAATCACCACTTCAGATCATCTTTTGTTTCAAAATCTGCAAATTGCTTTGTATTTGGTCACCTAGCCAACTATGTGCGCCTTTGCGCAGGCTACTATGGCACTTCGACTTGAAGAAGTTCAGAAAGCAAGAAGTGCAACGAGTTATGATTAGTTTGGCTGCAGTTTATGCATTTATAGGAATCGGATGGCCTTTGATAATCTATAAGACCGGGATCGTAGGCTGGCTCAAGTACTGGTTGGCACCATGGCTCGGCTATCACTTTTGGGTAATTACACCTTCAATTGCTTTTTCTTCTGCTGGATCGTCATTGACTAAGGCTTAGTTTAGATGGCGCGTTGAAATGGAAGCTTTTGCCTATGGTTGATGTTAAAGTTGTGTCAAATCTACTTCGTCTTGAAAAAATTTCAGATGAGTACGTTTACGATAGTTCACCACACGGCGCCTCACATCCCCTTCAAGTCCACTGACGCGTGGAACGCAGCTCAAGCCCAGCTGAATGGGACAGTACATTGTGACTATCCTCAGTGGTAATTTACTTTCTTGATCTTGATTTGATATTCATCCATCTAACATAATCTGCAGTAGGTGACAGTTCTTGATCTCCTGAGCAGGATAGAGGTCCTATGCCACGACATTAACGTGCACATACCTCATCATATATCTCCGAAAATCCCAAGCTACAATCTGAGAGATGCTCAGCAGTCCCTCGACGAGAATTGGGGAAAGGTAGTGCCTGCCTCCTTATTTGTTTCATAGTGGACTTTAGGACAATCACCTAACTCTTTGACAATCTGTTATGTGACAGTACCTTAACAAGGCGAAATGGAACTGGCGGCTAATGAAGACGATCCTGACTACATGCCATATGTATGACGAGGACGAAAATTACGTGTCCTTCGAGAGAGATTACCCCGAAGAAACACAACCAATCGCGTTTCTTAGAAGGGTAATGCCTGATCATGCTTGATCGTTACGAACATCCATTGGTTCAGCCTACTTTTGTAACCCTACATGACTAGATCTCACGTGATTATCTTCACAAGGACAAGGTGAGCTACAACTACAAGCTACAAGCTACCTGTAGTTGCACTCTTCATTGATGGCGAAGTTATTGACGGCCAAGCTTCATGTGATCTACTTAGGGCTTAGGGAAATTGGATACGCTCACATTCTTGATTAACTATTTGAAGCTTCATTTGTGCATCAAAGTCTAATAATATTATCATTTCATTCCTACCTCTTCCTGACTCCTGCCATGCCACTATGGCACTACGTTTATTGACACAATTTAAAATTATATGAAATATCATTTCATTCTTGATGAACTATGTCACGTTTTTACTATTCATGCACGTTTTTTAGATGATTTCAAAAAAAAAATAAGTACTAAAAAACGTACATGATACATAAAAAGCATCATACCATAAAAAGTTGTAAAAAGCATCATACCATAAAAAATAATAATTTAGACAAGGACCTAAACCCCGAGGTTCCAAAATCGAGCCCAACTATCAAAATAAAAGCAAGGCGTCGCTGCAAATAGTCTATGTCTAGACCTGAGTGGTGCAGACTAAATTTAAATGGTGCATTATCTCCCGTTAATTGTGAAACTTATGGGTTCCTCGTTCGCGATGACAGAGACCAAGTCCTTTTCTCGAAATATAGTATCTCGCATCTCTCGTCCATCATTAGCGCAGAAGGGTAGAGCTTGTAGAAGGCTTATTAAAGGCTATTGAACTTAATATCAAATTTATTTGCGTAGAAGGTGACGACCTCAGCATAATTGACAGTCTTAAGACCAGTATTTCATGCTCGGACGAGATTGAGATGCTATCTAACTCTATTTTCTCCTCCATTTCTCGGAATTTGAGTTCTCTCCTATTTTTAGGAAAGGAACCATCTTTCACATTTAGACTACATCTTCTCTTTGCTCTACTCCCCCTACTATTTTTCATAGTACCATTCTCAGGGATGCTCTTGTTAAATTACTTGGTCAATCTTCCAAGTTCTTTCCAATTCAAAAATAAAATAAAATAAAAATTGTAACTTATTTTGCTTAAATATAAAAATTGTAACTTATTTTGCTTAAATATATAATATATGATGCTCATGCGAAGTTCAAAAGCATCATACCGTAAAAAAAGCAAGCTAAACCAATAACCACAGAATAAGATCATGAACATATATAAACAAAGCCATTTAATAATAGTTGATTCAAATTTTAAATTCACTAGCAACCAAAATTAAAAATGCCCAAAAAGGCTCAGCAGATTACATAGCTCCCCATAGAAGAAGAAAAAAGGCAATGGAAAAATGAGAGACGAGAAGAGGAATAAATTAACGAGACTCATCAAACCACGAGAACCCGAGGCTACTAACTTCAAAAAATCCAGGGCTGGAACAGTACGGATGAAAAGAGGCAACACACTGATTCCACCGCAGCTGGTTGCGCAGTCGGAAAATCACTGCTGCTTGCACTCCGCTGGGCGTTCACCCGCTTCCCCAGCTTGCGCTCTGCCTCCCTTCTGTGATCATATTAACCAATTTGAATTAGATACAGGTCAATAAAAGAACGTTCAACAAGATTCTTTCCAAGCAACTGGATATGATAATACATACCTTGGCTCCAGCTGATGACTGTAACGTGCAATGGTAAAAACAAAGTGGCAAGCATTAGGACACTAGTATTTTGTTCACTTGATTGGAGGATTAAGACGAACAGGAGGCATTCAAAGGACTGAAAATGATACCTTCTTCCTGGCCTTGGGTTCTTCCTCTTCATCGTCATCATCCTCATCTTCATCCTCGTCTTCCTCATCCTCGTCTTCATCCTCATCCTCATCGTCCTCATCACCTTCCTCATCATCATCATCCATGGTCTCAAACTCATCCTGAGCGGCTTCTCCAGTGAACCAAGAGACTGCATGGGGTATGATCTTCTCACGGATGGTTGAACTGCACAAGGAAGAAAGATTTAGCAACTGTCATAACAATCCACACAAAACGCCTACTTGCTAATATGTTAATTATAATGAGGGATCAAAACACGATGAAACCTCCTTTGTTTATATACACACATGTACAGTGAAACTCAAAACCATGGAATTCAAGACATCCTAAAGAGAAACTCTATCAGAAATTTAGTTGAGTGAGAAAGACAGAAATAACATTCAGTTCGATGTGAAGAAGATTTAACAGAAACATCTAACATTAATCATGGAAGGTTGAAAGTTGAAACCAATAATAGCACTTTTAAACATTAACCCCCCGTTTTTTTTTTGTAGGGAAAAGTAATGATTACCCTTATGAATATAGTCCATATTTAAGTTAAGATTCATTGATCACTATTCTAATCATTCCCCTTCTCCCATTTTTCATACAAATGTTTAACTTTCTATTCCCTAATTTGGAGAGGGGTAACTAATACCTCTAGGATGGGCTAATAATCACCCCCATCCTCTCCTCCAAGCTCACAAAAAATGATGAACATATACATTTTATGTATAAAATTTAATACCTTACCTTTCCATTCCCTAGTTATCTAAACAAACGAGCCCTAAGTTCCTTCCAGTTAGTGTAACCAAATGCCCAGATGATAACAGGGTAAAAGCGAGCAAACAGCTTACCCAATTTCGTAATCTTGCTCCATTTGATTTTGAAGCTCCTCAGCCTAGAAATTGGAAGAAATTAGCACACTAATAATTTCTTAGGTTAGACCGAATCACATGAAGTAATACTAGAAGTGTCAAACTTACAACATCTTCATCAATATCCTCTTCATCCTCTGGGACCTGGGGAGGGTTGAAGAAGTTGAAGAAGCTTTCACATGTTTCAGTCTTGGTCACTGGCTTTGCATTCTTGGACCCCTTCTTGGGCTTCTTCTTTAGTATTTTCTGTGTTAAACATTTCCCTGGATACCACTCAATCTCCGTCCTACAGAGGGGTGACAAATATGAGCTTTCCACGGGTCTAGCGAAATTGTAAAACCAGGAGTAGATGCTTACCCAATTGCCTTTTCCAAAATAGGTTCATCTTCATCAATCATGTGATATGTTTTAGTCAAAACAGTGTTTTTGAAGAAGGGATTTGTGTCAAAGTAGAATTCAAGCTTGAAGCCCTTAGGATTCTCGATCCTAAACCATTTGATGTCTTTCAGATACTGTAAAGCCCCTTCATCACGTTCTGTTATCTGATTTTAAACTCCGAATATTAGAAAATACTCCATGAATACAAAAAAAAATATTTAGATAGAGAACATAAACAGCACTAACCTCTTCAGCCAAAATTTCATTGGTCTTCAGTGCATTCAGCCAAAAGCTTGGAACACCTTTCTCTGCATGGAAGGGTACATTTTATTGTCAAATTGCAAATAAATTGGAAGAGGCCTACCAATTCAAAAAACAAAATCCTAATAACAAGCAATCTAGCAACAATCACTGTGCCGCCATCATTTGTGGATCAATCCTAGACCCAACACAAGAATTTCCACTTGCAAAGGTAGCCAACTAGCACAGATCAATAAAAGCAAATTTCATATTTAACTCTTGAAGAGAATGCTCCTATGATTCAAAACCTGCACGCCCTTAACATGAAATGGCGAACAATAACGTTGCTATCTTTCATGCTTAATTGATAGAATGTCCAAATATATAACTATGTTTGATTTTCAGATGTAACCTCAAGACACTGTACCAGCACCCAATATATGGTGGATTTTCCATCTGTAGTACATAAACTTCTTGGTATTTTGACTAGTTCAGAGTTCATTCAAGCATCTCACCTTCTGCAGCATTATCATCTCCCTTCTCAACTGCTACATCATCAGTAACCCCTTCAACTTCAACTACACCATTAACAATGTCGTATCTCTGCAATTAAAAACCCAAAGTCAGAGGGTGGGAAATTTAGATAGTGTAAACTTACATACAAGGATTCTATATCATGAAAATGGAATAGTTCTCTTCCCAATAAAACTAACCTTAGAATAAAGTGGTTCGTAAAGCTTCTGGTATTTAGCTTCAAGTAATGCCCTTTCCTCAAGAAATTTGGCCTCAAGCTCATCGTGTTGGCCCTGTAATTTTAATGCTTAATAACATCATTCTTAAAATTCAGAGCAATTGGAAAAATACACCCTATATTTTGCAATGTCTAAACGTACTATTATAGGTCTGAAACTGACAATTTGTTTCATTTCTCGGTCAAGTGGTCAACAAATTGTCACTTCAGTTCATTCATCGTTGTTATTCGATCCTTTAACAGGTAAAAAGTCTCCCAAATACAAACTAAATATCTGAAATCTCACCCATGTTCTATCGAATTGGTTTAGCTTTTCAATTTCCAAATAATAATTACAGACACCATTTTATTGCTAATAAATTTCATGGAATGAAAAGTATAATGCTGGGCAATTCAAGGTCACAAACTCAACATGTTTAAACAATAAAATGAAAGTTCAATTCCTTTTCTATTCCATCCACCTATGCAACAAATAAATCTAACTTCTACAGAAAATTATCATCTAAAGACAAATCATTTACTTCCTACTTAATTAAGCACCTTGCACTATTATATAAAATATAAATGACACGTTGCTTAAAAAAAAAACTATATAGGGGAATCAATTGGCACACACAAGTCCAGCCTTTTTTAAGGAAGTACAGGCTGGTAAACAAATTTTATATTTAAACCAGCTAAAGAGTGTATAAACATTCCCCAAAAATTAAAACTCTAAAAAGAATATAAAACCCATCAAGACCCAACTGAACAACAACAACCAGATAACAGGATAAACAGCCCACTAAACTTCCCATTATGACAAATTTTCACCAGCAATCAGATAACCATAACCCATTGGCTAAACTACAAGATCAAAATTTTAAACTTTTAGACTACAAGTTCACATAAGCGTCAAATTTGGCAAAACAACCAACGGACAGTAACTCGTTTCGAGCGGAAAAAGTCAAACAAAAGAATTTAATAGACAAGAAAAACACAACAGGAGTTCCGATCTAATGAAATGAAATCAGAAACAGAAGAAGACTAAAAACCTGCAACTGCCTCAACGCCTCAACACGCTTCCGAACTTTAGGCGTAAGGGATTCCAGAACATTCGCGTGCTCTCCGGCCAGATCTTGCAACTTACTCTGCACAAACACAATGAAGAACCAAATCAAAGGAGAGAACAACCCAATCACAACCAAAAAAACACAAAACAAGTACACTCCATAGTACTCACCTTAAGAGCATTCACCAGACCCTCTCGGTCCTCCTGACTAAGACCTAAACAGCAAGGAGCGCAACAATCAAAGCTAGAACAGAGAGAATTAAGGAGCGCAGTGATGATTCTAGGGTTTCGAAAATACCAGCGACGCCGGGTAGATTTGCGGCAATCTGGTCCATATTCAAACTGTCCTTGTTGTCACTCATCTTCGAATGGCGATTAGCAGACGACGAGGGCGAGAGAGAGTGAATTTGGGAGAGGAGGAGGAGGAGATAGTGGGGAGAGAGAGGAGGAGGAGGAGGGAAATGGGTGGAGATTGGGCGGCTGATTTTTCTCTCCCCGAGTTTTAACCTAAGGAGGTGATGAACGCTATATATAGTCTTATACAGGTAGGGCTTTTCGCTCACTCGCTTTCAGGTTGGATGCGCTGCACGCGCTCATGCTAAACCGGTAAACCCATTTAATTTTTCTTACCTTAATAAATTTATTTTCAATTATTAGAGTAGATCACAAGAAAATGACTAATTTTGTAAATTTTGTGTCATATTTCAGGTAGCATCCTAGTTTTTTTTTTTTCAAAATTCTAGGGTCCATACTCCATACAATATCCCACATTAGATTTTTTTACTAAAATATATACTTTTTATATTAAAAAAAAAATTAGGTTGTTTCCGGTTATAAAATTATAAGAATATCACGCAGTCATTATGATTATAGATTTTATGATTTAGAACGCTTTACCGAATATAGGATGATTCATAATATTTTAAAAGGATGAAATATAACAACTAAATGTAATATGTATCACTATTGTGGATAAATTTTTAAATAAAGAATTACAACTTGATTTTTTTTTTTAAAAAAAAAAAGACAAGTGGAGGACACTAATGAGTGAAATTGCATAGATTATAATTTAAAGAGATACCAAAAGGAATAAAACAATCACATTGCCTTTACAAAACCAATAGAAATAGCAACTCATTAAGGTTTTGAAATTTAGAGTTTCATTTTTATTTTTATTTTTTGTTGAAATTTAGAGTTTCATTTTTATTTTTATTTTTTGTTTGATTATTTTGGGTATCCTATTTTATTTATGAAGGTTATCTGTCTAGGTTTGTCACTCTCTTAATTTATTATACAATCATTTATAGTTTGTATAGTATTTCAAATTCTTACTGTATTACAGTATTATTATTTTTTTATATAAAAAAAAAACTGTCCTGTAAGTGTACAAGAAAGAGTGATTTAATCAAAGGCTTACTATAGACGTTGGTTAACGGTAAAAGGGTTTGACTTGACAGCTGAAATGATGATTGTTACCAAATGGTCCTGATTTTGTTAAAAATGTTTCCCCTGTTTGAGGTATGAAGGGTGTAAAGGGACACTTTCAAAAGGAAACTTTTGACCAACTTTTAGCCTTACCAAACCCACCCTAAGATGCAACTGAATATCATATGAATATATGATTCATACCATCAAACAAACCCTAAAAAGCAACTACAAATCATATTGCCAACCAAACCCTAAAGGGCAGTTGAATACAATACTGGATACCCATATGAACTCTAGTGACAAGAAGCTCATAACTGAAAATGAAATGTTGCCAAGGCCTCTCACTTTGCCGATTTCGCCTTCAATGCTTCAATGACAGCAGAGAAGTCAGCATCACTGAGCCCATGAGATTTCGCAACTTTGTAGAGTTCGTTCGCAGCTGCTGCTATCGGTGTTGATTGGGAGACTGATTCTGCTAAGCCGAGAGCTAGCCTTAGGTCCTGTTCGCCCACCACAAAACCACATCAACAGTTTATTGTACGCAAACCGACTTGAAAGATTCTCGTACCAAGATGGGTTCTCATTTGAGTGTTCCCCATAATATATGACGTTTACGAGGGAAGAGATAACAAACCTTCTGCTGATGCTTCAAGGGGAAAGCAGTGGGATAGAGCGATTTGATCATCGCAGGGCCCTTTAGAGAGAACATAGGAGCGCTAATTGCACCTTGCGACACCACCTAGAAAGCACCAAATCAAACAGCCCGAAAGCTTTCAGAGAAGCCACCCTCAATGGCTCAATGCCATTGCCCGTATTGTTAATAGAATCATCTTTCTAAGTTATTTGAACCAGGCTTCAGTTTTTCGTCTGTTTACATGGATGTCTCTTGGATCTCAGGAAACATACCTCAACAATTACACTCGGGTCAAGTCCAACTTTCTCGCCTAGCAGTATCCCCTCGGAAAATGATGCCATCATACTACAAGATTTATTATGATCAAGTATGATCAAAACACACATAAATTCATTCTTAGAACATTGTAGATAGTTTGCTGGTACCTTCCCATGATCATGTTGACCACAAGTTTCATTGCAGCCCCATTTCCAACATCTCCAAGATAAAACTTCGACTGAAACAGCAAATTGTTCGATTTTACACTAACGGAACCTTTCGCAATATGTTGAGTAGAGAAGTGTGTACTTTGAGGGAAAAATGGTACCTTTCCCATTATGTCCAACAGCGGAGCAACCTTCTCGTACAGGGGTTCGTCGCCTGCAAATTTTAAGCAACACATTCAGTTTCTTTGGTGCCCCTTTGAATATGATAAAAGGGCATTCGAATTTTATTCCTATTTCCCAATGGAGGAATGCTTAGTTTTTGGAGACAGTCATTTCACTCGTTTTATTCTTAGAACAACAATTCCATTTTTGCAACTGAAGGATAAGAGGCATGAAATACTTTCACCTGCTGTAAGAAAAATAAGTTGTCCATCCTCTGCTGGCTTCTTGGATCCAGAAACCGGAGCCTACTCCAAAAGAGAAAATTAAATGTTGAGAAACAGATTTCTTGTGCTACTTAAACAATATAGGGTAAAATAAGATTTGAATCTCGAAAGAAATTCATTTGGTCACTAGTGCTTCACAAATATAAGACAGATTTGGGTAGGTTGCTACCTCCAAAAACAATGCTCCGGTAGCTTTGATACGTTCACCGATTAACTTAGAAGTTGCACCATCAACAGTAGAAACGTCTACATAGCTGCAAATTAAGACAAACAGGCGGATTTAAAGGCATCTATAATAATTGCTAATGAAATATCATATGTTAGGGAGAATGCAAGTAGTTCAGTCACATCAATGTGGCTATTTCATACCCTTTTCCAGGAGCCATCCCGCTTGCAGCACCATGCTTCCCACAAGCAACATCAACCTGATGGAAAGGACTAACATGTGCCTATCACAGCGAAAGCAAATTGAGCAAGAAAATTATAATGAAACATACGCACTGCACTTTCGGGATCAGCTAGCATCGCAAATGTGATATCGCAGGTTGCAGCTACTTCTTCAGGTGTTGATTTGTAGCTGCATAAATGAGAAATTGTTCCCCTTAGCAGAATTAAATTCTTTAGGACATCAGTTCAGTTATCCTTTAATTGGTTAGAAAAGGCTTTGATGATTTGATATGGTCGTACATAATTCGTTTTTATCCTTTTTGTTAAGAGCGAGTATAATAGGGAAGCTTCCCCCATTACCAATAACCATCAAGCCATGTCATGTATAGTTTGACAAGCCATCCCGATAAAAAGAGGCAAGTATTTATCCAGCCTAAATACCATAACATCATCAAGTGCCCTAATCTCATGAGTCTCTAACTCAACCAAAAATAGTTTACAACTTTATATGAATACAGAAGGTCGAAGATTCTCACAGTAATAGCTACAAGTTTGAAAATTTTAACAGCATGACCGTCGATAATTTTACAATTATATGTAAAATCAGATTTAATTAATTCATCAGTTCAAAGAATTCATCGAAGCAACTCTTCATAGAATTTGCTGAAGCATTCAGAATTTGTGGCAATTGTATTTCTCGTATTCCTTCAATTCTATTTTCATTTATGTATACTATAATAGAAAATAGAAAAGTCAATCTATTACTACCATATGCTATACTTTACAACTTACTTTGCACCAAGATTGATGAGAGGATCACATTTGTTCTTCGTCCTGTTCCACACAGTGACATCACATCTACAACACCCACATTGTGAAATACCATAAAATGTCAATAACTGGTGGTTATGAACATCTTCCAAACACAGGAATGTGTAGTAAATCAGCACACAGATGCATATCAAATGAAACTGAAAGTGAACCATGGGAAAGTTATGTGAATCCTTTTTCGGCTTACGAATCATGGAAAGCAGCCTGACAGATTAGCATGTACAATTTCACATAATTAACAAACCACTATTAGTCTTTCATGATTAAAAATCAAGTCTTCCTTGCTAATTGTTTAAATTTTTAGGTCCTTTATAAAAAATGTCATAAAACGTCCATAATCCACCCTCAATTGCAATTATGACAGAGGGGATACAAATCATTCCAAGCTCTTTCCCTCTCGCATCCTATACTGTCAATCCTTCCAAGGAAAAAACCCCGATAAACACATATTAGACAACAACAGTAGTTCTTACCCAGCCTTCATGAGATTCTGAGCCATGGGAGCGCCCATGATTCCAATGCCAAGGAAGCCAATACGCCCTTGAAAGCCATCTGCACCGACACCAGATCAAAAACACAAGCAAGCAAATTAAAATAAACCCTCATTTGGAAGCAAAAACCCCTAAAAGAGTATACAAAACACAACCACATCTTAACTGTAGATTCATCTATAAATACCTCAACAAATTAGAACCAAGGAATTCAAAAGTTAACTGCTTAAGAGCTTTGATTTTACTTCATACTTGATAGTAGTACAACAAACGACAGCCATTTTTGTGGTGTGACAAAAGTCTCCTATGGCATTTACAAGAGTGCTTACATACCACCATTTTCATGACTCCAAATAGATGCATCAAAAGGAGACACCTTAACAATCAAGACCACCACTTTATACCAATTAGATCAGATCCCAATAGAACAGCAACCTAATTTTACTAAATGTCAAATTTCCATCACACCAAGATACCGTATATTAAAAATTAGTTTAACCCACAACGCCGAGACCCCAATTTCAGCTCGAAATGGAAAGAGAGTGTAGAAACAAAAGAACCAAGAAAGTGCATATAAAAATGTGACCTTTGGGGGCAGCCATTGAAGTGATAGTCCGACTAAAGAGGCGCTTCGCAGGGACGGAAGAAAAGGGTTTGGGCTTGAAATTGGCGCCCAATTTTGGACAGAACGAAGTGCCAAACGCCGATGTGCCAAGATAGCTCAAGCCTGAATCCGAAGCGGTGAAAGCTGCCATTGGAAGCGACTTGTGGTGATTCGCCAAAATGGGATTCACTCTGAGAAAAGCCATGGCGATTGCTTGGCTATCTTGGTTCAACTGCGTCCGATACTCTGAGGAGTCTGAGCAATGGCGTTGGAAACTGCCAACTGGAGATGGGATCAGCAGAGAGTGAAGAAACGCCTCATCTGATACGGTAGTGTTTTCTGGGCTAAATTGCAGCATGTATTGCAAACTTTATAAATAATTGCACATTTGCACCTATTTTCATAAACTTTCAAAATCCACCCCTTTTTTTTAATCACGAATTTTATTCGTGTCATGATTCTCTATTCTCTATAATTTTTGGATAAAAGATAAGTTTTTCAAAAGACATAGTCACTTTATAGTTTTTTTTTTGGGAAAACCATATGGGATGGATGAATCCCAATTCGCAATCATTTCCTATTAAATATTGTCAATATACAATTGAAATGCCGTCTAATCTAGATTCGAGTATTATAAATGTCGAAACAGAGGTAAGTGGATAACCCTCTCAGCTCATGTTGTTCTAAGACTTCTATTCATGTATGCATGTCTTTCTAAACACATTTTTTGTTTTTTATTCACAAATACTGATGACTTATATGATTGATCTATGCAATGATAAAGTTGTTATAATCCACATGTTAAAATTCATCTCAATGATTGATGATACTTTTTAGTTCGGCTTATAAATTTGGGTGAACACTTGCTATACTCTAGTGGTAGATGTTAGCTAGAATATGATTCAAAATTAGGAATATGATTCAAAATTAGGAAATTAATTAGGTTAAGGTAGTGGTTTGATTAGTGGGTCAGATTGTGATCTAACGTATGTTAGTTTGTTAGAGATATTAGTGGGTTAATTAGTTATTAGATTAGAGTGGATTAGTGGGCAAAATCACACAACCGTAGAGTGGATTGATCGAGAAACTTATAGTTTTAGGGTTTCTTTAAATATGTAAGGTTGTTCATCAAATCAATTGGATTGGTGAGAATTGATCGAGAAACTTATTTCTTCCAACCGTAGAGTGGTGATGAGACCCAAGGACCAACATCGACCAAGGCTTGAGCTTTCAAACACTCTATTTGTGGGGCTAATTTTTGGAAACTGGAAAAAAAAAAGATACGTGAATGAAGATTCGCATGTCTCTCACCATTAAATCCTCTACACTCGTTCTCAATCTCACCATTAAATCTCCTACACTCGATCTCAATCATCTCGGAATCGCACTTCGATGATCTCGACCCTTTGACACATTTGCCTCTCACTAGGGTGTCACCCTCGGCCTCTCACCAAATGATTCGTTCTCGGCCTCTCGTCACCAAGAACTCGATCATTAACCCGGAATCACATGAAGTTATTAGTGGCTTAACCTTTAACTCGACTCAACTTGACCCAATTTAAAAGGAAGGTTTTACAAGCAATATATATGATGAAGATATAAGCTCCAAATATCTCTAAGCGATGTGGGATTATTAGAATAGAAAAGCTCAAGGAAAATTCGTTCAGACATGAGCTGCTGAAATGAACGTCAAATTCGAGCATCTTCGGGGGCCGATTCAGAATAAATGTGCTTCATCGGAATTTTATATAGCCCGAAAGAGCCAAAATACCACGGTGTCGCCATACTGTTTTCTCAAACGAGAGTTGATATTCGGATATTCGGCTCCCACGACAAAGCTTTAAAAGATAAATGAGTTGAGCTCATTGACCAATATGATCACACATCACCACATGAGCATGGACACGTCCGGAACTCACAAAAACATTATCATCCACGCCCAGGAAGAGCCACCTCGTCCATCGAACAAACCGTCGGCTATACCGACGAGAAGGTTGTAAGACCCGGGGTCTTAAGATGCGCCAACTCATGCCTTTCTCAGGTCCATTGTCCTCACTTGTAGTCTGAAAAGAAAGAGCTCTTGTGACATGGGTAGGGCTTGAATCACTTATAAATCACTCCGTACATCCTTATTATATCCGATGTGGGACGAAGGTGTTACAAATGCACCACCCACTCCCAAAACCCACTAAAGCTTTTTGCAAGTGGGAATAACACAATATAAACAGGAATTCGAAGCTGACAAGGGCAAATCCGTAAACATCACCTTCGATCGACAACCGAAGCGATTCGAGAAGAGTCGAGTTGCAGGAGGTGAACAAAATGAAACTTTATTGTTTTTGAACAAGAGGTGTTGCAATTCCACAAGTGTGGGGTTGATTTAGGCTGTGAGTAGGTGGCAAGGTGGCCGGAAAGATGGGACGAGCCTTGGCTAGGATTAGTGCAGAGCGGTAAAGCGAAAGGAGAAGAAAAACGAGGGGTGCGCGAAGGGGCGCGTTCCTCCCTAAATTAATCCTACCCCAAGTATATATATATATATATGGTGGGTCATGTGTATACAACCCTTATAGTGTTTTGTGTTTACAAATCTCAGCCGTAGATGGAGTGAAAATAGATGGATGAGATTAATTCCCACTATTAATTAATTAAAATATTAAAATTAGAAAAAACACTAATACGGTCTTTGGACTCGCGCGTGTACTCACTCCTACAAATCCCTTTCTTGAAAACCTACCCACTTCTCTGATCCAAATGAAGTCCATCTCCCATTGTTGATCGGAGTGTTCGTACTGCGTTGATTCTGAAGCGTTTTTTTCATTTGGAGAGCCGAAATCGGTAAGCACAATTTCTGGCGGGTTTAAGAATTTCTCCGGCGTAGGTTTTTAATTCTGAATTGATTAGAATTAGAACTTTTTAGCTTGAAATTCACGATTCTTTCTTTGATATCCATCACTTATTGTACGTGGTTGATTGGCGTGTTGGACATTCATGGAATTTACCGACTAGGTTGTTTCTTTTATGTGGTTTTGATTTATGATTTTTGTATCTGTGTTGTATTGAATCCGACAGGGGAAACGAGCGTCGTCTGAAGCAACCATAGGAGCCTAGCGGATTTTCCTGTTGATAATCGACATGGGTAAGTTCCCTTTTTGCTTGATGTGTATGTAATTGCTTGATTGAGTTGGGCTAGGGTTTGAACAATATTTTTTATTGAAGGGTATGTGAAAGGGGAATTTGATTAATATTTGCGCGCTTGAATGTGTTGGGTCAGGGATGAACGCTAATTTTCATTAGAGGGGAGTTGAAAGGGAATTTTGATGAATATTTGTTGGCTTGATATGAATATTGTGGAAATTTGAGTCACTGTTCCGAAAGAGGTCCTTTTTCATATACCGGGTGTCGTGATATGAATATTGGTGAAATGATTCTTGTCTTTGATGAATAATTGTGTTACTGTGATGAATATTTCTTAAATTTTGCCGAATATTGATGAATATTTGGGAAATTGTGATGAATATTGCTAAGGTTGGTGATAATGAATCATAAACTTTGATGAATCTTTACTGAATAATTATGTTACTGTGATGAATATTTCTTAAATTTTGCCGAATATTGATGAATAATTGGGAAATTGTGATGAATATTGCTAAGGTTGATCATAATGAATTATAAACTTTGATGAATCTTTGTTGAATAATTGTGTTACTGTGATGAATATTTCTTAAATTTTGCTGAATATTGATGAATAATTGGGAAATTGTGATGAATATTGCTAAGGCTGATGATAATGAATCATAAACTTTGATGAATCTTTGCTGAATACTATTTGCAACAGTATGACTCATATTCAGTTTTATTCAGAGATATTGTTGTAGGTATTCATGGTTTGGATGAATAACCGAGTAAATGTGATAAATATTTGATAAATTTTGCCGAATATTGATGACAACTTGGAAAATGGTGAAGATAAAAAAACTTTGATGAATCTTTGATGACAGTTTGATGAATATTTGGAAATTTGCCGCATTCAGTAAATGCTTCTTGGTAGATTTTATGACAAGTTATGTGCCTCATTAGGTCGGAAGATGATGGCTAGGAGAGGTGTACAGAAAAGCAGTGAGGGAGGGTAAGAAGCATTCTCAAACAAGGCGACTGGGAAACGTGCATTATATCCAGACCAGATTCAGAAATATTTTAAAATTAAATATTGTTGAAAGTATTCATGTTTGTGATGAATAATTGTTTCATTTTGTTGAATATTGATGAATACTTGGAATATCGTGATGAATCTTTGATTAATATTTATGAGATTGAATCAGAATCTTTGATGATTGTTTAATGAACACTTGGAAATTTGTCGCATGAAACTGGATTTGAGCAAAAAAATATTTTAAAAAATGAAAATGGTGAAAATTAGCAAATAAAAATTTCATCGCTTCCCATTATTTTCTCCCACCCAGATTTGAGCAGATAACTGGCTGATTGCAACACACGCTCTACCATTGTGAGGGTGAAGTAGTTATATATATGGTTGGGTCCCACTTTTTTAATAAAAATAAAATATTAAAATCCTTGATTAATCACAACCTTCCATCTTTATTCAATCAATGGTCATTATTTGTTAACACAAAACACATTAAGAGTTGTAAACATTTGATCCATATTCTATATATATATATATATATATATATATATATATATATATATATATATATATTATACCAGTATAATTCTCGCGCATGGTGCGTGTTTTTTATAAATAAAATCATAATAATATAACAAATTCATATAAAATAAAATAAAATATGTTTGATTCAATATTTTGATTTGAACCAATTGATTATAAAATGTATAATATACTAAAGAATTAATTATATGCTAATTTAATGTTTTAAATAGAACCAATTGATTAGAAAATTTCAAAAAACTATTTTAATTTGATGGGTTGAAAACCCTATAATCATGGCAGTAATGACATCTCATAAAAAATATTTCTCTTTTAATAGTTAAAATAGTGGAAAAACTGTAAAATATGTGGATGATGTGGTAAAAAATAATGAACTGGGGGTTATTAGTGGTTCGCACAAAGAAGGGAAAATGAGTAGATGATGTGGCATGCCTTAGGCTCCGACATGTGGATTTGAGCGCTCTCGATGTTCTTGCTTCTGGTTTTATAATTAGTATAGATATAGAAGATAGATAGATATCTATTTAATTAATCTCATCCCCAAATTCCAATTCGATACTCGCCATTGCAACGAGCGGAGAGCTCGCTCCAACTTCAAAATGTCTACTTGCCTCCCGCCCCACCAATACTCACCATTGCAACGCCGCACTCAACCGACAAGAAAGTAATCACCGTCAAGAAAGTGATCGGGGTCGCCACTCTCCTTCACCACGCCGCGACTCACCTCTACGAGGCACCATCGCTCGCCTCGCCATCAAGAAGTCCACAGACCACGCCGCAACTTACCTCTGCGGGACACCACCACTCGGGGCACCGACAAGAAAGTGATCGAGGCCGCCACTCTCCTCCACCACTCCGCGACATCACCTTTGCGGGGGACCAACACTCGCCTCCACGCGACAGCCGCTCGCCTCGTTGGCAATAAGTCAACAAACACTCTAGCTCTCCTCTACTCCGCAACTAACCTCTGTGGGGCACCACCTCTTGGGGCGACGACAAGAAAGCAACCACCGTCACGAAAGTGATCGGGGTCGCGAATCACCTCTGCGGGGGACCAGCACTCGCCTCCCCGCGACAACCGCTCGCCTCACCGGTAAAAAGTCCACAGACGCGCTGGCTCTCCTCCATGTCGTAATTTACCTCTGGTGTTGGGATTAAAAAGGTCTCACGTCGGTGGTTAGACCAAATACAACAACAAAATATAAGGGAAGATGAAGCTACTACACAATGGCTTAAACTTTTGTGTTAGAAGGGTGTATCCCGACCTCAAGCGCTTCCGATCCGTCCCTCCCTTAGTCCCTTACCCTCTTATTCATACAAGTTGAGAAGAAATCGAGTCCAGCCATGGGGTACAATCAGTTCAAGGGCCAACCATGTCTCCCTTAATTCACAATCCCCAAGCGATACGATATCAAACTCACACCGGATCTCGTTGCTTGCAAGTTCGTCGAAGATGTTTCCATCGATGTTGACATCGTTTCTCCCACAGAGTTCATCGTCCTCCACACGATCGAGCTCGATGTTCAGTCCGATTCCGTCTCCTTCGTCCCGCAATCGACTTCTCAAGTATGATCTGTTGGATTTGTGATTCTCACTGTTTTCATCAATTGATTGATTTCTTGTGGCAAGAATTGCAAGCTGCGGGTGTTGGATTCGTACAGGAGGATGAGATTTTGGTGTTGGAATTCGCAGAGGATCTCCTTAAGGGAGCTGCGGGTGTTGCTTTCGCTCAAAACCGATTTTCTATTCTCGAATATTTCCCGAAATTCCTATAGTTCTAGCTCAAATGACAAGGGTTGAGATGTCAGTATGCCACCTAAGCAAGTAAAAATGTTGATTAGGAGTAAACAAATAAATGAATAATAATAGCACCTTGGAAAGAGAACCAACTTGGGCGTTCGGATCGGAGTACATCCATCATTGACCATGAGAGCAGCGGTTTCCTCGTAAACTAGAAGTACAATCAAGCATAAGTATAAACAAATGTCTGAGATCTCTTGAATTAAAAGGATGCATCACAACAAAAGGCAATGGCGTACCTTGGATGGTTGCAGAGTCTCCTCCGATCCTAGACAAATAACTTCACCTATAAGCAGGGGCGGATCCTCTTGTATGGATGGGGATACTCAAGCATCCCTAAAAAAAATTAGTGTTAATTTCCTAATATTTTACGTCAATCATTCCCAACCCGGGAAAAAAATTACAAAAGAATTTTTTTTTACCTTTAAACATTCTCGGAATGATGAAAAATTTACCTTCAAGTATCCCCAGAATGTCGGTCCAGGATCCGTCTCTGCCTATAAGATTGTCATGTCCAACACGTACGGACCAATTCGTAGACAGCAGCCCCAACCATCCATCAGCAACAACGTACCAGGTCCAGAGACCGGCCTGCACAGCCCGTCTAATAATGGGATGTTCAAAGAGCGAACAGGGGCCCGTCTAATAATGTGTTGGCTCAGTGGTGAGTGGCCCTACTCAAATCAGTTTCCTTTTACCAACATCACCGATCTCGGGTTCGATTCTCAAGTGGTGGATGGAGTCCTTGTTTGGTTTTTTGTTTAATCTTTTAACCTTTTCTATATGGAAAACTATTGAGGCCTTCTTATTACTATTTTTAATTAATTTTGGGCTTTTCTATTAACTATTTTTATTAGTTAATTTAACACATCCTCATGTTATATTGATAAACTACATTATTTTTGGGCCTTCTTCTCAACTATTCATAATTATTTTTGGGATCTTCTTATTAGCTATTTTTATTTGTTAATTTAACACAACCTCTTATTATATTGATACAAACATAAAAAAGTAAAAATGGATAAAAATCTAATAGAATGTAGTCCTAAATTTTATTTTATACTAATTTATTAGTAAATCTTAATAAATACTCCTCCTAGTAAAATAGTTATATTTGACTTTTTCATAGAGTTTACAAAATAAAAACTCCATAAAATGTTGAGTTTTAAATTATATTTTTAATAATTTCATATATTTTTATATTTTATATAGTTTTATTCTTATTAAAAACTATATAAAAAATCAAATATTTTAAAATGGATGTAGTATTGAACAGAGCCTTCAAATTACATTGGACGGCCCTGAGGCTGCGAGTGTTTCATTAAAAAAAGATGTCTTGAAATGAAGTGACCCTGTAACAGGTTGAACACGACTCAGTAAAAACTACAACAGTAACGAGAAGATCAGGACTTTCACCATTTTATCATCCAAACGATGAGTTAAATTTGGCATTAAAGATCGGAATTTCTAATCTTTTACGTATAGTCAGTGGCGGAGCCAGGACACCCTGAAGGGGTGGGCGAGATTCAAAGAACCTAAAAGCATAAATAAAGTGTTCATACAATCGGTTTACAATCTAGTGAACTAATTAGTAAAACGAACACGATGACCTTTTGACTTAGCAAGGTCATCTATAATAGAATTTATGTCAATTTTACTAACAATCTCTCTTTCGATATAAATGATCAGGACCCTGTATACAAACATAAAATTTATATAAGAACTACCGAACAACTATTTTCAAAACTTAACGAGAACAACTCAATACAAAAGTGTGAAAGCAAGTAAGCAAGCAATAGCATTAGGACAAGAATGCAAGCAAGTATTCAATTGCATCATGCCACTGCATTCAAAAGTGAGTGCAATTTGCATCAGGCTATTGCATTCAAAAGTGAGTCCAATTGCATCAGGCCACTGCATTCAATTTGGAAGAATGCAAGCAAGCAAGTAAGCAACCGAAAGCATTGAACCAACAACATTGAACTGACAAAATGCAAGCAAGCAACCGACAATATTCAAATAGAAACTGAATTATTTACATGGTGGTGTATCTTTCAGCTGATGAGAGTTTATAGAAACTGAAATTTTGTTACATGTTTGATGAACTTCTTTACTACTGGTGAACCAATTTGATAATCCTCTTTTCAAGAATATTTAACTAGTTCTTTAGTGGGTTTACCTTCTACATTCGTTGAGTGGAAGAGTGGAAGACTAGTTTAAGATTGGACATAACTATTTATAATTGTTTTTGGGATCTTCTTGTTAGCTATTTTTATTTTTTAATTTAACAAAACCTCTTATTATATTGATACAAACATAAAAAAGTAAAAATGGCTAAAAATCTAATAGAATGTAGTCCTAAATTTTATTTTATACTAATTTATTAGTAAATCTTAATAAATACTCCTCCTAGTAAAATAGTTATATTTGACTTTTTCATAGAGTTTAAAAAATAAAAACTCCATTAAATGTTGAGTTTTAAATTATATTTTTAATAATTTCATATATTTTTATATTTTATATAGTTTTATTCTTATTAAAAACTATATAAAAAAATCAAATATTTTAAAATGGATGTAGTATTGAATAGGGCCCCAAAATACATTGGACGGCCCTGCAGAGGCTGCGAGTGTTTCATTAAAAAAAGATGTCATAAAACAAAGTGACCCTGTAACAGGTTGAACACGACTCAGTAAAAACTACAACAGTAACGAGAAGACCATGACTTTCACCATTTTATCATCCAAACGATGAGTTAAATTTGGCATTAAAGATCGGAATTTCTAATCTTCTACGTACAGTGTAGTAAAATACGGAAAATCCACAGATTCCATCAACACCAGTTGTATAAGAGCAAGTGCGACCCCAATTTGATCGAATAAGGATCAGATCACACATCAAAATGATAAATGTCGGAATAAAAACCTAAGAAGAAAGCAAGGGAGGGTCGGTTCGGATCGAGATCAAACCTTGCGTTGCGGGCGTATCTCCTAAGCAAAATTACCTAATATTTACCTAATAGTTTAATCTCAACACTTGAACCAAATCAATGGTCAATAATCACTGTTATTAAACCTAATTTAATTAATTAATAATCTAAACCTAAACGAGTGATTTTTCAGGAAACCAATCAAAACAACCATGCCTTCTCCGTTCGCAATTATCCCTTCGATCGAAATCCTCCTTCACCATTAATATTCAATTACCATCACTATCTATGTTCTCGTCATGCCGTTGTCGTTTAGTATCCAAACATCTACATTTTGCATAAGCCTACATATTAAATAGGTTTTAGTTCTAGGTTTTAAGTCAATAATCTCTAGACGAATTTAGGGGAAAAAATCAAGTTTGAAGTGCGAAATAGGCAGATAAAGGCTAACAAATATTCTAGAAAGGGAAAGGATAGAGTATGACAATTTTTCGCAAATGTAGAAAACTGTAAGACCTTACCAGCCAGAGGTAAGACCTTATCTGAAAAACAGTAACAAGTTAAGAACGAAATAGAAACACAATAAGCACGAAATAAATAAACAATAAAGATAAAGAGCGGAAAGTAAAGGACACGATACTTGTTAACGAGGTTCGGCACAATCGCCTACGTCCCCGCCTAGGGTTATCCAACCCGTAGGATTCAACAACTTTATTTCACTTTATCTTATGAGCCCTAGATACAACCTCTAGAAGACCTTCCCTCTTCTAGACTACTTTCTATCTAGCAACCCAAACACACCAGTGAAACAAAGTCCTACCGATACTGAAATATCTATACGTTTGGGTAGAGATGTACCCTTAGTATAACCCTAAATGAATTGTACGATAAAGCTCAATGTAAACCTCACAAACTCTCAAAGAAATAAAGCAATTAAATCAATGGAGAGATGCGAGATCGGTTGGTGTTGCAGGAGACGAGATAGCAGGGAGACGTTATGCGCTTGTAGTCTTGTGTGTATATACTGCAATCTTCTACTTCTCCTTATATAGTCCAGCTCCTCCGAGTTTGAAATAATTTAAACGTTTGAATCCTTGAAGAAGTTGCTTGATATACGGGGAGAACAACCGCCAATTCAAACTGCGTTCCAAAAGCTACGTAGGATTTGATTGATTTAAATGATGAAGGCAAAAAGCTTGGTCAATCCAAATCCCTACAAAATCTCAACATTCAAAATCTATATATTTGGTTAGATAAATAAAACTTAAAATACTTAAACCAAATATATATAAATATATCCACCACGTGTTCCAACAAGTCCCAAAAAAAATCAACAACAAGCTAACTATATATTTGATTAGATAAGACTTTAAAAAAGGTTAAACCAAACATATAGCTACGTAGGTTAGTAAATCAAATCTCAAAGCAAATCAACCAAAAACAAAACCTGAGCAAATAAATGGCCCATCAAAAATTAGGCCCAATAACCTATTGGTCCTTTAAAGCTGAAAGTGTAAGCTCAAGTAAAATAGGTCCATTTAACAAATAAGCCCATTTACCAAATAAGCCCTATCTAAATCCGAGCTTGTTTGTGTAACACTTTGAGTCATTCGGTAAGGTCTTGAAACGTCTTGATATTGATGGTTTGTTTTGAAACGTTTAAGGCAACCAAAGATTGGTTCAACCAAATCTCTTGAAGATCTCAACAAACCAACAACTTTTTGAATTTGAAGATTGCTTCACAAAATCCTCAAAGAGGCTTTTAGAAAGTCAACCTCAAATCTTCAATAACCAACACAAATCCTGCACAAAATCTCCACCAACTAATTAAATATAAATCACAATAAATAATCTAATTGATATTTGTATAAAATAAATACTACATTTTTTTGTCTTCCATCATATCAACAAACATATAATATAACATCAAGATAGAGTCAACAAAGTTAATTGATGTCAATTAGTATCAATGACTAGTTTGATTTATTTAACTAATCTACTATTATTAGATCGATGATGGCGAGAGGAAGGCAGCGACGAGCCTTTGATGGGCTGGATGACGAAAGTTTGCCTAATTTCGTTTCAAGGAAGAAGTTGATGATGACTGAGGTCGAAAGAGGCAGAAGAAGAGAGATTGCCCATAGATGGTTAATTCAACGACATTAGGAGGATGAATTGTGAGAATCGTCGTGTCATGAGAGCACTGAGATTTGAGCTTAAGATGGGCGGAGGGAGAAACTGAACGAAGAGAAATAGAGGTAAAGTGGAGTTTAGAGAACTCGTAGAGAAAACCCATCAAGGGGTGTAGGGATGCTTTGATTCAAACTACATAAGCAAAGAGAAAACAGACGGATGAATATATTTTTATTTGATTAATTAATTTAATTGCATTTTAATAATAGAGGTATAATTTTGACCATTGATTTGGTTTAATGGTTGAGATTTACTTATTAGACAAACTAGTATAAGGCCCGTGCCTTAGGCACGGGTATGAAATATTTTGATACTCCGACCTAACTCGACCCGGCAAATCTGAATTTTATTTTGACTGAATCTGACCCGACCCGAGCAAGCTTCACACGGAAATTTTGACCGAGTTGACCCGATCTGAATGTTATCGACCCGAACCTGATCGGATAACCCGATTCGCCAACTCTAGTGACTTAGTGGGGTTAGTAGGGTGTAATTAAGAGAAGGTTGGTGTCAAGTAGGTGTTAAGTAGTAAAAAAAATAAAGTAAGAAATGACGTGGCATGTGGATCCGAGCTCTTTCCTAAAGCCACCTAGAATTGTCCTCCTTCTGATTTTATAATTAATATATAGATGTAAGACATACTTGGAACTTTTCTTTAATTTCAAATCGGAAACGATATCTCCAGCGCTAATTTTTACTATTTCCACCACTAATCGCATGGTCTTAATCCACTTTTTCCCAGACCCACCGCATATATACATGCGGTGGGTCCGTTGACCGTATACGAACTCACCGCATACCTATGCGGTGGGTTTTTGGCTATTGGAAAGGGTTTGTAGAAGTTATTCAAGACTGTCGCCATAACCCACGGTGGGTTATGACGACGGTTTTGGACTATTATGGCGACGGTTTTGGACTGTTATGACGACGGTTTTGGACTGTTGTGGCGACGGTTTTGAACTGTTATGGCGACGGTTTTGGGCTGTATGGTGACGGTTCAAACCCACCGTATACCTATGCGGTGGGTTATGGCGACGGTTTTGAACCGTTATGGCGACGGTTTTTGGCATGTGTACTTCTCGACCCACCGTATACATATGCGGTGGGATCGTTGACTGTCATTAAACCCACCGCATATCTATGCGGTGATTAGCGGTGAAAATAGTAAAAATTAGCGGTGAAGATATCATCACCCATTTCAAATATAGTTACTTTTTGGCATATCGATGTCTTTACTCTTTACTATATTTTTCTTATTAAATTCATATGATTTTATGATCCACTAATCCCATCATTCAATTGAATCCATAGTAACCTTCCATCCTATAATCCCGGTTCTATTTTTGTGTTGCATTTAGCCATTTGCAAACATCAATGTGAGTGGCTCAGCGAATGGGCAAAGTAAACACAACGATGGTTCCAACTGCTTCCAAACTATACACTGGTATGTTTGCCTTTGTTTTCTTCTGGTTCTCCCCCCCCCCCCCCCCTATACACTGGTTCTCCCCCGCCTAGGGTTATCCAACCCGTAGGATTCAACAACTTTATTTCACTTTATCTTATGAGCCCTAGATACAACCTCTAGAAGACCTTCCCTCTTCTAGACTACTTTCTATCTAGCAACCCAAACACACCAGTGAAACAAAGTCCTACCGATACTGAAATATCTATACGTTTGGGTAGAGATGTACCCTTAGTATAACCCTAAATGAATTGTACGATAAAGCTCAATGTAAACCTCACAAACTCTCAAAGAAATAAAGCAATTAAATCAATGGAGAGATGCGAGATCGGTTGGTGTTGCAGGAGACGAGATAGCAGGGAGACGTTATGCGCTTGTAGTCTTGTGTGTATATACTGCAATCTTCTACTTCTCCTTATATAGTCCAGCTCCTCCGAGTTTGAAATAATTTAAACGTTTGAATCCTTGAAGAAGTTGCTTGATATACGGGGAGAACAACCGCCAATTCAAACTGCGTTCCAAAAGCTACGTAGGATTTGATTGATTTAAATGATGAAGGCAAAAAGCTTGGTCAATCCAAATCCCTACAAAATCTCAACATTCAAAATCTATATATTTGGTTAGATAAATAAAACTTAAAATACTTAAACCAAATATATATAAATATATCCACCACGTGTTCCAACAAGTCCCAAAAAAAATCAACAACAAGCTAACTATATATTTGATTAGATAAGACTTTAAAAAAGGTTAAACCAAACATATAGCTACGTAGGTTAGTAAATCAAATCTCAAAGCAAATCAACCAAAAACAAAACCTGAGCAAATAAATGGCCCATCAAAAATTAGGCCCAATAACCTATTGGTCCTTTAAAGCTGAAAGTGTAAGCTCAAGTAAAATAGGTCCATTTAACAAATAAGCCCATTTACCAAATAAGCCCTATCTAAATCCGAGCTTGTTTGTGTAACACTTTGAGTCATTCGGTAAGGTCTTGAAACGTCTTGATATTGATGGTTTGTTTTGAAACGTTTAAGGCAACCAAAGATTGGTTCAACCAAATCTCTTGAAGATCTCAACAAACCAACAACTTTTTGAATTTGAAGATTGCTTCACAAAATCCTCAAAGAGGCTTTTAGAAAGTCAACCTCAAATCTTCAATAACCAACACAAATCCTGCACAAAATCTCCACCAACTAATTAAATATAAATCACAATAAATAATCTAATTGATATTTGTATAAAATAAATACTACATTTTTTTGTCTTCCATCATATCAACAAACATATAATATAACATCAAGATAGAGTCAACAAAGTTAATTGATGTCAATTAGTATCAATGACTAGTTTGATTTATTTAACTAATCTACTATTATTAGATCGATGATGGCGAGAGGAAGGCAGCGACGAGCCTTTGATGGGCTGGATGACGAAAGTTTGCCTAATTTCGTTTCAAGGAAGAAGTTGATGATGACTGAGGTCGAAAGAGGCAGAAGAAGAGAGATTGCCCATAGATGGTTAATTCAACGACATTAGGAGGATGAATTGTGAGAATCGTCGTGTCATGAGAGCACTGAGATTTGAGCTTAAGATGGGCGGAGGGAGAAACTGAACGAAGAGAAATAGAGGTAAAGTGGAGTTTAGAGAACTCGTAGAGAAAACCCATCAAGGGGTGTAGGGATGCTTTGATTCAAACTACATAAGCAAAGAGAAAACAGACGGATGAATATATTTTTATTTGATTAATTAATTTAATTGCATTTTAATAATAGAGGTATAATTTTGACCATTGATTTGGTTTAATGGTTGAGATTTACTTATTAGACAAACTAGTATAAGGCCCGTGCCTTAGGCACGGGTATGAAATATTTTGATACTCCGACCTAACTCGACCCGGCAAATCTGAATTTTATTTTGACTGAATCTGACCCGACCCGAGCAAGCTTCACACGGAAATTTTGACCGAGTTGACCCGATCTGAATGTTATCGACCCGAACCTGATCGGATAACCCGATTCGCCAACTCTAGTGACTTAGTGGGGTTAGTAGGGTGTAATTAAGAGAAGGTTGGTGTCAAGTAGGTGTTAAGTAGTAAAAAAAATAAAGTAAGAAATGACGTGGCATGTGGATCCGAGCTCTTTCCTAAAGCCACCTAGAATTGTCCTCCTTCTGATTTTATAATTAATATATAGATGTAAGACATACTTGGAACTTTTCTTTAATTTCAAATCGGAAACGATATCTCCAGCGCTAATTTTTACTATTTCCACCACTAATCGCATGGTCTTAATCCACTTTTTCCCAGACCCACCGCATATATACATGCGGTGGGTCCGTTGACCGTATACGAACTCACCGCATACCTATGCGGTGGGTTTTTGGCTATTGGAAAGGGTTTGTAGAAGTTATTCAAGACTGTCGCCATAACCCACGGTGGGTTATGACGACGGTTTTGGACTATTATGGCGACGGTTTTGGACTGTTATGACGACGGTTTTGGACTGTTGTGGCGACGGTTTTGAACTGTTATGGCGACGGTTTTGGGCTGTATGGTGACGGTTCAAACCCACCGTATACCTATGCGGTGGGTTATGGTGACGGTTTTGAACCGTTATGGCGACGGTTTTTGGCATGTGTACTTCTCGACCCACCGTATACATATGCGGTGGGATCGTTGACTGTCATTAAACCCACCGCATATCTATGCGGTGATTAGCGGTGAAAATAGTAAAAATTAGCGGTGAAGATATCATCACCCATTTCAAATATAGTTACTTTTTGGCATATCGATGTCTTTACTCTTTACTATATTTTTCTTATTAAATTCATATGATTTTATGATCCACTAATCCCATCATTCAATTGAATCCATAGTAACCTTCCATCCTATAATCCCGGTTCTATTTTTGTGTTGCATTTAGCCATTTGCAAACATCAATGTGAGTGGCTCAGCGAATGGGCAAAGTAAACACAACGATGGTTCCAACTGCTTCCAAACTATACACTGGTATGTTTGCCTTTGTTTTCTTCTGGTTCTCCCCCCCCCCCCCCTATACATGATACAGCCTATGTCCGACATGTTGGAAGACTTGAAAGAGGATGCAGTATCTATAAGCTCAGAGGAAGTTTTACCTTGTGAGTTGCATCCTTAAATGAACACTACAATGATGGATGATCAATACAAATCTGAAAACGTCGAAGGTATTGGCTGGATGCAAAGCGTTGGGAGAGCTCTGTGATATCCGAGTTTCCAACTCAGTCGCTCTACTCAAACGCTGCTTCTGTCACACCATTTTAGACAAGAAAATGTTAATATGACAGGATAAATGGACACTTCAGTACATCTTAGCAAATTCTCTCTTATGAAATACCCCAATTACGTTCGGATACCATAAAGTTTTTTTGTTTTTACCAATATACAACTTCGAGATAGTGACCTCTTGACTATTTGCATTGGTTTAACCACTGAAGGAAGTTTGCTTAGCGGGAACAGAGGTACTTCAAGAATAATATCAAATTTAGAAATCTTAATAGATGGATTGAAAAAGTACATCAGTAAAATACTAAATAGTGTGACAGTTGAACAGAAATAGTTCATGTGATCGAAGATACTCCGTAGTTTGAGTTTCAGCAAAACTTACTCTTACAACAAAGCATGAATGAGATTCATCATCTACACCCTGATCATGATAACCAAATGAATCATGATATGTATCCACCTGAGGATCGTGGTAATCACTCTGAATATCATCTACTGACATGATCCAGACAACTGTTCGTCCCAACAAAAATTGCAACAACGTAAGAAACGTACATCACTATTATAGATTTCAGACTAAAGGTGTAAAATAAGGGTCCAAAACATTACTCCCTCCGGTCAAATATGTATGATGTTTTAAGGGTCTAATTTTGATCAAATTTGTAAGAAGTTTTACAAAAGTGCAGTACTAGTGTGTGGCCAAGACAACATCAAGTTGTCAAATCTTGTAATTAGCTCAATTACCTATGAGTTTTATCCCTTTTTTTAATTTTAATTTGAAAAAAATCTTAATTATCAACCACAAAATGAGCTTGTTCTCTCGTTACATTGTTCAAAGTAATGTAAATATTAATCATTGTACTATTTTCCTTAATTAATGTGCCTCACTCTAAAACTTCATATATAAATGATCGGAGGGAGTAGTGTTCACTGTCTGGTCTTCTCCAGATTCATCCTTTGGCATGAGAAGCAAAGAGAGAGTTTGATACAAACCTCTTCAAGGGTCAGTTTTTAAGAATATTGAGACCACTCTGATGGAAAGATTTTTCTGACACACCCTGCAAGTTGTTTCGTCCAAAATAGACATTCGTTACAAAGAACCCAGGGTATGAACAAAATGATCAGCTAAAAGGAATCATGATAATTTCTTTCATGGCTCACAATCTCTATAATATAAGATGATGACGTCATTATTTCAAAACTAAATAAAAATTCAGTGAGACACCCTTTATTTTGATCCTTTCCGTATTACTTTTTTGGCTAATTTCATCTACCAGAGATGAGGGAAAAACAATTTGAAAGGCAACCCTTAATACGATAAGAGATCATTATATAGGACAAAGAATCCAAACTGAATCTGTTGGAAAATCAGTTCTTCATCTATTGAAATTACTCTATCAAACAAATCTGGTGGAAGGCAAACACTTGGAACTTGGAAGGCATTAAAAAAAACACTTGGAAGACAAACCAATTTGAAAAATCAGCTCTCAGTGACATTTAAAAGTTAAACACATGGAAGATAAAAATAATTAAAAAATTAAAATCCAAGCAAATGGAAGAACAAATTAAAATCCAAGCAAATGGAAGAACAAATTAAAATGCAAGTTGCTAGTTGTTCAACTGCCCCCCCCAAAAGCCCCTAAATGCCTATGCCAAACACAATGTGCTTACTTTTTAACCTGCCAACC
Organism: Persicaria tinctoria; assembly: GCA_037127255.1. Lineage (NCBI taxonomy): Eukaryota > Viridiplantae > Streptophyta > Magnoliopsida > Caryophyllales > Polygonaceae > Persicaria > Persicaria tinctoria. Next base: position 9,431,990 of record JBANSL010000013.1, on the reverse strand, counting down.
AGCAAAGAATTGTTCTATCAAGTTAAACACACAAAACTTGGTGTTAAGTACAAAGAAGTTTCATGTCGTACTTACTGATTTCATAGATGCCCCACAAATTGCAACAGCTGTACCCAAATATTTTGCCTTATTGGCATATTTTCTTAGATCAAGCTTCTCTGTCCTAATCAATCACATTAAGACATGAACCAAATCACCTATCAACAATTGCCAAATACAAGGCTTAAAGCATCGATTTCAACTCGGTAAGATACTCTGTAGTTCGGACAAGCAGCAATCATGAAAGTATAACCTTTAACCAATTTTTAAATATATATATTTGCCTTGGACACGGGTATTTGTTTAAAATTTTGAGTTACATTCTAAATTTCTAATGTAAGTATTTTTGAAGTAATCATGTGCTTACCCTCGACATATTTTTCCCCTTCCATTCTTCCAAGTTTTTCCTTTCCATATTCTAAATAACCAGAAAATAATTTTTAAAATCACCAATCATGAAAGTATAACCTCTAACCAATTTATATATATATATATATATATATATATATATATATATATATATATATATATATATATATATATATATTTGCCTTTCTGGATTTAAAATAGTGTATGCAGTTGTGCAAACTTGTGATAGCTGGAAAGAACCATAATAAGAGAGTTCATATGCACAACATTTTTCAATAAGGATAAATCGAATGAGGGGCAACTACTACACACCCAACACATACCATTCCAAAAAAAATGCTACCTTGAATGATGAGTATTGGAGTATTGCTGCCAAAAGTAGATTTACAGCTTCAAACCTCTATAAAATAGGAAAAAGAGTTATTTTATAAAACAGAAACGTAGTAATGAACTATTAGTAACATCGAAATGAACCTGAATGGCGGATGTCCCGAGAAGTATCAATGGCAAACGAAGGAAAACCTTTACATTTTACATCCTTTGTCTTGCTACTTAATTCCTTCAGAGTGATTATGTCATTCAATATATATCTGACATAAGAAAAACACCTTCAACAAAGACATCCAAATATCCAATAGTACAAACATTTCAATAATTTGCAGGTACATGATTTTACCTCTCATCTTCTGATGATGACTTTGATCCCGACTCATCATCATTGCTTGTTGATCTATTAAAAAGAAATTCAGGTATCACAAGATTTATATATATTCAAAATGTCAATCAATATGAGATCATACAACCATTTTAGGTAGAAAAAGCTAAAATCTGCTATTGGGCAAGAGGAATAATATTTTGATCATACTTGAAGAATAAATGAAAAATTGCATAATCAAAAATCAAAATATTTCGTACCCGTATAAAGGAAAAATTGCTTTTTGAAAAGAATATTTACAAATGAAAATTAAAAAATGAATTAAATAATTAACCCCTAACAGAAGAAGAAGAAGCAAGAACAACCATAACTTAACGTATTCAAAGCAACTTTTCCTTTCAGATATACAACCCAGATAGTAAGAATGGGGGCGGCGCCATCCACCACATGTAACTTGCACGACCTGTACCAAATATGCATTCTTTAGGTGCTGAAATTTAATGCATGAATGGAGAAGGGGAAGGATGGGATACCTTTGCTTCTGTCAGCAAATTCTACACCAGAAAATCTGCTGCTGAGAAACCAACAACATAGTTTCTATCAGCTGAATCAAGACAACTACAGTTGGTATAGATAGATTCGACCGGACTTAGTTCTTTGACTTGCTTCATTCCCACAAATTCTAAGATTTGTTGATATTGGTCATATTCAATATAGCAGGTGCATCCATCATCCCCGGTCTAATAAAACACGTAAAATAACAAAATCAAAAGATGGGTGTATATGACTTAACAATATTATAAACAAAAAGTTTGTCAGAAGGCACTTAGAATATATGTGATAGAAAATTGTGGGATACATGTGATGCGAGGGAGATCAAGTTGCACCGTTTATTAAGAATTTTTTGGTGCATTAAAGGTAAAAAATTCACCAAAAAAATAAATAAACGATTATTGCTATCCACCGGATGGATTATTGCTATATTTAGCTTAGATTTACCCTTTGCCTCCGTTGAGACTATACACTCTCCAGTCACCGGATCACACAATGTATCCATTAGTGTGCTATACAAACTTTCAGCAGCATGGAAGATCCTACAGTATGCATCTACCTCTGCAATATCCCCAGGAATAGGTCCAATCTAGCGCAGTATTGATGCATCAAGAGAATCCAAGGTATACAAAACACCCAAAAAAAAAAGTAATGTTCTATCAGTAGCAACTCAACCAAGCAATTCATGAATATTGAAGATTGATTTTTGAGACAAAAGCTAACTTAATCACTCCCCTTTTTCTTTTCAAGCAACCCCAAATTTTAGGCGGAAACCCCCCAATTTTGCATCAGCGCAGGCGGAAACCCCCAATGTTGATACCAAAATTAGACAAAAAGGGAGAAGAAGAAAGGAAGAGGGACGACGTGTTCAATGGAGGCCAAATTACCATTTGATGGTTGGATTGATTTTGGGCAAAATGAAAAGAATCAACAAATCACAAAATCACAAAACAAAAAGAATCAATAAATTCCAACCAAATCAATATTCAAGATCGCATCGAATAATTACAAAGAGCAACAAATAATGGAAGGAAATTACTAATCAAACATTTGAAGAACACAATCTGACCTTAATTCCTTCTTGGAAAGGGAACCAGCATCGGTTTTATCCCTTTGGGGAACGGAATTGGAGTCGTCATCCTTCGAATCGGAGGAAACCTTGTCAACTGGAGGAGGAGGAAGACCAAGGGGAGTAGACAGTGAAGTTCTCGATCTCCGAACAGCACCCTCCTTGACGTTCTCGACCTCGCCGATCCATGGCCTCCAATCGTTCGATTGAGAGAAGGGGTTCTGACTTCTGAGCAACGACGAACTTAATATGATGTTGCCCCTTCGGCATCTCCTCCGGCAAAAAATAATACCGATCTGAAAATAATAAAGACCGAAAACAGACTTGAAGGAGTTGGGCGATTGAGAGTTGCCTGCGGTTACTATGGAGGAAGAAGCGGAGAACGTGGGAACGTGGAGATCCAGAGTGTAAAACAAACCCTGCCACATAATTGTCACATAGATGCCACATATGGATGTAGAAGTGAGAACGCTCGTCCTGTTGACATCTGGATTTGAGCCCTTAGGTGAAGCCACGTAGGAGAAGATTGCTTCTGCTTTTAGGTTTGTATAGATATTAGGTAATTTTGCTTAGGAGAGGATCTAGATTCATCTGCTTCCGAGTATCCGATAGATCATTAGTTTTTTTTTATAAAAAAAAAATACTAGTAGATAAGATTATGCTAGATAGATAGATAGATAGAATGATAGGGCTTCAATTTAGGCTAACATAGATAGATTGATAGAATTAAAAAAAAAATAGTAATTAAATGGGAATATGCATGCTAATTGATTGAGGACTTTGAAAATAGATATAGATAGATACGAATATACGATATATACGTACTGTGGAGTAGTCGATCGATAAGATTTATATATAAACTAGTACGATATAGATAGTAAGTCCCGTCTCATGTACGGTGAATATGGTAATACAGTATTATAAATAATTTATAAAGATTCCAATAAATAAAAAAATATATATAAATAATTTTTTTCACCAAAAAATAATATAGATATTGGTAAAATTATTTCGACTTATTATATATAATCTAAATATCTTTTATTTAGACCCTCTCAAAATATATATAAAATTCACATTTATAAGATAAAAGTTTTTTTCTTGATCTATCGTTAATTAACTCTCATGTAATTTCATCGACGACTGATTTTTTAAAATATTTTAATAATTTTTTTTATTAAATACGTGGTATATATAAAATTATTAAATAATTAATTTCGATGTGAATAATTAATTCTTTCCATTAAAAACAACCTAGATATAAATAAAATAATACCTATCAAATACCACATATTTATCTATTAATATTTTTGGTAAGCATGACTATTAAATACTTTTGATTTATATTGTTATCAATTAATCAGTTAACTAATATATATATATATATATATATTGTGATTTATAATAAGTTTTTATAAAGTACGATAATATATTATTTTTATAATATTTTTTATATAAAATCAACCAAAACATCCCACATAGAACGTTCTATATCGGTTTTAGTAGAGTGTCTAACAACAAATACCGTCAGAGTAGAGAGAGGGTTTTATTACCCCTTGGCACCCTATTCCAAATGTAAGGGCCTAAGGGGAAAATGCTTAATATTCAAACACAATTGCTTTATTATAGGCAATTGAAAAAGTTATTGCTTTATTATAGGCAATTGAAAAAGTTAAAATTATTTACTCGATTATAAGATATTCTTCTTTTATAAGATATTTCATCTATCCAATTATATAAGTTAGTGGTAAAATAAAATAATTATTTAATCATTTTTATTATATTTAGTTAGAATTATTTAATTATTTTTATTATATTTCCTTTTTGACAGGAGAAAGCTTTGCGAGATGCACTCTCGTGCCGCCACGTAGGCAGATTCACTCACGTGCCGCCACGCAGGCAGGGCCGGCTGGTGGGGCGGCTCATGCGGTGTGTTCGCACAGGGCCCAAATTTGTTGGGGGCCCAATACATTTAAAGTCGGTATATATATAAAACGTTGTGAGTGAAACATGTAAAACAATGTGGTGCAGTGGCATATGTTTTGCCTGTGAATGCAATGGATCCGTGTTCGAATCCTTGGAAATTTGAAATACCACATGCCGTGTACTATTGTTTGTTGGACCCACTCTCTAGTATCTTAATTTTTTTTCTTTAATTACTTACATTTAATTATTGTGTGACTACTCAATATAATAAGGGATAACATTAAAAAAAAGTAATATAATTGATATTTACATAATTTTTAACTTTTAAAAAGAGTAATAAAATAACTAAATTTTAATATGTTGAGAGTATGTTATTTCTTTAATTATTCTTTTGAAAAAAGTCATATAGTGACACTAAAAATTAAGAAGAATATACATATAAGTATATAACATTGTTTTCATATAAATAAACGATAAATAGTTCTTTTCTCATAACATCATTTATATCATATACAATAAATAGATGTAATTCACTACTAAAATAAATATAATTATGATAGTAATAAGGGGAAAAAAAATAAAAATAAAAGGGCCTAATTCTAATTACCGCACCGGGTCTCCGAAAACATCGGGACGGCCCTGCACGCAGGCACCAATGCATCGATTTTAGTATATGTATATAGATATGGATCCTTGTTGACATCCCCAGCCAAACCCATTCAAAACAAGAAAAGAAAAGGTTGAATCTAAAAACTCCAAATTAAAAAGAAGAGAGTGAATAAATTGGAATTATTAATTAATTAAAGCAGCATAGCAAGTTAGCAACGGAATTAGGAAGAGGATGAGAAAGAGAAAGGGTGCAGGTGGGCGTGTGCACCTCCCTCGGGAGATAATGATGGATATTCTCCTACCTACGGCTCCCATTCGATTCCATTCTAAGATGTAAACAGGTGTCAAAGGAATGGAAGCATATGATCAACGATCCCATGTTTTACAAACTTTACCGGGATAACGATTCGATGGCCTTATTCCTAAATCCTAAACAAACAGCATGTGTACTGCCTACGCATAAGGCACCAGGCACGACAAGAAGAAGCTCACCCATGCCCAACTCGACGATTCCATTCTAAGATGTAAACATCTTGGTCAAACGATGATCTCTTCCTCTTCTAGAGCATGATAACTCTTATTCTGTATCTCATTCAGTTTCTCCTGATCGAATTAGCAACTGATCATGTTGTGATGAATCATGTCTTCAACTAAGAGATCATCAAAAGAGTAAGGAAACCTCATTCATAGATAAAAAAGTTGAGCACAGTTGATTAGGTATGAGAAACCTCAAAATATCCTACTTGGTCTTCATACAAAATAATTGTGCATCTGTATAGACTGAATTCCATCAATCGAGTACATGACAAAAAGGTACAAGTTCAAGTTACCCATCCCAACCCTAACCCTTCATATTGCCAATAAAATCCAAAAAATGCCTTACTTTTTTTTAAAAAAAAACAAACAAAATCAATAGTCATCCTTAATTACTTTCAGGCATTGTTATGTGCATTTCAGGTGCAACCCACTAATGTATGAATAAAAAGATTAGCTGACGTGCAAACAAATTCCTCTTAGTTAGCAAAGTGAGCTTCAAATGTGATAACTTTGCAATCCTAAAGCTATATAGTATCAGTATGGCAAAACTGTACACACGCTTGAGGAAACATCATGAATTACATTCTTTATGCAATAACCGAGGTATGACAGTCACCTCAAAAAAGACTGAAAAGGATGCGCCAAAGGAACTGGTTCCATACCTCATTCCAGAACCTGTAAAAACCCATCCATTGATCCATATTTATAACCTTGTAATCAGTTTGTACCTGCGATTAAGACAAATCCCCTTTTCTAAGTTACCATAATAAACCTCTAAATTACCATAATAACATGCTTGCTGTAAAAATTTCATTTGTCTTAGTTTCCCTTATATGAGATGAAAATTAAATGACTCATTCCAAATCTCAAACACCAACAAGCGTTTATACCAAATGCAACTTTGCTTCCAATTCAGAACTTTGCTTCCAATTTTTTATGCCCCTCCAAAGCATTGCAGTTGCAAGGGAAAATCCATAGATATTTCATACCGAAAGTATAAAGCATCTCAAAACCCCACATGGCCAATGACTTTTCCGTTAAAAATTTGCTTATCATCAACTCATCAATAGTGGATTAACTTAAAGCACTATCATTGCCATTGCAATGCTGACAACCAAAGTGGACATCAATAGTGAGCTCCTCGGTATCTTATCTTGCTCTGAGATGATTCCCCATCCTCATAGGTCAATTTCATGTCCGTGGCTCATGCAGTTGAGATCTTGACACCATTGATGCAAGGGACTCATATGAATGAGCTTTCTCAGCATAATACTGTCATCTATTACACTATATTGAAAATGAATGCTGAACAATAGGCTGCACAAACCAAGACAGCACAATAGTTATTGCGTAAGATTTGCTTTTATTCAGCACTTGTAGCAAAAATTATTCCATCAGAAAACCATTTTGCGTGGATCAGATATGAACATAAAATGGTACACTAGGCATGAAAATACAAACACAGTTCCTTTATAAAAATAACGTTCATCTGGGTGTCATATAGCTAAACAAAATTTCAGATTTCAGACCATAAACCGAACTTCCAAAGATATACTAAAGAATCAAACAGAGATCCTTGATGAATAAGAAAAATGGATGACACATGTTTTATGGGATTTCCAACATAAAGGGAAATGCACGCAGGAGTATGGCTTACAGATGGAACGCACTGACGAGTTCTATGGCCAACTATGGTGAAGACTGAAGCCATCTCCAGCATATCCCTGTGCTGCAGTAAAAAGGAGTGATGGATAAATTTCAAAGCAACCAGAGGTGTAAAAGGCACAAGGAAACAAGAATTCCATTACCAATTCTTTGTCGTTTTCAATCACTAGTTGCTATTCCCATGCTTCGCACGTGAACTGTCGATTATTTTTTGCTTATCAAGTTATGCCTCAGCAGTAGTTAATCTCTAAGAACAAATGAAGCCAAACTAATGAGAGATACTTATCACAGTGAAGTCCTCTGGATAGCTACATATTTGGGTGATTGAACATGAGGATTGAAACTGAAATTCTCACGCTTGTACAACCAATATTGATTTAGTATACAAAGTTGCACTAGAGGAGAGGTATTTGCCCCATAAAAGGAAGTCTTTTTTACTCTCCATAGTCATCTTCATCTTCTTCAAACTACTCTTCTTCATCCTCATCTTCTCCAACCTGTTCAATTTCTTCTTCAACATCTTTTTCGCCTACTATGAACCCTCCAAGGGTTTCATCACCCTCTTCATCTGCCCTGTCCTCTTCCTCATAGCCTTTTCGACTACCTGAATCTTTTGTAGGTCTGCCTTTTGTAAGGTCCTTTGATCTAGTTTTATATTTAGGTGCATGAGGCTTTTTCGCCTTAGCAAGCACCTCTTCGTCTTTGCTGTCACCAGTCCACTCTTCATCGTCTTCTTCTTTGTCAGCTTTCTTCCTCTTCCTTCTCGAATGCTTCTTGCCTTTATCATAAGAGTCATCTTCATCATCGGTACTGTCTTGTCGACGGTCCTCAAGAAACCAATTCCAGCTCTTCGCATCACGAATCATCCCCTTTGGATAGCCGTCAAACTCATGTCCAATGACAAGAAAGCCAAACTCTATAGTTCATGTACAGAAAGAAAATGTCAATGATAATAGCCCAGTGGAGCCAATATGGATTGCAAACATGATACAGCCAGAAATTTCAAGTATAGTTCAAAATTTCAAATATATTACCCACTTCAAGTGCTCTACTAAGCCATATGTTACCTAGGAAACTCATAAACACGGAAACATCGACAAGGATATGTATCCTTAGATAATGGTAAGTGGTAACTATAGTGAGGATTGACATCCCCGTCCAGTGTCCATATAGTCTCCACTTCCCATTTCGATGTCCGTTTCAGAGTAACTTAAAAGGAAGACATTCAACATACAAATTAATCTGCATCTAAGGCAATTACCAAACATTTCAAAATCAGCACTTCATGTATGCATACTGAACAAGTTCCATAGCAGGCATTGATGATGAATTCCATACTAACATTTTAAATTGTAGACTGAAATAGCTCAACTTCAATGGGGTTAATCATAATGGCTATGATTACAACAATAATACAATATCAACCATGAAAACAGCATTTCTGTTGCATTCGTCGGAAGATAAATTAGGGGGAAAACAAACCTTTAACAGGGTCAATCGTGGAGACATCAATTGAGTCAACCCCTAAATCCGATTCCTGCCCATTTCCAATCGAGCCAGATTCAGAAGAAACCTCCAACTCCAACGCATCCCCCATTTCCCCAATTTTTATCTCATTATCGTCCACCTGCTTCAACGAAAACCAAACGGGATTGTTACAAGAAACACAGAACAAGTCGCCGGGGCGCAGTTGACCTCTCTCGAATCTCCTGAAGACCCTGATTTCACCCCGCTCTGGGGCGCGCACCCAGATTGGGTTCTTTCCGACTACCTCGAATGAAACCCTAGGGGCCGTTTGGCTGGAGGAATGGTCCTGTTGGGAGGTGAATTCGAATAAGACGTGGCGGCGGGAAACGGTTCGGTCGTTTGTGTTGAAACCCTTGCCTCTACCGAACTCGGCCTCTGAACCTTCCCTGAGGTGGGTTGTTGACCCGTCTTCGCCTTCGATTTCCATGGCTGATGTTAGTGGTTCAGTGTGTGTTTCCCACCGAGAATGCAAACGGTGCGAAAGATCAAAGAAGGTGGTTTCCGTTTCCATTTCTCTTTCTCTCTCCCTCCTTTCTATTTTTTTCCAAGTTGAGCTTACAATTACATGTCTTAGAGAGCATCTTCCCCGTAAGCCATCCCTACAATATCCCTATAAAAGCATTGTTTGTGCAAAAGCTATTGCCACGTGTCAAGGCAAGATTTTCCCTTTTTTTTGAAGCGGTTTTTTTTTTGCACCTCCTCTTATTCACTCTAGAAACGGTTCGCAATCGGTTTAGGATGAGGTGCGGAGGCAGAAGGAGCGAAGGCTCGAAGGCGAACTCCACAGCAGCCAGCAACTTCCGATCGCCAGGGCTGAGTCGCAGGTTTCCGATGGCCAGGGTTGCGGGATGCCTGAGAGGCTGAGACGCCTGACCGCCGTATTCAAGCAGCAGCAGATGTCGTCGGGAGAAGCTCCGATGTGCTGTCTCAAACACGCTATCTCGCTTCTAGCTCCCGGGTTCGTGAGCGGTGTCGTCGGGAGGAGCTTCGATGGTTGAGGGTGAGGCTCGGCTTCGAGAGAGAACGTGAAGTAGGAAGGACGAAGAGGGCTCAGCAACTATGGCGAGAGGCTCCGATGGTTTCCGCCATTTTCTCCTCTTTACCCCTCCCTTCTTCTTTCTATCCTGAACGCTGACGATTGAAGACGGTTTTTCTCACAGACGGTTCCTTCCAGGTTCATACTTCGCTCTTCGCCATCTTCTCTCTCCCCTTTCTCCTCCAATTTCATGCAGAGGGAAGTCATGGAACGCGGAGTCGGTTCAACAGCCACCGCCCTGGACGCCGATTTGGGTTGGAACAGAGAACGAGGAGTTCAACACCAAAATTGCTGGTGAGGTTCGCAGCCAGGCACTTGCTGCCCTTTGAATTTGTATGTTCCTTAATGGCCTTTCAGATTCAATTTTGGGTTGATTCTGATGATTTGTAATTTGGGGCTCTTGAATTAGGACAGTTGACGGAGGAAGCGGGTAAATTTAACCCTGAAATTTGCCCTTGATTTGAAGATGTCGAGAGTTCTTGGGATTTTTTCGTTTGGGGACAACCGGAAAAGGATGCCAGAAGTTCCCATTCTGAGCGGGGGAAGGAGCGGAACGCAGCCAGGCTCAGCACAGCCCTGCACACGTCGTTACTTCCTCAGAAGCGAGTACCGTCTCGGTTGTTTCCATTAGGTAAGTCCCGACCTTTCCCCAAATTTTTAGTCCTCAATTTCCTTTTGCAATTGGTAAATTTTGGGGCTTTTGAAGCAATTGCAATGCTTCGTCTCCTCATCCGATTCACCCTCCAAATTCCTTTCAATATCACTTACAACATCAGGTCAGTTTCACTTACTCTTCCCCTTTCCTTCAGTTTTCCTTGTACTGTGTATTAGGTTTCTAAATGAATCGGAATGTCGAACTGAAAAATACTAATTGATTTATCAATAGATCGTAATGAGCTTATTCGTATCATTTCTCAGCAAAATTAAGTTCAAACTCTCATCTTCCTTTCATAGATTCAGTTCAGCGTGAAACTAAGCCTTTTAATCTCTGTAGTATAAGAATTAGTTTCATTTAGATTGTTTTTCATTTTGCCTAGGACAGGTTTTGGTTATAATTGAATGGCTAATTTGTTTTATTGGAATACTCTTCTTACCAAGCTTATTAAAATCTCGATCCGGATCTAAGAATGATTCTATGATCGGAATATAGCAGGACAATCCGAATCGGAGGTAGAATCTTAACGTGATTTAGATAAAATTAATAGAATCTTGTGTATGATCCTAATCCTAATATATGATTTTACAAACGATCCTAAAAAAAGTGTCTACAATTGAATTTTGTTTGAAGTAGAATTGTGGTATGATATTTTGGATGCTGAAAATGCCAGGAGTTCTTGTGACATTGTGTTTAATGTAGAGCGTAGCTCTGACCGAACTGAGTTTTTGAAGCTATGCAAGAGGATTGAGTACACAATTAGAGCTTGGTATTTACAATTCGAGAATCTAATGGTACCTTCATGTTTGCACTTTTGTAAATGATTCTTTGGTTTTTAGATAGGTGCTAACAAGCTAAGTAGACACAATGTTTGACTACTTATAAAATCATTTCCTCGTGATGATAGTAATTATACGCCTTCTTTGATCCCGCCATTGGAGCATCAGAAGTTATCTGCAACTGAAATTGATATTCTTGCGCAGAATTTTCTTTCTTACTTATTTCCGGTACATTATCGCATTGTTTCTGTTCTTGCCATAAGTTATCACATCCTTCTAAATATGACCTTTTGATCCCAACCTTTACATATTGTTTTGGATAGAAAAGGATTTGTGTTTGTTTGGACATGAAGCTATCTATTCAGAAACGATTTGGTTGTTGTTTAGCATCTCTAGCTGTGTATGTGCAAGTGTATTTCTGCTGGGTATTTTTATTCAAGCTCAGTTCTCTTTTTCTCTGCTCTTTCCACTGTGTTATATTATTTCCCCTCTTAGATTTGATGCTTCTCGTGTATACTGAGTTGAGTTAATGCTTAATCTTGATTCGTACTCCTCTTAGCATTGTTGTCTATTTTTTTTTTTTGGTTGGACATAAACTTCTCTGTTCAGGAAAAAAAAATTAGGAAAAATCTCAGTTGGTGCCATATCTCATTAGGTGACATGAATTTTCAATTTTGGCTTACTGAACCTTGTATTGGTAAATAAAGAGCGGCCATTCTGGGATTCGAACCGGGGACCTATGGGTACTACCCACAAATTTGGCTTACTGAACCAAACCTACCTATAACTCACATCTTTCTATTTTCATAACCAAAAAATTTATGTCAATAAGCTTTGTGAATCAAGTGATACAAGACTTAACATTGACGTCACCTAAATGAGATTTCTCATACCTCATTGGATCCCAGTGTGATTGGTCTAAGCATCATTACACAATCTGAGATTTTTCCAAAAATCGTGTGCATATCTGTCAATATATGTTTGTTGATTATTTCCTTCTTTTAGGTTTGGGAGAGATGGAAGGAGGTGGGCTAAAAAAAGTGAGCTCTCATTGCTCAATCGCTGAAATGGATGACTTTGACCTCTCTAAGCTTATGGATAAGCCGAGGTTGAACATCGAGAGAAAGAGAGCATTCGATGAGAGGTCGTTCAGTGAGTTGTCAATTGGACTGGGCAAGGATTACTTTGAGATCATGTACTCCCCATGGACTAGATCTGGTTTGGATACCCGGCTTCGTCTGCCAGAAATTCATTTGAGCCCCATCCTATGGTTGCGGAAGCATGGGAAGCTCTTAGGCGATCTTTGGTGCACTTCAGAAATCAACCTGTCAGCACGATTGCTGCTTATGACCATGCCTCAAAAGAAGTATTGATCTATGATCAGGTAAGAACTAAAACATTATCAAATCTGTATTTTGTCCTTTAAGAACACTGGGAACTAATATACTATGTTAAGATGTATTACCTATGATCAGGTAAGAACTAAAACATTATCAGATCTGTATTTTGTCCTTTAAGAACACTGGGAACTATGATCATATCTGTGCTTTAACAGCTAAAGCATGATCAGATTTGTATTTTGTCCTTTTTAGAGGAATTTAATATATATAAGCTGTGAAATTCTGTTCTTTTGAGCAGGTTTTTGTACGAGATTTTGTTCCTAGTGCTCTGGCTTTCTTGATGAATGGGGAGCCTGATATAGTAAAGAACTTCCTCTTAAAGACTTTGCAACTTCAAGGTTGGGAAAAAAGAATTGCCGATTTAAGCTAGGGGAAGGAGCCATGCCAGCTAGCTAAAGTGCTCCATGATCCTATTCGAAAAACTAATACTATAATTGCTGATTTTGGTGAGAGTGCCATTGGAAGAGTTGCTTCTGTTGACTCAGGTTTCTGGTGGATTATTCTGCTTCTGCGTATACAAAGTCTACTGGTGACATGACACTGGCAAAGTCACCTGAATGCCAAAAACGGATGAGGCTTATTTTAGCAAAGTTTAATTATTAACTTAAACATAATTATAGACATTTTCCCATTTCACTATTTTTTATCTTTTTTTTTTTGTGGGTATTGGCACTCTTAGTTTCCATATCTTCTTCGAGGTTGTCCGTTTGGGCTTTAATCCAACTCATTCTTTGTTGTTTTATATAATTGATCCATTCTTAATAATTTATCTAAACTTAAAAACAAGGGTCCAATATATATAATTTGTTAATAGATTTTTAGCAATTTTATTTTATATAGAATATGGAATATAGATGGACATTAAAATTTTGAATGCAACATATAATTTTTAAAAAAATCTAACGTATGTCTTTTTTGCATTTGTTCATTTTTTCAATATAATAACATTATTAAAATGTGATATGTCATTATTATATTTATATTATAATAGGTACATTTGCATAAAATCTATATACATATACTAAAACCGATGCATAGCGTCCTACATGATGTTTTGTGGTTGATTCTAGGAAAACAATTGTTAAAGTAATATGTTATCATAATTTATATAAAGTTATTATAATTCAGAATCTATCTATCTACTACTTATATTTTAGTTAACTAATAAAAATATAAAACGCATAGATAGTTGATACGAGATTTGAACTCGTATCATCTAAAACGCATTGATTAACATGATAACATCTGAAAAATAAGATAAATATACTTAGATTAATTTTAAAAATCCCGTGCGTAGCGCACGGGGTATAGACTAGTTATGGTTAGAGGAAATAGCTTATCAAAAGAGAATATTCTATAGAATATTCTCTTTTGACCTATTATACGATTTTGTTGTTCCCACCGTAGGCCAATTTTGGTAGGCTAAATTTCATATAAATACTAATATAATTTAGAACTTTCACATCTCATTTCCGTCATTCGATTCTATCCTTAATACATTAAGCAACATAATATTTATTTTTTATTATAATTTTGATGAATCTATAATAAAAAAGATTAATGTCATTTTCTATAAATATCATTTATGCAATGATAATTTAAATATGTCAAATATTACTCCCTCCGTTTCAAAATACATGGTCTTTTACTTTTCGGCACGCTTTTTAAGGAGCGAAAAACTCTATGAAATATTATTTTTTAATTAATTTTTTTTATATAATTAGATACTTATTAGTAATAAGTATCAAATAGTATAAAAAGTTTAATCAAATAAATAATATTTTATAGAGTTTTCCGCTCCTTAAAAAACGTGTTAAAAAGTAAAAGGCCATCTATTTTGAAACGGAGGGAGTATATTCATATTGAAGAACTCTTGAATATCTTTACAATACTACAACTTTTAATTTTAATTAAAAATCATAACTATATAATATATAGGTTTATAATTGTATTATTTAGCATTTAGCCTTTTAAAATAGGAAGCCAAATTTGGCCTTTCTTTTAGAAATAGGCCAAAAACAAAATGGCTAAAGTGGGTTTTGGCCTAGGGTGGGAGGAAAATTAGGCTAAAACCCAATTTTTAGCCTACCATTGGAGATGGCCTTAGACCTTCTTTCAGGTAAATTACAATTGATCAGTCAATTTTTATAGGGCTTTGTAGTTTAAATTTCGGAAATTTAAAGGGAAATGAAATTAATGTAGAACATTTATAGTTTAATACTAGCCAAGGCATACCCGTATAGGAATGGACATGCTAAAAAACCCTACCGCTATGAAACACAACGCGCTCCACGCGCCCCCGTTACCTCCCTCTTTGCGCCGCCGACAGCTGCTTTCTTCCCTCTGCATCCATTAGATCCACCGCCTGGGACACCAACCCTACCCTAATCAAGGGGTTCGAATCCCGCCCGTGGAGGTAGCTCCCTCCACTGGTGCTCGGTTTCCATCCCTCACACGCCTACGAGTTAGCCCTTGTGGCTGGGCGTTTCGTGCTGTGCTATCGGGTCCAAATTCGCCCGTCTTCTCCTTCACTAATGAAAAGCAAGTTCCTCCAACTGGGATTAAGGTCGTCTCAATGAGCCTGGGTGAGTCGGATCAGTGGATTCGTACCATTGGAAGGCTCTGTCGGTTCAGCCGGTGGCGGGGGTGGGTCTTCTCCGTCCTTGTCGATTCAGCCTGCAGTCTGTCTCTAATCTACCCTCATCCTCTGACCTCCATACACCAGGTTTTCTCCTCCCTTGATTTGCTTTACCAGCTCCTAAATCTTTACTGTTGCAGACTTGATTCCTTTATAACCCCTTGCCGGGGATGCTGATTTGATTCATATTATTGCCTACTGGTGTTTTGCAATATATGTTGTACTCCTTTTACCTACCTGTATGTTGTTGCTTTGTGTTGCGCTCTCGGTATTATGGGTGAGAACTCTCGACCTTATGTGGTTATGATTATTGAGGGTACCCCTCCCATCGGCCTTACTTCAAATTCTAATCCTAATCACAATCCTGTATCAATTGACAGACCTGTTGATCCTTATATGGATGCATCCAATGCTAAAATTGGTCCTGCTGATTCATATATAAACCCTTGCCGGGTTAGTTTGATGGATTCATATCCCACTTCCTTACTTGGTTGCAATTGCTATTTTAATTCTCATTTCCATTTGCTTCTTGTTTGTCCTTATTGCTATTTGTGTGCTGTGGGTGAGGGAGCGCGCTCCATTGTTGGCATGATTCTTGATAGCCATGAGCTTAATAGCACGTAAGGTTATGAGTCCCTCTCGTCGAAGACCCCGACTATGTTTATAATTCTGAATCATAAACAAGTGCTTGTACCTGGTTGTTCACAAAATGGTTTCTTAGGCTTCACAAGCCATATTTGGATAATACAAACTCTTTCTTCTCACCTTACAAACATTACAAATACAAACTCTTGGTGGGATACAAACCTTACAAACACTACAAATATAAACTCTATTGCCTCACCGGCTGATAAGTATACTCGCACAAGGTTTTTTGATACAATGACTTGTCAGAAACAACTTACAAATTCCTTATTTATGATCATTTCAGTTTATCTGCCTACGGTTCATTATCCTTCTTTGTATTTGGTTATGTCTATTACATATGACATATGTACTATTCGAACAACTATTTACCTTCCAAGGCTATCACAGGTTGGCTGTGTTTTTATCAAAGTCCTTTGTATATATATGTTTTTATGAATATATGTACTTGGAACTGTTGCGGGTTACGTAGACGTAACCTTTGGACCGACGTTGATACGTTTTGTAAAAATAACTTCATAAATGCTATTGCGCTTATGGAAACTAAAACAGACAAGTGCCCTGATGAAGGGGTTTGGAAAAAATGCGGGTTCACGAACGTGGCTTTTGACCCAGCTGTAGGCTTCGCGGGTGGTATCTGTTTTCTCTGGAAAGATATCCCTGTTTCAGCCGGCCGTTTGGAACTTGTTTCAGTTCAGCACAGGTTCATCCATATTAATTACTTCAATGTTGATAAAAACTGCACTATTGCAATTCTGTTTGCTTATCTTCCCCCACACAACCGAGACAAGGGCCCGTTTTGGGACAATTTAGACGCTTACTCTCGTTCTTTCTCTCTTCCATTCTGTGTCATGGGTGATCTGAATGATATTTCAATTCCAGCTGACAAGCTTGGAGGTAGCGAACCTAACAACAACAGATTTACACGCCTGACTAATATCAAAGATCGCCTCCGACTTATTGACGCTAATACTATGGGTGGGGCCTTTACTTGGAAAAAAAATATTAAGGACACCAATCCTAGCATCTCTAATAGCTATGCTAAGCTTGATCGCTTGTTAGTTCAGAATGAGGTCACCCTCTCTTTTGATTCCTTGATTGTTAAGAACCACGCTTTCACCTCATCGAATCACTGTCCGATTTCCTGTGACTTTCGCACCTTTGTTCAGTTTGGTAACCGACCGTTCAAATTCGAAATGGCTTGGACAAAAAGAAAGGACTTCGAAAACATTGTCAAGCAGGCATGGCGAGTAAACCCGCCGGGTACTCCTATGTTCAAACTGGTCCAGAAAACCAAATTACTAAAAACGCTAGCAAAAAAATGGCATAAAAAAACATTTGGTAATATAAACAACCAATTACTTATTTCTGATAATGCATTGCTTCGATTACAAGCTACACTTCTTAATGACTATAGTCAAGCCAATTTGGCCCTCCACAAAAGACTACTTAACAAGAGGGAGCACCTGCTTGACTTTCAAAGAAGATTCTGGAAACAACGTGCCAAACTAAAGCACTATAAACTCGGAGATACTAACTCGGGATATTATCACAAAATTGCGTCTGCTAAACGTAATAGGAAAATTATCAAATCTTTAACGCTGTCTGATGGGCTGCATATCACTGATGGTGAATTAATTAAAACCGAAATTCAACGTGATTATACAAATCGATTCAGATCTTCCATGGATCCTTATGCAAACATTGAACAAGATCTTGGTGTTCTCGCCAAGGAAGTCTCGGAAAATGATAACGACAACCTTAGTGCTGCTGTTTCCAATGCTGAAATTAAAAACGCAGTGTTCGCAATTGCTGCAGATAAAGCACCATGCCCTGACGGTATGTCAGCTGGTTTCTATCATAAGTATTGGCACATTGTGGGCCCGTCGGTTATCAAAGCAGTGAAAGCTTTCTTTGCTTCTGGCAAGCTTCTGAAGTAGATTAACCACACATTCATCACTATGCTACCCAAAATTGATAATCCGTCATCAATAAATCATTTTCGGCCAATAAGCCTATGCTCTACGATTAGACCTGTCAAACGGGTCATTCGGGTCGGGTTCGGGTCGGGTCACTTCGGGTTCCGGGTAAAACGGGCCCTGGGTAAAACGGGTCCCGGGTATTTTCGGGTTGACTAGAACCCGGGTTTGACCGGGTTTCGGGTCATTTCGGGTCGATTTCGGGTTTGTCATTTTTTTGTTTTTTAAATTAAAAAAATCACGATTTGATAATTTTGCAATAAATTTTAATTATATATATAAAAAATTAATTATATTTAATTAAAAATCAACCGGGTCAACCGGGTCAACCGGGTCACCGGGTCAATCGGGTAAAATCGGGTCAAAATTACCGGGTCAATCGGGTCACCGGGTCGAAACCCAGATGACCCGGAAAATTTCGGGTTTTTCGGGTTCGGGTCGAAATTTCCGGGTTCGGGTCGGAAATTTTCCGGGCGGTCGGGTCGTGTTTTGACAGGTCTATCTACGATGTACAAAATTATTTCTAAAATCCCGACAGCTCGATTGGCTTTGGTTCTAGACAAACTTATTCACCCCCTACAGGGTGCTTTCACCAAAGGCCGGTCCATTCATGACAATATTCTTATTGCTCACGAAGTTTTTCATTCTTTCCGTTCTAAGAAGGGTAAGGAAGGATGGTTGGCAATCAAACTTGACATGTAAAAGGCGTACGACCGTATTGAATGGTCATTTCTCAAACAAACTTTGCTCAAATTGGGATTTCACAAGCGATTTGTGGGGTGGGTTATGGAATGCGTCACCTCTGTTTCGTATTCGATCCTGGTCAATGAAGGGCCGACTAACCAATTCTTCCCTGGAAGGGGTCTTCGCCGGGGGACCCGTTGTCACCATTGCTCTTCCTTTTGTCAGCTGAAGTACTAGCACGTTCTCTACAGTTGGAATCTAATATGTCCAAAGATCTTGGGTTTACTTTCGGTAATAATGGTATTAAGGTCCCGTTTCTGGCATTTGCGGATGATATCCTTATTTTCTCTAAAGCAACCACAAATGCGTGCACTCGTATCTCTTCTATCATTGATAGATACTGCACAATATCAGGGCAAAAGATAAATCGACAGAAATCCTGTTTTCAAATTTCACCAAACACTACATCTGCCACTATTCGGTCTATTGCAAACAATCTCGGAATACCTCAATCCACTACACTGGAAAAATATTTAGGCTGCCCTATCATCAACGGAAGAGTAAACAAAAACACTTTTGCTAACATCATTCTAAAATCTAAGCAACAGCTTACGCGTTGGAAAGCATCCAACTTATCGGCTGAAGGACGCAAAGTGCTGATCAAAGTAAATCTAAGTGCACAACCAATCTATCTTATGCAAGCTTTTCTTCTACCAAAGTCCATCCTCGATGAACTAGATAAAATCTATCGTAGTTTCTTTTGGAACAAAGGACCAAACTATACACCTCTAATTAGTTGGGATAAAGTATGTACAGATACTCTTTCAAGGGGGCTTGGGCTCTATAAGGCAGAAACGATAAACATTGCCCTGCAGATGAAATTACTTTGGAAAATTATTGCAGAACCGAGGAATGTTTGGGTCCGTGTTATCACGGAAAAATACCTCAAAGGGTCCTCCATTACTCAATATGAAAAGAAAAAAAACACTTCATTGCAGTGGTCTAAACTTCTCTCCCTCCGACCCCTATTTGAGAAAGGTCTTCACTGGCTTGTCGGTAATGGAAAGTCAATCAACTTTTGGTCTGACAATTGGGCCTTTGATCGTCCCTTGAGTTCCTTGCTCGTCAATAAGGATTCATCAATCAACAAAGAATGGACGGTTGATAGGTTCATTCACCATAACAACTTGTGGGATACTACTCGTCTTAGAGATGATCTAAGCTCGGTACTCACGCCCAGTGACATTGACCATTTATACAATATCATTCTTCCAACAAATGTTTTGGAGGATCGACTATACTGGGGACCAAGCTCCAAAGGTTGGTTTAGTACAAAATCAGCTACAACTCTTGTTCCAAATGGCTGTAAGGACCCTAACTTCCAATGCGCCTGGATTTGGAAGTTAGATGTTCCACCCAAAGTTCGGCATTTCCTTTGAAAACTGCTCAAAGATGGGCTACCAACTAAAGAACGACTCCAACGATCTCAAATCCATGTGCCCATGGACTGTTCTTCTTGCGATTGTCTGTCGGAGACAACTAACCATTTCTTAATCGAGTGCCCCTTCATGATCAAGGTCCTCACTGAATTGAACTTAGATACTAGGCATTTGCCTGTTGGCCTCTTCCAAGGCAAAAATAATGGTCAATCATTACAAATGATACGGAATAGGATAGGCCTACCCCGTATGGCAGATCTGGCGCTTTGCTGGTGGGGATGTTGGTTTTTCAGGAACCAACGTCTATTCGATCAGCCTAAGGCAGTCTCGATTAGGGAGCTTCTTATCTTCATCTCAAATGTGAAACAAACGTGGCAGGCATCAAAGAAACTTGACGATGACCCGACTTCATCTCCGATTGGTCACCTACCGGCTCTGCCTAGTATATACAATTGTAAATCGTCCTTTATGAGTTCTCAGAGAATGACAAAGTGGGAAAAGCCGCCTGTTGGTTTCCTAAAACTTAACTTCGATGGATCCCACCGGGTGGCTGGGAGAGATGTGTATGGCTTTGTAATCCGTGACCCGGATGCCAATATTATCACCCAGAGATGGGGTTGTCGTAACAACTCATCGGCGCTTTTTACGGAAGCCTTGGCCCTAAGACAAGGCGTGATTCGTGCCAAGCATTGGGCCTAGATAACATGTTGATTGAAGGGGATAACCTTACTGTTGTTAAAACCGTAACTGGGGAGTGAGTTTGCCCGTGGAATATTGAGCTTTTACTGGCAGACACGAAAATGGTACTGATGACATTCTCTAATGTTTCTATTCGTCATATTTTCAGGGAAGCTAATACTGTGGCTGATAGGATCGCGCATCTGGCCTACAGTATCCATGCCGACGGATGTTTAGAGGATGATGCAGAACTTCAGGTTCTCGTCCGCAAGGACGCTCTAGGACGCACTGCAGCTTTTGGGCGGTAGCTGGGTTCTAATTGCTTCCCTTTTTCAAAAAAAGAAAAGAAAAAGAGTCAAGGCATACCCGTGCTACGCACGGGACATAAATATAAGTTTTGCTATTTTATAATCCTATTTAAGAACTTATTTTATATCATCTCATTGACTAATTTAAACAGTATATGTGTAAACATAGTAAATCTTGGTTTTATATACTTGATAATTTGGTTTAAGTTATTTATTAAATCTTTATATTTTTATGGGTTTCTTCTTCAAGAAGACACCTTGTAAAATAATTTTTTAATAAAAAACACCTTTTAATTTTTTTTAAAAACAAAAACACCTTATATAATATAAGGTATTCAATCAATTGAAGCACCAACGTTTATTCTACAACTAAAATTTTAAGTTTTCAGTGGTATTTTTTAATCGATAATTGAAATGCCCTTATTTAACTAACATTTTTTTAAAAGGAATTGTATATAATAATTTTTTCTTAACAACTTGCCTTTAGTTTCGTTAAAAAGGAGTTGGATTATATTATATAAAATATTTTTATTAATTAAATAAGATATTGTTGTTGTTGCTCAAAAAAAAATTGTTTTGTTTAATCAAGTTATTATATATCATGTTTTAAAAAAAAATAGTTAAATAAAAACATTTTGGTTATAGTCTTATTGACATAAAAATATCTTTAAAAATTGAAACATTTAACAGAAAATAGAGGTTGGTGTTTCGATTGAATAAATTATTTATTTAAGTTTTTTGTTTTTTCAAAATAAAAGGTATTTTGTTAAAAAAAATCCATTATATAAGGTGCATTTTTCAAAATAAAACCCTATTTTTTTATGTTCAATATTTTATTTTTGAAGAAATAATGTTATTTCTGATTGTTATTGTGGTATAGTTTATTTCCCAGTTTGATATCTTACACTTACATGAAATTTAATTTATAATTTTATTATAAATATTGAATCAAAATTGATTGTGTATAGAATGGAAAGGGTTTGAGCTTTTTTTTTCTTTAGAAGAAATGAATAATGAAATCTCGTTAACACCTTTTATTATACCATCCTATTTTTTTGTATATAGATGAATCTTGCAAAAGTATACATATAATAATACTTGACTATTGTTGAATTGGATCGAGCCGACCAATACAATGTATTTATGAGTTTCTTTCGATCATTAAGTGTCTTGATCTTCATCTTCAAGGGTTACGATGACCGATCGATTCTGGCTCACCATCGGTTTAATGTTAGTGGTCAGTTTCTTCACCTCTTTTCCTAGCTATTGGTGTTTGAAAAATTTGAAGACTTGTCAAAGTAGCTAGTAATGCTAAAATCACATTTCTTATCCTTTTGAAATAATTGTGTTGATAGCCTTTTTAAAAATCAACGATTCTCATTCCAAACTCTTAATTTTAATTTCTTGTTCAGCTCTCATTTGATTTTTTCATCGATGATGTTTTTTTAATAAATTAAAGACTAAAGGAATTTACCTTAATAACTATATCAATAAAAAATGAATTTCAAAGCATTATAAAATAAATTAATCGAAAAAGAGAGTATATACATACCGAGTATAGATAAATAAGTAGATTCCAAAAAGCAAAAAAGGTCTTTGAGTTTTTCCTTTCCTAGCTCCCCTGGTTTTTCTATTTTTTGTTTTGGTTTTTAACTTTTAAGAAATTTACGGAAGACTCGACCTCATACCCTTTCCTAGCTCCCCTAAGTTTTTCCTTTCCTAGCTCCCCTGGTTTGTTCTTCTATTGAGTAGCCGATGAGCTTGTAACAGTGGTCATTGAATTTATGACAATCTATTCAATAAAATTTAAGTTAATTAACCGTTTATTTTTTCTTCTATCATTTCATACCCCTTTAAAGTGTCCAAATTAGTGGCCATTGGAGTCTTGAATTTAGCATGGATAATAATTTATATTAATGGTTGCAAGTAATTAATCCTAATTCATCCACGTATAATAGTCCTCCATAAAAATATATTATAAATAATATATGGTGATAATCATGATATATATTGGTACCAAAAGTAAAATATTTTTTTCATTAATTTTCACTATGTTTTAATTAGGAGATTAGAAATACAGAGTATAAAAAAGTGACATGAAAAAAGTAATAAATTATTATCCATGCTAAATTTAGATTAACTTATATGTTTTTATTACTTATATAATTACATTTTAGAAATTGTTAGGCAAAAATTAAAATTAATTTATTAATTATGCTAAAATCCATTAAGGATTCTAAAACTAACAAAATATATCGATAACGATGCTTTGATAGGTATAGATATAAAAGATTAAGGATAAATTGATGTATATATATATATATATGTTATTCGGATGATATGAATTTCATAAATATATTGAGGTTTAAAATGATGTGAATGAGGTCATTATTATTGAGCATAGAAATTTAGGAAAATATAATTAATTTTCATAAGTTAGTAAGAATATATAATAAACCATTTATGAATACATTAATAAAATTAAAGAAAAAGAATTAAAAAATGAGAATTTCTTTAATGAGAGCCATTAAGGGTCTTGGGACACAATTTTTAAAGGTATATAGAAGATATATAGATAGATAGATAGATAGATAGATAGATATATTGTTAAAAATTTAATTATTACTATTTCATCCCAACTTTACATACAAAATTGATTTTATTCCTCTTTATTTTTAATCACTCATTTTTTTTAATCACTCATTTAAACAGGGAAAACTAAAGGGAAGTGAATTTAATGTAGAACATTTATAGTTTAAAATACAGTTAAAAATTTAATTATTACTCTTTCATCCTAATTTTTCATACAAATTTGATTATGTTCCTCTTTATTTTAATCGCTCATTTAAATAAGGAGTAACCATATCTTTATATTCATCTAATCATTACCACTCCTATCTAATTTTTTTAATGCAAAAAACAACATTTTTCTATTAAGAGCATCCGCATCCCTCGAACCCATTTGGGTTTCTTAACTCCACTTTTTATCTTTCTCTCTCTTTACTATTCTTTAAACAACTCATTATACATTTTCACTCACGTCCCTAGAACCCATTATAGTTTCTTAACTCCCTTTTTATCTTTTATCTCTTCACTCTTCTTTCAACTTTTTTTTTGATGTGGTCCCCAATTTCTCTCCTTTGTAGGGTGTTTAAGAGTTCCTTAGGAGAGAACATGTCAAATCATTCCTTAACCCATTTTTTACAATCTCAAATAAAATAGTATTAAATTTCTTAAATTTGGGTTAAAGAACCCCCATTGCCCATGCTCTAAGGAGATATATTTTCTTATACAAATGTTGTTTCTTTTTTGTTTACCTTGCATGCTTATACCAAACAAGTCAATTAGATAGAATGAGAAGTTTGATTGGTCATTTGTTAACATGAAAGTGTTGATGCGTGATTTTCATAAGTTTTTAGTTTAAATCACATGTTACTAATAAAATCTATTTAAAACAAGGTAAAAGAAATGATTGATTTTAATAAAATTTCAAGTATAAAGTCACAACATACACTAAGAACTCGTTAAAATTCTTTACTTCAATTCGAAACGAAATCCCAACGAAAATAAGATTAGAATAAAAATGGATTATTTATTTCGAAAAAAAAAAGTTGGGATTTTTCTTTCCTCCTTACAAAATCATCACATTTTATAGGCCTTCAGCCCCGCCGGCCCAGCCCAAACACGCACCTCAGGTCAGCCTTCCCACTTATCGTATATCATCCAGCTAGAACGTAACATTGGGATCGTTCGACGTTGGAAAAACCCTAGTGTTTAGTGGCGCTTCTCTTCATCGTCGTCAGCCATGGTTTCTTCCTCATCCATCTGAACCCTAATTTCATCTTCATCACGTTCTCTCCTTGTATCAGGTGTGTATCTAACATCTCTGTCCGGAAATGTGGCTTCGGTTTTACAGGGTATCGATTTGAAGGCAGGAGGCAAGAGCAAGAAGACCGCGCGCACTGCGCCCAAATCCAATGATATCTACCTCAAGCTTCTCGTCAAGGTTTATCTCTCTCATCGTCTGCTGCATTCGGATCCGTTTTGATTTAGTTATCGTTTCTAGCTTCGGTAGATCGAAATATTGATTGTGATTTCGCGATCTGTTCAGCTCTACCGATTCCTCGTCAGGAGGACTGGTAGCAACTTCAATGCGGTCGTATTGAAGAGGTTGTTCATGAGCAAGGCGAACAAGGCGCCTCTGTCGCTTTCCAGGCTCGTCAAATTCATGGAGGGAAAGGTAATTTCATATTCCCCTTTCTCTCTCGATTGGAAATGAAATTCGAACTGCTTAGGGTTCTGGTGATGTGAATTTGTAGGATGGCAAGATAGCCGTTGTGGTGGGGAGTGTGACTGATGATATCAGGGTTTATGAAGTCCCAACCCTGAAGGTCTGTGCTTTGAGGTTCACTGAAACCGCCAGAGCTCGCATCGAGAAGGCTGGTGGAGAGTGCATGACTTTCGATCAGTTGGCCCTCAGGGCTCCTCTCGGCCAGAACACGGTACTGCTTCTTCATTATTGCTATTGTTTGCCTTGTGGATTTACTTGTATTAGGATTTGGATGTTATGGTTGCTTGCAGTGTTTTGGTCAGTTGTATCTGTCTATGTATTTGTGCTATTGGAGCTATTCAGTGTTTAGGTTCTACTATTGCTTCACCTTACTTGACCGGAATTTTTTTGATTGATGACTGTGATTTAGGTTTTAATTATTTTAGTGTGCTGAAATAAAATGTATTAGGAGTATTGATTATTGAAGAAATGATGGGTCAGTGTAGATTCTTTGATTTGGTTAGTGATCCTTCTAAGAGTATACTAATGTAAACTATATGGTCAGATTGAGCTGATTTTCCAAGTTTCAAAGCATTTCTTGTTGAAAAAAACTCATGGGTGTAAAATATCTATAAAATCTTAATCATGCTGTTCCTTCTGAAGTTGCTTAACCTTGTTCTACGTGCTTGTAGAAAAACGCATTGGTGTAAATGGTAATTTTTTTAATCAATGATTAGGCTTAATCATGTTGTTCCCTTTGAAATTGCTTATCCTCTTCTTGATAAAGGGAAACACATTTCAATTCTTCCAAGTGATTTTTGCTTATGCTCTTTAATGTATGGGTTTATACTGCAACTCATTTTCCCAGCATTTGCATTTTGGCTATGCTGTTATTTTTTGTTTAAATTGATCATGAACAAGGGTTTTTCTACCATATCCTGAACAAGCACATCAGGGTGCTAAAACTTTTCAATTGTGGTGAAATGCAGGTCCTTCTTAGAGGTCCGAAGAATGCTAGGGAGGCTGTCAGGCACTTTGGAAAGGCTCCTGGTGTGCCCCACAGTCACACCAAGCCTTATGTCAGGGCAAAGGGTAGGAAGTTCGAAAAGGCTAGAGGAAAGAGAAACAGCCGTGGCTACAGGGTTTAAGTTTGTCACACAACACTTTTGTCAGGCGAGAGCCCTCAATGTTGCGGTTTTGTTGGAGAAATTGCGTCGACTTGATCTTGTAACTCCTTTTCTTTGTTATTGCTTAACGTTGTTTTCATATTTCTATTCTAATCAATGGTAATGAGTACTATGCGTTAGTTAGTTTTGTTATGCGAGCGTTATGAAACATTGAAAGGTGCTTTAGTTGCTCAGTTTACCATATGTTTGAATTAGGTCCTAAACTCCATGAATTTGACATTGGCAAATGCAAAGAAATGGAGCACCGATCTAGATTACTTATCGTGAGGCTTTTTTTAATGTTTTGATCAATTACATGTCGTGAGTTTGCCTATACACATTAGTAAAATAACTTTCAGGTTTTCCGCCGGTACTATTTCACAACAATACTAAGTTTGATTTGGGTCAATGTTATTTCGACTCGTTTAGGAAATGAAATCGTTTAGGAAATGAGCAAGCCGAGCCTTTTTCGAGCTCTAGACAATTCTACTTGCTCATTCTAAAGTAACTTAAATTTGTTTTTTAGAAATTTTACTTTAATGAAAATTTTAGAAATTCAATAAAATTCTAGCTATTTTGAGTTTAATTCGAAAGAGTCGAGCTTTGGACCAAGCTTAAAAATGCGTTTATACTCGGCTCGTTTAGAAAATGAATGAGCTCGAATTGAGTTTTTATTGAGTGAATACGAGTCGAATTTGAGTTGCTCGTGTTCACATAACACCCCTAGTCATGATTAGGGAAATATTTTTCCAAAATAAGTCTTTTTCTATAGCTTTGAGGCATAGGTTAGAAATCCCGATTTTTAAATTATACTCCATCCGTCTCGAAATTCATGTCGTTTTAGCGTTATGCACAAATTTTAATAAAAACACCTATCCATCAATCAACATCATCATTCCACTAACTTTTTCATTAATTATCCACTACATTTTTTAACCAATCAAAACCTTCAAAAAAATCAACAACACACAAATCAATACAAATCATTACTATCCACTACCTAGAAAACCTAAAACGACATCTATTTTGATACAAAACTAAAGAGCTAAAACGACATGAATTTCGAGACGGATGGAGTACTAAAAGGCTCATATTGGTGCATAAAGTAATATTGTATTTTCACATTACTTTTCCCAATATAAATGTTTTAAAAAATGCTTGTCGAATACTTGACGGTAGGCTAGAGTCACGGTTTTAGGTGGATTTTATGGCGGGTTACGGTCTAGGCGGGTTTTGACAACATTAACAACCTTGGTAGCGGGACGAGTTCAAAAAAGAGTTTTTTTTTCTTAAAACAAAGGGTAAAATAGCTAAATAAATGCAAAAGAAAGAAAATGTGTGTGTGGCTTTGCTAGTTTGCTTAATTTGCCTTAAACAAGATTAGGAGACTCCCTAAAATCTCTCTTAATAACAAGGGGACAGTAATAATAAAACCCCGTTTTAACCGTTCCAACAGCGAATTTGGATCACTCAAATAAATTTTTCCCACCTTTCAAGCCCCTCCATTTTTCAATTCCCCTCCATCTCTAGGGTTTTGAATTTTCTCCTTCTCCTTCCTCTCGATCTCCTCTAGATATCCTCTTCGCTACTGATTCCTATCAATCCAATTCCAATTTCGAATCTCTCTCTCTTCCTCTCCACGACTACCACAATGAGCAATCTCATGCCCCCAAATCTGGTCGCCAACCTCCAAGACGTGCTTGGCAAGAAGAAAGGCGCTGATTCTGACGATTCATCGCCTTCCGGCCCCCCTCCGGGCGCCTCTGACTCGATTCCCGATGAAGATTGCAACAAGCCTATCGTTCTGGTCACCAATGGCGATGGTATTGACTCCCCTGGGCTTGTTCAGCTCGTTGAAGCGCTTGTCCGTGAGGGCCTCTACAATGTCCATGTCCTTGCTCCTCAATCGTGAGTTCTTCTTGTTTCGTTTCCTCTTTCGCAACTGGAATCGTCGACATTTTGCTGATTCATCAGCTAATGTATTTATTTATTTTCCTTTTGGATGTGTTGGTTGTTTGATTGAAGGGATAAATCATTTTCCGGGCATTCAATGACTGTGGATGAGACTGTGGCTGTAAGCTCTGCGGATATTAGTGGCGCTAAAGCTTATGAAGTATACGGTTAGAGTACTGTCTTTGTTTTCTTTATCTTGGTCTTTTTCATTGGCCAATTTCTTCTTCTCAGTACAATTATAAATATATGGAAATTGCTACTGCTCGATGAAGCAAATTCTCTTTATGGGCTTTAGATTGTCCACAGTGGTTCCTTTTGTATTGCTAAAATGTTAAATTGGGAGAGGATCTTTGGTCTTGTTTAGTAATTAGTGTGACATCAAAATTCAAGGAGTTGTAGATTTTGTTTGTTGTTTTGTTTGAAGTGGAAAAAAGAGGGATAAATTGAATTATCAGAGATTGGTAAATGTTTTATCTATATCAGTAAATCAGAAACACGAACCAATATGAACCTCATCATCTCAATGTTTGTTTGTTTTATGATGTACTTAGGGACTCCTGT
Source organism: Persicaria tinctoria (assembly GCA_037127255.1). Classification (NCBI taxonomy): domain Eukaryota; kingdom Viridiplantae; phylum Streptophyta; class Magnoliopsida; order Caryophyllales; family Polygonaceae; genus Persicaria; species Persicaria tinctoria. Next base: position 9,402,851 of record JBANSL010000013.1, on the reverse strand, counting down.
TGATTGTGTTTCGCTTGCATTTTCTGGGGCACTGTTTTCTTGGTCAAAACCTCTTCTGGTAAGCAATATCGCAGTATCAATATCATAAACTCTTGGTTTACTATAATTCATAATGAGTGCTCATTTCTCTTCACTTGGTGCTCAGGTCATCAGTGGAATCAATCGTGGGTCAAGTTGTGGCCATCACATGTGAGTTGTCCCTTTTTCCTTGTCCCTACTCCCTACACTTCCATTTCGTGGATTCCAATGGCTGACAGTGGCGATTCATTGTCAGTTTCTTGAAAGTACCGATCTGCTGCACTTATGTTGATCTAGTGACACATTTTTTAATTTGATTGTAAAAATTTGATTTATGTATTGGTAAAGGTTAAATCCGTCAACCAGGTGGCTGGGTTAGGTTTGAGTCATTCGAGGGCCATGTAGTTTCTGGTTACGTGTCTAAATCTAGATCATTAATGGTTTCGAGTTAGTTTATGTCTGTAGTTTGTAGTTTGTACAGAGTATTATTATGAATCGAATAACTCTGATTTACGAGTTGAAAATAGTACATCCCATCCCTAGAATTATGTGGTTGGTGGATCAGGCTTGCAAGTCAGGTCATATTTTGACAAGTGTAATTACTAATAAGAGCTCATGTCTTTCTGTAATTTGTGTTGCTATGGGTTTCTCCTTAACCTTTTGCATTTATTTCTTCAAAATCTTTCTAGGTTTCACTCTGGTGTTGTTGCTGGAGCACGAGAAGCCTTGATCAATGGTGTACCTTCGATGTCAATATCTTTGAACTGGTGATTAAGAGCTTGCATTCGAAGTTCTCTCTCTTTTTCTGCTTTCCCTTTCTTTCCAATGCACTATTATTTGATTCCTAGTTCCCATTCACTATTTACAGGAAAGAAGATGGAAGCAAAGTAAGCAATTTTGATGATGCTGTGGCTGTCTGCATACCAATAATTAATGCTGCTATGAGGGACATAGAGAAGGGCGTGTTCCCTAAAAGTTGCTCACTCAACGTAGAGATTCCTACATCTCCCTCAACAAACAAGGTCTGCCTTGCTAAAATTGATTTCTGGTACTCGAGGTTCTGTTTTTATTATTACAGTGTGCCAAGCAAGGAATATATTGTTGTTAAAATTTTCTTGTTCATCCTACTGCACTAGTATGTATTATAATTTCTTCAATTGATGAACATCATGTTTGTTTCCTGCAGGGTTTTAAAGTGACAAAGCAAAGTTCATGGCGTTCCAGTCCAAGCTGGAGAGCTGTTTCTTGCACGAGAAATCCTTCTAAACAACAAGCTATCGGTATCCAACTTGCTCAGCTAGGCCGAGATGCATCTGCTGCTGTGAGTAGTATACAATGAAAAATCATATAAATCCTCATTACTTTTACTCGTATCCATTTCTTATGCGCACGGTTTTATGCTTCTTTGACCAGGCTGCAGCCCGACGTCAGAATGCCCAAAAGCAGAATGTTGAGATTGAATCTGTTGGAGCTGCTGAAAAATCTGGCCCTGAGCGCGCCAAGAAGTATTTCCGACTAGAGGTTAGACATATCTTGTCAGCTGCATCGAAAACCAGCTAAGATGTGGCCCAACATTTTACTGTCTCACGACATTTATTCATTTTGCTAAATCCTGTTTCTCTATCTCTATGGCAGTTCCAACCCAAGGACATGGAATATACAGATGAGGATTTGGACATTAAAGCACTTGAAGACGGATTTGTAAGTGTTGATCACTCACACTCAAATGACAGCAAATGTGGCCTTCCATCCCCCAATCTGATTATCTGATCAATACGGATTTTTTGACAGGTTGCTGTTACCCCAATCTCCCTTCCATCCCAGCCAGGGTCGGACACACAAACAGCAGTTGAAGAATGGATTGCCGCTGCACTTAAATGATAATTTTTTTGTATGTTTACAGTGAAATATACGAGGCTTAACCAACAAGCACGTTGGTTTCATATAGTAACTGTTAACTTCTTTTGTATTGTTTAGTGTTTACCCTTACTTCCTAAGGCCTTTATATGCATCTTGGAAGCTTAAGGGAACATCTCCCACTGCAAAAGGGTGTTAGTTTTTCAATCCCTAATGTTTTCAAGGGTTTTGTTGTTGTGTTTGTTTTTTCTCTCCTGATTTGATCATTTGTACTTTCATATAACCTAAATCTAATGAAAGGATAATTGTCTCATCTTGTCCTTGCTTTATGAACTGCATCATCAATTTCTTTATGGTTAATAAGAGCTGAACTTAGTGACGCTATCAATCACGATATCCAACAAATTAAAATCAAAGGTGGTAATCTCTAATCTGTGCTATCAATCACGATGCCCTGGGGAGATTGACTCATATCCCTAACTTTTACCCTCTCAAACGACGTGTTTTTATTGTATAGACAATGTTCTAAACAACGTTTGGTGGGTGCTTGTGGATAGGGTACTGCTAAATGCAAGATGGTTTGACGACCTTATTAGCGATTTCTGGGTGGACAAAACGATTTTTGATTTTTGATTTTTTTTTTATATATTTATCCATGAACTATGTCTAAAACATGCATGACACAATAAATTATCCATTAATTTCAAGTTTGTAACATAACAAATAAAAATCATCATCTTCATTTTAAATTTATCCGAATCAAACATAAAATCACATAGATATGTTCAAATAAGTGTCACAATTTCATAATTGAGACTCGAGAGCTTTGAAACCATCAAAAAGTAAATAATCTCAATTTTAAACCACCAAGACCGCCAAACCTTCTTCTAGCACCCAACAAAACTCTTCCTTGCCAAGTTCGATTTGCACCCGCTAAAGCCGCCAAATCTCTGTCTTGCACACGCCAAGGCGTCGTTCCATTCCGGCCAAGGTCCTCCCCCACCAAGGCTCTTTTTTTTAGAACCCTGCGAATAGATGCTCTAATGACACGGTCCGCAACCTCGTGTACAGACACATGCTGATGGATGCTCAATATAAAGGCAGGAGATGCTTCAGTGATGTTGTGTTGGGAGTTTAGGTGATGACCCTTCAGATGTTCAACCAGGCCGACCCGGTTAGGTTCGGGGAGTTTCTCGCTAGTTAAGGACTTGATGGTAATGAAGGATATATTGGCTATTCCGCTACACAACTGGTTGAGGACTTAAACTGCTCTCCTGATGAGCCTAAAGCAGGGCAAAACCAGTAGTATCGATCGTAAGCCTGACCCCTCGGGGATAGGGGCGCCGCACGGGCTTCGTGCGTGTCGGCCCGTGACACTAGGGTGTACTCGAAGAAATAAGATTGGGATTTGGGAATATGTACGATGTAGCATTGGGGATGTCCTGGGCTAATTGGGCTTCAATAAAATAGCCCATAAACATTTGAAACGGGTGAAGGCCCGTTTTCACATTCTCTCTCTTCTCAATTGCAAAACACCTCTTTCTCTCTCCCTGCTCAGCTAGACCAAAAATGGCGTCTAAAACCCTACTGCGCACAGGCGCTTCGTTTCTCTCTCGTGCAGTTAACTCAGGTCTAACTCCCAAATCTTCCAATCCAAATGGCCGAATTTGGTTGTCTAGGAATCTAGGTCTCCACCAAAACGACGCCGTCTCGGCCAGCAATTTGAACTCCGAGGAGCTGTTCTTCCGCTCCCCTTGTGGGATCCCTTCCCTTCGATTCTTCCTGCCTAATGGTAATCTCTTTCTTTCTTTGTCTATGTTTGTGATTTGTGGGAGTGCTCTCTGTTTATTTTGGGTTGATGAACAGTGACGGGGAGCGGTGGGAAGAAATTGGAAGATGAGAGTTTCGAGGATTTGGAAAGGCCTTCAGTTTCAAATCAAGTGTTTCTTCATCCTTGTGGAGTGCCTTCACTTGAGTTTTTCTTACCAGATGGTAATCATCATTTGTTGTTTTTGGCTTTGGATCTGTGATGCTGTTTGGTTTCTGATTAAAGAATGCGGATTTCCTTTATTCTTCCTTATTTTCAATTTTCTGGAATTGCATTTTCCGTTTGTGGAATCAAATTCGATTGTTTCTGTTAGGTGATTAGCCAGGCTTGAAATCGATTCCTAGCATCATTAAGTGATGGAATTTTGCTGTATGTTGGTATTGGGAGTTTGAAAGTTATGTTCCTTCAGATTCTGCAATCCTGATCAGGAGAGTTTGATATTGGGGAAATTCTCTTGAAATGAAGACAAAATTGCTGACAAAAGTGTTTGATATTGGTGAATTGCTAACATCAGCATCCCTTTTGTTAGCTATTCATCTTCAATAATCTAAGATATTTTTCTTACTTTAAGTATGTGGTTCACTTAGGCTGATATAGTTTAATCACCACCATTTTTGATTGATTTATGCTCATGTGATCTTGGCATGTTATGCTTGCTTGTAGCTTATTATTGTTGTCTGTCTGCGATAGCATGTGGTTGATTTCTGCTGATATGGTTTAATCACAGCCCTTTTCATCTGATTTATGCTGATTTGGTCTTGGCCTGTTGTGTTTGTTATTCAACACCAGGGCTTGAGAAATTTTGTTCTTCCTTGCAATGCCTTGTAAAGTGGAAGTGAACCTTTCTCTGGTCCATTTTTCCCTAGTGAAGTTGGTTGTCTGTGTGCGCTTGTCCCTCGTTTGATGCTATGTGCCATTGATGATGCATATTCTTCGCTGATGTTGAACAGGCAATGACTCATCAAATGAGGAGATGATTTTGCTTCCAAAGAGAACCTTCCAACCAAGCACCATTCGTCGTAAGAGGACACATGGCTTCTTTGCCCGGTATTATTATCCTCCCTGTTTAATTCACATGTTGCTTAATTTAAAAGATGAAATTACATATGATATGTAATCCTTGCCTTGTTTGGTTCTCGTTTAATGTTCTATGATTTTTAATCCTGCTGAATTTTGCATCACTAGATCAACATGATTGGAAGATGATTAATTGAATGAAACCACCCGATTGAGAGATGAGCACAATTTCATTTTAAAACCTAGTATTCATTTTATGTTAGGAATTGAACAGCCATACCTTTTTTAGCTGTATAAAAATGTTAAGAACACAGGGTTCTGTAATTGTTAAAACTGAGACTTCGGTAATGATAATGAGTTTGGGAGATGAACTGTCAAATCACATATGGATAATGTTTGATTAAAAACAATTTTGCTTTAATAAGATTATTTTGTAGACCCATATAATGGCAGTTTTTTTTTTAAAATTTTTTTACCAGAGTGCATGACTAAAGATTTGATGTTCTAATCACATTACCAGAAAGGCAACCAAGGGTGGGCGAAGGGTCATTGCTCGAAGAATAGCAAAAGGGCGTTCAAGAATCACAGCATAGCTTCTTTTCTGTTCAGCTTGCTCAAATCAGGATACCATGACTGCTGTTTCCGGCATTTTCTGCTAAATAGGATTGAGAGTAACCAGCAGCTCTCTCTTGTCCTTTATGTTCAGCCCTTGCTCTCCTACACAGAATCACTTTCGGTCATGTTATAATGCTGCATTTCTTTGGCATGAACTTTGTTGTTTTCTGTTGATACTTGAATGACTGGCTTTGATTCATCCCATGATGATATGTCGCTTCATGAGGTTCAGCTTCGGTGCTTATTTGATGGAAGTGATCAAATAATTGATGTTTCACAAGCTTCATCCCAATTTGCAAGAACCATGCTGCCATTGCGCATTACCCATTTCTGATCCTAGCAATCCAAAAGCATTGAGGATTTTGCTGGTGTTTGAAATTTCAAGATCCACGATGCATGTGTTTGGTGGTAGCTTTAGAGCATCAGCATCAAAGGGTTTTTATCCACCCCTAACCCTTTCTCTCGTCCAATAGAGGTAGATGATGAATGTGAATGTTTACCTGACTGGGTAAGGGGCAAACCCAGCAGGGGTAAACCCACCCCTACTCCCATCTTTTTTTCTATTTTAAAAATATTTATAAAAGTGGATTACATTTTTTAATTAAGTGGAATAAGTTTTGATTGGTTAAAATATATATAGTGGAGTATAAATAAAGTTTAAAAAATAGTACTCCCTCCGATCCAGAAAGATTGACGTTTGACTTTTTAACACGTATTTTAAAGAGCTAAAAACTATATAATATATTAACTTTTTTATTATTATTTTTTTATAATCTAATACTTATTATCAACAAATATTAAGTTGTAAAAAAATATTTTAAAAAAAGTCGATATTTTATATAGTTTTTAGCTCCTTAAAATACGTGTTAAAAAGTCAAACGACAATCTTTTTGGATCGGAGGTAGTAATGGGGTAAACTTATGAGCGTGAATTAAAAGTTGGAATTCTTAAATGACGGGGTAGAGTTGGTGAAAAATGAGGTGTCAAAATATTACGAAGAGATAGAGCGATGGGGTTACCCATGAGTGTTGATGCTCTTAGGGGTTCCAACAAAAAAAAAAAAAAAGAACGAGAAGCTAAAGTTGTGATGTTTGGTTGGAGCTTCGAGAGTTGCAGTAGGAGGCGGAAAAAAAAAATCTAAGGAGCAATCTTTGGGGGGGTTTGGTATCAGAATTTTTTTGGAAGAACAAGTTACCTAGTATTTTTTCACCACAAATATATCTTCCGAACCTTATAAAGTATAAACTATAAAAAAAAATTAAAAATCACCACCTCCCAAACAAAAAAAGAGTTTCACCTCCTTATAAAAAACTCTCATGTGCCAACCACACTGGTTAATGAACCCAATGTGTCATTCATTGCTAATCAACCCAAAACTCAATTTTTGCAACTACTAAGCAAATTCAGTCTTTGAAGAATACTTGTTTTCGAATCGAACTCGTGACCACTTGATCATACGACTACTACTAAGCAGTTTTAATGGATACACCCCTATCTAAATTCAAAAACTATGAATTGGACTATGTTCTACATCCTCTAGCACAGATTTTAAAATTTCCTTTGGAGGTTCATTAGATACATATACATGAAACCCTAATTGGAAAGCAAACAAATTTTGTTAATTTTTCTAGGCAATCAATCAGCCAACAAATTACGTGTTATACAGTATAACACGTTTAATCACTAAGACAAAAATAGACTTTACAACTCCTTTTTTAAGCCGAAAGTTGTTGAAAGTCTTTACTATGCCTGGAGTTGGTCCAATTTGTAGATTTTTGCTAAATGATGTTACATTCACTGAAATGCCACATAATTAATAACTTTGAATATTATTTCGTCAGTTTCAACTTTCAAGTCAATTCCTTTTCATATTGCCAAAAAAAAAAATCTTTTTTAATAAAGATTTTTATACTCCGTATTACAAAAAAAAAATCTTTTTTTAAAAATATCACTTGTATAATATCACAAATATTACATTGCTCGAAAAATAACTCAAACTCGAATATATCTGAAACCAAAATGAATATGCAAAATCCTAATAAGTTGGTTAGTTACAAGACCACTCTAGTTAGTTAATTAATACTATCAAATGCGCCATTTAAGAAAAGTTATAACTCATAATTAATTATGATTATGGTAACACCAAGATTAAAATATGAAAAATGTAAATCATAAAATATAACTAACCCACTGAAAATAATATCTAAACACGGTATTGAATCGCCAATCAACTTCTCTGCCGCACATTGCCTCTCAGCCACACCTTTTTTCCAATTTCTTCCATAGATTTTTTAATATAGTTTGAATCTTATAATTATCATTTTGTTTTAATAAAAACTTAGATGACACGCGGCGTAATTATACAATTTGACTCATTCTTTAGCATATAAAAAAGTATATCTAAAATTTCATAATTTAGAAGTTGACAATGACTGATGCTTAATGACTTCAACTTCCAAAAATGAATCATATATATATTATCATTCATACTATAAAACTATAATTAATTTAACATGATCAACTACCAATTCAATTAAATTAAGGATCTAATAATGTGGATTGCTTACATAAGTTGATGTGAAGAGTAGTGTTATCCCATGTAGTTGGGGGATCTTGTATATTATTCAAGAATAATAGATCGATCACATTAATTAATAGTACATAGAGATCGATCTTCATAACTTGTGTTCAAACATATATAATGTGTACTTAAGCTCTCTAATTGTGAATTATGCCATATTTGATCCTTAATTAAAGACTTTGTTTGACTATTCAAGTTTGATGGGTATATAGTCATTGACTATGTTTGGTAAAAGGGTAGCTGATGAGGTAGTTGAAACTTGAAGTTGATGAATTGTGTGCGTTAAGTTTAGTTTAATATATAAGCTAATATAGTGTTTGCGAAACCTTATAAGCGTATTAAGGTAGTTTATCGATGGAAATTTGTGAATAAAAAAATAATAAGTTTTGAACAATTTAGGTGACTAACTGATAAAAAGCTATAATTTCAAAAGTTAAATAAACTAAAATATTATATTTATTTTATTTAAAACTATATAATATCAAAACTAAAGCTCTGAAAAGCTAACTATTATGCCAATTATTTCACCTAAACTCTACTAGCTCATAATTTCTATGCCGCCACAGGAGTTCTCGACTATCGATCAACCACCTTCGACCATATAATAAAATCAAATTAATTATATTATCCTCTATCGATTCACTTCAACTATTTCATCAACATCAATTATCCTAAAAAAAAAAAAGCTCACGAACTTATCCCAAACATAAATATAAACCTAAGCTATCTTAAAAGGCCACTCAGTCACACCCAAACTTATAAAATAACACTTAAATAATTAAGTTGAGGGCATCCCAAATATGCTATTGGCCGGCCATGACAAATGATAACGACCAATTAAAAGCTTATAAAATGATCAATTAATGTATACGTAGTTTTAATAAATATTGTAATGCTCGTAGATTATCCTGGAACTAATTAATTATTAACTCGGTTGTTGTTGCTCTCAATTGTATTGAAGATAACATAAAAACCCCAACAAACAGCAATGAATGGCATGTTTCCGGTCACTGAGAAGCAAAAAGACAAAGCAATAAGTAGATCGATCCCGACCGATGGACACAAATCGACCACTTCTTTAAATCCCAATTTATCCATCAATTTTTGTGGGGTTATGTTGTTACCATCTCCAAAGCGATGGGCATCAAATTCCCACACAAAAAGGTGTTCAATTAGGCCCCAAAACATTGGTAGTGATTGTGTTACCAAATTAATATGCCATATGGCTAATCATGAGAGCTAAGAGCCACCCACCATGTATTGCTTCCTTTAATAATTTAATCCCTTTAGCTAAGTGCTAACTACATCACATGTATTGCTCCATTGGCCGGGCCAATCGAACAGGAGGGAGGAAAATAGAGTGTTCTTACAACCACTAGAACAAAAAGATGAAATTTTGAGGCCCTGTGTCGTTCGCCTGTGTGAACCGTCCTCTGATCGGCCATGTCCATTGCCATTGGTGTACATTAAAGAGTAGGAAATAATGAATTGTTGAGAGAATACGGTGTTAAATTGGTTTTTGCAATGACACACAAATGAGATTCCTTATCCCCCAAATGTGTCTCATTAGCTATTTTTGGACCCATCAATCTATGTGGATTTGTGATGAAAGTGATGAGTCATAACATAATTTAACATGGTGAGGGAAAGAGACAACCATTTTTTTTTGGTATTCCTTTGGTAGTATATGTTTGTATGTGCTTTATTTATTAGGATTGAATTTAGAAACTTCAAGCTATAAGGAAGAGATATCTTTTATTAGGGTTTGTTAGTTAGGCCATGTTTGGTGCTTTATATTTATAGGTTACTTTTAATTTATTTGGTATTATAATGTATAAACTAATTTATCATCACGCTGATAAACTATTTAAAAAAAAATACTACAAGTTTATATTAACTCGATCATGCTGCGAAGAAAAGACCTTAAATTTTGTGATAAAATATTTTGTCATCTTTTTTATTGAACCTACCCGACCAATACTAGAATATATTATTAATTTGAACCCAACACAAATACAATATTAACTTAACAATGTCAAATACTTAAAAATTGTTCAAAATAAGTAAAAAAGATGGCATAAGATAACATAATTAACAATCATGGTGCCTTTGGAAAATGGTATTACACGAAGTTACTCCACTAATGTTCATGCTTTATCTTCTCTTATTATATTAATGGTATCAATTGAAAGATGGGAAATATAACTATTATCACACATTGATTAGAAAGGGAATCCAAGCCTTGCATGGCTATCCCACCTAACACCAATTGGTTTTAGGATGGAACCCCACTCGGTTTGTGTACTCGGCTTGGTTGGTGCGCGTATTGCGCTTGGGCGTGCATGGCCCCCCCACGTCGAATATCACCCACCGTTATTTAACATCAATATATGAGTGTGGGACATTACCATATATATATATACACTAGTGTATGCCCCGTCCCGTGCACGGAAATATTTTAACACAATATTATAAAATTACATTAATTATCTATAAAAAAATCATATTATAAATATGAAAATAAATAAATAAATATGAATTACATTATGATGTTTAAACTAATAACTGAAAATATAAGATTAAAATTAATGTAGATCTAAATAACTCATTCTCTTGAAAAATAGTATATATATAAATAAAATAACTATGAAATAATTAATTCTTTCCATCAAAATAATCGATAACACCTATCAAATATTTACTACTATGTATCTATTAATATTTTTGGTAATTATAATCACTGTTCTAAAAAAACCCTTCAAAGCCCGCCTAAACCCCTTACCTCATCCCTCCACCAAGGCCTTCAAGGTCACCAAGACCCGCCTAGACCCCAAAGACCCGCCATAAAATTCGTCTATATGGAAATTGGGTGAACCTAATGTCTTTTTTAGGTCCCGTCCGGCTATATGGTGTAATTTATATATAAACCGTCCATTGGATAGATTATTTATAATCCAGATGGAGATACACTTATATGGCAATTTGTATATCGATATATGCCAAATTTGTTACTATTATTGTGTTTAATTATATTGATATAGTTATTTCCTTATATAATGTATACTCTTTTATAAGATATTTCGTCTATTCAATTATATGAGTTAATGGTAAAATAAAATAATTATTTTTTAATTATATAGATTAGAACTGTATTATTATTTTTATTAGATTTCCTTTTTGACGGGAGAAGGTTTTGCGAGATGCACTCACGTGCCGTCACGTAAGCAGATTCATTCACAAGCCGCCACGCAGGCAACAATGCATCGGTTTTAGTATATGTACTAGCGTAGTACCCGTGCGTAACGCACAAGATTTGTAAAATGTATTATATTTTATAGAAGATATTACCATAATTTATTTACATTATATATTAGATATATTATACCGTTATAATAATAATATGAAAACAATATAGAAAAATAATATAAATTTGGATAATATACAATATACGTGGCAAAACGTCAATGTCTCACCTTCCTCACTGGGTCAGGTTTGAGATTTGAAATGCTCGAGGCAGGATATAAAAATGTGGCCCTTTACTATTATTTTTTGTTTTGTTAATGGATTGGAAGGTAAGACCAAATAATTTAGTAGTTCAACTACATATTACGCAAAGTCTGGGTGAATGCAGCTTTAAAAACTTTTGGATGGAGAGCACATAAAAACATCGGAGAAGAAATATTCTTGTAATAAACTTAAAAGTAAAAAAATTGCTTCATATATTCCTCCCAAAATATAGGTCGTTTTATTTTTTTTTTGGCATGTTTTTTAAAAAGCTAAAAACTCTTATATTAATAAGTATTATAATGTAAAAAAAATTTAATTAAAAAATCAATATTTTATATAGTTTTTAGCTCATTAAACTCCGTGCACAAAAGTCAAACGTCTTATATTCCCAATCGGAGGGAGTATTATTTTTAAAAACTAATAAAAAATTAATATTTTATAAAGTTTTTAGCTCCTTAAAAACGTGCTAAAAAATAAAACGGTCGATATTTTGAGACAGAGGTAGGATAAAGTTTAGAGTCACAACTGCTGTTTGAGAATGAGTTTTTTTTAGCCTTCTAAGTTTTTAGTGAGTTGATTGATTACTTTGAGCATTAAACACACATTTGTTGTGGTAATGGGTTGAAAGGTAGAACCAAATAATTTGGTAGTTGGACTATACATTCCACAAATGCTCGTGAATGAAATTTTCAGAACTTTGGGATGGAGAGCACACAAATATCGGAGAAGAAATATTATTATTATTATTATTTGTTGATTAAAGATAATAATTAATTAATTGAAACTTTCATTGGTAGATTATATATTTTTTCATGGAATTAGTTTTGTAATTAAAAAGAGATTGAAATTGAAATTGAAAAAGTTTAAAAGTGCGGCTATAATTTGAATTGGAGAAAATCTATAATAAAATCAAATATGAAATAAAGGTAATACAAATTAAAAGATTTCCTATTTTTTTAAGATTTTATGACAAAAAGAAATGAAAATTTGTATCAAGTCATTAAATTTTGATAAAGTTAAATAATTCATTATTTAATTAAAAACAACTTAAGATAATTTTTAAGGAAAATTAATCGATTTTGTAAAGAGATTTTAAACAATTGAGTCAATATTTTCCCAATTACGTGTGTGAGAGTGCATGGTAGTTAGCTTGTAAATAAATTATTCTAAAAAATATTATAAATTAATTAATTAGATTATTTTACACATATTACTTGGTAGTTAGCTTATAAATAAATTATTCTAAAGAAATATTCTAAAAAATTAATTAGATTTATTAATTTAAAAATACATAAGATACAATTACTTTAATTTAATAAATAATTAAGGTGAAATAATTATTTAAAGTAGAGAATCTATAAAAAAAATCAAAGCATCTTAATTTCAGTAGTAATTAAATGTAACTAAATCAACTATTTTTAATAAAAGATTAAATAGAAATTAATAAAAAAAAAAAAAGCTATCAAAATGAGATAAGTATATAATTTATTTTGAAAATAAATAAATAATTTTTTTTATTAATTTAAACTAATTTTAAACACTCCCTAACAATAAAATATTGTTCGGGAGTGTTTTAAAAATTAGTTAGATATCGAATTAGTTGAAGATCGATATGGACTTTGTAATAAGTCCAAAAATTATTCAGTTAAATTTTTTAAAAATGTGATGTAGTATAAAATTAAGATTGAAGTAAAGTATTATGTGATTAAGTTAAACAAAATGTATAAATAAAGATTTGTATTAAACATATTTAGTTAAATAAATAAAATAGAAGATTTGGATAATTAATACATATTTGAATTACTTGATTACTTTTAAATTAGTTTGATTATTTAGTTAAATTAATAAATTAGTTTGATTATTAAAAGTTTAAATTGAGATAATTTTTTTAAATGAAAGGTGGGCCCATATTTAAGTAAAAAGTGACACGTAAGATGATTGAAGGAGAATCCGCCATGTGACATCCTCTAATATGTGTTTTAGTATTATATTAGATATAGAAGATAGATATGAGTGTGGGATTGCTATCACCCAAAAAATTGTTAAAAAATTCACATTGCCCTTCTATTCTATATATGCATATATTACAAGACCAATACCAAAAACAAGTTCGCATTATATATCAAAGTATGTGTGTAAAACACTAACACCTCAAAGGATATATGGAGGAATGGATATGATAGAACGCAATCAACGGAATCATCCATGTTTGTACATACAACACGCATATAAAGGAGTATATAATTAGTCAATATTATACAGGTTTAATTAAATGCATATAAAAGTTTAATATATAAGCCAATATGTAAGTGTATGATGGTTTTATATATTTCACATTATTAATTAATCATGTTTGTTAATTGTTACATATCCCGATACACTTCACATAGTTTTCAATCTTTAATCTTTGTACCCTAATTTGGACATCGATCTATATAAAATTTTTTTAATGTAAAAATTCGGCACACCAAAGTCCTGATGTACGGTGAAATCAATTCAACAAGCTAGCTAGTAAACCTTTTTGTTATCTGCACGACGGCATATCGCTATCGGCACGGTGCAGGTGTCGGACTCCCAGATCGGCAGCCACTTTGCAGGTGTCGGACTCCCAGATCGGCAGTTGTCTATGGCGGTGTCGAGCTCCCAAACCGGCATCCAATGCCCGAGGTAAGTTCGAAAGCCTATATATAACAAAGCGATGCCCGAGTTAAACTACAATGTTTTCGATTCAAAATCCATATTCTTACATCGAAGAAAATGGCGTTACCGGAAGAAGATGGCGGAGGCGGTTTACCGTTCGACATTTTTAGCTATAGTGATCCGGAGGAGCTCGTGAAGAATCTCGAGGTAAGTGAATATTGATACAACGAATCGTTTACATATAGCGGAACCTTTATATAATTATGTTTGAATAGAATCATATTATAGCGGAAATATATTAAGCAAAAAATTTCTATATAATAATGTTTAAATAGAATCATATTATAACGGAACGTTTATATAGGGCAAAGTTCTTAGTACATAAGTGACATTATGCAGGAACAAAACCAACCTCTAGATGTGGGTACAGAATATGGTTCGATGTTTACAGTCGATGGTTATTGAGCTGATCAAGTAAACATGAAGGCATGGGCTAGATACGTAGGGAAGATTAAGAACATGGTACTTGTGATCACTCGGTCATGGAAGAACCAAATGAGTGGATTGGGTACCTTTCGTCTAGTGTGTGATAAGTACGGAGGGGGTAGAGATATTCCAGATGTCGACAAGGATTTTCCGCCCGCAGTGAGTAGGTGAGGGAGAACGACGAAGATCAGATGCTTGTTTGAGCTGGAGGGTCGTCAAAATGATGCTGACAATTGGACCATGAAGGTTATATGCGGTGTGCATAATCACAAGCTAAACGATGTGATGTTAGGACATCCCTATGCCGGTAGATTAACTCCATATCAACATCGGCAGGTTCGACGTGATACAGTGATTGGGATAAAACCGGGGGATATGCTGCGCGGGATGAAGTATGATGATCATGAATGCGTGACGGACATTCGTTAAGTTTACAATGCACGAGCCCAATTGCGGAGAACCGCTGCAGAAGGACGGAGGGACCTGCCTCAAGCGCTTCACAAACTCAAACAAAAGGGATACTTTATCGCCACACGGAATTCCTCTAAAGCAGGAGTAGACGAGGTTACTGATGTGTTTTTGTCCCATCCGAACTCCCGACATCTTCTTCTGTTGTTTCCGTATGTTATCGTGATGGACTCGACCTACAAGACAAACGAGTAAGAGGAATGACATTAATGTCGACTACTTTTATATCTGTCATACGTTGTAGCAATTTGTTTGACTAATTAATTATCATGTGATAGGTACGAAATGCCGTTGCTAGAGATCGTTGGGATTACTAGCACGAAGAACACATTTGCAATTGCGTTCGTATTTATGGCAGGCGAGAGCGCAAAACACTACAGTTGGGCACTACGGCGACTACGCCATTTGTGCGGTCAACGACTCCCAGAAGTAATTTTTACAGACATAGAGTTGGGTCTTATCAAGGCTCTTCGGAAGGAGTTACCCACGGTAAAGCATATGTTGTGCACTTATCATATTATGTGCAACATTGAAATGAAGGGTGGGATCACGAAATCTACCGAGAGTTGGGTCTTATCAAGGCTCTTCTGGTTCCCACGCATTCGAATGCTGCATGAAACCGGTTTCGACCTCGTCCGCTGGCGTATAAATGGGGGACTGGGGGATTTCGGGTACGTACGGGGTCTCTGGCACTTGTGAATTGTCGACCTCGTCGACGGTGTAATCTCCCAAGAAATCCTCGTCTTCACGCCCAAGAAACGACGTGCTAGCCCTAGCGGGCTCCTATAGAGGTGGCTCTATTGGTGGTTGTCTTATTGCCGATGTGCTGGCTCGCGCCGACTCTATAGGCCTATCCCCTCTCCTCAAAGAGGCCGTTGGCCTTACCCGTTCCCGCTGGGATACGACCCGCCTCATCATCTACAATATAAAATTCCATATCCATTATGTTAACATATATTCCATATCTAAATTTCATAAATCTACATTATCTAATTTCATAAGCGCACATAAATCTACATTATCTAATTTCATATTTGCCAATAAATCATATTTATCCACTACATTATGTTAACATAAATTCCTTGTAAATAATATTTTTTTCTACATTCCACATAAATCTACATTATCTACTTTCATAATTGCATTACAAATTCCCTATCTACATTTTCATTCAATAAATATTCCTTAGGTAATTTTCATGCATTAAGAATTTCATATCTAATTTTCATGCATAATTATATCTATATCTAATTTTCATGCATTATTAATTCCATATGTATATCTAATTCCATATCTATATCTAATTTTCATTTAAATGTTGACAAATAATAACATAAAATTAACATAAAATCTCTACTTACCTCGGCGGCGGCTTGCGCTCTAGGATCATTCGGCGGGGGTTGTATTGGCTCACGCTCATCGGGAGGCAGGGTCACTGATGAAGAGGATCGCGGACTTCGCCTAAACCGGTCTAACAAGCTCCCGAACTTCGGCATTTCTCCTTAGAAAGTATTCCGGACTATCGACCACTCCAACAAGCACCCTAGAAAATCTGCGACGTAAGAGGAAGGAGAGTGGTGTGTTTGTGTGGTGCACAAAATGAGGGTGGGGCTCCCTCCTTTTATAATACCTCGCCACCACCCATGCCGGACTGGGAGCTCGACAGTGGCACGGTAGGATATGACGTAAAGCTGCAGGGAATCTGCAGCTTTTTCAGATGATTTGACTGATGTGACCATGGCGGATCCGGAGCTCGGCATCGGTGTCAGGGTCCCGGCAAGATTTGACACCTCGTCAGGTGAGGTGACAACGCGTGCCTGCAAAGCTGCAGATTCCCTCCACCTTTTGCCGATCTGGGAGTCCGGGTGCGACATCAGTTTCTGCCGATTTGGGAGTCCGGCACCGTCACCGTGCCGATGACGAAAACTTCACCGTCCTGCTAGTAAATGAACATATTATCAACTTTACAAACAAAACACAAACTAAAACAAACAAGCAAATAAAAACCACAAGAGATCCAGTGTGTTAAAAGTCGACATATTAGCAAACAAGTCGACAAATAAATAAATAAATAAATAAATAAATATATATATATATATATATATATATATATATATATATATATATATATATATATATATATATATATATATATATATATATATATATATATATATATATATATGCCATCATGAATCAGGAATAAGCAACAAAAAACAAGCAACTCTCGTACCACATAGTAGGGGTGGCTAAGCTAGGTTTTGAAACCCCTTATTTTCAAGTTTTAAAAAAAAGTAATTATAACAAAACCTTATAATGGGATAAATATTTCGGTTTTAAACAAGAATTACCTATTCCCAATTCTATTTTAAATATTTTTAGGCTAGAATTAGTTCTTCTCATGTTTTCATAGAAGTGAACCAGGTTGCTGAAAATGTGTCAAGACTTCCGTTCTCCTCGTATGCTCGGATGCTCCTATCTTGACTTCTTATCCCGAGTTTTTTCCTGTTCATAATGATTCAATAGAATCACCTCCCCTAAACTTTTACCTTATTAAAAAAAAAAAAACTCCCAACTTGGACACCTTACCTCAAATGTCAAACTAAAATTCCACTAGTACTACTAAAAATTCTGCCATAAGTCCTAGTTGTAGGCTTGTTGGGTTGTTGCTATGATGCTATCTACCTAGCATCCCAGTCACTCTTCACTCTTGTATTTGTATCATTCCCCTGTTTTACCCACAATGAGGTGGAACCTGAATCGCCACCCCACCCACCGACGTCTCCATTGTGGCTCACCCCACCACCTTCACCCACCCCACGACCGCCGGGTCCACCGCCTCCGGACCTCCCTCCTCCACTTCCCCCCCCTGCAATCAATGCAATTCCCATGTTCCTCTCTTCCTTTTTAATATGCCTTTTCTGTTGACTTCAACCCTACCCCACTGGGTCCCACCCCTCACCTCTCTCTCACTCGTCACTCCCTCTTTCTCTTCCTTTCAGTGTTTCCCCCTTTTTCAATCCACCTATTTATACCCTCACGGTCTCACCAAGTCACCAACAGAACAGATTCATCTCCTCTCACACTCTTCCTCTCCATCAATCCCTTTCTTTCCTTTCTGGAATCTTCGAATCGACCGCTTCGTGTTTTCTACGCGATGCCGAAGGTGTTCCCTGCGAGCTTTCTGCCGGCGGCGGCGACCGCCAAGGGATCTAAAGCGGCTACTACTGGCGCCGGATCCTCTGTGGAGGCCGCCGAGGACGTGACGGTGTTGACGGTTTGGAGGAAGTCTTTGCTGTTTAATTGCAGCGGTTTCACCGTGTTCGATGGCAGAGGGAATCTGGTCTACCGTGTTGATAACTACCTCGCCGGCAACAAAGGCGAGATCGTCCTCATGGACGCCGATGGCAAGCCGATTCTCACCATGCGCCGCAAGGTAATTGAGTTCAATTGATTGATTTTGTGAGAAATAGATTTAGATTTCAGATTCGACTTCGAATTTGGAATTGAAATTGTTCATATTGCTAATCGGAAATTGTTTGTTGACAAGCAGAGATTGAGCTTGGGAGAGTGCTGGACGGTGTACGACGGCGAGAAGAAGGCGGATCCGAGATTCTCCGTCCACCGGAAATTCAATCTCCAGCGATCGAAAACCCTAGCGAACGTCCGCTCCTGCAAAGCGACGTCGTGCTCGGCATCGCCTTTCTCGTCACCGGATTCTTCTCCATCGTTGTCACCGGAAAACCACGTGGCGTACAAAATGGAAGGCTCGTATAAGAAACGCAGCGTTTCAGTATACGACGGCGCAAGGCGATGCGTAGCGGAGATCCGGCGGAAGGAGTCAGCTAGCGGGGTGGCGCTTGGTGGCGACGTCTTTAGGCTAATGGTCGCTCGCCCGTATACAGACACCGCTACCGCCATGGCACTCGTCGTCCTCCTTGATCAGATGTGTCGTTCTTCAACGACGCTCCTTTCTTGTTGAAACGAATCTCATCAATTGGATCTCAGTTTTTCCCCCTCAGAGAAAATAGATTGTTTTCTTCATGATCACAAGTTTTGAGCTTTGAAGTTTCCAATTTCCTTTCCCAATTCCATTTTTGAAACTGAGAGAGAGGTGTCAAAGTGTGCTTTGCTGTATATGGATCATAGCGGACCAAAATCGGGTTTGGATTGGATCTAGGTTGAGTTTATGTGCATCATGTATATAGATTGACAGCAGATTTGAATTGAATTATCAAGCTTACAGATTGAATTTTGTATATAATTCTTCGAATCCATATCTCTAAATTAATGTGTTTGAGGTTGAGTTTGAGCATGATTGGCGCCGGGAAATCGTAGGATCAAAGCTGAAAAATGAGCCTCGTAGCCAAATGGAATCAAACAATGGCAATCCAGCTCAGGTAATAATAGATGCAACCAAATTCCATCAGCAATGATACAAAAACCGAAGACACCAAACTGCAATTGAATATATTAAAAAAATACGTATTGTATATATTTTGGTAGGAATATATATAAAATATTACTATGTTTTCAGTAGTTAGGACGTTAGTTTTGGAAAACGGTCAGAGAAACGTTTGTTTTCCAAAACGTTTCTCTCAGTTTTTGGGTTCCAAATTCCAATATGGTTTAGAGAGTTTTCTTTTATGTCTCGGTGAATTCCAAACTCGTTACATATTTCCTAGAGTTTCGACGTTCGTGAACCCTTTATTATCAAAGGCTCGCGCTTGCGTGCCTTCCAAGTTCCATGACTTCATACTGCATCAACATTTATTTATTACCGTATGTAAAGATAGTAAAGTTCCTGTAATTTCTAAGTTTGTAACTTTAAACTGTAGCTGGCATTATGATCTCTCACAGCCTCACTCATTGAGTTCTTGGCTCATGCTTCATAAAGAACAAGCAATTTATGCAACCTATTTTGGGTGAAGCCCAGTGCTGTTGCACGTTGCTCCGTCCAACAACAAATGTCGTCATTTCACTTGGAGCTGAGGTTTTTTCGCTTTTGAATTCGATTCGTTTTGCAAACTCGCGCTTGATCGAACCATTAACAATCTGGATCTTAGTAGATCTAGATTTGCAGTGCCAAACCTCATAATATATAATACAGTACAAAGGTACGTGCTCCCTCCTCATCAAGCCAACAAGTGAACTCCGGATTTGAAGATGATCACAATGAAGCTTGCATCCGTCCTCCTAATTGTAATGCCCACTCTTCAGTTGTAGTAGCTTGGAAGAAGGCAAGTCAACCCACTTTCCCAATTGAACATACAACTTGATTGCTGGTCTGACAAATCACATATAAATGCAGCCCCTGTGAAAACAAAAGTCTATGGCTCTATGCACTATGCAGCCCCTTGTTTGATGCTCCTATACAATCCAATGCAATGCACTCTCCTTTTTCTTAAATGTGGCCAACTCCCACGTATAATTGCAGCCAAGTCACTCAAATGACTGCAACCACAAATCCACAAATGGACCACAATGCATTCAGAGAGGGTAGAAAGATAGAATAGAGGAGAAAGAAGAGATAGTAATGGGATTGATTAATTCTTTCATAGCTTGTACATTTCGTAGGGTATTTATTACCCAAAATCCACTTTCTATTAATTACATTCGTAATACTTAGTCTTACTATTCTAATTTCAAACAATGGCATTCACTATTACATTGATATCAAATGCAGTACATAATGTCACTCTGTCCACTGGAAACAGGTGTTATATGCCCTCCAACAGAAGGATTCAGGATCTATTGTATTTTCAACACGACACCTGTGCATTAATTCTTTCAAGTTGTTAAAAAAATCCTAATCAATTAAAAAGCAAATAAAAGAAGAAGAGAAAAGAAA
The DNA here is from genome assembly GCA_037127255.1 of Persicaria tinctoria. Classification (NCBI taxonomy): domain Eukaryota; kingdom Viridiplantae; phylum Streptophyta; class Magnoliopsida; order Caryophyllales; family Polygonaceae; genus Persicaria; species Persicaria tinctoria. Next base: position 9,381,983 of record JBANSL010000013.1, on the reverse strand, counting down.
AAGAAAGAGAGAGTAAAGGTGAAAGCGAAAGCAAAAGCAAAAATAAAAACAACAACAAGGGCGGATCATGGATAGTCCGTCTGTCGATTTGTGTTAATGGTTTTTTTATCGTCTTCTATGTTGATTTGTGTTATTAAGTGGGTTGTATGTTGATGGAAAGTCCGTTTGTCGATTAGTCGGCCTATTGAATTACTAGACAAGTTGTTGTCTGGTATCTCAAATTCTTAACTATTAAAAAAAAGATTTTACCAAATTGAATTCAAGGACGCAAATGACTAAGCAATTATTGGGCAAAATGTCGAGGAACATATTTGCTTGTAAGCTTGAACTGAAAACCTTCGGCAACAACCTCTGGCTTCAACTATTGGGCCTCACTTGTCAAACTTCGAAAAAATTGAAACCAGGCCCAAATATATCGGGCCTTACTCGTCAACTAGGGTTTTTGCTCGGGTCTCATATAAAACTGGATTTACTTCACGAGTGCGGTCTTCCCTCCCATTTCCCGCCGGCACCTCATCTCGGAGCTTCTAGGTTTTTTCGTGATTCCCCGATCGAGATGGCAACGGTTCCAGGGCCTTTGATCTGGGAGATTGTGAAGAAGAACAACTCCTTCCTTGTCAAACAGTTCGGTAACGGAACCGCCAAGATTCAGTTTAGCAAGGAGAGCAACAATCTCTGCAACGCTCACTCCTACAAGTACTCTGGTACTCTCCAGTTTCCAATCTTATTAGTCTCTTCGTGAATGATTTTTTTTCCTGTTTTATTTTTTAATCGACTTTTGCAGTTTTATCTTTAGTTATGTCTAGCGTGAATGATTCTTGAGTTTTTCTTGCATTTTGCTTTAGAATTTTTGAGTTATTTCAGCTTTGATTGTGAATCGAAATTAGAGCATGAATAGGGCTTCATTTTACGTTTTCCGGATCTGCACTATCTTCATTTGGCGTTGGGATGATTATCTGGAAGTTAACCCGGAATATAGTTAAAAGACGCTAATTTGAAATACGATAGTGATTCCTGCCTACAGATACGATTGGCCACATGAAGTTTGCTAATTTCTCATTCAATTAGTTTTTCATTTAGTTTCATTTTGGAAGACTTCAATTGTTGTTTTTTTATGTTTGATATTCAAGCATATGTTTGCTGTATCTAGGAATTATTATTGTGCCATTTTTTCAAAAAATATGTGTGTGCAGGTTTGGCCAACACCAAGACGATCACAATCCAACCATCAGGTAAGGACAACTCAGTTCTGCTTGCGACAACTAAGACGAGGAAGCAGAACAAGCCAGCTTCTTTGCAGCACAAGTCTGTGATGAAAAAGGAGTTCCGCCGAATGGCCAAGTCTGTTAACAACCAGGTAGAGAACTAGCACTATTGCACTAATATACTTTACTGCTGCTATCTTCCATACTTTACTGCTGCTATCTTCCATGTCTTCCATATTTTAGAGCTGGTTTTCTTTGATAATGTGAATTTTCCTTCAATATATAGTTGACTTCTTAGCGCATTTTATATGAATCTTGGGTTCAATTCATGTTTTCCCTATTTTATTCATGGTTACAGATGGATTTAAGCATGTTCTCACTATGGTTGCAAACAATTGTTCCTTTTTGTTTGGTTTTGCATTTTCTTGCTGCATGATAGTTCAATGCGAAATAATTCCAATCTAAAATTTCGCCTCTGTACACTTCAGGTTGGCGACAACTACTACAGGCCAGACTTGAAGAAGGCAGCCCTTGCAAGGCTGAGTGTTGTAAACAGGAGCCTTCAGGTTGCCAAGTCCGGTGTTAAGAAGAAGACCAAGCAAGCAACTAGGATCCCTGGCAGGAAATGAAGTTCTCCATAAGCTAGTGTATGACTCTATCAGCTGTTATTATCTCGAGTCTTCCTTTTTCACCTTTAAGATTTTCATTTGATTGTTGCGGATTGGAGGGTTGCCTTTGTCTAGACATGAAGAGGTGTGGTTCACTTTTTCATTGTTTTGATACGAGTATTTCTTTTGTTGAAACTAAAATCATGCTATCTATCTTGATAATGATGAGAGAGATCATAAATCATGTGCTATTGAAACTTGATCTTTACTGAAATTGGGCTTGAACTTGAAATGACACTAGTTCTTTCAAAACCATTATTTGAACTACTTGGCTAAATCAAGCTTTACAATTGCATCAACAAAATTAACAGGAAGACTTGTAATGTTGTCTGTTTGTTTGGTTATTTTGACAGTCGAGTAGGTAGTCAAGATCCTTGAATGAATGTTGGAATTGTAGGGAAAACAAGCACATGACAGTAAAACTCAAATATGACAGCAACGGGGAAACAAACAAATATACACATGACAGTAAAACGAATAAATGAAAACACTTGACAGCAAAATGATCAGATTATTCAACAAAAATAAAATAAAATGATCAGATTAAAATTGGGAAAAGAGTAATGATTAAATTGGGGCGTTATATCTACACCGCTAATTTTTACTATTTACACCGCAAATCCACCGCATCCCTATGCGGTGACTTAATCAAATTTTAGCCCGACATACCGCTTGTACATGCGGTATGTCCGTTGACTGTATAAAAACACCGCATGTATGTGCGGTGGGTTAGGCTAAAACGGAGTCCGTAATACGAGAAACCGGTTGGGTCGAAGTTATCCGAAACCCACCGCATGGGTATGCGGTGATTTTTTAAAATATTTATAATTTGGCTAATAATTTACCGCATCTCCATGCGGTATTTTGTTACCGTTGTGGCAACGGTAAAAAACATACCGCATGGAGGACGGGGTCGTGGAAGGGGACGCGGACGAGGTCGATCAGCGTCGGAGCCAGCTCCGGAGATTGTAGGTGACATTCCAACACCAGCACCTACGAGGCTTCCACCACAGAATCTACCTCGAGTAGAATTCAATTGGGGCACTGGCAACATCGACGAATTCATGATTACTTTCATACGAGCCGTCACAAATGTTGCAGGTGATGGTCACTGTGGGTATAGGTCTTTTGCTTGTCTTCTGAACTTGGGACAAGACGCATGGCCTAGAGTTCGACGAGAGCTGGCCGTTGAGTTGCAACTGCATTCAGATCGGTACCATTACTATCCTGCCTTACATGAGTTCATCATGAGGGTCAACTATTTCGGCACATGTCATGATGCTACGTATTGGATGGAGATTCCGATCATGGGCGAGGTGTTTGCCACGCTTCACCAGCGTCCTTTGGTGATTTTGTCACAAATGATGCCTATGTTGTGCCTACCTCTGTACGCCACCGGTGACCCGTCAGTACCGGCCTATGAGGAGCTAGATGGAATAACTTTAGTCGGCAACAACAACCATTTCGTTCCGGTACGTTTCATATTTCATATTCATTAATTTGTTAATGTTTTGTTTCTCTTTTCTGATGTCAATATTCACCTTGTATTCACAGATTTGGTTGTTGCCTGGTTCACCTCTTCCTCCAGTCTACGTCACATGGACACGGCATCACGATCGCACGATCGACGGTTGGGAAGAGCAGTTTGCAGCGAGGATTGCACGATATAGAGCTTACCGTCGTCGTGATGGTGGCCGTCCCCTATCGTATTAGCACTTTCCACTTTCTGGTGTCATTTTTCGAACTTCGTATGTTCAATTGGGTTGTATATTTGTCTATTCCATTTCACAAATTATTTTTCGAACTCCATATTTTCGTCATCGAGGATATTTATCGCACTTTCGTTTTAATCAATGTTGATGTAATATCATCTTTCTTTTAAATTCAACATATGAGTTTTTTCAGATCACGACTTTATTACAAGTTAATTCCATTGTAGAAGGATATAACACTGCAGATGTGCCTGTATTATACGATAAATTCGTAGTGTCGGAGTATACCGCATACCCAAGCGGTGTCTATCGGTCCCTATCGGTCCGTTCAGCTCCACCAAATAGTTACCCGCAAATCCGGTTATCCGATACCCACCGCCACTACTAGAAAACGCGTATATACTCTCGAAATTAACTTTAAACATAACCTCAACATTAGCCTCGAAAATATATTACCCCCGAACATGCCCTCGAATGCAACTTCAAGACACATTTCGAGGCGTAGAGGAGGGAGGTTAAATGTGGCTTCGAATATTAACCTCGAATTTTTTGTTTCGAGGGTAATGTCGAGAGCATTAGTATCAAACTATTTCGAAACTAAATTTAATGCTATTAGCCTTCAAATCACCCTCAAATGAAATTGGTGGGCATTTTCGAAGGTACAAATTTCGAGGCTAAATAGTATCGATTCATAGCATCAAAATAATTTGAGGGAAAATACGAGAGTAAAATAACCTCAAATTTAACCACGAAAGAAATTTTTCGATGCCACATTTAACCTCCCTCCTCTACGCCTCGAAATGTGACTTAAGGTCGAATTTGAGGGCATTTTCAAGGGTAATATGTTTTAGATCGAGGGCATTTTATAGTCAATTTGGAAATTATATTTAATATTTGGGTTTCTGAATTTCAGGTTAAATTTTATAAACATTATATAAATTTTATAGCCAAATTTGAGGTTAAATTCATTAGCATTAATTTTTTTTATTCTTCAATTTAGGCATACATAAAACATAAATTTTACTTTAAATAACAATAATAAACAAACATATACACAAAATGCCAATTCAACTATAACAACAAACATAGGCACTAAACCATAAAATTAGTGTCACAAGTACAACTAAAATACACCAGCAGAGCAAAATTACAGTTGTAACCTAATCAAATTAGGATGGCAGCCATTAAACCTTGTTTCCGTGCATATGAGCAACAACCAGCAACCCCTATGCACAAAAACAAAAGCGCCTTTCGGTGGCTGAAATACACCAGTATAGATGTTTTGGTGGCTGCGAGTGAGAGAAATGCACCCATTAAACAATCAACCCTCAAGCATCCCCTTTGCACAGCCCTAAAAGAAAATGAAATTAAAAAACAAATGTACCTAATTTGAGGTTGATGCAAAACCAGTAGGGAGAAGCAGGCTCTAATTTTCCTTCCAACAAAAAAACCTTGTTTTCGTGGCTGTGAGTGACCAACAAGATGTAAAGGGGGGCTGCAAATGACACAACAGAAGAGGAAGTCGGTATCTCATCTTCAATAGAAACACAACAAGATAAACGCAAAAATACAATAGAAAACAGATGGATATGAGAGGGATCTTCGCTTACCATAGTGGAATAGGAGAGGGATCTCGACTTCATTAGAGGAGAGAACAGGGAGGAGTGGGTTAGAGGGAGGCGAAACCAGGAAGCCGTGACGAGCCGAGAACAAGTCCGGATCTCGTCTTTAAGCCATCCGAGAAGTGGCTGAGAAGCCGGCGCCACCAGGGAGAAGCGTCTGAGAGGGAGGCGACACCAGGGAGCCGCTGAGAGGGAGGCGAGACTAGGTCTAGATCTCGTCTTCAAGCCATCCGAGAAGCGGCGGAGAGGTCGGCGAGTGGATGAAAACCGAGTGAGAAACGGCGAAGAGGTCGGCGGCGGCTGAGAACCAAGGACCCGTCTTCAAGCCATGAAGGAAGCAACTGATTGGCAACAAACCGAATGAGACTCGGGCGAGAACAAGGAGAAAGGAGGCGTGTGATAGATCTAGGGTTGCAAAAAGGGAACATTTCCTTTTATACCACCACGGCACCACATATGCTGCTAAAAAAAAAAGAAATTAAAATTTTGCCTCCTAAATTTTCATAAGCCCGCGAATTATATTTGTTTGAAATTTTGTTGTACACGCCTCTAATTACTAACGTTTATTGTAAATTTAATAAATAAATTTTGGCCAAAACAATTTTCAGAAATAAATTCTGAATAATTTTTTTTTCAAAAATAAATAATTTGGGTATACTATTTGTTATTTTTAAAAGTTAAAATACACGAAAACTAGTATAATAATCCGTGGGATTTTCTCTATGAAACTAAATGGATAACTGATTATATTAAATTAATACATGTTAACAAATAAATTACTGCAATTGGTCAATAATGGTAGTTTTAAGAAGAGGAGTCGAGTAGCTAAGGTGAATTACAGTTATCATATAAAATCAATTATATTATATTATAGTATATATTATATATAATAAAGGGGAAGTCGTATGAGACAAATGATATCTTCTCCTTAATCGTAGTCGTATGAACCAATCACAAATTTTTCAAATAATCATTATATGCCAAAGATAAAATTTTATTCGAACTCTATTTAATCAATATAGATATATATATGCATAAGATAAAATGAATAACATAAAATTTTATTATAACTTTATTTAATCAATATATCTATAACTGCATAATTTGATTAGATATGGATATATTTTTAGAAGATATTAGTTAATTTTAAAATATATGCATAAGATAAAAATTTGACCCAATATGATTAGATATGAATATATTTTTAGAAGATATTAAATAATTTTAAAGAATATTATATAAGATAAGATTTTTCTTATTTTCACTCTATATAAACATATTTTTAGAAGATTTTGGATATAATTCATTAGATGTGTATTAGATAAAGATACTTTGTATTTTTTATATATAATTTTAGAATAGTTTAATAACAGTTTTTTTTAGTTGATTGGATAGTCATAAAATAAACTCTTACAAATATGTGTTTACTTAGGAGTACGTAAACGATTTTTGTTAAGTATTAGTTAATTGGATAAAATTATCATTTTTAGCATCTTATTAATCAAATTTGAAATGAGATTTTATTTAGAAATATTATACATTTTTTATTTGAATTCTAAGCATAGCTTTATATTCGGTTGATCACCACATTTTTTAGTAATAAAATAGATTTGATTACTGATTAACATTTTGTAGCATCTTATTTAATCAAATTTGAAATAGGATGTTATTTAGCAATATTACACATCTTTCATTTGAATTCCAAGCATAGCTTTATAATCCGATAAACATTAGATTTTATTTTTGTTTGTAAATGGATAAATATCGGATTTTGAAAGAAAAAAATATGACTGCATTTCAAGATGATTCAATTTATCTGGTGGGTTTCAGTGTGTTCCCCCTCAAAGAGTAGATTTGTTTCGAAGTCAGTAGTGTAGGATAGTCAATGCCCATGAAACATTGAGTATGGATATCAAGCTTTAAGTTCGATTTGTCATGTGGTTTGACTTTGTTTAAATGCAATGTGGGATAATCAGTATCTAAAATGATATTGGTCATGCCACATCATTATAAATGATCAACAGTTACACCTACAAATTATTCCTTAATGACCTCATTGTCATCTTTTTGTAATGGCTCATCATTAATTTTCTTCATTGTCCACTTCTCCTGTTTTTTATCGTTAATCCGTACAATCTTTTCCTTTCCACTTGGATAGCTTGGATGATTGAAATTTGATGATAGTTATCGGCAATTTTACCATCTTTGTTTCTATCTAGCTTCTTTCTCTTTTATGAATCTTGAGGATCTGGATAATGCTTAGTGAAATTCGTTGTCTCTTCTTCCTTATATTCTTCAACTATGCTTCCCTATACACTTTTTCGTATTTGAATTCATCAATTTCTCTTTTAACTTAAAAAGAGATAGTTCAAATGGATACATGAAATTTTCAATTATTACACTTCAAACAAAGACACATGATCTTCTCCTTATTCCATAAGTAGAATGGAACAAGGGGAAGATCATGAAAGCATGATAAGTAGAATGAAACAAAAGGTCGGTAGATGGTTAAAAAAAAGTTCTACATTTACCCAGAAACACACTCTTGACGGCTCTCTCGAAAAGATAAGTGGATGTTATATGTAGCATCAAATTTGCCCTCGAAATCATAATATTGTTGCTATTGGGGAAGGGTTCGTATACTCGCTTATCCTCGAAAATAATAATTCGAGAGTATTGGCAAGGGTAATATCGTAATAGTTTAACCTTGAAATTATGAACTCGAGGGCATGTCCGAGGTTAATTACGATATTATGTGACTACATTTTCAAGCTATCTCTCTAATGGTTTCTAAATCATTTTTTTTTCTTTCCCACGTACCATGCAAATTGTATGAAAATAAGAAATAATTATCAAAATGATGATACTTACAAGAAAAGAAGATCAAATACCACAAAACTCTTGATCGAATCTAAGAAAACACAAAAAATGGAAGGTAGGTAAAGATATTTGAAAGTTGTGGGAGAAGCAAAAGTGTATGAAAGTGAAAATTGATAAAAAAAAAAAAAACCGTATGTTTTAGCTGATAAAGCAAAATAGGTAGTTGGGTTATTTAATGCATCAAGTATGGTAAACAGTTTTGCTCTCGATCTTGCCCTCGAATGAAATTCATTTTTTTGAGGGTATACGCCTACAAACATACCCTCAAATACATAATTTAAGGTTATTTAGCCACATTGTTAACCCCTAAAAAAATCGTAACCATTTAGGATCAAACGTACCCTCGAAATTAGCCTCGTAATATATATTGAGTTGTTACACCGTCAACGCTACCCTCCAAAAAATATTCGATCCCATATGCCCTCGAAATTAACCTCAAGTGTACCCTCTAACAACTTCATTGCTAATATCGCTTGACAATAGCTTTAAAAAAGTGCCCTCAAATTTTTGTTCGAGGCTAATTTACCCTCGACGATACCCTCGAAATATACATTCGTGGTTATATAGCATGGAAAAATAGCCTTGATTTTATTTCAATGGTATTTAGGCTCCAAATATTTTTTCGAGTCTAAATTCGAGGGTATTGGCTACGATGGTGCCCTCGAAATAATTGGTAGCCAAAAACTTCGAGGCTATATAGTGTTTTTCTAGTAGTGCGCATGGGTCTGCGGTGGGGTTGAAACGGAACGGGGGTACTCACCGCATGAAGATGCGGTGAGGGCCCATACGGTAGGCATTACCGCATATACATGCGGTAGGTCACCGCATGTATATGCGGTAGGTGCGTTGACCGTCATTAACTCACCGCATATCTATGCGGTGATTTGCGGTGAAAATAGTAAAAATTAGCGGTGGAGATATCGTTTACTGATTAAATTTTTTAATAATTTATCTTGAATTATAGACGGACCATAATTTTGATTACCTTTACAAATGCTTAATTTCGATTTATTCCAACAATAAAGCAAATTTTGATCAAACAACTGGAAAAATGAAAATCAATCAAGGCAACGTTGCGTCGTGATTCCACGGGAAGCAGAAACTGGGTTCAAGCCGGCAGGGCCCGCCCTCGGTGATGCTCCACCGACAGTCTTCCCGGCACTTGTACATGTCTCTCTTCCCGCGGTAGATGTCGAACCAGTGGAGCGCGCCACTGAAGGTGAAGCCGCAGTAATAGTCGGTGAATTCGAAGGCTAGGAACGGAAACTGGTAAGTCTGGCCGTACGGCACCCAATGGGTCCCGTAGTCGTGGTGAGCGTCCTTGCAGTGCACCTCCAGAATCTGATGCCCTTCCAGGTTGTTTGTGATAGACACCACCGTTGGCGGTGGCGTAAAATAATCCGACGGCGAGGCTCCTCCGGCTACCGACGATGGCACCAACCACGCTTGGAGGACCACCAGTACTGCAGCCATCGCCAATACTATCGTTTGGAGCTTCATTTGATCCAACTCTACTTAACTTTTTTGAGGTTCAAATCATGTGCACGAGTAGGCCGGGATATGTGATTCATTATATATAAGGTGTTGAAATGTATATTGTAAATTTGTAATTAATACATATGCATGCATTAATGTATTATGTATACTGTATACATTTTTGCATGTTCCTATGAACTGTATTAAATTTTTTTTTGGTGCAATGAACTGTATTAATTTAATGTGTACTATCAAACTGGGAATTCAGCATTGGCCTTTTATTTATTTTTAATCACCTATTAAACTTTGCACAAAATTATCTCAAGTCAAAATTGTTAGATATTTTTTTTAAAATATTTATAATTCATAATATATACAAAATTTTTTTTAAAATGACGAAAATATTTTTATACATATCGAGAGAAAATGAGAAAACCTATTAGCGATCATCCAAATACTGAATTTGTTCAACCTAAATCCTGAATAAACTCATTGAAATGTATCAATGAACGAATCATTATGATTACTCTATTATTTTGTTGACTTTTTTTTTTTGTGATGATTTTCAAATGGTTTTCGATAACTCTAATGTGGTTTTTGATTAGAAGATATGTCAAAACTAGGGTTGAAAATCTGCGTTAAGCATAATCGATTAGTAACCTCAACAATAATTGATGAGGTTAATAACACAATAAAGTGACGGAAAAGTACGCCCGAGACTAGAGGGGACCTCGACTTCTATCACCGAGCACATTACATAATCTCGGTTGAGATTGCCGAGGATAACTCATACTCTCGGTACGTTGGATCTGCCGATGCTATCTCTTTTGCTCGGCCAAAGGTGCCGAGGTCATAAGTGAAGCTTGGTCGATCTAGCCGAGGCCCCATCCCAACATATTTGAAATCAACAAACCCAAATCATAATCAATCGCAAACAAATCAAACAATTTTGTTCATTTCAATTCCAATTTCAACTCATCATTCAATACCCATAAGGGCCATAACACTGATCAACAATAAATAAAAAAAACTATCAATTTCATCTTTTCAATATTTCTAATTTCAACAACCCCTAAAACCTCCAATTTTATATATACAAAACCTAAATAATCAATTGTAGAGAAAATTCTTACCTTAAACATGATAGATCGACTGAAATCTCTCGTAAACCGACAAAAAAAATTGACAAGTGGGAGGATACTGATATTTGATGCACGGCAAATTGGGGATTTTGATGGATTCACCCGGACATATCTATAATTATGTAAAGGACTTTTGAGCATTTTTTTAAAAATCGTCTTGCTAACAATCATTCCGATGTCTTACCAATAACCCTTATGTAATGACCAATAGGCAACAAGTCAAGTTGAAACCCCTTCTCTATTGCAAATTGCAATGGTACCGTCTGAGTATATGAACCAAAAATATATTATCATCATTTTAAAATGGTCACCACAATACTATCACTGTATCTTTTTGGTAAGAAGGAGAAACGAAGCTCTCACACATGTTTATAAACTAATAATAAAAGGAAAGACTAAATGAATATGTTACGGGTAAAGCCAGACACCTTACATCACCTAAAATAAAATCAAAAGCACCATCGGGAGGCTTTTCTAACACATAAATTAAGCCCTAAAGGAATGTTAAAAGCAACGTAGCACATATAGGGTTCGTATGGAACGAGTTATTAAACTGACTAAAATTATAAACAATGTAAAATTTATAAACTGTTGGTAAAAGTAGTTAAAAATTTAAATAACAAGATAATCTCCGTATGAGACGAAAAACAGTTTATTTGTAAAAAGTGGAGTTTGTTTGGTTTTTATTAGGGATATTGTGGTACTTTTAAACCAAATAAGATAAAAGATAAGGGGTAAAACAGTACTTGTGTAAAATAAACACCCAAATAAGCACAATTTTCTTGTTTTTTTTAACACGTTTTTGTTTATTTTGGTCATCCAAACAACCAAAAAAGCTATTTAAAAAATAAACACCCACAAAATAAACTGTTAAAAAAATAACTATTTATTTTGATTGCATCCATACACACCTAGTCAACCTCTTTATTTGCTTCTCTATAAATATGACGAAACCGGTACTCCCAGTCTCTACCATCACTATATCTTAGTATATTGTCACAAAAACTATATCCTTTAAAAAAAAACTTTAACTATTAAAAACAGTATCGCAATATTTATGAACTGATAACATTATATTACCATATATATATATATATATATATATATTCTCACCAATTCATTTTAATCTTCCTGTAGTTTATGTTAGCACCACCATTCACTCTATCCTTTCATGATCGATCAGCTTAGATACAACTTTCGATTCAGATTGTGTTGGGTAATGAATCGAATTAACAAGAAAGACATAATTAAATTTCCAATACGAGATCTTTCTCCTACAAATCCCCACTCAATTAATTAATTAATAGCATTGCGATAATCCTCATCTATGTTGAGTTCAATATAGGAGATCGAAATTAAACACTTTAATTATTTGATATTGATCACTTAGTTAGGGGCCTTCCTCGGAGGGCCCTCTAGCGCCGTGATCGACGCCGGCGATGGCTCTGTCGGGATTCCATCGATAGCAGGCAGGCGGATTCACCAAGCAAGGGCCGGCCTCGTTGACGTGCCACTGGCAGTTATGGTTGCAGCGGGGGATGTCCCTGTCCCCGAGGTAGATGTCGAACCAGTGGAGCTTGTTCTTGAAGACGAAGCCGCAGTAGAATTCGGAGACCGGCAAGGGTTCCAGCCCGAACGTGTAGGTGTCGCCGTCGTGCAGCTGGTGGATCCCGTAGTCTTCGTCGGCGTCCTTGCAGTGCACCTGCAGGACCTCCTGCCCTTCCAGATTGTTCGTGATGTACACCTCCGCCCACGCGTAATCCACCGCCTCTCCGCTCGCCGCCGGCGCCAGCCACCACGCTTGGAGAGCCACCAAGGCTGCCGCTAGCAGTACTGTGGTGTACTTGTTGGATGCCATTTGCTTAAATTTGTTCAGACTTTGAGTTGGAGCGAGGATGTATAAGATGGATGTATATATGTAGCGAATTTGAGTAATTTACGGCTTAATTTGTTACAAAAATTGTGGGAAGTACATGTATGTTCAAATGTATTAATACACATATATGGATCATACATGCATTAATTAAGTTAATCTATGCTAAATTACTAATTCAGGACTTGTATTTATTGTTTCTTTTTTGGCGATTCAAATTGATGGCCTTCTGTTGTTGGAGCAACAAACTGATGGATCACAAAGATCAACACACCAGAAGAACAAGCTGTAACTTGATTGAGAGGGATAGAGAACTTCGAGAACACTTAGAGTCTGAATTGAGAGCCAACACAATTGATAACTGCCTTTCTCCGTTCATTGATTGAAAACTGCATACATACCCCTACAACTTGGTAACTGCTCCACCACTAAGTCGAGCACTACATGCATCACACACTTAACTGCATAACTGCAGCCTTACAAACACTTAGATAAACTTCCTAGCTGTCCTACTATCAGCTAGTCCTAATTACATAATAACTAACTAGCTAAACTTACTTGACATAGAACTTGAATTACATGTTTTAACACCTCCCCTTAATCCAAGTTCTTCATTCCAATCCTATTTAGAAAGAAATGATGTTTTGCAGAATTTAAGGACTTTGTAAACATGTCTGCATTTTGCTCATTGGTTCCACAAAACCTGAGCACAACCTTCTCCTTTGCTACAAGCTCTCGGATGAAATGGTGCTGCACTTCAATGTGCTTTGTCCTTGCATGAAAAAACAGATTTCTAGTCATTGCAATGGTTGACTTACTGTCACACCAGATCTCAGTTGCCTCTGTTTGCTTGCAACCAAGATCAGCCAATAGCTTTGCTAGCCATAGAGCTTGCCTTGTAGCTGCACCTGCTGCAACATACTCTGCCTCTGAAGAGGAAAGTGCTATGGTATCCTGCTTCTTTGAGCTCCAAGTGACAGCTCCTGATCTAAGCCCAAACACTGAGCCTGAGGTGCTCTTCCTATCATCCAAACACCCTGCCCAGTCACTGTCTGTGTGGCCAACCAGCTTGAAATCTTCTACACTTTCATACCACAGCCCAAGCTTTAGAGTTCCAGCAACATACCTTAGTATCCTCCTTGCTGCTCCCAACTGTTGCTTGGTAGGATCATGCATATATCGAGACACTACACTCACACAATAGGCTATGTCAGGCCTTGTGTGTGTGAGGTAGTTTAAGCCTCCTACCAGACTCCTATATAGCTTCTCATCAGCCTTCCCAGTGCCATCCATTTTCTGCATTTTTCATTCATATTCATAGGAGTCTGAGAAATTCCCATTTCTCCATGTTGAACTTCTTTAGCAGATCCTTGGCATACTTTTCTTGACTCAAGAAAATGCCATCCTCTCCTTGCTTCACTTCCAAACCCAGAAAATATTGCAATAGATCCAAATCAGTCATTTCAAACCTGCTCATCATGGATCCTTTGAACTGAACTAACATATCTTCTGAGTTGCTGAAGTAAATAATATCATCTACATATAGACATACCACTATGAACTCACCCTTGCTTCCCTTCTTGACATATAGGGTAGGTTCATTTTCACTTCTCTCAAACTGATTTTCGAGAAAGAACATGTCAATCTTACTATCCCATGCTCTTGGAGCTTGTTTTAAGCCATAAAGAGCCTTCTTCAGTTTATACACTTTCATCTCTGCATCAGACTTGATGAAGCCTTGAGGTTGCTCTATAAACACCTCCTCCTGCAGCTCCCCATTCAGAAAGGCTGACTTTACATCCAACTGATACACAGGTAGTCTCCACTGTGCTGCTAAGGCTAGCACAACTCTCACAGTTTCAAGCCTAACCACAGGAGAAAAAGTTTCTTCAAAATCTATGCCCTCTTGTTGTGCATATCCCTTTGCAACCAACCTGGCTTTGTGCTTTTGTATACTACCATTGGAGTTATACTTAGTTCTAAAAACCCACTTGAGCCCTATCACATTCTTTCCTTGAGGCAAATCAACCAACTCCCAGGTTTCATTTTTCTGTATGGATCTCAGCTCTTCCTTCATAGCTTCTTGCCACACACTTTCTTCATTTGCATCATCAAAGCAAGTAGGATCATAAACCATCAAAGCTAAGCCACAATTTGCATAGATGTCTGCCAAAGACCTGAACTTTCTTGGAGGTGACTCACTGGATCCACTTGACATGCCAGATGGAGGTGAACTGTGATCACTTGATGAGCTGATCAAATCTGTTGGTGTTGAAGGAGTGCCTGGTCCTGAGTTTCCACCATCATCATTATTTGCATCACTGGATTCACCCTCTTCAAATGAGCTTTCCACAGGAATCTCATTTCCACCCTTCTCAGTTTCCCACTTCCACACATCTTCCTCATTGAACACTACATTTCTGCTTATTATAACCCTTCCACTCTTTGGATTATATAGCTTGTATGCTTTAGTTTGTGAAGCATACTCAATGAAGATGCACTTCTCAGCTTTATCATCAAGCTTCTGCCTCAGATTCACCAACACATATGCCACACAGCCAAACACTCTCAAATGATCCACACCTGGCTTCACTCCCCTCCAAACCTCATGTGGAGTCTTGTTTTCTACTGCCCTGGTTGGTGAAATGTTCAGTATGTACACTGCTGTTGCTACAACTTCACACCAAAACTTGTTAGGAACATCTTTTGCTTTCATCATGCTCTTAGCCATCTCAACAATTGTTCGATTTTTTCTTTCAGCTACTCCATTTTGCTCAGGAGTGTAAGGTGCAGTTGTCTCTCTTCTGATTCCATGCTCAACACAGAAGTCATTGAATTCCTTTGACAAGAATTCTCCACCTCTATCTGTTCTGAGAGCCTTCACCTTCTTGTCTAACTGATTTTCAGCAAACACCTTGAATCTTTTGAAGTTTAACAATGCCTCTGACTTGAACTTCAAGAAGAATACACAACTCATTCTACTAAAATCATCAGTTATGAGCAAAAAATATTTACTTCCTCCCATTGATTCAGTTTGCATTGGTCCACACAAATCTGCATGTAACAACCCTAGGCACTCAGCTACTCTCCATGCTGAACCACTAGGAAATGATCCTCTGAGTTGCTTCCCATACACACAGCCTTCACAAAACTCCAAATCATCAACTCTAGGCAGACCTTTAACCATTTCCTTTGTACTCAGCAGTCTCAGGCTTTGCATGTTCAAATGTCCATACCTCTGGTGCCACAGCTTTGTCTCCTCACACCCTTTTGCAGCTATAACTCTACTGACATTTGAAGCTAAATCCATAGGGAACATTCTGTTTTTGGTCATTGAGACATTCACAATGACTTGACCTGTCTTCTTCTCTCTAATGATGCAGGCATCATCATCAAATAGCAAAGTGTATCCAGACTGCTGCAGTTGACCCACACTTAGCAGGTTGTGGGCTAAACCAGGTAAAAACTGAACATCACTCAAGGTTCTTTCTCCACCTTGCACACACTTGATTGCTATTGTACCTTTGCCTTCCACTTGTAACATCTTGACATCTCCAAGTCTGACCTTACTCTTCTTTGCATCATCAAGCTCCCTGAACAACTTTCTCGAGCTTGACATGTGGTTTGAACACCCACTATCAAGATACCACATGGCATTTGAGGTGTCTGCAGTTGAGGTTAGAGCCATGAATAACTTATCTTCATGCTCTACTTTCTCTGAATAATTCACTGATTTGTTCTCCTTCTCTTGCTTATCCCAACAATAAGCTTCTTTGTGGCCATATTTCTTACAATAGTAACACTTAATGTTACTTCTTCGAGATCTTGAGTCACTACTTTGTCCTCTCCATGACTCTCTTCCTTGATCTTTCCCTGACTCACTCTCTTGACCTCTACCTTGGCATCTCCCCCCTCTTCCTCTCCAACTGCCTCTTTGACCACCTCTGCCTCTGTATCCTCCTCTATAACCTCCCCTATTTCCTGAGCCTTCAGGCTTGTTTTTAGCAGCTTCTTCCTTAACTTGCAACAACTTCTCATCCTTTTGATCACTAGTTCTGCTAAGCCTATCCTCATGTGCTTGCAGAGAGCTTGCTAACTCCTCAAATCTGTAGACTGCTAGGTCTTTAGATTCCTCAATGGCAGCCACCACATGATCAAACCTCCTAGTGAGACTCCTTAGTACCTTGCTCATAATTTTCTCAGCACTCATGTTCTCACCATAGGATCTCATGTGATTTACTATGCCTGACACTCGAGATAGATACACTTGCACAGTTTCTTTCTCCTACATCACTAGTGTTTCAAAGTCCCTTCTAAGTGACTGCAACTTGACTGTGATAACCTTTCTATCTCCCATGTACTCCAGCTTGAGCACTTCCCAGGCTTCATGTGACGTTGAAGAGGCTGCAATCCTTGGGAAAATCTCCTCATCCAAGGCAGACTGTATCATGAAAAGTGCCTTGGAATCCTTCTTTCTCTTTTCCCTTAGCTGCTGATCAGGTTCAGGAGGTTGAGCATCTTCAAAACCTTCATCCACTAGACTCCACATCTCTTGTGACTTGAAAAGTGTGGACATTTTCAGGCTCCAAAAGTGATAATTAACACCTTTGAACACTGTCAATTGAGGATTGCCAAGACTGTTGCTCCCATTGTTCTGCATACTTACACAACAGACTTCACACTTTGTGTTTCCCTTGTGTTTGAATCCTCACCACACTCAATCCCCGATAGTAACCCAACCAAGAACCTTTGCAGGCTCTGATACCAAATGTTGGAGCAACAAACTGATGGATCACAAAGATCAACACACCAGAAGAACAAGCTGTAACTTGATTGAGAGGGATAGAGAAATTCGAGAACACTTAGAGCCTGAATTGAGAGCCAACACAATTGATAATTGTCTTTCTCCATTCATTTATTGAAAACTGAATACATACCCCTACAACTTGGTAACTGCTCCACCACTAAGTCGAGCACTACATCACACACTTAACTGCATAACTGCAGCCTTACAAACACTTAGATAAACTTCCTAGCTGTCCTACTATCAGCTAGTCCTAATTACATCATAACTAACTAGCTAAACTTACTTGACATAGAACTTGAATTACATGTTTTAACATCAGTTACATACTTTCAATGAGTTTATCCAAGTTCTTATCCCTAAAAATGGGAGTATCGGATTTATTTTGTTTTTAGTTTTAAAGTTGGGATCTATCATTCTAATTAATATGGGTAGGAGATTCACTCATTTTATTTTGGTTTGGGTTTTTTCAACTCAGCCAATGTGAGATGATATTTTATAGTCTTCGAAGATTTAGAAAAACAACTAAAGATAAAATTAGCGTTCTCCCCCCTATCCATCTCTATTTTGGAGAGTAAATTATAGAATGAAAATATTATTTGTTATAAGGATAAATTACATAAAACAATGCATCCACTAAATATTGATTTTTTCACTTAACCATAAGTTAAATTTGAAATTATACAAAACCATCCGTTAAATATGATGTGTCAACAAATCACCACCCTAGCAAAAAAAATCCATCAAAACATCAATAAAAGTACACTACAAAAAAAAAAAAGAATTTAGCATCGGCACTTTACCGTGGCAAAAAGCCAATCTGCGGTGGCAAAACATATTTAGCCACGGATGTAGCCACGACAAACAAGGGGTGGCCAAGTCTGCGGTGGCAAATTGATACTAGCAACGACAGTTAGGCGTGGCTACTAATTTAGCGACGGCGAAGCGACCCCAGCTGAAAGGCACCACACATTTGCCACGGCAAGTTGCCATAGCTAAAGTATGGATGGAAAATTAAAAAAAAAACATGCTTTTTAGCCCGGAATCTTCGTACCCGGGCTAAAAAGTCCAACATTTTTTTTTAAAAAATTTAAATAATACACAATTTACATATATAATAAAATTTTATTAATTATTCAAAATTTACACAATAAAATGTCAAAAACTAAACAATATATAGACAATAAATATACATAATTATAAAATGTACATAATCTATACAATCTATAATCCAATACAAAGATATAATATACCACATTCTTTGCAATCTATAATCCAATAGAAAAATATAATATGTGACAACGCATTACCCTAATGACAAAAACTCGAAAGCTTGCATTAATGCTTCACGTGGAGATTCACATTTGATGACTACAAGAATAATATTCTTATCTGAGTAGTTTCTTCTTAACCAATCTGCTATCCACATCAGCAGCTGCTTTTACACCTGAGTTCCAATAATTATTTTTTCAGCAAATGTTTTGAACATGAGAAAATTTAAGGAACAAATACATATAGAAAAAATAATCAGGACAATAGAGTAAACCTAGCTTCAACAATCAACTGCACTATGGAACAAGAAATCCCCTAATGCAGAGTTATTCATACCACACACATTATTTTATGTACATATATACCATGGCATCAGATCTATTAAAATCTGAACTGAAAAATCCAGCCTGAATTAACTTAAAGATGATATATGTTGAAAGGGAAGCCTAAAACTTAGGCGTGACAACGGGTTACGGGTCAACCCGTGACCCGCCGGGTCGTACGGGTCAACGACCCGCCGGGTCCGGGTTGGCGGGTAGGGACGGGTAGCGGGTTAGGGTTAGGGTCGGGAGATCCGTGATCCGTGACCCGCCGGGTCGCCCTATTTTAAAAAACTATCCGTTGGTGGTGGGGCCCACAGGTCGGAGGTGTTTTTTATTTATTTAAATATAGCCGTTGTAACGGCTAGTAGACTCGGGGCTATAAATACCCGACTCCTCCTATCACAAATCCCATCCAATCCATCAATCACAATCACCTATCAATTTGATTTTCAGAAGCTCGTACGTTGTAATCATGTCCGGTGACAACCTCAAAGAGGCGTTGTTTCAAGATCACTACGATAAGGCGGATGTGCAAGCCGATCGATCATTCGTAGCCGTTTGTCGTCATTGTGCTAAAAGGTACAAGATGCGGAATAACCTTGGCCATGGTAATTTGAAGTCTCACATCACCAACAAGCACCCCAAGAAGATAAAGAACGATGGCGCTTCGGGCTCGAGTGGAACGAGTGGTGGTAAAAACTAGTCTATTATTCCTATGTCCTAAGTCTTAATAATAAGTAGTGAGTATTGTAGTAATGTAGTAAGTTTATGTTTTACGTTTTTATGTTATTATGTTATGTTATGTGAATCGGTGAATGTGAGTCGTGATTTGTAAACGTGTATTCGTAAACGTGTATTCGTCTTTCGATTTGCAATAAACTTGTGTTTGAATGATTCAAAGAATATTGTTTTATAAGATAATGTTTTTACTAATTACCTAACAACTTAGAAAAAATTACCTAAACATTATATATTACATTTAAAATGTTCAAAAAATAAAAATCTACATAAAATATATTGGAAACTTAACATATAAATTTAATTAAAAGTTAAGCTAGTTAACTAGTAGCCAAACACCACCCAAGTGCAACTTAAAAAAAAAAAAATTGAATCGAGGGCAACGGCTACATTTCCAACGGTCGACCGTTGCCCAACGGCTACATTGGAGGGAAAGGGCTCGGTTTGCCTCTATAAATAGCCCCTTTCCCTCCCAATTCCAACCCACACCTCACTCATCTCCTCTAATCTCATCTTAATCTCTCTAATCGCTCTATAATCGCTCTCTAATCGCTCGATCTTGTCTCTCGTAATCTCCTAAGTCTCTTCAGTTCAACATGTCGGGTTTCATCAACCGAGTTACTAGGGGTCGCAAGAGTGTTAGTGGAGCCCCATCGTCATCAACCCCGAGTGTCGGAGGAGGCGGCTCGAACCCGGCCACGGCACCAAGCCTTCATCGAAGTGCATCGGTCTCGGCGGCGAGCGGATCCCGACGTCGTCGAGATGATGCTCTACTCGCCGACCACGTCAACGAGATCGAGGAGGAGGAGGAGGCCGAGCTCGAGGCCGATGGGACCCCCACCCCCCAAGCCGGAACTCCGACGATTCCGACCCAAGAGTCCGGGTTCCCCGCCGAAGGGAGTCAAGGAACTCCGGCCGATGGCGACCCTATTACTACGGTGGAAGTTCAAGCCGCTACTTTCAAGTATTGGTTCACGAAGGGTCCTAGGGAGCCGTCTTGGGAGGAATCGAGTTGCACCGCCAAGTGCAACTTTTGCTCCACGGTCTACAAGCACAAGAAGGGAGGTGGATATGGGAACTACGGTCGCCATATCCGTTCGAAGCATCCCGAGAAGCCCGGCCTCGCCAAAGGGCAAACTCAACTAACCGGGTACGCATCTTCTTCCTCTCAACCCCCTAGTTTATGGTCTTATGATTATCGTAGGTTTCATGATCAATATGCAGAAATGATAGCTGCCGAGGGTTTAGCTTATAGTTTTTCACAACGTTTATGTTTCAATGAATTTATTACGCAAAATGTTCAACCTGCATGGCAAGGTATTAGTCGAAACACGGTTAAGAGGAAAATACTTAGACGGTATAGCACCCGTAAAAATGAATTAATCGAATATTTTCAAAAAAACCATGATTTACACGTTTCGATTTGTAGTGACATTTGGACCGACCATTGGCAACATCACTCATACATGGGTGTTACTTGCCATTGGGTTGATCAACGTTTTCAATTGCACAAACGTGTTTTAGCTTTTTGAGTTTTCGACGAAGCACACATGACACGAAACATAGCAGGTGTCCTTTTAACGGTTTTACAAGAATATAGATTAACTAAAAGAGTTTTTAGTATCGGTTTTGACAACGCTTCTGCCAACATCGTATCTATCCCCGATTTAATCCAAAACTGTCAGCCCGCGATAGGCAGCAAGTTTTTCCACATCCGTTGCGCCCCTCACATTTTAAACTTATGTGTTCAAGATGGTTTATTATATTTACATGGTGTTGTTGAACCAATTCGATTTGTTTTGCGGGCACTTTGGCGAAGCAAACAGATTCGCCAACAATGGAGCGTTTATTGTCGTAGCCACCAAACCCGCCCAAAAACGTTCCCCAAGGATGTTTGCACTCGGTGGAACTCCACTTACACAATGATTTACGATTCAATCGCTTACAAAGAACTTCTTTCCGGTTTTGCAACACTACACATCCCGGACTCACACATATTTGTCGATGTGTGGACTCAGGCCCGGGACGTTGTGGAGGTTTTCAAAGTTTTTTACGACGCAACTCGGACGTTTTCCCACGTTTACATGCCTACATCAAACATTTTTTGTTTTATTGCAATGAACGTAGCAATAGCCCTTCAAGACGGAGTTAACACGCCTTCCATTTCCCAAGCAACTATGGGGATGCGACAGAAATGGATCGCATATTACAAATTTATACCCGACATTTTCCTCGTAGCGTGTTGTTTCGACCCTAGATATAAATTAAACGGAGTTCAATTGTTTTTAGAAAATTGTTATCCGACTTTAGGAATTGTGGATGATCTTGATTGCAATGTTACAATTATTGTTGCTAGAGTTAGAGGATTGTTAGAACAATTATATACTGAATATTCGACGGGCGATAGAGCGCCCTCTAATCGTCCTCCCGTGCCTTCCAGTTCAAGCGGGTCACGAACCAGCATCACCGCTAGAACTAAGGCACTTGCCCGAGATATCTTTGGGTCAAAGAGGTCGAGATCTTCGTCGAGCCCCCACTCGGAGCTCGACGAATATTTGTTCACTAACTTTGATTTTCTCAGCGATGAAGAGGAAGATTTCGATGTCCTTGAGTGGTGGAGCCGTCCCGAAAGACAAAGATTCCCGACGTTGCAGGTAATAGCCCGACAAATACTTGGGGTACCTTGCTCCACCGTAGCCGTCGAGCAGTTTTTCAGTCGTGGAGGTCAGATTCTTTCGGAGAAGAGATCAAGGTTGCTTCCCGAGAACCTCGAAGCCCAAGTTTACCTTGCAGATTGGAAGAAGGCGGAGATGCGGATGCAGAAGAACAACTTGGGGACTGATTCCGAGGATGATGACGGAATAGAGACAGAGTCCGTTGGGAGCTCCATTGATGGCGCGGTCACAGATGGCTCAGGAGGTGGAGGATCCGACGATCAAGAAGACTAGAAGAGGAGGTAACTGGGACGGGGTTCAGACATACAGGTAAAAGAACTATGTGGGCTTTGATTCCTCACCCCCGGGAGGATACGTAGGCAGTCGGGAAACCGATTCAAGCCCTTCTTCCTTCCCCCCCAACACTCCCTAATACAAAAATTGTACAACTTTTTTGTAATTTGTAAAAGTTATAAAGTTATAAGTTGTAGACTTTTTAGTTTTGAAAATTATAAGATGTAATATTACATATTGTATTTTGTACATAAAGACTAAAGAGTCAAGTTATGATTTGTGAACACGAAAGGATATTTGTCAAACACATAGGCGTTCAATTCCCGTTCCCTTTCTTGACAAATCCGATCCGACAATTCAGATTCCGAAGTCCGAAACAAGTGCAAACCCGTCCAACCCGGGTTCCAACTCGTCGGGTCGACCCGACGGGTCTGACCCACCAGGTCAACCCGTCGACCCGATGACCCGCCGGGTGACCCGAACCCGCCAACCCGTGGAAATCCCGGGTTAGGGTTCGGGTCGCCCTCCCCCGACCCTTGACCCGGCGGGTCGAACCCGTCGACCCGCCGGGTCTGGTCCGTGGCCACGCCTACTAAAACTACACCAAAGACAACATAAATGTAAAACGTGAAATACTAGGCTAAACAATTGGCATGAGGATTTTAGGGGTAAGAGCTCTTTGACTCAAAAGTAAAACCATTCCCTTCGTAAATGACCGGAAACCATAGGCTACCCTTGACGAGCCTCCTGAGTATACGCCAAGCAACCTTCTAACTTTTTATAATCAATATGTATAAGCCTCAATTACTCATCATAAATTTGTAACAATGGGATCAAATAGGCAACAACCAACAGTTTTCCAA
The DNA here is from genome assembly GCA_037127255.1 of Persicaria tinctoria. Lineage (NCBI taxonomy): Eukaryota > Viridiplantae > Streptophyta > Magnoliopsida > Caryophyllales > Polygonaceae > Persicaria > Persicaria tinctoria. Next base: position 9,358,457 of record JBANSL010000013.1, on the reverse strand, counting down.
AGTAGTGTATTAGAAAACCATAAAAGAGATAGAATCAAGAAGATGTGGAAAGGCAAAACAACAAAAATTCAAGCCAAAATAATAGGCAGTGAATATTACTGTTCTTAGGTGCATCATGGCTTTCAAGCAATCTTTTTATGAGCTGTGTTTGCAAATTTAAGTATATTCAAAGGTGAAAGCTAAAAATACTCATAGAGATAATTAGGTATATATAATGCATGTTTGAAGCATCACTACACTGACCTTGCCAAAGAACACCTTTAACGCAGTGCCTGTTCTTACATTCTTTGCTTTATCTCATCCAATATTCATCAGTCGTTGAAGCTGCCACAGAAAAAGGACACATCAGTTTACCAAAATGTAAAATGATTGGTTGAACATTTATAAATATATAAAGAGCTCCATTTATTTACAGATCCAAACACAAATCAATACTATTCACTCCTAAATCATTTGCACTTCCACCAGTCCCACGTGCTGCACATCACAAAATGTTCATGTTTTTTTTAAGAAGACACAAGTGACTTTCAAAGCTAAAATAAAGAAAATGAAATGAAGGAAATAAAATACAATCGCATTTTTTTAGACCCCACCTTTCTCTGTTTATTCTCAAGTATATTCTCAAATCTCAAAGAGATAAATTGATAAGAATCTAAGCAAATACATACAAAAATAACAGAAATAAAATGCCAAGAAAAACTCTCAATATGCATCAATAAGTGTTGTAGTTGGTTCACAGGGAACTTACAGTACACAAGTAAAAAAGTTTTAACTTTTTTTTTAAGTTATAACACAATTGTTTATTTTTAATTGGAGTGGATGCTTCCAGTTACAGATACCTTTAATGCTATCACAATAGTCACAACCAGAAAAAATGCACAAGTCAATGAACTCATTCATAGTAAGATTCGGCTCTTCCAAGATCTGAAACAAATCAGCGAATAACGTAGTCAGACCAAGGATGAAATCTTAAAAACGAGCAAGATTCGTCCTCCTAACCTTTGCCACTTCGAATTCCATAACTGGAATTTTTCTTGAGCTTGGATCCATCAAATGATGCAGAAACCTAGTAGCACCAAACGTAAGACAATCCATGTCTTCCAAAGCCACAACATACACCTGAAACAAAGGATAAAATCAAGTAACTATATGTGAAGCACAATGATCGCTTGATTTTAGACCACGAGATGCTTATTGGGTAACACCAATTCGAGCAATTTACCAATTACCATAGATTCTTAGATATTAGGTTTGCAGGTTTAGAATGACTAAACTAAAGTTCATTGGTAAACACGAGAAGAAACCATATATAACACATCTGATCTCACAAAATGAACAATTTCATGGCATCGCTTACATTTCCTGACTTGCAAAGTTCAGCACACTTAGCCTCTGCTTCAGATGGAGCCTAAAAGCATTAAAAAATGAGGCAGTTGTTCTCGCAGCAGTGAAACATATAACACTCAAAATAAGAATGAAGGAAGAGCAATAAAAAAAAGAATCATGTAGAAAATTCTAAAGGAACTTAAATCCCTACAAAGTTATATCCAAGATGATGTTATCTTTGAAACCTTCAACATTTTCATGGCTGATCTGGTGAAAGAGAAATAAATAAGAAATAAAATGTTCATAGGTTCAGTAAATTTCTAGATCTCCCTTCTTTATCTTAGATCGATTTGGGAAGAAAAACATTTTCAAGCTTGACATACAGATAAACTACAAATCAAGAGCAAGGAAACTGAAAAAAAAAATGCAATTTGCAATTTGTGACATCATTTGGAGAAATCTATAACTAGTGACCAAGGAATTCATTGTAAGTAATTAAGGGGACAAACTATAAATCAAGATAAACTTACTCATCTGGAGCTTGTAGGCGGTGAGCCGCTCAAGTCGCTCGACTACCTCAAAAGAGGTATGCATAACCTTGAAGCGCCGACAATATCTTCTTGCTCCGATTACTAGATCCCAAATAAAATTGCAGATATTAGGGTTTGACAAATGAACATTTAGGGAAATGAGAAGCAAAGAAGGTAAAGGGCCAAATTCAAACCCTAGAAATTAGGAAACCTGAGAATGACTGAAAGAGATTTATGTTACTCACTTGAGAGAGTTGAGAGTTCGATAGGAAGATCTTGTCGCCCCTCATCTCGCTCGAAATCGTCACTTGCTATGCAGTGCAGAGCAAAATCCCGCTCCCTCGTTCGCTCCATTTGATTGGCTTATCTTAAAAGATGGCGATGTAGGCTAAACCCTAAATTAGGAACCCTAAATCAATTTCAAGAAAAATCGTGAAATTGCACTGACAAAATCGGAGCAGGGAGGAAAGAGGACTGTCGCTCTTGTTCAACAATGAAGTAGCAGCAGAGAGTAAGGAGGAGTACTTACCGTCGTTCTTGGTCCCGGTCGTTCCAGTGGTCGCCTCGCCAACAACATCGTCGTCGTCTTCAAGCCGTTCGAGCGAGCGACTGAGCAAGCGAGGGAGCAAGGGAGCCTGTCGTCCTCACCAAGGGAAGACTTTTTCGAGGAGGCGCCATGGAGAGATGTTGAGCAACAGGAGAAACCAAAAGAAGGTGCCATGAGAGGTGGAGAGAGGAGCGGTGTCTCAAAATTGGAGTGAAACGGGGGAGCTATGAGGTCTGGAGAAAAGTAATTTCGCCCTAGTTAAATTTAGGAGGGACTTACAAATTTTCACCCAAAATTTGGGCGGAAAAAATTTCCGTCAAATAAACCTGCCAAATTATATTTTGGGCGAAAAAAATACTGCCAAACATTCTAAAAGAAATGAATTTATTTAAAGTTTTAATAATAATATAATTATTATGTTTGTCTTAGTAGATGAGGTATAAAGTTATTTATTTTTAGAAGAGTATAAATTTATTTAAATTTTAATATATTTTAAAAAATTTGTTAAATTTTATTTTTACATATATTAGTGATATCATTAACAAAATATATAACATAATATGGAAAACATATTATATTTATGTTAAATATTCATAATATGATAATTTAATTTAATAAATAAATAGATAAAATACTATATAAAATATATTAATTTTAAGTTTTTAGATTATATATTACTTTCATACTTTTAAGTTTTTAGATTATATTTTGCTTTAATAATATCATAGTTTTTATCTATTAAAAATGTATAAATTAAGGTGAAAATTTATTTTTTAAAATAAATATCTTAAAATTTAAAATAAATAAATGGATAAAATATTATAAGATATTTATTAATTTTATGTTTTAAATTTATTGGTACTTGAATTTATAAATAAAATAATGAATACAATGTAATATACATATATATAATTATAAAGCCAAATATATAGTAGTAAAATCAATTAATATTATATTGAAATATAATTTTTTTAAAATATATGAATAAAATATTGTCACATTGATATTTTATTTTTACAATTATGGCAAAGTTAGCTTCGGTACTCTATTACAGTGGCTAAGTCATGAAAATACCAATTTAATGGCCACAGTAAACTTTGTCGTTGCTACTAGGGGTGGCAAAATCGACCTAATAGCCACGGCAAATTCACCCCGTTGCTAATGTCCTGTTTTTTTTCTTCAGATGCAATGCCTATCGTGGCTACTACCGTGGCAAAAGGGTATTAATTGCCACGGCAAAGGCTTGCCGAAGCTAGCTGGCGTGGCAAAATTAATTATTTTTTGTAGTGGTAGTGACTAATTTACCGTCACTTTTTAATCAAATTTTCTTTTCATATCCATTGAAACACTTCAAACTTGTAATTAACCGAAAATAAAAAAGTATTTCTTTATCCCACCATCATAATATATCAATAAGACCTTGAATTTGCAAAATTTCAGTAAATATACATCTAGTATGTACAAATGCAGATGTTCAATCCCTTAAAAAGAGTATATTGGTCATTTACAATATTTTTTCGCAAAAACCTTGATATAATTTTATCATGGGTGATGATTTGTTAACAAATTATATTTAGTGGCTGTTTTTATGTAATTTATAATTTAATGGGTGATTAAATAAAAAACTTGATATTTAATGAGTGGTTTTCTATAATTTACCCTTGTTTTAATGAACCTTGTTTTAATGAATCAGGTTTTCAATTCAATGACTTTGTAAAATTCGATCTTAAATATCAAGTGTTCAATTACACGTAGTTTTATGGATCATTCTTTAAATTGGTGAAGATTGTCTATTTCTCTGTTTCGTAGTCTCTTCACTCATACTCCCTCCGTCCAACAATACATTGCCTTTTAGCATTTTGTACAAATTTTAATAAAACACCTTACTTTTAAAAAAACATTACCATTGCACTAACTTTTTCATAAATTTTATTATTTTTTAACACCCACTACACATTTTAACCAATTAAATTATTTTAAAAAGTCAACATCACACAAACCAATACAAATCATTATAACTTTTTACCTAGAAAACCTAAAAGACCATCTATTGTTGGACAAAAATTTACATCTAAAAATCCATGTATTGTTGGACGGAGGGAGTATTAAATTACAATACATTGTACCAATTCATATTTTGTATACGTAGTCTCTTCACCATATTAGTTAAAAAATAATTAAATTACAATATAATGTACCAATTCAATAAAAGATAAAAGCTAACTGAAACTAACATACATTATGAATGGGTATATTAGTTAAAAAAATATTAAATTACATCATAATGTATACCCATTTATGTGTTGAGCAATAGCAATCCATTAGATTAAGAAATACAAACCAACAAAATATAATTTAAAGCTACCGGAAACTAACATACATCTCTTAGTCACATTGTTAAATTGCCTCTCTTTCATTTGTTTTGGATTAGGTAAAAATTCGAGGTCAGACATATTTGAAACTCGAAGGTCAACACGTCGGTAGACTAACCGTCGAAACAAACATAAAATACATATACGGTACAAAATATAGACAAGACTACAAGCTAGAGCAAAACTAAACACGTACTAATTAAGCAAACAAGATGAGGACGTAGACTATGGACGAAACCAAAATATAAAATATTCACTAACCGTCGAAACAAACATAAAATACATATACGGTACAAAATATAAACAAGACTACAAACTAGAGCAAAACTAAACACGTACTAAGCAAACAAGATGAGGACGTAGACTATGGACGAAGCCAAAATATAAAGTACGTACTAACCGTCGAAACAAACATAAAATACATATACGGTACAAAATATAGACTATGGATGAAGTAGCACCATAGACGAGCGTTACATCTAGAATCACCTGTGGACAGTGAAGACGAACCTCCAAGGAAACAATACTGTCTTCTAGAGAAAAGGAGACGCCTCGACACTACCACGACCCCAGCTTGTCTCGACTCCGACTGCTAGAACTCCATCAATCGGAGAAGAAAGTCTAGTCACACCAAATGCAAAGCCTCACACCGCCTGAATAAAAAGCACTAGGAATCCCAACGAGATTTTAGCCATCCCTAACGGGATTTAAAACACGTCATTTCGAGCGGGATTTGACGCCCTTAATTACGGGATTGTAAATGTATAACTGCAGTCAAATAAATATATAAAGGTAATTACATATCTATATATGAAAAAATTGCACCAATATACCAAAAACCTCACTTTTTGGCAAAAGTAGCAGTGTAAAAATTGCAAGGGGGGAGGGATTGGCTATTTTTGCAATTTTTTGGGCAAAGGGTGTAGCAGGTTGCAGGTAAGTGGAAGTCTTGAATTCTAATTGTTTAAACTAATTTTTGGTCGTTTTCATTAGTTAAAATTAAAAAACAAATTTACTTTTGAACTTAATTTAATTTTATCTATCTATAGACACCCACTTTATATATGTTTATAGGGAAAAAAAATTTCGAAGTGAGATTATTTTCTGGACATAAAGATAGATACGGGACTTACGTGCCAGTCAATACATTCTTCGTGCCACTAACGTCTATTTATGTGCCAGTATAGGTATATCTTGTGCCAACTCTTTTGAGTCTAACAGATAAACCGAAGTCCGAATATTACAATTATCTTAACGTCTATCATGACAATCAACTACATGCCACTCAATACGGTCGTTGTGCCACTAACGTTTATTTACGTGCCAATATATGAATTTCATGTGCCAACTCTCATGAATCCGAACGAGACACATATTCATTATTATACAGTATATTGTATGATGGTGGTATGGTTCCCTTTACTTTTTTATGCTCTCTCCTCTGCAAATCTCTGTACTCTCTCTCTAAATTGGACACTTTTTTTCTTTCTCCTTTACAAATCTCTACACACATACTCTCTCTCTCAATTTGGCAGCTCTCTCTCTCTACAATTAATACTCTCCCTCTCCACTTGCAACAATGGGTTAGATGACCCGCTATTTTTGTAAATTTTTAACCTTAATTGTTAGTTTTGCAAATTTCTCAAGGGGGGTGTTAGTTTTGCAAAACCCAAAATTTTTTGGTATATGTAATACCAATTACTCTCTATATATTTAACTTTTTTCTTTTCGTTTTTCTTTTTTTTTTCCATTTTCGAGCTGCTTTGGACCCAAGACAAAACATTGGGCCCAAAGAACAAAATCGGGGCCCAATCTTTGGGCCAACATCGGGCCCAAAGAAAGCAACCGAGGAAACGACAAGGCAAATACAGGAACGACGGAGAAGTTGTAGATTGATGGCCATCGAACGATGAGGTTAGCAGCGCCATCCACCAGAACCAGACACAAGGCCAAGGGGAAGGCAACCAAGGATAGGGGTTGACAGGAGAGAGCGAAGGTGAGAGTGCGCAAAACCAGCACAACCACCAATCACCCAAAAAACACCAAGAAAAGCAATCGGGTAAGGAAGGAAGACAAGGAATCCACCAACCGGCCCGCAAAAGCCCCAAATCAATTTTAAAGAAGGAAACCTGACACCGAATCAAATGGCAAGTTAATCTTGACAAAGGTAATTGTGAGATGTGGGCATGTGAGACACGTGTCAGTCATAACTACTAATCTTACGTATGAGCTAGGACGAGATGATTCGTTGAGACTCCATTCGAAACTGGTTATTTCGGACGCGACTAATTATACCGGTTTATTTCTCCTGGGTTCGTCAGATCCGACGCCCAAAGAGGAAACAAATATGGACCAAAAAAAAATGATCTAAACAATTGACGAAAATTTGTGTGCAAACTCCCGGGGCCAAATTGAAAGTCCGGGAAGTAATTATTAATACTAATAATTTTCCAATAATTTTCAAGATCCATTCAGAATTTTGGTCCAACCCTTTCGGGATTTTCGTCAAACCTTTTTACGATTTTCGTCAAACTCTTTCAGGCTAAATGTAAAGATTTTTTATTTTTTATTTTAATTATCCAACCTTGGCGTGCAAGGCTAAACACTTTACATCTTGATATTACTTAAAACACTTTTGTTTTTGGAATACTTCCTTAGTTTTTTTTTTGGTGAACGGAATACTTCCTTAGTTGATAACAACTTTTCGAGTTAGATATTTGTGATACCCAAATCGATTGGACCTGTTCAATTTTCACTTCTAATTTTCATTAATGAAACTTAGCTAATCGTTTTTTTTATAGACAATCATAAATCAAACTGGGCCTCTTAAAGAGGATTGACGATCAAATTGCAGTCATCCTTTTATCAAATGGAAATAGTTAAAGTTAATCAACGAATATGATCTAAATGGCCGGTGTATATTAAATAATCTAGAAAATTTAGTACTCTCTCCCCGGTTGGAAATATAAAGAGTTTAGGTTTTTTTTATAGATTTATTTAAAAGCTAAAAATCATAAAAATACTCTCTCGTTAATTAAAACATGTCATTTTAAAAATTTGCACATTTTTAATAAAACAAATAAAAATACACTTATATACCTCTTATTATTACTTTACTTTTTATTTTCTTGAAACATACGACTAACACCTACCTAATCTTTACAAAGGTAATTTTGTGAAGTGGATGATAAAATACCTAAAATAACATGTTTTTCTTAACAAGATTTACATCCTAAAATAATTTGTTTTAATTAACGGAAGGAGTATTAAATTATATATAATATTATATATAATTTTTACTATATATTTAAAATAAATGCCAAACATTATATACTCCCTTTGAAAATATACCGGAGAGAGTATTTTAAATCGGAGGAGTACTACTTAATTTATCGCCCCCAATTTGAAATTTGTGAGCATAGAAAATAAATGTGGTTGACTCAAAAAGTGAGTCATATCTCAAGAATTTCTGTCACACGGGGAGTTACGAAGGCAATGGACAAATCCCCAATCCTTCCACTTGTGCACAATTTTCATTGTAGGGGAATGAATTGGGCATGTTGAGAGAATGTGAAATGACAACAGTCATAAATAAATAAATAAGACCTTAGTATATAAGCTAATGGATTATTCTTCATATTGTCAGTTGGTTTTAAGATGAACTATTAGCTTATGTGCTAGGCTATTAGCGCGGAATTCAAACTACATGGGTTTTGCTCTTTTTTTTTGATGAGGTAATAATTCGGCTGGATAAACCTAACTGAGAGCATCCTGACGGATGAGATCAAGAAGATCTGGGTATTCCTGTAATGCCAGCCCGCTAACAGAACGGCCAAGGTGAGCAACCTTGTCAGCCATTCTGTTACCCTCCCGGGGCACGAAGAAGAAGGAGATATCAAGAAAGGACCGACATAGTCCTTTGATATCACCCAAAATTAGTTCAATTTCTCATGGACATCGTACACTGTTTTTAAGACTATTTATTATAATTTGAGAATCCCCTTCTATAATTATTTTATCTATCTCGTTTGAGGTTGCATAAAGCACCCCTTCTCTTAAAGCTAATGCCTCTGCCATAACTGGCGATACTTTGCCAACTATTTTTGCAGCCACCTGTGTCACCTGCCCTTCATAATTCCTTATTACATACCCAATACTAGCCTCCCCACGTTGATTAACTGCCCAATCAAAATTAAGCTTTAGATATCCCCTTTCTGGTTTCCGCCATCGAACGTGTTTTCTGCTGATCTTTTCTTTTGTTTCGGGTGACTTTCTCGATAATTGGTAATTATCTTCCTGTTCTTCCTTCTGCGCTCTCCGCCATCCTTCTTTTATAGATTTAATAAAGGTTTGTATTTCTAAATCGGTTGGCAATTTCGCATCTTGGAATATCATTTTATTCCTAAAAAACCAAATTGTCCACCATTTTATGGCCATTTTCTCTTTTTCTTTCGTTGTCAGGGCATCCCCAATTTTTGCCATAATATCACTGCCCCGCACTACAGAGTTGTTGGCATACCCTAGTACCCTAGAGCATTTCTTCTCTTGCAAATTCGGATTTTGACTAAATGGGCATTTTGTGAATAAGTGTATTTCATCTTCTCCATTGGATCCACAAAAACAACACACATTTGGAATAGGTGCTCATCTTTTACTCAATCGATCCCTAGTAGGCAACCCATTCTGGGCAATTTTCCATAATTTTTTTTTTACCTTAGGGATAGTTTTTATTTTCCATATCCAATTAGACGGATCGTCAGATAAAGAATCCTGATTTGTGAGGAAACGTACTGCACTAGAAGTACTGAACCAACCCTGTTTGTCATAGCGCCAGTATAGTCTGTCAGACATCCTATGTATTGGTAACGGAATACTAAGTATTTTCTCCACCCATTCCTTATTCAACGTGGTGGCTAACAGATCCCTACTCCATGCTCCATTCTGTATAAAGGCACTCATTCGCACCTCCTCGTTAGCTACTACTGTCCTATCAATAGATTTAATCAGCGGTTCTGGGGGACATCCATGGATCTTTCCAGAATCTTACAGATTCTCCATCTCCAATACCCCACATGAGTCCTTCTTTGAATTTATTTATTAGTTGGTATGCATTCCTCCATTGCCAAGATGCATTCCTTGTCTTTGTGCAGTCTAGTATATCATTTTCCTTCAAATATTTATGTCTTATAATGCGGACCCATATATTATCTGGCTCGGCTAAAGTTTTCCAAAGCAATTTCATTTGCAGTGCCTCATTCATAATTCTTGATTTTCTTATATTTAATCCTCCTTTTGTTTTTGGTCTACACACCTTATCCCAGCCAATTAGTGGTTTGTGTTGTAGGTCCTTGTTCCAGAAGAAAGTCCGATTAATTTGATCTAATTCATGATGGATAGTCGCTGGTAGCATAAAACTTTGCATGTCATAAAGGGGTTTGGAAGAGAGATTCGAGTTAATTAAAACGGATCTGCCCTGTTGCGATAGGCAATTTGCTTTCCATTTTGATAGTTGAGTTTTTGTATTACTGATTATCTCCTCAAAAGTATTCTTATTTACTCTTCCATTAATAATAGGGCAACCTAAGTATTTCTCCATAGTCCTTGTATGTGTTATCTGTAGTGATTGTTCCAAAAGATGAACTCTAGACCCCTGAACGCCCTTAGTTGTTTGAAACGAGGATTTATTATAATTGATTTTTTGGCCGGATACTCTACAATAGTCTTCAATAATAGAGATAACATCCTGAATTGCATCCATAGTAGCTTTTGCAAACACAATAGTGTCGTCTGCAAGCACCAGGAACGGAATTTTCGGACCCCTATACCCGAACTTAAATTCGATTTTACTCAACGGGGCTACTGTGGCATGATGAAGTTGACGTGCTAGAACTTCAGCACCAAGGATAAATAAGAAGGGAGAGATCGGGTCACCTTGCCGAATGCCCCTAGTCGGGAAGAAAAGCTCAGTTGGCGTGTTGTTGACCAACACAGAAATGGAGACAGTCATGATACATTCTTTCACCCAATTAATAAATTTCCCATGAAAACCAAATCTTTTCAAAACTTCAAGTATGAATTCCCAATTAAGCTTATCATGTGCTTTTTCCATGTCTAGTTTTATAGCCATCCACCCTACCATCCCCTTTCGTGATTGGAAGGAATGAAAAATTTCATGAGCTATTAATACATTATCCTGGATTGCTCTGTCTGCTACAAAGGCCCCTTGTAACGGGTGAACTAATTTTCCCATCACTTTTTTTAATCTTTCTGTAAGGATTTTGGATATAATTTTATAAATAGTCGAGCATAAGCTAATCGGCCTATAATTATTTGTTGATGATGGATTATCTACTTTTGGTAATAATGTGATAAATGTGTGGTTGATTTGACGAAGTAACCTTCCGGATAGAAAGAAACTCTTTACAGCTCTTATTACTGACGTACCTATTATATCCTAAAACGCCTTGTAGAACTCTGCAGTAAAGCCATCAGGCCCAGGAGACTTATTCCTGCCTAAGCTAAATACCGCATTTTTTATTTCACTATTGAGAACCGGTCGAGTTAGTTGTTCATTTTCCATAGCTGTTATCTCTGGAGTGATTAAATCCAAACTGTTTTTCCAATCCGTAAGGTGGCCCCTTTCTTTCTGGAACCATTTCCTGAAATCATTTTGAATTTCTCTCTTGATATTTTCTTCCCCCATAATTATTGTTCCTTCTACAGAAGTAATATGACGTATTATCTTTCGGTTTCTCTTGCCAGTCGCGATTTTGTGAAAATAACCAGAATTCGTATCTACTAATCGCACATGTTTTGTTTTCTCCCTCTGACTCCAGAAAGTTTTATGGAATTTTATTAGCGCCTCTTTTTTCATTAACAACCTGTGCTGCTTTGCCGCCATACTTGGGTCATAACAACAACAAAGAGCACCTTGGACCTGCATTAATTGGTCCTCAACTTCTTCTAACTGTCGAAATATGTTCCCAAAAGTTTTTCTGTTCCAAGCTTTAATTTTTGCTTTCAGTATTTTGGTTTTAAACATAAGTTGATACATCGCAGAACCCGCACAATTAGCTCTCCAAGCTTGTTTCACAATCATTCTAAGATCCTTTCTATTTAACCACATATTTTCAAATTTAAACGGGGCCGCACAGTGTGGGTTGCCTTTTTCGAAAGACACTGTAATAGGACAATGGTCCGAGGAAAAGAAGGTATGGTGCGTTAGCTGTAAACTAGGAAATTGGGTAAGGACCTCAGTCTGAACCAAGGCCCTGTCAAGACGTTCATAAGTGTTTTCTGGACCATCGTTCCTTTTTCTCCACGTGAATCTGTTTCCTGTAAAAGGAATATCTAACAGTTCACAATAATTTTTGACCTCATTTAGCCTAGTTAGCCTAGATGGAGCCATTCCCCCCCCCCCCCCCCCCCCTTTTGTCATCGATTGATGCAATATCATTGAGCTCGCCTATGATTACAGTGGGAATCTCAGATGAATTGATTAACAAAGTGATTTCTTCCCAAAAGCTTGTTTTATCTCTTTCTTGAGCAGGAGCATACACAAATAAGATCTGACATTTAAAGCTTAGATTTAGATTATTATATTCTGCATTTATGAAACGTTGCCCGGAGGATTTTATTACCAATGTTTCATGTGTCAAGCAGTTTGCTTTCCACATTACTCCAATTCCTCCGAATTTACCACATGCTGGCACCCAAACAGCTTGGTCAAACCCGGCAGAGCGCCAGTGCTTTTCCTCCGGGATTTTATCTGTCTTCGTTTCCATTACCGACATGACTTGAACACGCTGTGTGCTACAAAATGTACCTAATTCCCCCCAGAAGTTAGGTTTTCCGATGCCTCTTACATTCCAAGAACCTATTTTCATGATACCTTTTTATATTGCCTTCCCCTCTTAGCTATAGAAGCTAAAATTCTCATACTCTGTTTGCACTTACCTTCCATCATCATCAAGCTTATACACATGTTATTTGTTGAAAATTTATAGTAAGTTAAACAACTTCTGTCGTTGCAATGATACATATAAGATGTAATGGTTTGCGATCGGTTAGGACTAAAACCATCAATCGTCGTTTTCCACAATGAGGTCCGACACTTAATCCCATGGTTTTGCAAGTAATTTAGTTTTCTAATGCAATCGATCTGAGTTAGATTTTGCCATGTTCTACCTGTACTAAATAGAGACAGTAATCCACACCCATCAAAGCTAGAATAGATATATATCACATGGCAGCTACAGCTGCAAATTTCATTACAAAATATCCATCCAACACTAGCATACTGACTTACAATACATAGGACTTGACCACTTTTAACCCAACTAAAGCTGCTGCATTCATAACTTATTTTAACCCTAACCGGGGCACCTAGATAGATTACTAAGCAATACAGAGTACTTGCCAAATACTTACCTACTAGATACATACTTTTCACCCTTACCTTAATGTTCCAGCAAGCATACATCCTCGGAATAAAGGTTTCACACAAACAAGACTTTTCCAGCAATGAGAGTAGCCACCACACACCCTTACACAGTTTCCCTCTCCACAGAAACCATGAAGGCGTAACCATACTTGAATCACTCATCATTCTTACCCCTCTTGGAATTTCCTCCCATCAGTTTTGAACTCGCTGATTCTCCATCTTCGACCCCGAGTTTACGTTTGCCAGACTCAGACTTAACCGACCCTTCCATCCCAAGCTGCTCAAACCTCTGCACAACCGGAGTTGCACCAGAAAGAGCAACTAAGGGATCAAAGACGTCAGAGCGAAAGTTACCAAGCTTTGACAGATTAGGAAAAACAAATTCAGAGGATGCAGGGATATCTTGAAGCATACGATCAAAATCCGCTTGAGTAAAATCCGCCGGAAAACCAGAAAAATCAATCATGTTTTCATAACTAACCTCCATTGCACTGACATCATCATTGTCGGCACCGTCGTACTCGGGGTCTTGGAACACAGCTTTAATGAATTCAGTATTCACATCACCTGGGATATCCACAAGAGGGGCATCTTCTTCTTCATCATCCTGAGAATCAGTTTCAACCTCCACCACCTCCCTTTCGGGTTCAACAGGCTCCATCACAGGCTCTTGCACAGTCAGTGGCTCATTTATAGTAACACCCGAGGCAACTCCAACATTCACCTTGACATGAGACGTGGTGGTCGACTCATCACCAGATTGCATCGAAGAATCAGTGGCCGACGAGCCCGACCCAGCCTCAGTATTAGCCCCAAAGCATTTCCATAATTCCGCCTTTGAATGGCCGAATGAAGGGGGAGGAATTGGTCGGGATTTCTTAGGAGCAACTGAGGTCCACCCGCCACCATCATTGGAGGGGCCAGACAGGCCAGCAGGTGCATCATTCTCCTCAGGATTCCCTCCCAGCACACCACCAGTGGGTATGCTACAGACTCTGCGCTTGGGACACTGCTCAAACCTGTGATCCGCCAGCCCACAAGAACCACAACCCTCCGGAAAATCCTCAAACCAAAGCGGGAAAGCTTCGATTTTTCCCAGCACATTGGGCACCATCACCATCTTGCTCGGAATTTTCTTCAAGTCCGTCTTGATGCAGATCCGAGGGTAACGGAGCCTCGCCCCATTAGGGTTGAAGGCAGCCACCCTAAGGACCTCACCAATCCAGTTTTTTTCAATGATGGATCACAGGATGGATTCACTGACAAACTTAGTCGGTAAGCCAGGAATACGCACCCACAAATCCATCAGAGTCGCAGATTCGGACCAAGGATCGAAATCCTGAATCCATTGGCGCAACAACATGAGATTCCCAACGACATGGAAAGGCCTGCCTTCCCACACCTTGTCACGATCTTCTTTCTTATCAAACTTGAGTTCGAACCAGTGATTTGCCAAAGGAACCAGTTGAAACCCAGCCTCAAGAAACTTCCAATCCATCTTGATTCTCTTCCTCACTTCTCTTGCCTCCATAGGATTCCCCACAATAGTAGCAAACAAGGAGGTGTCAGCCAAGCAAGAGATGTTCTCTTGCACATTCTCCTGAATTTCCAACAAAGCCTTCGTATCAAGTTTCGTCTTCCTTAGTAACCTGTCAATCAATTGTTGATTTGCCTTTGGCGCGCCAGCAGAGGAAGGAGGAATTCCATCTACTGGGCAACCAACAGCAGGATTTTGTGGTCCCTTTCGGGAGGTTTTTGTTGGAGGGACGAGAGGCTCGTCCTCCAGGGGTTTCTTGCCCTTGTCCGAAGCGGACGCGGCCATTGCAAAGCAGACAACAAGGTAAGCGTTAGATGAGTGAAAGGAGAGATGTAGGAGTAAGATGCAAGGAGATGTGAAACTAGAGAGTAGATTTCCATACCAGATGAGTATTATATAGATGTGGAGAAAAATTTTCGAAGGCCAGCCATCAATAGCCTTCCCATCACCATACCTCTGCTCCAAAATCACGCAGCAGAGCACGAACACAGCAAGCAATCTTTCTATTGGATGGAATTCAAGAGCAACCCCCCTCCGGAGCGGATGTCGTACCGCTAGGCGTAGAGGATTAGGCCAGGGAGGAGGCCGGAACCATAACTCCTTCACCCAACAAACCTCGCAAATCCCCTCTTCCTCTAAGCGAGCATTAACTCCGAGAATCATCCCAAATCGTACTTTTCGATTGCTCATTAAACTTTGTGGTGGCTTTTCAATCTGAAAACCCAAACTTGCAAGCCAAGGAGAATCGATAGATCCCGCAATTGGATCCTCCACCCACTCCTTCTCATCATTAGTGATGAAATTACAAGCAAACTCAAAAGGGATTTGACAGAAGAGAAGATCCGACACAACAGCGCATGTGAGATTAGGTTTAGTTTCAGAAAGAGGTTCTTCAATTTGGGGGTTTCGACGAGGGGGGAGAGAGCGCGTGTGAGGCGCGTTCATTTCGCCAAAGAGGGTTTAAAAAAAGCCTTCTTTTTTTATGGGTTTTGCTCTTTTGATCTAGCTATGTGCTTTCTTACCTGATTAACTCCTTATCTTTTACTTATGTCTTTTTTTAGCAATATGTGGTATTAGATGAGTTATTTGTAGTGATTTCCCCCCCTTAAGGCTCGAAATCTAAAAAAAAAGAACCAAGAGAGTTAGATGGATCAATTGGGTAGATCTAACGGAAGATGACATTTTCTTCTTCCGATTTTAAAATGTGAACTTTAATCTTGTAGATTTTGTCCATAAATAATGATTTCCATTTATCTATATATGGGTACGTTCTTACAGAAGTACTAAATAGATGTCACTCGTATCAGATAAACATGAACTTGCTTACAACTTCAATGACATGAAGCTAATTTACCCATATGGGTTCTTACTTTTGGATTTAAGTTGTTCTTGAGAAAAAAGAAGTAAATTTAATCCTTGCCATGAATTTGTTTCAACAATATTCCAGTTAGTATTAACAGCTTCGTCCTCTTCAGACTCATCCAAGTTGTCTTCGTGATCAACACTAAGAGAGTCAACATATATCTCATTCACTTGTTCGAACCCCTGCTAAGATATGTTGTTATGCTCATCCATCATATATTATTATTAACAATAAGTTAGTTTATCATAAATATTAAACGTTTTACTAATCTTGCCAACATTGGAAAAACTTTTTAATTTACCATTATAATAACTACGTAATCCTACAAACGCGCTCATATATTCAACAACTTTCATAAAAAAATATCAACTAATGATAATAACTACAACTTCATATAATTCAATAAATGTCATAAAAACTAACACAACTATATAACCCTACACCTTACTCATGATAACTAGGTAATCTTACAATTTCTCAATTAAGGATATGAAACACATATATCATTCAAGTAAGAGCGAAAAAACTGAAATAAGAACGCGAAACTAACCTTAAACAAACTGTGACCAACTATGGGAGGATATGTAGATTGAAGAAGAGACGGTTTTTGCACCACTAACATGTATGAGAGCTTTCTATGAGTTGAAGTAGCGAAGGGAAAGGGAAGATGAATAAGGAGCAATCAAATCTTCGGACATTCATATGCCTAAAAATGCGATTTGAACCAGTGTTTTTATGCAAAGATTCTCCCTACAGAAGAGGGGGAATCTCTATTAAATGCTATATGGGGATAAAATGCGACTTCACGCTGTATTTTACGTGTGACAAACTTTCAGGGAATCTCTGACTTCTTTTTTTTTCTCAATAAAACATATACGCGTTTATAGTGTATAGTCAATCTTGATCAACAACTTTTTCTAGTGGGATTCCTTTCGGGCGCCAATTTTTTTTTCCTGCTTTGTTAATAAAACGCATCTTCAGATCGCATTTTTTATCTCCTTGCAAAAAATGAATATTTCTATAAATACAGTGAATAATTATGTAATTATTTATTTTTCAATGAATATTTTTAAAAAATTCGTTAAGAAACACGTTTTTTTATAAGGTAATAATTCAGGTGGAAAAAACCTACCCGATAAGATCCTTGCGAATGAGGTCTTGAAAACCTATATCAGTGTAAATGTCAAGGCCCTTGACAGAGCGGTAAAGATGTGCAACCTTATCCGTCACTCTGTTGCCATTTCGGGGCACGTGAGAGAAGGGGACTTCTCTCACTCTCCGCAATAGTGTTTTGATATCGGACATTATTAGTTTAATTTCCCATGAGCATGTAAGATTTGTTTTTAAATGATTTATGATTATAAGGGAGTCTCCTTCAATTTGTGACTTATTTATACCCAACGCAAGAATTTGGATTATTCTTTGTCTTAATGTGAAAGCCTCGGCTTTCAGCGGGGTCTGGTTGCCAATTCTGTCGTAGCTAATGTGAATCGTTCTACCCCTAGTTTCGAATGATGAAGCCAATCGAGCTATCGTTGTTATCAAGTGTAGATTTATCGAAGCTTAATTTAAACGTACCAATAGGTGGTTTTCTCCACTTAACAGCCTTTTGTCGTAATCTAGACGGGGTATGATTAGTAATATTATTATCCGGAGTATATTGAATATCATACTCAATTCCAAGCATGGATGCTTTCTTTCGGTTTTTCAAGTGAGTTGCGATGACGTGTTTAACAAATTCTCGATTTGAAATAGGTTCTTTTTTATAAATCGTTTTATTTTTGATGTACTATGGTCCACCAGGTTACCGCTACTTTCTCCTTTTCGGATTCTGTAAGAGTGCTTTCAATTAATGATAAGATAGAAGATAAATCTCTTGAATTTACAATCAAGTTGAATATAGTGGAACATGAAATTTTGAAAACTGGCATTCAACAAAAATATGTGTATCATCTTCACTGACACTGTTACAGAGTACACAAGTTATTGATACTAGGGGTGGGTATGGGACGGGACATGACAGGATTGGAGATGAGAATGACTTTTCATTTTTTTTTAAATTCCACTGAGATCGGACCAGGACGAAATTTACGAGATTTGTGCCCACCCCTATTTAAATCAAAGACCACTTTCCAAGATAGACGAATAGCCGTGGAAATTACTACTTTTTTATTCATCTCTCTCCGCCACATCAGAATAGCATCCCTCTCTCATTTTTTCCACTTTAACAATAGCATCCCACAATCCATCATTTTTTACCAATTCAATTTATGAATATACCCCTCTATAATAATTATTTCCAACATGTTTATAATCCGTAATATGATTACAATATTATATTAGTATTTAATTACTAAAATTTAATTATAAAACTACGAGTAATTATTTCGAAAGAAATCATTTTTTTCAAAATAAGTCGAAACATATTCAAAATTGATGTCTATGTGTAAAAAAAAATGAATCTAGTATGATGGTAATTTTTTTTTTTAAATTTACATTTTAAATGGCAAAAATGACATAATTTGAATGTAATTAAAATGTGTGAGATTAAATCTCAGCTGTTGAGTCCAATTGATCTTAGTCGCTCATCCCATCCGCCAACCAAAGTGTGTTACACGTTCTCCCCTTTGCAAACTTGTATCCCACAAATATTTATTACACCAAATAAGCATCAATGCTTAATTGGCATTCCACAAACATCCCTCTCACTCCTCCCAACATATTTTATTAAATTTTTTACAAATTAGCATCTTAAATAGTAATCATTAAATCGGGAACTTCTTAGTTATTAAGAAACGCGTTTTTGATACTCCTTTATTCCGGGTAATTTCGGTAGGAGTAGGACCCAGGAGGGGCTTCTAGGAAGCATAGAAGAAATGAGAAATCCTAAAAAAGGCTTGACCGGTGAGCCCCACGACGACGACTCCACTCTTCTTTATTCAGTTACACTTGCTTTTCATTGATCTCTCTCCAATCAGTTACACTTGCTTTTCATCCACCTGCTTCACTCGCGCGTGCTGCTAACTCTCTCCTTGGTCTCCACGTTTTCCCCTTCTATAGTCTTCTATAATTCTTCCCTAATATATAGGCTGTGAATTTGTGATCGATCCTCCATCAAACTACCTTCTCTCATTTCTTCACAACATTTCAATTTCAGTTTCTCCGAGCGTTTGCTAAGAGCAATGTCTCACAGAGGCGGCAGGGGCGGACCTAGCGGTGGCCGTGGACGAGGCGGTGGTGTTGGACGAGGTCAATACGGTGGTGGTGGTGCTGGAGGAGTTCCATACGGTGGTGGTGCTGGAAGGGGATCGTACGGACATGGTACGGTCGCGGCTGTGGCTTCGACGCCACAGACGTGGGCGGAGGCGGGGGCTGGGGCTGGAGATCCGCTTGCGCTGAGCAAGGCGGTTCAGCGACTGACGCTTGGACCGTCCTCATCCAAGGCTATTGAGCCACCACCGAGGCCTGGGTTTGGGAAGATCGGAAGGCCGTACGTTGTTAGGGCTAATCACTTCCTTTTTCAACTCACTACCACCAAAATCATCCATCACTACGATGTAAGTGCGGTCAATTGCTTTTCTCTGGGTTTAGTAACTTGTCGAATTCCTTTTTTTATTTTTCTGGTACTTACTTTGATGATCATCATTTCTGCTATTTCGAACTTTCAATTCCACATCGTCTAGTTCAACTGCCTTAACTGTACACGAACAAATTTCTTGCAGTTTTATTTTGGTAACCAGTTCCACCGGTTGGTTGTTTCTATCTTGTAGTAATACTCATATCTTGTTTGTGAATAGGTTTCGATTGCTTCGGAAACTCCATCTAAAGGATCTACATCCAAAGAAACTGTATCTAAAGAAATTGCAGCAAAAAAGCTTTGCCAGAGGGTTATGCGTGAACTTGTTCGTCTTTACCAACAATCTAACTTGGGGAATCGGATTCCAGCTTACGATGGAAAGAAAAGTCTGCTTACTGCAGGGCCACTGCCATTCCAATCTAAACAGTTTGTTGTTCCCTTGGTTGATGATGCTCAGCCGGGTGCACAAAGGTTCTTAGTTTTATTAGCATTTGAATTTGTGATAGAATTCCTTTTTATTTGGAAAAGAGTTTTGCATTCCTCTGCTAGATACTTATTTTAGTTTCATGCATGTTTAGGAGGGAAAGAAGGTACAGGGTTACTATCAAGGAGGCAGCGATAATTGGTTCGCCTGGTGGACCAGTTGACATTACTCAGGATGCCATCCAAGCTCTTGATGTGATTATGCGGGCGGCAGCTCCTTCTGGGTAATTAATCTGACCCTTCTTTTTCCACACACACATATATACATCTTATGACGTGTGTAATTTTATAGATATGTGGCTATTGGGAGGTCATTTTTCTCAACAACGCTTGGGAGTGGTGATCTAGGAGAGGGTTTTGAATATTGGAAAGGCTACTATCAGAGTGTTCGTCCTGTCCAAATGGGTCTTTCCCTTAACGTGGGTAAGTTTACTACTTACTGGCAAACTCTCCTGCAGGTGTTGTTTCAGCACTGTATACACTTCTGTCATGGTTCAAGCATGTCAACCTATTAGTTCCTGATATTTTTGTGATTGCAGATGCGTCTGCCAGGGCATTTTATAAGCCAGTCTTCCTTCATGTATTTGTTGCTGATTTCTTGAAAAGAAGAGATCTAACAAGGCCGCTGACAGATCAGGATCGTCTAAAGGTGTTGCTATGTCTCTTTTTACAATTGGCATTTTTAGGAGTCAAAATTTGTAATGTTCCTAGTGATCCAATCTTTCACATTCTATGGTTTAAATTGGGAGCAATTGGTTTATTCCTTGTGTTTGTGTAGGTCAAGAGAGTGTTGAGGGGTGTTCTTGTTGAAACCCGCTATGTGGGCTACACTAAATGTTACAAGATCAATGGCCTGTCTACTGAACGCGCAGATCAATTGATGTGAGCTATCCCTGCTTGTTCTGCGTATTCTTATTCTTTTACAATACCGGCTCTACTTGAATCCTTTCGTATGAAATTTCTTTGTTTTTTTAAATTGTTTTGCAGTATCCTTCCTTGTTTTATGTCTTGATAGTTTAGTTGAGTTTTATGGATTTTGATTATTTTATCCAATATTGTCTCTGTTGAGCTGATATGGAGAGTAATTAGTTACTCTGTTAACAATAGTGCTTACCAAACAGTAAGTTATGTATGGGTAAAAAGATGTTATGATATTATGGCTTCCTTATAATATTTTAAATTTATATTTGGTAATTACTAATTGAAAATTCAGTATTTAAAAAAGATGTCACAGTTTCATGATTGAGGCATTGAGTACAATGAAATCTATATTGAACTTGAAGCAGGGCCGTTCTTAGGACTTTAGAGGCCCTGGGGCAAAATCGATTTAAGGGCCCTTGAAATCCAAAGAAAGTAGGAAATTAAGTCTCAAAGTGAAAGCTACATCCCAAATCTGGAAGCATCTTCCAAAATAAAAAATACAATTTGATTAGAAGTAAAAAAAAATGTCCTAATTCATGCTTTATACTGGAACAAGCACGAAAGAAAAAAAAATTGAAAATCTCAAGGCTAAGTGCTAACAAGCTCAGGCCCAGATTTTTTTTTTCCTTTTTAGGCCCTCTATCCCTTTTGTATTTTTAGTTTGGGCTTTTATAAACTGATGGGCTATTACTTGTAGGGTTATATATATACCTATATAAATATGATGGGCCCTATAAAATTTTGGGCCCTTGGCCTGCGCCCCTGTTGCCCATAGCCATGGGCCGGGCCTGACTTGAAGCCTTGAATATTGACAAGGCATGCCTTTTTTTCCATACATTGTTGACGTAAGAACAGGTATGCATTATTACTTGTGGACTTGTGGTTGCTGAGTTTATATATATATAACATATAGCAAAAATAGACGCAGAATACACACTATTCCTCTTAAGGCAGTTGTTGAAGTTACATTTTGACTGGATTTACTGTAATATTTTGTCAGATTATGCTTTCATATCTCCATTATTATTATTTTTAGGAAAAATAACCAAAAATAATCTCAACTATCAACATTCAACCAAAAATAATCCAACCTTTAAAAATAACCAATTAATATCTCAACTATCACTCTATATACCAAATGATATGGTTCACTTTCACTTCTTAATTTTAATTCCAAACTTTTAGAAAATTCACAACATACCCTCTCCCTCAAAACCTAACCCTCTCCAAAAGCATCACCCTCGATCCTGCTACTTTACCTCTACCTACTAAAATTCAATGAAAACCAAATGCATTTGGGTGCTTTGTTTGTTCACTGGGCAGCCATCGCCATCGCCATAGCTTCTTTTGTCTTTCTCTATTTTACTCCCAAGTCCCAACTTCAACTTTAATTCTCCATCTCTCTCATATTGCTTTCTTTCAACAACTTCGGTGATTTCGACTCCGACACCGACGCTCTCTTCACTGGCCTTGCTTCCCTCGGTACTTCTGGAGATCCACCGGTTGCCTCTTGAACGACTGCCCGACGCCTCCTCCTAGACCTCCTTTGTAATTTTCCAATTTATCCTTCAAAATCTAAAATATGAAATTGATTCATCTGGCCGGTGTTCGAATGATTTTGGCCAATTTAAGTTTTTTGCGTTGCTAATTCGATTAGTTCAATTAATTTTTTTTCTTCTAGTTTTTTCTTCAATTTGGGTGTTGTGGTTCTCATTTTAGATTTCTATGGAGTAGAATTCATTCTCAATTTGGGTGTTCTTTATTTTCATTGAATTTTGGTATGGGATGTATTGAGGTACAATGACACTGTTGCAACGCAGGGTGATGGTGGGTCTTGAGGAGGGTGAGGGTTTGGGGAGAAGGCATTTTGTGAAATTTCGAAAGTTTGGAACATTTTGGAATTTAAAGTAAAAAGTAAAAGTAAATTGTATCATTTTTGGTATATAAAGTGATAGTTGGGATATTAATTGGTTATTTTTAAAGGTTGGATTATTTTTGGTTGAATGTTGATAGTTGGGATTATTTTTTGTTATTTTTCCTTATTTTTAATCCATCTAGCTGAAATTTGATCTTATAGTTTCCATTAATTATGGAGATGAAACTTTTATGAGCACCAATAAACAAGGCAACGTTTTCCAAAAAAAAAAGGAGAGAGCTTGTATGCTTCTGTTTTTACCTATTATTTAGTCTATATTCTTGCATTTGGCATATGTTGAGATCGATGTGGCTTTGATGTCTCTGTGTGACATTTCTTCTTTTCTTTAGGTTCATTGCTGATTCTGGTCCAATATCTGTTTCTCGGTATTTTCTTGAGAAGTACCACATTAAGCTTGAATTTCCATGGCTTCCTTGTATCAAAGTTGGGACAGACAGGAGACCTGTTTACATACCCATGGAGGTAAAATTCTCTCTTTTTTTCTTTTTCTTTTTGAAGACTCTTAGGTTTATTTCTGATGTGGGAAAGATCAAAACTCCAATTTGCTTGTCTGAAATTGATGACTACAGCTCTGCAAACTTGTGGAAGCTCAAAGATACATGAAGAAATTGAGCAAGGACCAGGTTGCTAGAATGTTGAAAGCAACATGCCAGCGGCCACCTGCGAGGGAGCAGAGTATTATAAAGGTGACTAGACTATTACTGGATTTTATCAACGTATCAACACATCTTTTTCTCCTCTATTTCTTCTACAACCATATTTGTTTCTATGTTCTTGTGGATTGAAGATGGTTGGAGATAATCAATACAATGTAAGCCACTTGGTGGCCAAAGAATTTGGAATTCAAGTGAGCGAGAAGCCAACATTAATTAATGCCAGGATTCTCCCGGTGCCTGTGGTGAGTATTTGGATCAATGAATTTATTTATTTTTTATGATTATAAGTCAATCTTAAACTGTCTTGTAACTAGAGCCGGCAAAACCCGAACCCGAAAACCCGACCCGGAACCGATTGTTTTGAACACCGATCAATCGGACCCATTTTGGACCCGAAATCCGAATAACCGATAACCGAAACTCACCCAAATCCGAATGAACCGAACCCGATTCGACCGAAACCCATTTAGACCCGAACCCGTTACAACCGAAACCCGATATAACCCGAACTTTAAGATACATTCTAGTAAATTTTTCAAAATGAATATTGAAATAACCGAAACCCGAGACAACCGAAACCCGAATGAACCGAAACCCGATACAACCGAAACCCGAACCCGACCCAACCAAATGACCAAATTATTAGACATTACCCGAAACCGAATGACCCGAAACCCGAATAACCCGAAACCCGACTAACCGAACCCGAACCCGATCCGACCCGCCCGATTGCCACCTCTACTTGTAACTTCTTCATACGTGTTTATGCTATTGTAGCTCAACTATTCTGACAATGAACTCGTCACTCCTGAGCTGGGCCAATGGAGGATGAATGATAAGGTCCAGTCTTGTACTTTGAAAAACTGAGCTCCCTTCAACTAAGATCCTTGTCAACTTTAAGATTTTACTTTCATAATGTCTCTATTGCAGAAATTTTACAGTGGTGCAACTGTGAAATTCTGGACATGCTTGAATTTCTCCCCTATAAGCCAGGGAGAAGTTATGAGGTTCTGCAAAGACTTGGTCGATGTGTGTAATAGCAAGGGAATGGTATATATATGCATTTTGACAGTAACTTATTTTTTTGTTCAATTCTAACAATGGTGTTTTGGTTTTGTTTTTTCCGACTTCTAAGTGTTTTCTTCCTTGTTCAAGGTTGTTGTTCCAAGACCTGTAGTTCCAATACGAAATGCTTCTCCGGACCAAATGGATAAAGCTCTGCATGAAGTTCATATTGAGACCAAAAAACAACTTCAGTTGCTACTCATAATATTGCCAAGTTATGAAGGAGCATATGGTATAAGTTGCATGCATGCCTTTCCCTTAAAAAGGAGTAATCGATGGGATAATCACTGCATACACTCTTTTTCTGTGCAGAAACAATTAAGAGAATATGTGAGACAGAGCTGGGTATCATCAGCCAGTGCTGCGACCTTGGGAAAGACATAAAAAATGTGAAGCAATATCTAGAAAATCTCTCTTTCAAAATCAACGTTAAGGTATGTCCCATCTTCTGCTTTGAGGTGTGTACTTCTCCTAGGTTTGGATTCTTTATATGCTACTAATTACACTACTCCTGGTCTCAAAAGGCTGGTGGGAAAAACTTAGCTCTTCATGCTGCTGTGAGGCGACAAATTCCTCTACTAACAGCTATGGACAAAGATGGACTAGCACGAAAAACAATTGTTTTTGGTGCTGATGTCACACATGCAAAACCTGATGACTCCACCCCTTCAGTTGCAGCGGTATTACTCTTGTACATGTACCTCTTTTGCATTCTTGTTGTTTTCATTACACTTCTTGAACTTCTCTTCTTCATCGGTACAGGTAGTTGCTTCCATGGACTGGCCAGAGGTGAGCAAATATAGGGCCTTGATATCTGAACAAGGAGTTCGAGAAGAGATTATTCAAGATCTTTACGCTGATGAAATCGACCCACAAAAAGGCAGGCGCTCTTGTGGCATGATAAGGTGAAATATTTGCTAGTTTCCATGGTTTTGATTTAACCATAGAAGGTTTAGAATGTTAAATCATTTTTTGGCCCCAACATTTGCAGGGAATTGCTTTTGGCTTTCTACAGATCAAATGGCAAACAGAAACCTGATAGGATAATCTTTTACAGGTGAAGTTGTTGATGATGATCTGATTGCTCCTTTAAGTTGCATGGCATATTATATTTTATGCAACTAGTTTCTTCCAAATGATTGATGATGTTTTTTGGTCTAAAACAATAGGGATGGGGTCAGTGAAGGGCAATTTGCTCAAGTTCTGCTACATGAAGTACTTGCAATAAGAAAGGTGAGTATTGAAGTTTTTCTGCTGCACTAAAGAATCTGCACCAAAAATCCTGCATATGCCCACTTTCTTCTCCCCCGGGTTATTAATATACATTCAACTTCAATTTATCTTGTTCAAGGCCTGTCAATCCCTGGAAGAAGGATATGCACCACGCTTGACATTTGTAGTTGTCCAAAAAAGGCATCATACCCGTTTTTTCCCTGATGATCCTAACATGGCGGACAGGAGTGGCAACATACTGCCAGGTTCACTCTTCGTTCATCATTCTCTGGTGTTCTTCCTGATGAGCCTTTGCCTGTTTCTTGACCTTACTCGTTTCACTTTGTCTTCTCAGGCACGGTTGTAGACACTACAATCTGTCATCCAATCCAGTATGACTTCTATCTTTGCTCCCATGCTGGAATTCAGGTAAAGTGGGTTTTGTGCCCAATCTCAAGTACAAATTCTGTGATTGAAAGAAAACATTTTGCGCTAGTGCACAAGTTTGGTTCTGATGAGTTAACATGTTCTGATAAATTGAAACCTACAGGGGACTAGCCGACCTACGCATTACCACGTGTTGCTGGATGAGAACTATTTTTCTCCCGATTTACTACAGCTGTTGACATACAGCTTATGCTACACGTAACTCCCACCTTCTCTATACTCCTTGTGGTTTTCTTTTGTCTAGGTATGTAACCCATATCAACCTAAGACTTTGATTGCTTTGTACAGATATGCGAGATGCACTAGATCGGTGTCCTTAGGTATGTCACTTTTGCATTTACCATCACAACACAAGTTAACGATTTAGTGCAATAACTCACTAGTAATAACAACTCTTGCGATGCAGTGCCTCCGGCTTATTATGCACATCTAGCAGCATTTCGGGCTCGAGCCTACATGGAAGTGGAAAATTCTGATGGCGGATCCATGAGTAGAGGGCAGACCAGCGCTGGGAGCAGCACAGAAGCTCGCCGGCCCCTCCCAAAGATCATTGACAAGTTGAAGGATTTTATGTTCTTTTGCTGAACCTTTCTTGGTCTCACCTGTTCATCTTTGGTTGGTCTTGTGATTTCGGTCAAGACAATTTTAAATTTCAGTTTGTTATTTTGTTTCGGTCAAATCAATGATTCAGTTTGTCATTTCTTGGTCTATTGGTAACACTTTCTCGGCTAGTCGGGAATAGTCGGGAAAAGAGTGCGTACATCCTAACCCCTGCTTAATCGCTTATTGTTGGGTTGTTGTATTTTGAATATGATGTGAGTGAGAATTTTGAACCTTCATCCAGTACCAATCCTGTTTTATGTCATTTATTAACCTCAATCACCATGAAATCAAGATCTCTCTTACACTGTAGCAGAGATATGCAGAGTAAATCCTCAATAGGGATTATCTTTGACTGCATTCATAGCATGATAAAGAAGAAACAACAAACCTTCATAGGCTGAAAAAAGACCACAGAATACACAAATAGTATCTAGTGAATCAACTGTTTGCCATGGAGCTTTGTTTGGAGCACCACATTCTTCCTATGGCTGCCTCTCCCAAGCCCCTCAAGCCAAGCAGCAATGCAAGGAGCTCCGCACACCGATCCGCAAGGAAGTGATATCAAGCACATTCTTCAAAAAAGAGAACTTGGCACATATTGCAGGCCGATGGGAAATACTCATTGGTTGCTGATGTTGCTAAATAAACCAGAACTCGTAGTGGAGGACTCCGACCAGACACTTCCATGCACAAGAGGTATCTGCCTTAAGTCTCCACCTCGGATGATGCTGCATTAGTAGTCCAAAGGTTGTGTTCACACAGTCACACAGGCTTGATGACAAATTGTAGTGTCGATTACAATGCAAGAGCAAAACAATGAAAGCACCAATATAGGAAGAGCAGATTAGGAAGAATTCAAACAGCTAGAAATGAACCAAGTGTGAGTGAGCTCAGCACAATATCACAACACTTTACTCAGTGCCAGTTTCGGAGTTTGATTCCTCCTAAGCTGCTATTTCTTGTTGCCATTCATCGTCGATTGTCGACACTACAATCTGTCATCCAAGCCAGTATGACTTATGTGTTCTTCCCCACCTCCCATAAGCAGCATAGGCATGTTGCCATAATCAGCCTGCAAGCTAAAACTAAATCACTTCACCAGCTGAATTTGGGGCTTCTTTTTCATCCACACATTACCTTTAATGCAATAGGGGGAAAAATCAGCATCAAAACCCACTTTACCTGAATCTACAGACCCAAAAGCAGCAAAAGGAGAGATTATCGTTTAATGTTTAATGCAATTTTCTGTTATACGAGAAATTGTGGCTGAGATTGAACACACAGATTGGATCCTTGCAATACAAAAAAAGAGGAAGGTAGATGAAGCAAAAGACATGGTTGATGAAACACATAAATCACCAATCAAACAATATCTCTGAACGTGATGGAGAAGAAAACAAACAGTGAAGAACACAGAAGATAATGTGATTTTTTTGGAGGTATCATTTGATATCGATATCTTGATATCAAAACCGATATCTTGCGTATCGATATCGAGATATCGATACCAAACGAGCCCGAAGAGAAATTGGTGCAAATTTGCTGAGATTCAATTACCAGTTTTCAAGAAATTGAAGGAAACATGAAGAGGGGTAGAACAATATTGAAGAAGATGATGAAGAATAGAAGGAAATACAAGTACTTTAAGCCCGAATGCTAACGAATAGGGGTTTATTCCCGAATTGAGCGAGCAAAAACATGGGACTCCAAGAAATACACAATAGAGCGACAGACACCACAACAAGGCCTGTACTTGAACCAGATTCCTCCCTCTTATCAAGAAAAGGCCTGTACTTGAGCTTGTACCTGCACAATCCAAGAAATTCAGAAAAACCTCATCAAAATTACAACTAGAACTTTAAAAGAGCATTGAAAATCCTGGGTTCAAATTAGGGGTTGAGTTACCAGATTACGACAACGCTATCATTGGAAACTTCAAAGAGGTTGAGGAGGAGGATGAGGGGCAACGAACTCAGTGAAGGCCACACCAGCGACGAAGGCAGATCTAGATCTGGACTCTGGAGGGGAGGAATAATAAACAGGAGAGATGTGAGGCTGAGGGACTGGAGTCTGGATGGCACTCCTTGTTAAATAACCTAACTACCTAAGGGTCAATTGGTAAATGCATTTAAAAAACGAGCAATTCGAGCAGGCTCGTCAAAAGTTCGAGCTAGAAAGTAGAGGTGGGAATCGGGCGGGTCGAGTCGGGTTCGGGTTTGGTTATTTGGGTTTCGGGTATTGTCTAATCATTTGGTCATTTGGTTGGGTTGGATTCGGGATTTGGTTGTATCGGGTTTTGACTATTTCGAGTTTGGATTTTCTCAAGTTTTCATTATTTCAATATTTATATTAAATTTTTTCACTAGAATGTATCTTAAAGTTCGGGTTATTTCGGGTTTTGGTTATAACGGGTTCGGGTCTTAATAGGTTTCGGTTGAATCGGGTTCGATTTATTTGGATTTGGGTGAGTTTCGGTTATCGGTTAATAACACAATTCAATAAAGTGACGACAAAGTACGCCCGAGACCAGAGGGGATCTCGAATTCTATCACCGAGCACATTACATAACCTCAGTTGAGAATGCCGAGGATAACTCATACTCTTGGTTGGATATGCTGAGGCTATCTCTTTTGCTCGGCCAAAGGTGTCGAGGTAATGAGTGAAGCTTGGTTGATCCCTCCGAGGCCCCATCCCAACATATCTGAAATCAACAAACCCAAATCATAATCAATCGCAAACAAATTGAACAATTTTGTTCATTTCAATTCCAATTTCAACTCATCATTCAATAACCATAAGGGCCATAACATACTAATCAACAACAATAATAATAAAAAAACAACAACTATCATGCAATTCCATCCTTTCAATATTTCTAATTTCAACCACCTCTAAAACCTCCAATTTCATATACAAAACAAAACCTAAATAATCAATTGCAGTGAAAATTCTTACCTTAAATATGATAGATCAACTGAAATCTCTCGTAAACCGATGACAAGTGGGAGGATTTTGAGCTTTGATGCACCTTTGGAGATTTGAACGAGGCTTGAGTACGTGTTTGGAATGGAAGGAGAATTGGGATTTTGATGGATTCACCCGGACATATCTATAATTATGTTTCAAAATGTAAAGGACTTGTGTGCCATTTTTTAAAATTCATCATGCTAACGATCATTTCGATATCTTACCAATAATCCTTATGTATGTTATCGAATAGATACTTTAGACACTATTTTTAATACCCAAAATCACAAACTAACACTTAAGAGTTAAGATGCTATGCATCTATTTTAATATAATATATATGAGATATGACATGCAGGCACGGAATTAGGGGTGGGCTGGTGTATGCTGCAGCCCACCCCAATTCACTAGTAATTTATATAATATAGGTATGCTAGTATCATGATGTTTGAATATCTCAGTTGGTAAAGAGTGTGTAGGGGTATTTCGAAGCCCTTCGTTCCTGTTTCCTTACATTTTTTTTCTTGTGCAAAGCAGTGCAGCGCTTTCACTTCAATTTTGGTGGTGGCCCTGCCATTAACCTTTTATCACTAATTTTATTTAAATTAGTATAGTGATTAGTGATGTCATAGATAAAAAAAAAATATATGGATTAATTATTTAATTTCATCATTTAATGGTATTTAATATATATAAAACTTCAAGAATATTTGATAAGTAATTAACTCTATTATTACTAATTTAAATATAGATAAAATTTTTTAACTCAATAGATACAGGGAAAAAATTAAAATTATATACCATTCCAGCCTACTCAAGATTGTAATCCTGGTTCCGTGCCTGATGACATGTAATATATGGCCAATAAGTCATGTTCAAACCCCTTCACTATTGCAATGGTCTAAGTGAATATATGAACCAAAAAGGAAAAAAAGAAGAAGATATTGTCATCATTTTAAAATTGTCACCACAATATTATCACTGTATCTTAGTATATTGTCACAAAAACTATATCCATTGTGCTATATCCTTACAAAAAAAAAAAAAAACTTTAGAACCATTAAAAATTGTATCGCAATATTTATGAACTGATGACATTTTATTACCATATATATACTTACCAATTCATTTAATTTTAATCTTCCTATAGTTTATGTTAGCACCACCATTCACTCCGGAACCTTTCATAGTTTCATGATCGATCAGCTTAGATACAACTTTCGATTCAGAATGTGTTGGGCATGCAATGAATCGAATTAACAAGAAAGACATAATTAAATTTCCAATACGAGATCTTTCTCCTACAAATCCCCACTCAATTAATTAATTAATAGCATTGCGATAATCCTCATCTATGTTGAGTTCAATATAGGAGATCGAAATTAAACACTTTATTTGATATGATCACTTAGTTAGGGGCCTTCCTCGGAGGGCCCTCTAGCACCGTGATCGACGTGTTGGGCCAAGTGGCCCATGAAGGGTCCAGCCCAAAGTGAAGCTTGATTGCTTCTTTGCTAAGACAAAAGGCAATATGTTTTGCCTTTGTCTTGGTGAGCACGAGAGCAAGAGAGCTCCAAGAAGTGCCGCCAGTAGCACCAAGAAGAGAAAGGAGAGAGAAAGAAAAGAGAGAGGAGGGAGAAAGGAGAGAAATGTAAGAAATTCGAGCGAGTGTTTCGTCTCTTGATCCGGTGATCCGTCTTCATCCTTCGGCAAGTCAACAACGAGAGTTTTTTTATAGGTATTTTCTCCTCTGGAAATCTAATCCGATTACAAGTGTTTAACTAGGTTTTTGGAGATGAATCATTTCTAGATCCAGGTTGTATTTAGATTGGTGTTTGAGATCTCCATGTTTATTTGTCTTGGGTTGAGACTGGATTGTTAAACACTTGTATTGACCTATTGATTAGTGGATTGGTTGTTCTAGTGGGCGGAAGGTGGGTTTTTTTTATCCTCTGGTTAGAGAGGGTTTTTCCCACGTAAATCTTGTGTTAATATTTGTGCTTTTATCTGTGTTTGTGGTTGTTTGGTTGTTTGGTTTCCGGATTGGATATTATCGGTTGATCATTTGGTTTGCTGTCTGATTGTTGTTGGTTATCTTATTACCCGACTTCGCTTCCGGGTGCGGCTGGAAAGTGGTTTCTAGCCCCAACACGACGCCGGCGATGGCTCCATCGGGATTCCAACGATAGCAGGCAGGCGGATTCACCAAGCAAGGCCCGACCTCGTTGATGTGCCAAACTGGCATTTATGGTGGCAGCTGTTGGGAAAAATGTTTGAAAATAATTTGTTTGTTTTATATTTAAGGCTCAGTTTTCTCAACTACTTGGACGGGTCCTTAAGATTCTCCCTTATGGTTATTTTAATCTATATAATGGTGGTTATTGGGTTTTGGAGAGGGGGGTGTGCAGAGAATGTGGTTTCTTCTCCTTCTTGGTTTCAAACACATGAAAAGGCATAGAGTTCCACCTCAATTGATGGGAGTGCACCTATCGATTGAGGGCAGAGTTATCCCTGGAGTGAGCCGTTTTGTATGATATGCACCGATGTCTAGGCGGTTTTTCGCTCAAGTGCAGGAGATTCATCTACGACTCTACAATCCCAATTTTCACTTTTACATCTCTTTTGGTTTTGTGGCTAAATATTCCAACAATCTTGAGCGAAAAATTCTTGTTGGTCTGGCCATAACAACGGAGAAGATCTTGCAGTACTGGGCTACCGTCTACGGAGAAGTTTTACACCTTCAATTGGATTGATGGGTGCGGACGTGCGGTTGCCTGGTTTGTTTTGCTTTGATTAATCAATTTTTTTGTTTGAGATTAATTAATCATATAGATGGAGAAATTTCTTGTGCTTTGTGTATGCCTTTGTTTGAGTTATTTTCATGAGGTTTGACATATGAAAACCTAAAACCTAGAGCATGAAATTTGTGATCTGTGTGTTTTTCAAATTGGGGTTGATGAAAGCTTGGAAGTCTTAGTTAACAGGACGGCAGATGGAAAATTAGGCATATGAGTACGTTGTATTATTAATGGGAGCCTTAGAATTGTGCTTCTTTATTATTGTCATACTTCTACCAGTTGTACTAGTTGTTGGCAGGTGAAGAAGCTAATTGTTGCAAAAATCTATTGGTTGGCACCCCGCTGATGTAAGTCTAACATTCACACTGGATGTGATTTTGATGTTGCAATTGCAAGGGCAACAAATATTGCACATACCATATAATGAAGAGATCGAAAATGCATTTATGCATTAATTGGCACTTGGTACACTTTGATATTATCATTTGTGAAATCTAATTTGTTGTCTTTGAGCTTCCAGGCCCATCGGTATTGGTGCATTGGAAAAATGGGCATAGGCTTCCAAGCCTAATGATGGATATTATTACATCTTATAGTTGATGACGTTGGGATATAATTAAATGATGGAGGAGCTAACTTATGAAAGTTTGATTTTTGCATAAAGTGGTATGATTTTGCAGGCTTGTGTTGCTCGCTTTAGATATCATGTATGTGTGAAGACAACGTGAATCTCAATAGATATATTTTGAGTTTGGAGAGGCTTTTAACCGACTTTTTGATGCAAAGTTGTGAAGGAAGTTGGTCCTTGACACAACATGTGAATTGTGGGGAACTCAGTCCCTAGCCACAAATTGGATTGTGGAGGAAATTGGTCCTTGGAAACAATCATGGATATGAGACTATGATGCCTTGTCGGATAACTCGTTCTAGATACTGTTAGAAATCAAGGTTGCACTCATCAAAGGTCCGATTAGGGTCGAAGTGGTCTTTTAGTCTGGTTTAAACACAAGGATCTAGATCGATCCTAAACAAAGAAACCGAAAGGAAGATAACATGGACACACACGATATGTTTACGAGGTTTGGGCTAATCCCTACGTCCCCGGCTCTAGATGTCATCCAATATGCTCTAATAGGCAAAACGAGAACAAACGATACAAGAATCCTATGAGGGCAAATACTAGACTGAAAATACAATAGAAGGAACAAGACAATCAGCACCCTAAGCAATAGCAAAGACAAGGAATAGGAACCCCCTAATATGAGGCAACTTCAGGCCGGAGAAGCTCGTCGATTCGGAAACAGCAATGTCGTCGGTGAGCACCGGTGGTCCTCGAAGTTCCAATCCTTGTTGAACGCCCTTGCTGGTTCTCCTTCTCCATTTCAGTCCATCCGACAGCCCGTATGGATCTCCTCAGTATCGCTGCTCAAGCTCGGTTCACATGGAGATTGCTCAAGAGCCTCTCTCTTCTGATGAACCCGAACTCAAGCCTCTCTCTATCTTCTTCTCTCGGCTTTAGCTTCTTCGAACGGAGCCCGAAACCCTAGCCTTGACTCTCCTGATTTCAGCCATGGGAGAGGAGCTCCCAAGCTCCCTTTGGAGCGGCGCTACAGTGCCCGACTCTTGAATTTAGGGTTTGCTGATGGAGACCTTATAATAGGTCGGAATGAAGCAACGGTCGAAAATTAGAACTTTGGACAAAGCATGGGCTTGGGCCTAAAGGCCCAATTCCTAGTAAACTAGAATTACAAATTACAATTTTCAACAATTGCCCTCTTAAATCTAGTTTACAAGGAAAAAGATTAAGAAGAAAAACCTATAGCATATTGAACAACTCCGTCATCATAGTACTTGCACTTCCTACATGAACATGGTTAGATATATCAACCAAATATAGGAGCTTAAAACCCAGCAGGAACCACTCATGGCACATCTAGCAAAATAAATGCAAACATATGGAGAATGCATCAGCAGACCTCGAGTCCAGAGCTAGAAAAAACAAGACAAGGTCAAAAAGACCCAAGACAAAGAGACTTTGAGGGGATGGAACCCTCTAATCTCCAAGACAGATAGGGCTAAGCAAGTAATGCCCTCTTAAAGGGTAACTTCAAGCAAGCAATGCCCTCTTAAGGGAAACAAACAAAGCAAGAAATCAGTTAACATGAAACTAAATTTTTTGGCAAGTGTTAACCCTTAGTCAGGTCAAAGCATCTCAATCTCGTATAGCTTGACCAGGGACAGGACTAGCATCTCAATCTCGTATAGCTAGTCAAGGACATGACTAGCATCTCAATCTCGTATAGCTAGTCATATGTCACTGCTCATGAAATCCTAGACATGCATGTAGGAAAGAACTCAAAGACTCAACTGATTTAGTAAAGCATGTAACCACAAAAGTGAACAAGCACCAAAGACCATACAAACTAAATAGTCTATGAATTAGGAGCAGCAAACACCAACCACCAAAGCATGTTATCCAAGTATAAGCAGGTAAAAACATGTATGTAAACCATGCATTTTTAACTCAGATTGAAAACATGACAACAGAAATCAGCAACATAAAACAATATCTAAGTATAGGCAAGTGAAAACATGCGCACACAAGCAAGACATGCATATTATGCATCTGGACTCGGACTAAGAGTTGCTGATTTTTGGACCCAATGCAGCTAATTTCAGCTGGCTTTGGACACAGGATAGCAAGAGGGAAACAAACAGTAAGCAAGGAAAACACACAACATGCGATGATCTTATAAGAGCATGAGTTTTTGTAAAACATGATCAAAAGATACATATAAGCAGTTGTTAAAAGCTATCCATCACCAACTACAAAGCAAACTCCACCAAATTTAGTGCTAGCAAACTTCTACCTAAATCATGCAAGTTTTTGAAAATAAACTCAGCCAGAAAAGTCATATGTATAGATAGCAATTCACATGCATATGTTTCACAAACATGACAAGTTTATAGCAAGCAATACATATAAAAATACTTCTCAACACAAGGCAAGTTTGTTTTAAAAACTGGAAAAGCATGAAAAATTAGGGTAGAGATACTAACTTTCCCCACCAAATTTGGTGAGTTCACAAGCTGGTTAGCCCTTTCCCCACCAGATTTTGTGACTTTGCAAGCTGTTTTACACATCCCCTTTCTTCTTCCAGCTTTGGTGATGGAGATCCTCCACCTTCAACTAGCTTGGGTATGCTCCAATGAGACAAACACCACCTTATAGCTATTGGGCAGGGAGGTGACTCTTGTCACACATCTTCCTTTTAGATGAGAGTTACCTGTCAACACACACAATAGCACACACGCTCAGTGCATCAAGCAATTCTCTTAGGAAAATTTTCAAAGTATAGGAAGAACTCTCACTATGAACTTGCAATAGATTTTTAACTCACGAAAGAGAAATTAATCTATAAGAGAACATAGAGAAGCTCCTGTGTCATAGATGCTACTGAATGGAGCATATGAGGCACACAAGGAAGACAATCAGGCTCATACACAGTAGGCACATACACAGGTATAAATCCTAGAGTCAAGAATTCTACAACTAAGCAATTAGTTGATGCAAAACATAGATATCTCAAAGATACTCAAGTAAGCATGCATGAACTCATAGACAAGAAGGAAATATACATCACCAGGTAAAACCTAATATCATGATTTCTAAACCTAAACCTAGTTCAGGTAAGAGCATATGATCACAAAGATGTCATGCAACTTTTACATGGAAATCAATGAATGAAGGATTCACATATCATAATAAACCTACAGATTTTGCACTCAAAATCAAGACAACAAGGTTTAACCTAACGAAAATGCAAGCCATCAGAATCATGGTTTATGCAGAAACACAAGATCAAGCAAAGTTGATCTTTATCAAGTAAATCAAGCATAATTATATAATTCAAGAACACCAAATTAAGGTGCCTTAAGAATTGTCAACATGCTCAGAACTAATTATAAAGGCAGTTGTACCAGTTTTAGCAAAGGAAAAACACAAACTGTATCACTAAGGCTTAACTAGAGAACACAAAACTCATAGAGAGACATATGCAAGAGACCAATCAAACTGAAAATAGGAGATAAAAGGTGTAAGAAAGACTCCATTTGGTCTTCTTTTAACAAATCTTCGATGAAGCAAGCATCTCCAAGGATACCATCATCATGGTTTCCTAGTCATCTTGACATTTGATGCTACTTCCATCTTGAAGGAATGCCACCCGGCTGATTCCTGATTTGAACACCCTCCATTTTCATTTCTTCTAAGGTCTTGACATCTCCCTTTTCAGATTTCCTTGCACAAGAAAAAAAGAGTTAGTTCTCATGAAGTAAGCCAAGTAAAGATCATAAGGTTTTCCTATAAACTGGAGCAGACAAGCAACCATGGAAATTCCACACATTCAGAACTTCATTTCATCTCAAATTATGCAAAAATGAGAAGAAAAAACAGATCTGAGCAAATGCCTATAAAACACATGTAACTATCATTGAAGAGAATGAAATTTTTTGCAGAAAATACATCATGAATGAGTATAAGAGTGCAACAACGCAGAATAGCTCAAAATGACAGGTAGTTATGCAATGAATGAACCAGATTTAAGGCAAATAGGAATTTCATAACATATATCCATACATGTGACAGAAACTGAACCTAATATCTCAAGATAAAAGGGTCAAGAAAAAACACATTATCAACGAGAGACCAAGGCAAGAAAGAAAGCTATCCAAATCCATGTCACATGAGACAAGAAAAGAAAGCTACAAGCAGCTGCACAACAAGCCTAAAGAAGGGTTTACAAGTTTGGTCTCTTGAACCATAGAATTAGCAAGAAAGCAAGCATCAATATTATTACCGTGATCAAGAGTAATAAACAACTTATGAATTCTAGCAAGAATTCTAATGGAAAAAACTTTAAGAACCAAACTTAACCAAATAAATAAGCAAGAGTCTCAAGTACCTCATGATAATGTAAAAGCCACAATGGAGATAACAATGGAGAAGGCATAGGATAAACGAGAGAAGAGACATAAAAAATCAGCACTTAGAAACTTCAAGGAAACTTCATATATATTCCATATCAAGAGGAAATCGACAAGCAAGTATAAGATACTTTAAGAAGCTGAAAAATTCCATGATAAACACAAATAAATCAGCAATCAAGTATCACATGATAGGAAGACACTTAACATAGTCAAGAACTTCAATATAGATTTCATATGAATGGAATAACATGAAAACAGGGCATCCAACAGCAAAGCTGTACACATATTCAGTGAGGATGCATGAGAAGTCTCAGAGTTTTAATTTAGCGCAGATATGAGAGGATAGAGCACATAGAAGTATATAGACATCAACTTAGAAACTTTAAGAGGACTCATAATTTCCACTCAAACATAAATTGAGAGACATCTTGATAATACTTATAAAGGCTGAAAATTAAGAGATATACTCATGAATAAATCAGCAAACAAGTATTACAAGCCAAGAAGATTCCTAAGAATATAAGGAACTTCATCTCAGATTTCCTATAGAAGAGGAAAAACATGACAAACCATGAGACACTTATATGGGGCTGAATTTAAAGCATCAAACATGACAGGCAAAATTCAGCAAGTGTTCAATGTCATAGAAGAGTTTCTGGACAGCAACATATGTGACAGAAAAGTTTCTGGACAGCAACAAAACAGTCCATATATCGCTCTAAAAGACCACACAAT
Organism: Persicaria tinctoria; assembly: GCA_037127255.1. NCBI lineage: Eukaryota > Viridiplantae > Streptophyta > Magnoliopsida > Caryophyllales > Polygonaceae > Persicaria > Persicaria tinctoria. The sequence goes on along the minus strand of JBANSL010000013.1, from coordinate 9,319,950 downwards.
CAAGTCTAAAAATCAAGAAACTCATATATAGCATATAGAGGATCATCAAGAACATTTTAGACATGAAAAATTCAACAAGAATTCATAAATAAGACCCTTAAACAGGAGCACAACAATTCAGAATCTATAACCCCAGAAAACAGCCTCCAATCAGTTCATATAGCCCAGATTTCAGCAATTATACATATGAAAAATGCATAAATTCGAATCCAAGCAAAAACAGAACATGGACAGTAGTTTAGAGCGATGAAAATGCACAGCGGAAGGCAAAGATCGAACACATGCTCTGATACCAATTGTTAGAAATCAAGGTTGCACTCATCAAATGTCCGATTAGGGTCGAAGTGGTCTTTTAGTCCGGTTTAAACACAAGGATCTAGATCGATCCTAAACAAAGAAACCGAAAGGAAGATAACATGGACACACACGATATGTTTACGAGGTTTGGGCTAATCCCTACGTCCCCGGCTCTAGATGTCATCCAATATGCTCTAATAGGCAAAACGAGAACAAACGATACAAGAATCCTATGAGGGCAAATACTAGACTGAAAATACAATAGAAGGAACAAGACAATCAACACCCTAAGCAATAGCAAAGACAAGGAATGGGAGCCCCCTAATATGAGGCAACTTCAGGTCGGAGAAGCTCGTCGATTCGGCAACAACAATGTCGTCGGTGAGCACCGGTGGTTTAGCAAAAGCTAATAGAATTTCATTTTCAAATAAATGTCCAGTACATGCCTTACAATATTTTTTAATCATGCACTGAGATGTTCAAACAATTAGCAAAAACTAATAGATTTTCTTCCAGGACGGGTTCTTCCTGCATATATATAAAATCTGAATCCAAAGATATGTATACGGCGATAATGATATTGATCTTGAAGCACATCAATGGAAGACAAAGAGTGAAGTTAGACGAAACATACTAGCGGAAAATGAAAATCAAGGATGTACCTGCAGAGCTCCATTCCATGGAATAGTTAAAAGAATAAGAAACAAAACAAGATGTCACCCACCCTACTAAAGTAACAACACTTCCTGCTAACCCTTTGATGTTAATTGGGTATATATGCATTTTTTCACATTGAGGAGAATTAATGTTAATATTAAGATTATGTGAATACAAAAATCATATCATACACAAATATATCATTTAATTCCAATAAATGTATGCGATGCAGAGATGAAAAGAGGCTGATAATTTTGTACCTCAGCGATCAAAACCTATTTGATTCTTCCCATGCATATAGGATAAAATATAGTAGCAAACATCTGCATTAAAATAATAAATCTTTGGAAACTAAAACCAATTTTACCAAACAATAAAGAGTGTAATGACAGCTTAACATGAACTAGCATACAAATTAAGAATAGAACCAATAGAGTTCAGAATGTTCACCAAGAGGCCTATGAGTGCCAAATAGGGACTGAATCCTTCAAACAAAACATGATCCTGGTAAATTGCATAATCGAATACATCAAGTGTTGCTGAAAACGGACAGCAAACAAGGAAAGAATTCACCGGAAAGAACCTACGAGACGAATGAAATGCCCAACATCAGACAAGAACAGCAAACCCCACTTGTGGAAACCTGCAACGTAAGCATTCATGGATTGGGGATGTGTTGGTCATCAGTGGTAAAGCCAAGATTTCCGCTAAGGAACAAGGAACTTCTTTGATTAAACTTCTAATATTCCTTTACACCCCTTACATTATCATCACAGTTACAATTTTAAAAAAAAATCCCAAAGGGGCTTCAGCAAACCCCGCAAACCTCAATTGGAAAATTCAACCCCCAAACTTCAATGGGAAGATTATAAAACTACAATCCAACTCAAAAATCCTAAATTGAAAAACCCTAAATCTCTAACCCTAAATTCCTACAGTCAAAAGTAAGAACGGAGACTTACCTAGAATAGTCGCCGACGCGATGCCGACCGTCTCCCTCCTCGCATCTGTCCCTCATCGAGATTTTCAGGTGGCATCCCCTTTCGTCATCACCGGCGTGCTCTCTGGTCGTCCTCACCTGCCTCGTCGTGCTCTCTCTCTCGCGCAAGCTTCTTGCTCTCTCTCTCTCTTCGCTCACTCTTTTTTTTTAATTCCAAAAGTAACGGAGTTCACAAAATCTGTTAAAATTTAACCCCGAGGGCGCGACGCGAAATGAATTAAAACCTCAGGGGTACCACGCGAAATATGCAAAAGAGGTGTATACCTCGCGAAAATTGCAATACCTCAGGGGCACCTCGCGAAATTTCCGTTGATTTTTTCACTTAACAATAAGTTAAATTTGAAATTATACAAAACCATTCGTTAAATATGATGTGTCAACAAATCACCACCCTAGCAAAAAAAATCCATCAAAACATCAATAAAAGTAGTGACTAATTTACTGTCACTTTTTAATCAAATTTTCTTTTTATATCCATTGAAATACCTCAGACTTATAATTAACCGGAAATAAAAAAAGTATTTTTTTATCCCATCGTCATAATATATCAATAAGACCTTGAATTTGCAAAATTTCAGTAAATATGCATCTAGTATGTACAAATACGGATGTTCAATCCCTTAAAAAGAGTATATTGGTCATTTACAATATTTTTTTCGCAAAAACCATGATATAATTTTATCATGGGGATGATTTGTCAACAAATTATATTTAATGGGCGTTTTTGTGCAATTTCTAATTTAATGGGTGATTAAATAAAAAAATTTGATATTTAATGAGAGGTTTTCTATGAATCATGTGTTCAATTCAATGACTTTGTAAAATTCGATCAGCTGATTTTAAATATCAAGTGTTCTTTTTTATTATTATTATTAAATATCAATTGTTCAATTACACTTAGTTTTATGGATAATTCTTTAAATTGGTGAAGATTGTCTATTTCTCTATTTCGTAGTCTCTTCACTCATATTAAATTACAATACATTCATATTTTGTAGTCTCTTCACCATATTAGTTAAAAAATAATTAAATTACAATATAATGCACCAATTCAATCAAAGATAAAAGCTCTCGCTTTTACTCGTGAGAATATTTAACCTCTCTCTAGAATTTGTGTAACCCTCAAGCCAATCCTTTCATGTCCATCCATTGTTGCCTAAACCAAGCCGTCACGCTCACACTTCCACAAAATGATTCACAAATTGGGCGTTTACCCTTGTCGTTGTGTAGCTTAGATTTTTAATCCCCCATGGTTTGGGTCCTTTAATGGCCGGTGCGACAATTTCTGTTGGTGTTTCCAAGCCCGGCGCCGTTTCGCCCTAGTGGTCCTCCTCCCCTTGTCTAATCTCAAATCCCGTCCACAATCGTGTCTTCCCCAAGTCGGCTAATCTACTGGCTCCCGCCACCGCCAAATCAATCTTTTGGGTGTTGGGGTGCCTGGGTCACGGCCGTTTGCCGCCGGTGTTGCCCCGCCCACTCCTCCTCACCCCTAGCTAGCGCATCCGAGGCCGCTTGGTACCCCTCGCATCCTCCGTCTTCGGTCTTCGCCCGTTTGCCGATGGTCACCCGGTGCTCCATCGGCGGTTCGAAACCCCACCATCTTCCTTGGGCTCCAAGTTGTATTGTACTGGTGGCTTGTGTTTTCTGCCATCATCGTACTCCTTGGCGTGCAAGGCATACTTTCACCTTTGCACGCAAGGTCTGACAACCATGGGAAAAGAAAAAAGTGTCTGGTTTTTATATAAATATATATATATATATATATATATATAATTGATTGTTTGTTATATATTTATATACAAACTAGTTTTAAACCCACCCGATTCGGGTTTTTGATTTGTCCCAAAAGGGTTTTGAGTACATCCACCCGAAAGGGTTTGAGAAAATCCCGCAAGGGCTTGCCGATACTTTTGCAGGTGAGAGCTTGTTGGCGTTTTGTTCAAGTAGTTTGCGGCTCTGCTTCCGATGTTTCTAGAAGATCTTCTGCTTGGTTGGGGGCGTGGAGTCTGTAGTCGGGTCTAGCTGGGGTCGTGGTGGTGCGCTAAAAGGCGACTTCGTATTCGGGATAGAGTTTCCTGGAGTTTGTCTGCACTACCCACAGGAGTTAGTGTCCTGCTGTACTACTGACCCGCGATGCTACTGTTCGGTGGTGCTTGGCTGCGTTCTTCGGTGGCTTCCTCAGCTTTTCGGGTGTTTGATCTTCTTGGAACGTTTGTTGTAGAGTTTATTTCTGTTTGGTTCATTACGCCTGTTATTGTATTTCTGTTTCTGTTCTTAGATTGCTCTATTAGACGGTTCTCCGTCTGCAGACTTCGGTCGGCCTCTCGATGAGTCAGGCCTGTCTGACCTTCGAATTTTTACCTAATCAAAAAAAAAAAAAGCTCTCGCTTTTAAAAAAAAAGTTAAAAGTTCTCTATTTCGTAGTCTATTCACTAATATTAGATAAAAAATATTAAATTACATCATAAAACTTCCAAAACACTCTCTTTCGGGAGAGATAAAAAACCCATCGGAGTCTTCCTCCGATGGTAAAGCGACAGCTTCCTTGATGGCAGGTAACCTCCGCAGTAAGTAAAAAACCTCCCTTTGGGAGTCTCAACCCTCCTTCGGGAGCCCCAATCCACCCTCTCCGGGTGTCTCAACCCTCCTTCGAGAGCCCAATCCGACCTTGTCCGATGCCTCCTTGCTTTGGTTGTCGTTTGATCCGCTGTGGTGGTGCCGCCGCTTCTGTGGTCCGGTTTCCCGGTAAAGAACAACATCTGAAATTAATCTTCATTCTTTGAACGATTTCCAAAATCAGTTTGGGGCTTTTGGTGCTTTTTGTTCGTTTTTCTTCCCTCCCGTGTCGTCACCTCTGTCGGGATCCGTTGCTGCCTCGGCTGTATATCATCACTGCCCTCCCTGGTTTCTCCTCCGTCTCCCGTATGGCTGGTGGGGGAGTCTTCTCTGGTGGGGTTTCTCTTCGCCGGCGTTGTGGTTGGGTGTAGTGTGCTTCGGCGGCTATATGTCTGTCCTCCGTCCCTCACCTAATTCCTCTCCGGCGCCGAAATTCTGGATGGGCGGCTTCGGCCGGTTGTTGCTCGTCTCCTTCTCTGTCTCCCATGGCCCGGTCTTGGTGCTGATTTGTACTCCGACTCTCTCTTGGTGTCCCTTCCTCTGACTCTAGTGGCCGCCGACGGCGAGTTTTGGTAGTCGCTTCTTGCTGCTTCAATGGCCTACAAGCCATTTAGGGTTTGTAGCCCTCGGTCCTATTTGTTTCCTTTGGGCCCAAGGTTTTTTCTTGGGCCCAAAGATGCCCATTAAAAAAAAAGGGGGGGGGGGATAATTATATATATTTAAAACCTCACATAATAAAACTATATAGACGTTTTTTATATAGTTAATTAATTCCCAGATTCTTCCCGCGCTCTTCGTCCTCCTTGCGGCTGTGCTTCATATGTTCGTGTGGTTTGGTGTCCGTCTATTGGTTCGTGGTTAGTTTCGGTTGAGGAGCAGTTATGCGGCCCTGGTTGATCGACGTGATCATGTTGGTGGTGTCTGTGGTCTCCGAAGATCCCTCATCCAGGTGGGGGGAACGTCGTGTGATCCACACTTCCCCAGGAGTCGCCTTTGCCTTACGAGGATTTCTACTTTCCGTCTTTCCGGCGGCGAGACATCGTGTCAGCTAGTGCTGTCCCATGCGCTCGCTATCCACTTCCCCGCGACGGCTTCTTTCCTCTCGATGTTGTGTCCGCTGGTTTGCTTAGGTCTTGGGTTTTTTCCGGGTTTACTTTGGGTGCTCTTTTGATGTATTTTATGTTATATTTTCTATTTCGTTGCTATATGTTTAGACGGCTTGCCGTCTGTCGACTTTGTCGGCCTCTCGAGGTCCGGGCCTGTCCGGCCTTGAATTATTTCCTTATCAATATATATATATATATATATATATATATATATATATATATATATATATATATATATATATATGTTGAGCAATAGCAATCCATTAGATTAAGAAATATCGACCAACAAAATATAATTTAAAGCTACCGGAAAAGTAAAATGCAGAACTAGATATAACATACATCTCTTAGTCACATTGTTAAATTGCCTCCCTTTCATTTATTTTGGATTAGATAAAAATTCGAGATCAGACATATTTGAAGTTCGAAGGCCGACAAATCGACAAACTAACCGTCGAAACAAACATAAAATACATATTTGGTACAAAATATAGACAAGAGCACTCTACAAGCTAGAGCAAAACTAAACACATACTAAGCAAACAAGATGAGGACGTAGACTATGGACGAAGCCAAGCACTACCCTGAAGCAGCACCGCAGATCAGCGTTACATCAGGAGTCACCTGCAGACAGTGAAAACGAACCTCCAAGGAAACAGTATTGCCTTCCAGAGAAAAAGAGACGCCTCGATACACACTACCACGACCCCAGCTTGTCTCGACTCCGATTGCTAGAATCCCATCAATCGGAGAAGAAAGTCCAGTCACACCAAATGCAAAGCCTTACACCGCCTGAATAGAAAGCACAAGGAATCCTAACGGGATTTAAAACATGTCATTTCGAGCGGGATTTGACGCCCTTAATTACGGGATTGGAAATGTATAATTGCAGTCAAATAAATATATAAAGGTTACATATCTATATATTTAACTTTTTTTCTTTTCTTTTTCGTTTTCTTTTTTTTTCCCTATTTTTGGGCTGCTTTGGACCCAAGACAAAACCTTTGGCCCAAAGAACAAAATTCGGGCCCGACCTTCGAGCCAATATCGGGCCCAAAAAAAGCAACCAAGGAAAACGACGAAACGACTAGGCAAATACAGGAACGACGGAGAAGTACGTTGTAGATTGACGGTCACCGAACAATGAGGCCAGCAACACCATAACTAGACAGAAGGCCAAGGGGAAGGCAACCGAGGATAGGGGTTGACAGGAAAGAGCGAAGGCGAGAGCGAACAAAACCAGTGTAGCCACCAATCACCTGGAAAACACCAAGAAAAGCAATCAGGCAAGGAAGGGAGACAAGGAATCCACCAACCCGCAAAAGCCCCAAATCAATTTTAAAGAAGGAAGGAAATCTGACACCGAATCAAAGAAGCGACAAGACCACATTATTAAAGAAGAAGGAGGAGTGCAAGGGGGAGGGGGACAACATCCGACGACAAGGGAGGCCGGTGGAGCGATTATAGGCGTGGACGCGTGGTGGGTCAGCTCAGAATAAGAGGATGTACACCGAAAATATTTAGCCCCGAAAAGGGCGGTGAGGATCCTCTAGTCCGCATTTATATATAGTCCCTTCTATAGTCCGTATTTTTTAACGTCGATGGTTTTGATTCCGAAGATTGCAAATCCGGAATCTCCCAAGCAGCTTCGCCCAATATCATTACTTAATGTCATATATAAGTTAGCCACAAAAATGGTGGTGAATAGATTGAAGCCCGTTCTACCGCTGCTTGTCTCGTCGACTCAGTCTAGTTTCATCCCGGGTCGGCAAATTATAGACAATATTGTGGTGGTTAGGGAAGTGCTTCATTCGATGGTGGAAAGGAGGAGAAGGAGGTGGATGATCGTCAAGGTGGATCTTGAGAAGGCATACGATAGAATCGACTGGGGTTTCCTCAGCCGAATGCTGATGAAGGCGCAGATATTGACTAAGCTAGTCAACACGATCCTGAACTGTCAGACAATGGGTAGTATGGAGGTTTTGTGAAATGGGGATCGAGCAGGTAGCTTCAAACCATCGAGAGGCATCCGACAGGGAGATCCGCTCTCCCCGTACCTATTTGTTCTGTGTATGGAGTACCTGACTCACATCATCCAGGAGGCCGTCGATTCAGAGGTTTGGAAACCGGTGGCTGTGGGTGGTGTACAACTCTCCCACCTTTTCTTCGCCGATGATTTGATTCTACTCGGGGAGGCTTCAATGGAACAGGGAAGGGTGATGAAGGGCTGTTTGGAGAGGTTCTGTCAAGAATCAGGGGAGAAAGTTAGTTTTGAAAAAAGCTCTATTTTCTTCTCTCGCAATGTCCCTAGGGAGATTAAAAGAGATATCAGTAGAGAGATGGAAATTCCAATTACGACCGAATTCGGAACGTACCTGGGAGTTCCTATAGCGGGCAACAGGATGTCAGCCGAAAAACATTCTTATTTGCTCAACAAAGTCACATCGAGGTTGAACGGATGGAAGGCGAGATCCCTATCCCTGGCAGGTCGAATCACCCTTGCAAAATCAGTGTTAACAAGTCTCCCGGTCTACACGATGCAATCCTCCATGGTGCCGAGGAGTGTCTGTGATGGAATTGATAAGGCTGTGAGGGGTTTTGTTTGGGGATCGACCCCTGATCACAGGCGAACCCATCTCCTTCGAAAGGATATTCTCTATGCAACTAAAGATGAAGGCGGAGGGGGGATTAGACCAATGAGAGAAACAAATCAGGCAACCCTTGCCAAGCTAGGATGGAGACTGCTGAAGCAACCGAATGCTCTTTGGAGCAGAATCGTCAGAGGCAAATATTGCAATGCTCGGGTAGACGTAGACATGTTTGAAGATCGAAATCGCTGCTCCCAACTCTGGAAGGGGATTGTCCATGGATCGAGGGCACTCACGCCGGGAATCCGAGTCGATATAGGGAATGGGCGATCCACCCTCTTTTGGATTCATCCCTGGTTACAGGAGAGGGCGCTAATGGATGAGGCGATTCAGGAGGTGCCGGAGGAGCTACTGGGTAACACGGTGGAGGAGATGTGGGAGGGGGAGGACTAGAGGTGGGTAAGTCTAACCCCTTACCTGTCGGCACCTATTCTACAAAGACTCAGATCGTACAAGGTTAGTAGCGATGGGGAGATGAGGGATGTTCTATTCTAGGGTCACACGCAATCGGGTGAATTCACCACAAACTCTTCTTTGTCATTGATTAGAGGTGAACAAGGGCTGAGTCTCTCTCAAGAGTGGAGTCATGTTTGGAGGGCTCCGGCTCAACAAAGAGCTCGAACCTTTGCATACCTCACGGCCCATGACGCAATTCTATGTAATGCTAATCGGGTACGGCGACATATCTCAAGCTTCTCGGCGTGTCAAAGGTGTGGGCAGGAGGAAACAAGCCTACATCTCCTACGTGACTGTGAAGTGATCAAGACCACATGGAGGGTACTAGGGGATCATAGACAGAACCCAGATTTCTTTAGATCGAATGATGTGCAGGATTGGGTCTTCCAGAATGTCCGGAAGGAAGATCGTTGGGTTGGGATCTTTGTGACTATGTTGTGGATGACTTGGAAGGTTCGGAATGAGTTAGTATTCCAGGGAACTCTACTGCATAGGGCCTAGCTGATCGAGTGTGGTGGCATGGATCACTGTACAATTGAGCCATGGCAAAGGAGAGACAGCGGCTGGGGCTAGCAAAGGACCGACGGGAGTCTCCGACGTCGTGGACTCCTCCAGGGCAAGGATGGGTTAAATTGAATTCGGATGGGTCATCTTTGGGATCTTTGTGACTATGCCGTGGACGCCGGCGATAAGAAACCCCAAAGAAAAGGACAGAAATGAACGGGATGGACAAATCTTTACCCGAAGATGAGGGATCATCGACGTTGCCCCCACCCAGATGAGGGATTTTGGAAGACCATGAACACAACCACGATCCTCTCGATCATACAGGACACCCGATACTGCAACCCAACTCGGAACTAAACGCAACCACGCCAAAGCAACGATCCTGATGAAACCCCCCTTTGAAAATCCCATTTCTAGGTGGGACTCAAGGGAAACCGGGAAGGTTTGGCATGGTCACCATGAGCTTACCTGACCCGCGCGCCTTATTTGCGTGCGTCCCAACCTGTGCCGTGATGAAGTAGACGATTTTAACCCTCTCCTTCTTACCTTGAGGAGCTACATCCTAAATTTATAGTCCGTGAGAAATACATGTAACGCGGGCGGATGATGTGATATTGATTCGCCGCGGTCAGTGTTTACCTTCTCTATGAGGGAGTTTCGAAAGTTTGCCGCCTTATTGATGCTGGAGATGCCAATAACTTTCTCCGCGGAGCTATCGAGAATTTCGATCGCGCAACTTGATTGGTAAATTCTTAATTCTCGATCTAAGCTCTGTTTTACTTTATCTTTCTCTCTCTTTATCTTGATTCTTTAGATTTCTGAAAAGCTCTTTTATCTTTGTTTTTGCTCCCCTTTTATAGTAGGCGGGTGGTACTGACGAGGTAGTGACAGATGGCAAGTTAATCTTGACACGCGTACGAGTTTAAGGTAATTGTGAGATGTGGGTATGTGATACACGTGACTTGAGCTGGCAAGTCGGTTGTTCGGGTCGAGTTCGGGTCAGGCTTGCTCGGGTCTGGTCAATTCGGGTAAAATTCATGGTCGGGTATTGGTCGGGTCGGGTTCAGTCATAATGAATTTTAGATTGGTCGGGTTTCGGGTTAAGTCGGGTCATGCCCATTCGGGTTCGGGTCAAAGCGGGTCGGACTCGTTCGGGTTTCGGGTCAAGAGGCGGGTCGGTCTCATTTGAGTTTCGAATCAAAGTGGGTACAACGATATAGTTGGTTTGAGTTTTCGGTAGAATCATATTCGACCCGTTAAGATAATTAGGTTGATTTTGGACTCGGTTGAATACTTAAATATGTAATTTACTTAAAATAAATGATTTTGACTCGGTTGAATACTTGAATATGTAATTTTGACTCGTTTGAATACACTAATTGTTATTGACTCATCGATTGTCGACCGATTTTCAAAAAAGTCATAATCGGAAATTTGATATTCGGCAACATCGTCCTTTTTTAAACATTTAAACCAATTGATCGGTGCTATAATTAAATCAAATTAATTGTACATTTAGGTTTTAACCTTATTTTAACTAGCAAGTTGCAAATGGGCTTATTTGTAGTTTGACTATATCATTGGCCCATATCATTTTCAATGCCCATTTCATTTTTAGCTTTTGGCTCATTAGTTTTTTTTCATTATTATTATTATTATTAGTTTTTAACAAATCTAGATATAAATAATTAATTCTATCAAAAGTTGTTGGAAGGATATGTTGTTGGGTTGCACGCCATATCATCTGCAACGATTAATGAACTTTTAGCATTTCTGACTTGTAGTATGTATCGATGTTTTGATGTATGACGGTTGACTTACTTCACTCATTGACTTATCTGTTTATCTATTGATTTTACTTGAGTTCTTATTCATATGATAACAATTAACAAAAATAATTGGTGTTTTATATGTGAAAGTATAATCATAAACTTGTGTTAAAAAAAACATTTAACATTCAAGTATTAAAATGTTGATGTTAAATAACCATTTCAATTCGGGTCGGGTTGAGAGTCGGGTCGGGTTTGGGTCGGGTCGGGTTTATCTGTGTTCGGGTCTGTTTCGAGTCGGGTTAGGTTCGGGTAGGGTTCGGTCTCGGGTTCGGGTTATGAATGATTCCAGATTTTCGGGTTTCGGTCGGGTTCGGGTTCGGGTGAGTCGGGTCGGGTTTTTGGGTCGGGTCAGATTTTGCCAGCTCTACACGTGACCATCATAACTATTGATCTTACGTCTGAGGACGAGATGATTCGTTGAGACTCTACTCGAAACTGGTTATTTCGGACGCGACTAATTACACCGGTCTATTTCTTCTGGTTTCGTTAGATCCGACGCCAAAAGAGGGAACAAATTCGAACCAAAAAAAGAAAATATCTAAACAACAAACGAAAATTTGTGTGCAAACTCTCGAGACCAAATTGAAAGTCTGTGAAGTAATTATTAATACTAATAATTTTCTAATTATTTTCAAGATCCATTCAGGATTTTGGTCCAACTCTTTCGGGATTTTCGTCAAACCCTTTCGAGATTTTTGTGAAACCCTTTTGGGATTTTCATCAAACCCTTAGGGCATCTCCCCCCGGCAGGTTATAATGTCTAGGTAAAATAGTCTACCAAAAAAAATATTCTATAGAATATTCTCTTTTGGCATATTATACGATTTTGCCATCCCCGTAGGCCAACTTTGCCAAGCTAAATGTCCTATAAATACTAATGAAATCATGAACTGTCACATCTCATTTCCTTCCCTCGATCTTATCTTTATTTTTTATTATAATTTTGATGAATCTATAATAATAATAATAATAATAATAAAAGAGATTAGTGTCATTATCTAAAAATATTATTTATGCAATGATAATTCAAATATGTTAAATATTATAGTTATATCGAAAAACTCTTTAATATCTTTACAATACTACAATATTTATTTTTAATTAAAAATCATAATTATATAATATATAGATTTATAATTGTATTATTTATAGGTTCATATAAATATTAGACAATTAAAAATAAACAAATAATTAAACAATAACATTTGGCCTTCCAAAAAAAGAAGTCAAATTTGTTTTTTTTTTAAATATGTCAAAAAGAAAAAGGTTAAATTGGGTTTTGGTCTAGGATGGAAGTAAAATAAGACCAAAATCCAAAATTTAACCTACCATGAAAGACAACCTTATGGGCTAAATGTAAAAAAAAAAATCTTGTTTTTTTAATTATCCAAACTTGGCGTGCAAGGCTAAACACTTTGCATCTTGTATACTTTGTTTTTTGGAATACTTCCTTAGTTGATAACAACTTTTCGAGTTAGATATTTGTGATACCCAAATTGATTGGACCCGCTCGAATCAAAAATAAAAATAAAAAATTGATTGGACCCGTTAAATTTTCACTTCTAATTTTCATTAATGAAACTTCGCTAATCGCTAGCCGGCCTCTTAAAAGAGGATTGACGATCAAATTGCAGTCATCCTTTTATCAAATGGCCGGTGTATATTAAATAATCTAGAAAATTTAGTGCTCTCTCCCCGGTTGGAAATATAAAGAGTTTATAGATTTATTTAAAAGCTAAAAATCATATTTGATTTTTTATAATGTAAAAAGTAATCCATCATTAATTAAAACATGTCATTTTAGAAAGGTTAAATTTGGTAAATATCCATTTTAGATGTGAAAATAAGGTAAATGTCCATTTTTTTACATAATTAAATAAAGGGAAAATTACATAAAACCACCCTTTAAATATGGATGTTTTCACTTAACCACCCCTTAAATTCAAAATTACAGAAAACCACCATTTAAATGATATTTGTTTACAAATCACCACCCATTTAACTATTTTCGTCACTTTATCATTAAATATATTATATTTTAATATTTTTAAACTCAAATTTCATTATAAATATATTCAAAATTTGAATTTAAGGGCCAAATTATATTTTAGGGATCATTGTATTTATTTTTAAAAATAATAATCAATAAAGCCTAGAATTTTTATCTTAATTTATGTTTGAAAATGTTTATAAATTGTTAAAACATTATGTAAATTACTCTTATTTAAAATATAAATAAATAAGAGTAAATTCCATAATATTTTAAAATTTTATAAACATTTTCAACCATAACATAAGATAATAATTCTAGTCTATATTTATTATTATTTTTTTAAAATAAATAAAATAATCCCTAAAATATGATCGAGCCCTTAAACTCAAAATATGAATATATTTACAATCAAACTTGAGTTTAAAAATATTAAAATATAATATATTTAATGATAAAATAAAGAAAATAGTTGAATGGGTGGTGAGTTGTAAGCAAATATCTTTTAAAGGGTGGTTTTATGTAATTTTGAATTTAAGGGGTGGTTAAGTGAAAACACTCATATTTAAAGGGTGGTTTTCTGTAATTTTGCCTTAAATAAATGTCCATTTTTTCAAAAATACCTCTCATTCCCCATCCCTAACCCTTCCTCATTCCCCATTTGATCATTTTTATCTTTAACATTGACTAGTCAACATTGACCATTTCGGTTAACGTTTGCATTTGATGAGAATTTTTCTGGTGACAATTGATCATATTTTTCTAGTGATAGTTGTTTCAGTGCAATCAACTTTTTTGGTTTCATTTTATTTTGTTTCGGTGACAATCGACTTTTTGTGACATTTTATTTTTTCTAGTGACAGTTAGGGGAAATTTTTGCTGGTGACAATTTTTTTCCCGTGACAAGAATTTTTTGTGATAGTTGATTTTCTTTTGGTGACAGTTGTCAGTGACTTTCACCAAATATTATCATCAAAATATTTTCACCAACTATTATTATCAAATAGTGTCATCAACCTATTTTCACCAACTACAAAACATTGTCACCAAACTAAAATGTGTATACAGTACCAATGTCACCACCTTTGTCATCTAATATTAACTCACTTTTGTCACCAAACTGAAACCCTAAAACCAGGGGAGCATAGACCCTAGAGAGGCTCAAGCTAAGTAAACGAAAATTTAATATACATAATTTCACACCATTTCATCACCCGAAAACTGATTATCACTAAGATATTGTCACCAACCCGTATTTATTAATGTTACACGGAAACGGAAACGACACTCGGAAACGAAACGGAAACGGAAACGGGGAAACGACAATCCAAATTTTGTAGGAAACGTATGAATTATATGTTCATTTAAATGTCTAAAGAAGAACAATAAATATATCACCAACTCATACACATATAATGCAACACTAAGGCTACAAATTAAAATGTTCAAAACCGTGATAAACATAATCAGTGTTATTACAGAAATCAATACAGACATGTTAAACATTTTAAATGTCTTAGAACCCAACAAAATAAAGTAACTCAGGTTCAAAATAACAACATAATCACGAACAACACATAGTACTCAATCCAAATACCTAACATCAATCTTCTAAGTATATAACATCTGCAGAGTTTAAATATATTGATGATTGATATTAATATATATAAGTATTTAACATTTGCAAAGTTTAAATAAGAGTTAATATTTAACATTTGAAGACGCGCTTCTTGAAATACAATCAACAAATAACTACCCCCAAAATGACAGAGAAAGGATTAAAGAACAAAATTTAATAAAAAAGAAAGAACAATTGCTCCTGTTTCACAAGACCTTCTGGCTACAACGAGCGAAATCAAAACACCTTAAACTAGCAGACACCAATTCGTCCTACTTTCATAGGGTAGCATCAGGTAGAAGGAATCGAAAAATTATTCGATCAATTACGTCAGCAGAAGGAACGCAAATCATCGGTGAAGAAAATGTGAAAGAAGAAATTAAAAAAGACTTTGAAAGAAGATTTTCTAAGGAGCAAACTTACTCAAACAACAGTTTAGAAGAGTATATTGCCCTAATCAACCCAGCAATCACAGACGGAGAAAATAAAATGTTAATACAACAACCTTCAAATAGTGAAATTAAATCCGCCGTCTTTAGTTTGGGAAATAACAAGTCCCCGGGCCCGGACGGAATGACAGCAGAATTTTACAAAGAATATTGGGACATAATTGAAAAAGATATCATACGAGCAACCAAAGCTTTCTTCCACACTGGAAAACTTCTCAAGCAAATAAACCATACATTCATCTCGCTAATGTAAAGGCCCGGATTTTTAAATAATAAATTTCGATAAATAATATAAATGGATTTAAGTCGAAAATAATAATAAGATAAAATAAAATAAAAATTCGGATATTTCAAGGAAAACTCGTCCTTAATTTCCTAAATCGAAATTGAAATCCTTAAAACAAGCCCCGACATTAATAAATTAAAAATTTAAAATATGTTTTATTCCGCGTGTTTATGCGAAAATTGAGTATAGTATTCGGAGTTCATTACTAACCTCGGATTTGAAATTTGAAGATCGTTTGAGTTTAGTCGGGATTTGTCGGGTGAACGGGTTTCGAGTCTATTCCGCTATTTTAAATTCTTTGAGTGGGGACCATTCTCAATTTGTTTTCTCTCTCTCTCTCTCACCCGTGACTTGAGGTACCTGCACACCTATTTTGTCTCCTCCTTCATTTTGTTCAAAAACAACCCACGTATAGCTCACCCTCTCCCTCCTTCTTATCCTCTTCACCGTATCAACCCAAGGAAACCCTCCACTGTTGCCGTTTCAGCCCCAAACAACACCACCCATCGGGGCCCTGTTCCGCGAGCCAAGGCCGAGCCCGCCGAGCGCTTCCGAGCGCGTCCCTGCAGCACCACCGTCTCCCCTTTAGGAGGAACCAACCCAACGCCATCAGCCCATGTTTCCGCAACTCCAAGAGCCGAGTACCACCAGCAGTACCAGGCGACCCTGTCCCCGGGGTCCCGAGCGCACCTCTGGCCGGACCTGAGCCACAAGCGAGCCGCCTCCGACGCCAACCTTCCTTGTCCTTTTCTCTGTTTTCCTCTAGCACTCGGTAAGGCCTCGTTCCTCTCTTCCTTGCTTCAAATCAGTGCAAAACAGCACCTTTACTCCTTCTACACCCATCCTAGGCCAAGAAGGGACTGGATCCGATTCCGGAGAACCGAGCCGACGCCATGATCTCCTCCCGCCCCTGTTCTTCAGTTCGGAGCGTGGTAAGCTTTCAATTCCCTGTTTTCCAACTCAAAATCTGATAAAGGTGGAACTTTGATCCCATTCCTTCCTCCCTAGACCGTCTCCGACGAAGCTCCCTCTCCGGCGAGGCCGAATCGAGCTCCGATTGAACGTTTCCGGCGAGGGTCAGTTCCGACGAGGCGAATTCGGGCTTTTTCCGGCGAATAGAAAACCCCTCGGTGAGCACCTCTTCCTCCTCCTTTCTTGTCGATTATGTGTCTGTCGTGCCGGTGGGAGGTCGGAGCTGGGTTTCGCCGCCGGCAGCCCATATTCCCTTCTCCCTTCCTCCATTTTCGAACCCAGCAGAGCTCCTGCTCTTTTCCTTCTTTCTTTCAATAAAAAATGGATGAAGAAAGCTTGTGAGGGGCCACTCTCACGTGCCACATCACTGCCAACTCGGCATGGGCCCCATTCATTTGCTAAATTCGGCTTTACAGAATGAGAAATTGGACATAGTATTGTTGGGCCTTTTCTTTTCATTGCAAACCAAATATTGGGCCCTTTTGACTTTGGCCTAGTTTTGGGTGAACAAATATGTTGTTTTAAGCCAAATGTATTTTCGAAAACATATTTTATGTTTTAAGAATTACTTGTGCTTATATAATATTTAAATGTACAAGCTGCGACATATGTTGTATAAAGGTTAATTAGATGGAGTATTATATTATATAATATTAGTATCGCATTTGGATTTTGAAAGGAGATTTCGGAAAAGGTTTTCAAGGTCGGAGATTTGTTTTATAAAATAAAAAGAGAATTTTGGAAATATACTAACCTTGTCGGATTTGTCTTAAAATAATAATAAAATAAGTTGACGAAAGGGTAATGTTTTATAAATAGATTTCTGGATGATTGAGAAAACGTTTTGAATGGTGACATGATCTAACTTGAGGTTTTAAAAGAGTTCGGGAAATCTTGGGAAAATGAGGAATAAATTTGATGACTTGTGTGTGATATTATATGCTTAAGTAACATTAGGAGTAGACTTATTTATATTACTTATATATGTGTTAGGTGATCATATGTGACATGTTGGCTGCCTATATACCTAGTTGTTGCCTTTTGCTGTTCTGCACCGCCAGGTAAGTCTCTTCGGAGCTTACTCAGATTGAATAGAGCTATTCCCTGCTTTAAGTGCATGATATACTAGGTGTTGCATTCATGATCAGCATGCCATGTAGTACCATGCTAGGTTGCATTGATCGTTGAGCATTCTATTTCTCTATGTGTTTGTAAACAGAACGGCCGTTATCTGTGATAGTCCTAGAGTCTTTGCTAGGGTCATAGGGTAGCCCAGCCTCATCGGGTACCCTGAGTCAATCGAGTACTTCCTTATATTATGATATGCCTGCGGGCTTTATTGTGGAGCGGGTTAGGCATGCGTGCCGCCCTATTATGAATGAATGCATTCACGAGCTGGCCAGTCTCCGCCTGTCGGAAGGGGTGGAGGTAGGAGAGGGATATGCCACTTGGCATTGTCTTGGGCCCTTTACAGTATTTCTGCACATTATTATGAACTAGGAGCATGCTAGTGTGTTTGAATTTCGTACTGCATTAGAGCATCTTTATTAGGTATAGCGTATATGTGTGCTTATGGTTGGGATGCAGAGTTAAGTGGGCATCGATCTGATCCCGCTCCAAATCAATTTTTTTAGGAATTATTTATGTTCATCCTATCGGTGCTGTTTGCTTATTGCGCGGGTCATTTTGTCGGCGGAGAGTGAGCGCTGGAGTTATAGACTTCACCAGACTCTGATTATATTGTTTTGGATTTATACTTTTGACTCCGTTTTGACCCGGCTCCGCCGTGGCACTTGTATCTGTACTTTACTTCCGCTTTACTTCCGTTTGAAATGGTTTCCGTGACATAGTCTTAGGACAGGTTAAGGGTACCCAACGGCCCTTCGATGTTTTTAGGGTTTGAAATCCCTCTTTCTAATAACCTTAAAATGAGTTTGAAACCTCGACCCGTACCTGGATTGCAAGATCCGAACAAGGGGTTTTATCCCTTGAAACGTAACCCGGAAATCATAATTCTGGGCCGTTACAGCTAATCCCAAAAAATGATAATCTTTCTACAACAGCTCATTATAGACCAATAAGCTTATGTTCGACCATCTACAAAATCATCTCAAAAATAATCACTGAACGCCTGAAAACCATAATGGGAAAATTAATTCATCCCCTCCAAGGGGCTTTTGTGTCTGATAGAGCGATTCAAGACAACATACTCATAGCGCATGAAATCTTCCACTCCTTTCGAAACCGTAAGGGTGTCCAGGGGTGGATTGCAATGAAGCTCGACATGGAAAAAGCTTACGACAGAGTAGACTGGAATTATACAAGACACATACTGCAAAAATTTGGCTTCCACCCACATTTAGTAAATATGATTATGGAATGTGTGTCTACTGTCTCCTTCTCTATCTTAGTAAACAATGGCCCTTCAGAGCCGTTCATACCCACCAGAGGGCTACGCCAAGGAGACCCCCTCTCCCCATTCCTATTTCTCCTTGGGGCTGAAGTTCTAGCTAGGAAACTCACACTAGAAATGAACACTAGTAACAACGGTGTGGGATTCAAATTCGGCAACTCCGGCCCTAGAATTCCTTTTCTAGCATTCGCGGACGACATAATAATCTTTAGCAAAGGAAATAACTCGTCATGCTTAAAAATTAAGGAAATTATTGAAGACTATTGCAGATTCTCAGGTCAAAAAGTCAACTATCACAAATCCGCATTTCAAACCACCCCAGGCATCTCTAGAACAAGAGTACGAGAAATTGAAGGCGTCCTCAATATCCCTTTTGAGAAAAGCCTAGAGAAATACCTTGGATGTCCTATCATCACTGGACGAGTAACAAAGGATACCTTTGGCGAACTAATCTGCAAATCAAAAGACCAACTAAGTAAATGGCGAGCAAATGCGCTATCTCAACAAGGCAGGGCAACTTTAATAACCTCCAATCTGTCATCAAAACCGCTTTATTTTATGCAGAGTTTCATGCTCCCTTCTTCGATACATAAACAGCTTGACCAAATAAACAGAACTTTCTTCTGGAACAAAGATGCACAACATAGCCCACTCATAGGGTGGGATAAAATCTGTAAGTCAAAAGCTGCTGGGGGACTAGGCATACGTAAAACCAAAAACATGAATGAAGCACTTCAATTAAAACTTTTGTGGAAAATACTAGCGGAACCAGACAACCCCTGGGTTCAAATTATCCAATATAAATACCTAAAAAATGAACACATTCTTAACTATAAGAAAAAAGGAAACGCTTCTTGGCAATGGACCAAGCTGCGCTCATTAACAGAAAAATTCAAGTCTGGGCTTATTTGGTCTGTAGGCAATGGAAAATCTATCAGTTTTTGGAAAGACAACTGGATAACAACCAACTCCATTAACAACATAATGAATATCCAAAACTCTGAAAATAAAACTGTAAGTGATTATATTGTGGGTGGTCAGTGGTGGAAAGAGAAATTAGAATCGGTCTTACCAAAAAACATCGTTGAAGATGTTATTAAGATTTCACTACCGATCAACAGCTTCGAGGACAGACTCTATTGGTGGCCAGATAACAAGGGATGGTTTTCAACGAGTAGCGCCTACAATTTAGTTTCAAACTCAACAAACATAACTACGACGGACTATAATTGGATATGGAAAATCGATGCTTCTCCGAAAGTTAAAAATTTTCTATGGAAGATTAAGCAAAATGGGCTCCCAACGGCTGTGCGACTAGCTCAAAAGGGTATAGCAGTGCCCACTACATGTACACTGTGTAACCATGGTCAGGAGGACGACATTCATCTTTTCCTGGAATGCCCCTACAATAACTTCCAAGCACAATTTCCTCAAAATATTGCTCGGGCAATTGACACACTTATATCCCAAAACAGAGATATGGGCCAAATCATGCACTTTCTTAGTACCAATCTTTCTAAGGAAAACAAGCAAAATCTAGCTCTCAGGTGGTGGACCATATGGCATACAAGAAATCAAGCAATCTTAAAAAATGTTCCAATTCCGTCCGCGGAAAGTATTAAAAAACTCATCTTAGGAAACGTAGAAAATTGGAAGAGTGCTGACAAACTACATCCACCCAAGAAGAATACAAACATGCCAAAGGAACAAAAACAGTTGAGATTCCAGGGAAAAATGAACTTATGGAAAAAACCACCCATTGGCTGGCTTAAATTAAACTTTGATGGCTCATCCATCTCGACCACAAAAAGCTCGACAGGTTTCATATATCGCGACTGTCTTGGGAACCCTGTCTGCATAGGAGGAAAAATGATGGGCGGCCATACGCCACTAATGGCAGAAGCAATAGCGCTAAGGCAAGGGATCGAAAAGGCAAAGGAACTCAACTTAAACAATTTAATAATTGAAGGTGACTCTAAGATAATTACGGATGTCTTACGAACAAATACCAAATGTCCATGGGAAATTGAGCTTGTATTGGCTGACATTCGAACCCTTCTTATGGAATTAGAAAACGTACGAATTTCTCACATTCCCCGCATTGGTAACCGAGTGGCAGATAAGGTTGCACACCTTAGCTATTCTACCAGGGGAACTAATTTTTATACCGATACAAGTCTCCTTGACCTCATCCGGCAGGATGCTTTCGGGTAGAGGGTCCCGTGCCCCACCTGAATTTTTACCTAATCAAAAAAAAAAAATTAAAAAATATTTGTATATATAGAAATCCTATTAACAAATAACAATTATATGCCATATTGGGCTTATTTATAAAGGATGACAAATTTTATTAACCCAAGTGACTAAGGCCCTATGCACCGAAGAAATCCTATTAACTCTGTTTCGCTGGGCAGTGGGCATCTTCCCCCAACAAATCAATAGCCCTGTCACCTGTGCAACGAAGAGGTAAACCACTAGGCAGCCTTGTACACGTACGGGCACTTTCACCCCTACGAAAGGAGGGAGAGGCGTCGAAGTCAATCGCCAGGAGTCCCAGAGCTCCGGGAAGCCGTGGAGGAAGAGAACGGCGGAGCAGGTTGAGGCGGCGCCGTCGAGCAGGGTCCAGCAGAAGAGCGAGCGCCGTCGAGCAGACAGATCTGAAAAAGAGTGAGCGATTGAGCGACCAGAGAGAGGCGGGCCGGCTGCTAGGGTCGCCGGGACGGGAGGAGACAGTCGCCTCACCTGAAGACCCAGAACAGATGGTGGATCTGTACAGGAAGGCATTCGAAACGTGAGAGGAAGGATGATTAATTTAGGTTTTTTTTTTAAAAAAAATTCAATTAAAAAAAGGTCATTTTGCCATAACTAGACAAAAAAAAAAAAAAAAAAAAATTTTGCATAACTAGCCATGTCCCTTGTTTATTTGCTAGGGGTAGAAAGTGGCCATTTTTTACAAATAAAACTAGCAACCGGGAGAGGAAGTTGCAGGTGAGGGAGGGAGACTGGAGCTGTCAGTGACATGTGGCACCAAAAGGCATCATCCGTTCATTTCAGAAAACTGTAAACGGCCCATCTTACCAATAGAATTAATTTATCCTACCAATAGGCTAAACCTGTCTTTCCACACCTGGAGATATTTTGGAAAGAATCTGGAGGGGATTCACTGTAGCTAATTTGGCGGGCTGTCAGTGTAGTTTTGGCGCCAAAACAGGGTTCCTCCTTTGAGGAAGGGGGAGCATTTATGAGTGGAAAATGCAATGATTGCATTGATGGGTGTCCCCCAAGAACATATATAAGCTTCAGAGGAGGATCTGAAACACCATAACATGCTCTGCAAAAAGTGAGGCAGAATAGGAGAGAAGCGGAAAGGACGGGGGAAAAGTTATCCGTTCATTCCAGAAAACGATACAGTCCCCATCCTACCAATAGAATATTTATGTCCTACCAATAGTGTACAACTGTCCTTTCATACCTGAAAAAGTGCAAGAAGTTTGTCCGATGACAGTGGCAGCGATGGGTAAGTGATCTTGTACATATCCTTTGTAGCTGTTCCTTTTTTCTTATAACATAACTACCCCAAGGTGACGGTTTCACGAGACCAATTGTAGAGAGTTCGTAATTTATACTCTCTCTTTTTGATCAATTGCATAACTTGCAAATTAAGATTACAAATTCAAGCGCTATTTTTGCTTCCTGCGAAATTATCACTTCTTGATGCCTAAACGATCATAAGGACCCATTGAAAATAGTCTATTAGCTCAATTGGTAGAGCGTTGTGTTTGCACACAAAGATGTGAGTTCGACTCTCACATAGGCTAATATGGAGTATGTGTTCATGAATCTCTCTGAACTTATACAATTATGAACATGGCAGAAAATACATATACTAATGGTAGGACAAATTTACGAACATGTTAGGACAAATTCATAAATCTCTCTGAACTTATACGATTATGAACATGACAGGAAATATATACACTCTCTGAACTTATACGATTATGAACATGACAGGAAATATATACACTGGTGGTAGGACAAACCTGTGAACATGGTAAGACAATTTCATAAATCTCTCCAGACTTGTATAATTATGAACCTGGTAAAAAATATATACATTAGTGGTAGGATAAATTTGTGAATATGGTAGGGACAATTCCCCATTTTCTTTTCCACTGTCTCACTTTCCCCCTTTTCTTTTCGAAGTTTAGGTTTTACTCAATTTTCTTTCTCCAAATGATGATCATGAACTTGTCAGCGATGATTGGGTACTTCTGAGTGTCAATCTTCACTACTTGGATCTTGTCTTTCAGTGCAGCACTAACTTTATCCAGGATATGGACCATAGCTTGAGATTCATCATCACACATGATATATCCATGTATAGCTTTTGCATATGTGGTTCATATAACTTCAGTTTCTGCATGTGGAGCCTGCCTTCTCCTTTTACTTTTCTGAGATTCATCATCATTCATTTTTTTCGTAAAGTCAATTATGCATTTACATTTTTCCAATAGTATAAATATATCGTACCATTAGTGTGTCTCTATCCTACCATTAATGTCAAGTTATACAGGAATTACTGGCTTTCCATTCTGATCCTACCAATATCGTTATTTTCTCCTACCATTAGTTTCCATCTATCCTACCATGAGTTTTCAAGTTTTCTGGTATTTTTTGACTTAATTCTACACTTAGGAATTTCGGTGATTACATTATTATCATACCAATATCGTATATTTATCCTACCAAGTTCACAAATTTGTCCTATCACTAGTGTATATATTTCCTACCAGGTTCATAATTTTATAAGTTCAGAGATATTCATAATTCATAAATTTGTCCTACCAGATTCACAAATTTGTCCTACCACTAGTGTATATATTTCCTACCAGTTCATAATTTTATAAGTTCAGGGATATTTATAAATTTGTCTTACCAGATTAACAAATTTGTTCTGCCACTAGTGTATATATTTCCTACCATGTTCAATCGTATAAGTCCAGAGAGATATGAACACATACTCCGCATTAGCCTATGTGAGAGTCGAACTCACTTCTTTGTATGCATACACAATGCTTTACCAATTGAGCTAATAGGCTATTTACAAATACATTAAGCTATATATATAGCCTAGGGTTGTTATAACAGCATCACCCCTTATTGCCTCTACTGACCGCTATAACTAACTGAGACCTTCAACACCTTACCGATGTCACCTACTAATACACTCTACACTAGTCAATGGAGGATGACCTGTGAGACCGAATCCTAGAGGGATTGGATGGCTTTGATAAATTCTTTCCACTCATGTCTAGTCTTGAGAATAACATTTCATACTCAATGGTTTCATCCGACAAAGTTCTTGACAAGGAATTTTCTGAATCATCAGCATTCAAGGATGAATCTGATTTCAAATCATCAGCGCCTGTACTGCTAGGAACTGAGAATGATTTTCCTGCTAAATTTGAGGATTGCAGTCCCATGCTCCCGTGCTCATCTCGATTAATCATATGACCAACACCAAAAGCCTTTCCAGTGTAATTTACAACATCCTGAACAAAAGATTGAAGCTGTAAAAACCGCTCTACTCAATCACATATTAAATAGGCACATAAAAATCACACATTCAATGGAAAATTCAACTTCTTCCAGTTTATCATCATTGAAATGAATGAAGTACGACGTATGAAGATAAATCAAAGGCTATACGAAATCACAGGGCCGTAAAGCTGAAATTATATAATCCTATTCCAATAATCTCCGCAGCGTATACAAAAATCAACGAATTCTCAATTTGATTTTCATGATTCAAAAACGAAATTAACTATCCAATTTTCTTTTATTATACTCCGGTGAATCGCAGACTATAGAAACGTTAGGGTTTTACCCCCCAAATCAGAGACAGGAGAAAGAGGAAAAAGCCTGATTAAACATCGCCGTCAGATCCAGGCTTGTTGCGCTTACGGTAGTTCTGCTCGGCGGTCTTGGCCCTCTCCAAAACGGCGTTGGCGAGCTTCTGGATGTTGGGAACATTGTAGTTCTGAGCAATGTACACACCGACCGCTGTCCCTACTATGAATGAGAAGTAGCTCCGTATTATCCCCATCGTCGATTGGCGAAATCTCTCTCTCTCTCAACTTCTTCTTCTTCTAGGTTTTCTGTCGCAGTTTTCACTCTCGCACAGGTCACCTTCTACATCCGGTCATGAAAAGTTCCAAATGACCGGACCTTTTATTTGCATGATATGGCCAGGCTAATTTGGGCCAATTTTTTACCCTCTTGGCTATTTGTGCAAATAGACCCATTTTTTGGCCTATTTGGTACCATTTCCTCTTAAAAAAATTGGGAAACGCCGTATACAGTGAAGAAACGTTTCTGGCTCCATGGAAACGTTGACCGTTTCTTGACTTTTTGGTCAATGAAACGTTGACCATTTCCGACCTTCTAGAAACGTTTCCGGGGCGTTTCTGGGTTTCTTCGTATTCAGAAACTTGAAACCGCTATGAGTTGGTGTTTCGAGGTATCCTAGATTTATCACCAAAATATTGCCACCACCGCGTATTTTCAAAATTTGACCATTATGACTCTCTATGAAAATTGTCACCAAGGTACCATCTCCATAAGAAATGTCGTCATCATATTATCTATCTATTAATATTACTAATTTTGCTAGCATTTTGCTGACGTGTCACACCCACAATTAAAGTTAAATTTTTTATTCAAATGGTATTTTCTTATTGGTCAATATTATTGCTGAAATTATTTGTTTCCTATTTGATATATATTTGTTTCCTATTTTTCATACGAAGATTATTTAAATTGATATGCTTATATCAATTTGTGATCTATTTTAAATATTTATTTCATTTTTTTCATAGAAAAGATTACGTACATTGATATACGTCGGACCACAATTTTGAATATTATCATTCCGTGTGGTCTTTTATATCATTATTTCATTAATATCATGACTTTGTTTATGCATTTCATTCATATCAATAGTATTAAATATTTATGAGGACCACAATTTTGGATACTATCATTCTGAATGTCGGGTTGGTTGAGAGTCAGATCGGGTCGGGTTTGTCTGTGTTTGGATCTATTTCGAGTCGAGTTAGATTCGGGTCGGGCTTGGTCTCAGGTTCGGGTTACAGATGACTCCGGATTTTCAGGTTTCGTTCGGGTCTCGGTTCGGGTGAGTCGGTCGAGTTTCTCGGCTCGGGTCAGATTTTATCAACTCTAACCATGATGATCAGATGAGAAGCCATATATATTAATTGGTCTACATATTTATATAACTCTTATCCAGACCTGTCAAAACACAACCCGACCCGGCCGACCCGAACCCGGAAATTTTGACCCAAAATTTTTTTTCGACCCGAACCCGAAAAACCCGAAATTTTTCAGGTAATCTGGGTTTCGACCCGATTGACCTGGTAATTTTGACCTGATTGACCCGGTTGATTTATAATTATATATAATTAAATTTTTTTATACATAATTAAAATTTATCAAATCATTATTTTTTTAATTTAAAAAAGAAAAAATTGACAAACCCGAAATCGACCCGAAACCCGGTCAAACCCGAGTTCGAGTCAACCAGAAAAACCCGAAACCCGTTTTACCCGAGACCCGTTTTACCCGAAACCCGAAGTGACCCGACCCGAACCCGACCCGAATGACCCGTTTGACAGGTCTACTCTTATCCATAATTTGTTATGTAACCTTTAAAAAAAATTAATTAGAATATCTAAAAATAAAAAATATATTTGAAATATCAAATGTTTACATAATCTTATATTTATATATGTATATAAATAAATTGACTAATATATTGAAATGTGATAATCAAGAATTAATAAGAATATTTAATTCAAATGTCAAAATCAAAATTAACTATAAAAAAAGGGCAAATTGCATAAAATAGCACGAACTTTAGGGGTGGTTGCACTCAGTGGCACAAACTTATAAAAATTCAAAAATAATCACCAACTTTGGGGTTTAGTTGTGGTCAGTGACACATACCCCATATCTCGCTAATGTGGACTAGTGGGGGTGCTTACATGGAATTTTTTTAATTAAAAAAGTATATAGCGAGATATGAATTAGTGAGAATGCTTACATATTTTTTTTTAAATTATAAGATATAAAAGATGTGCCCAAATTATGAAACTAGTTAGGTTCCATTTTTATTTTTTATTTCATGTACTTCCAAATCAAAGATAATTGTGTCCAATAACTAGTACCAAATTTTAATTTCCAAATGTTATATTTGTCACAATTATCTTTGATTTGGAATTACATGAAATAAAAAAAATATAATTGGAACCTAGCTAGTTTCATAATTTGGACACATCTTTTATGTCTTTTAATTTAAAAAAATTCCATGTAAGCACCCCCACTAGTACAAATTAGCGAGATAGGGGGTACGTGCCACCAACCGCAACTAAACCCCAAATTTGGTGATTATTTTTGTATTTTTTTAAGTTCGTGTCACTGAGTGCAACTATGCCTAAAGTTCGTGCTATTTTATGCAATTTGCCCTAAAAAAAATGATTGTCAAAATAATATTTCTTTTTAAAATTTACATTTATTATACAATATCATCTTAAATTTTTATTGACATTTTTTTAAATATTTTTGGAGATAGA
The DNA here is from genome assembly GCA_037127255.1 of Persicaria tinctoria. Taxonomy (NCBI): domain Eukaryota; kingdom Viridiplantae; phylum Streptophyta; class Magnoliopsida; order Caryophyllales; family Polygonaceae; genus Persicaria; species Persicaria tinctoria. Next base: position 9,292,452 of record JBANSL010000013.1, on the reverse strand, counting down.
AGCAAAACATCATTAATTTGAAGAAGAAATTATTTTTGCACCTATTAATTTTAAGAAGAAATTATCGAAAATGAATATTTTAAATCTATACTTACTCTACACATTCTACATGACATCTATATAAATTTTTAACAAACAATTTTTTAGATATAAATTACATTTATTTGAAACATCTTAAATGACTATTTGGAATACAAAAAATAACATTTTAAGATCTACAAACAAAAATTGAAGAATTTTGAGAAAAGAAAATGTGAAATTTGCATATATTATCATTTAAAAATAAATAAATAAATAAATAAACACTCTTTTATGATTAATTTTGGGTGTTTGGCTTCAAATATCGAAGAAAAAAATATTTATCCCCAAAATGAATATTTTAAATCTATATTTATTTTATACACCCTAGATGTCCCTTATTATAGTTTCAATATTTTACGACCTGTAATTTTTTTTAAAGTTAGTAAAAATAATTAATTTGTGAATATTAGATTTCAAAAGTTAATTATAAAAATCAATTAGATCCATGCTTTTTACAATTTACTCATTTAAAAGTTAATTTTTTTTGGAATCATGTTAAAAGTTAATTTAGACGAGGCGCCTTAGATCACTTTTTTTTTTTTACCATCTTACCTTTATTTTCTCTATTTGTTTCTCCCTTTGTGTAGCCATATTTCTCATGAAAATAATGAATAAGTTAGGTATATCTACATAACTTCAAAAGTATTCGCACAATCATGTGCTTATGATTTTTTTTAATCATTATATGATAGCTTATATTTTCCTTTTTAGTTTTATCCTAATGATAATAATTATATATGTATTTCAAATTATAATAGGTGGTGTGTTTGAGTTTTATTACTACTTTACCTTATTAAATCATTTAAAAAATTATATTGTATCTCTTTCCCGCTAATTTATAAATTAAAAAATACTTTGTACATATTATTTTTGTTGTAAACAAGTGTGTGTGTATATATATATATATATATATATATATATATATATATATATATATATATATATTAATATAGTATTATATAGATATATAGAATGATGTTCAATTTGATATGAATTAAAACCTCGTGTCTTCAAGGCACGAGTATTACACTAGTATATCACTAAAATATTATCACCGACTAATGTTTTAAAAGTTTGAATATTTTCTTTGCCAAAAAATTATTACCAAAATAGTATTTCATGAAATATTTGTCACAAAAATCGTGTAACCACAAAAAAATTGTCACCGCCACACTATTTTCAAAATTTGACCGTTGACTATATCAAAAATTTGTCACCATGATGCAATTTCAACAAAAAAAAATGTCATCATGATAACTTACCCTCCAAAAATAATCATCATCACACTATTTATTATCAATATAATGTCATTGACCAATATTTTTAAAATTTGACCATTGACACTCTACAAATAACTGTCACCGGGATAATATATTGTCATCACCTCTGTCATTTGATATTTGTCATCAATGGTTTCACCAAACTAAAACACTACACCACTAAACAATAAACAACTATACATAATGTCACCATAAACATAGATGATTAACTGTCACCAAACTAAAAAAACAACAAAATAACCACATACATCTATCATAAACTAAAAATGAATGGGATTTAATCGGTTGTCACCAATCCTAAAATTGAATAATAACTATGACTTAATGAGGGACAAAATTTAGTAGTGTCGCCACTTGATCTGATAGATATATATACCTGCAAATCAAATACACATGAAGCTGGATGAGTAGGAACCTCATTGCGAGTCTGATGGAAGTTGTCATTAATGGTGTAGCTTGAAGAAGGAGTGATGCACCAGTTGATGGATCCGGTTTCGATCGAAACCAAGTGGCTATCGAGGCGCTAATGTCCTCTATTCGTGGACTTCATTTCTCTTATACCACTTCCATGTGTTATAGAAAATGTAAATGGATATCACCTGACAATGAAAGGATTAGAGATAAGGGGTATGAGCTCAACACCAAACCACTCCCATATGAGAATCTATGATCTCGACATCTCAATTGGGATGAAAACCTCCTTACTCAAAATTACAACAACAAAGACACATACTTATAAACATTGGAGCCACTGCACCAGAAATCGATGTCAAAATCGATCATTCAATTCGGATTCAAATGAGATAACGCTCGTAAATCACTTGACATCGAGGATTCAATTCGTAAAACCTAGAAACACCAAAACTAAACAAAAGTTGAAAGGGAACAAATGGAGAAACTCACAGAATGAGAATGGTGTTCTCGTTCTCTTCTTCGGTGGAAGTTCACAAATCTTTTCTTAAGAAGATCCAAATGATCTACCAACTATGCAAGTTTGGCCTCTGTTGGTTTCTGATTTCCATAGAGCTGCAACAATATAGATCAGATGATCACATGATCAACAGTAGCTACATCGATCATCTGACATAAACAACAAAGTAAAATGAACCATAGGTAGCTCTTAATGAAAACAAAATTAAACTTTTTCACCTAAAACCTCACATTTTATCTGTCATCATGTTGATTGCATCAAGCCATTTCACACTTTAATCTCAAGTTTAGCTATTCAATTACTGTTAAAATTCAATATAAGTATGTTTTAGCATTTCAAAATTTAGATTATAAGTATGTTTTAGCTAATCTCAAGTTTAACTAATCAAGATTCAATGACAAAAATCTGCAATTCAGATTTGTAAATGTACACAAAAACAGCTTTCAAGATTCATATTTTCATATGGCCCCTAAATCTCGATTTATCATTCCATTCCCAATTAAATCACAATTCATCGAAATTCAAATGTATGTATAGCTTGTACACAAAAATCAATTGATAGTGAATATCCAAATCCAATTACAAAAATTATAACTCATCAATATTTCATTAATGGAGGACTCACATAAGGGTAAAGAGATTCAATGTAGGAGAACATGACATTCCGAATCTCCAAGCTGAAGGCGAATTCGAGTCCCTGAACGAAAGCGTCGTGTTCAACCACTTCATCGATCATCATACCTGCAGGCAAACCCATCGGTGTTGACACCTCAAACACCGAGGCGTTGTCGAAATCAAAGATGGCGACCGCATTCGCCCCCAATTTCGCATTGCTATCCCTACCCAACCTCCATCACCAATCCCTTGAAGTACAAGAAGATGTTATCGGTAAACACTAGATGGCGGCTTCCTGATGTAGCGATTTGATTTCTTCGCAATCAATGATGGGAGCGATATGAGGAATTTGTTGTTGTTGTCGTCTTCCTCGGTCGGCCCTGGGTTCTCACATTCTACTCTATGTTGTCAATCTACATACCATCAAATAGAACAAGGGCAATTTGGGGTTTATAAAAATATTTTGGAAATTTACTTAATTGGCAAAAATAAATGGACATTTACCCAATTAGATATCCTAGATGGATATTTGACAAAAAAATTCCTTTCAGAAATCCACACATTTTTTTAATAAAACAAACAAAAATACACTTATATACCTCTTATTATTACTCTACTTTTTATTTTCTTGAAACCTACGACTAACATCTATCTAATCATTACAAAGGTAATTTTGTAAAGTGGATGACAAAATACCTAAAATAACATGTTTTTCTTAACAAGCTTTTCATCCTAAAATGACTTTTTTTAATTAACGGAAGGAGTATTAAATTATAAATAATATTATATATAATTTTTACCATATATTTAAAATAAATGTCAAACAATATACTCCCTTTGGTCAACAACGATCCAACATCGATTTTCAAGCCATCTAAAGGCATTAGGAAGGGGGATCCCCTTTCACCTTTTCTTTTTATCCTCGGAGCAGAAGTATTAGCAAGGAAACTTCAATTGGAAGCGAATTTAGTTGAGAAGTTGATTGGTTTCCCCTTTGGACGACAAGGTCCCTGTGTACCGTTTCTTGCGTTTGCAGATGACGTCATTATATTTTCAAAAGATAATTTCACAGCTTGCCAAAAAGTGAAAGATACCATTGCCTTATATTGTGCGATGTCAGGACAAAAAATAAACTATCATAAGTCTGTTTTCCAAATCACTTCTGGAATACCCAGGGCTAGAATGTCGTTGATAGAAGGATGCTTGAATATTTCTAAGGAAATAAATCTTGACAAATATCTTGGATGTATCATTATTAATGGTAGAGTGAATAAATCTACATTTGAGGAAATAATCATCAGATCCTCAAATCAATTAACAAAATGGAGAGCTGATGCTCTTTTCCAGCAAGACAGAGCTACTCTTATTGCCTCGAATCTATCGTCAAAACCCTTGTATACCAAGCAAAGCTTCATGCTTTCAACCTACATTCACAACAAACTTGACCAAATTAATAGGTTGTTCTTTTGGAATAAGGATTTAAGCTACAAACCGCTTATCAGCTGGGACAAAATATATATGTAAACGAAAACAACAAGGAGGTATGGGTTTACGTAAGTCTAAACACATGAACGACGCCCTTCAACTAAAGGTCATGTGGAAAATCATGGCGGAACCGGATAATATATGGGTTGAAATTATTCAGTATAAGTACCTCAAATATGAGAATTTGCGAAATTACACCAAACAAAATAGTTCATCTTCACAATGATCCAAACTACGTTCTCTAATCTCGGACTTCAAAAAAGGACTGGTTTGGTTGGTAGGTAATGGTAGGACTATCAACTTCTAGAAAGATAACTGGGCCATTGGTTTAAATCTGCTTCAACACTGTATGTGTCCCTACAGAGTAGACTTGAATGAGAAAGTAATGGAATATATCACTAACAGTAAATGGAATACTGGAAAATTATGACTAGTCTTGGATCAAGAAATTGTCAAGCATATTTCAAACATCCCACTACCGATTCACCCGATCGAAGACCGGTTGTATTGGTGGCCGGCGAAGAAAGGTTGGTTTACCACATCTAGTGCATACAATCTGTGTGTCCATTCCACATCCGATCCTATAGATGAACATGCTTGGGTCCGGAAGACAAACATCCCTCCAAAAATAAAGAACTTTTTATGGAGACTAAGCCACAATGCACTACCAACAGCGTCTAGACTTAGACTTGCAAGAAGAGGTGTAGCAGCCCCCTCTTATTGCTTAATGTGCAACCACCATAATGAGAATGCATTCCACCTACTTTTTGAATGTAGGTTCTGTCAGTTTGCCCAAAACTTACATCCACGCCATAGTCTCACATTAATAGAATTATTTCTACATCCAGAAACTTTAGACAAGTAATGGTCTACCTTGTCCAAGTACTTTCTAGCAGGGAGAAGACCGACTTGGCGTTCAGTTGGTGGAATGTGTGGAATACCCGCAATAAATTTATCTTCGGACATGAAAAACTGCCAACTCCACATGATTTTAACATACAAGTAAATGTGCATAAATCTAATTGGGAAACGGCTAACCAAGTTAACAAGGATTTCGGCTGGGGGAAAGTGAACAAACCATTTAGGCAAGGGCCAAAGACTAAAGATTCGGCAACACGAGCAACTAAATGGAAAAAGTCCCCCCTATGGCTATTTCAAAATAAATTTTTATGGGGCGACTCGGGTGAACAGAGAATTTTCTATTGGGTTTATTATTCGTGACTCGAGGATAAATAGTATAGATCTCGGAGGAAAACTAATAGATGTACAAACGCCGCTCATGGGCGAGGGACTTGCTCTACGACAAGGTATTCTTAAAGCAATTGATTTACATCTAGACAACCTTATTATTGAAGGCGATTCTCTCATAATAATCAACTATTTTAAGAAGGGGGTTGCTAGTCCGTGGGAAATTAAACTTCTGCTTTCGGACATTAAATGCCTACTCAGATATTTCAGGACTGTCTCATTTTCTCACATTTACCTTAGTGGTAATAGAGTACTGGCTGATAAGGTCGCACACCTTAGCCACTCCCGCTCTAGTATGGGAGTCAGTACTTCAGAACCCGGTCTCTATTTTGAGAACAACCGAATTCTTACCTAATAAAAAAAAATCGGAGAGAGTATTTTAAATCGGAGGAGTACTACGTAATTTATCGCCCCCAATTTGAAATTTGTGAGCATAGAAAATAACTGTGGTTAACTCAAAAAGTGAGTCATATCTCAAGAATTTTTGTCACACGGGAAATTACGAAGGCAATGGACAAATCCCCAATCCTTCCACTTGTGCACAATTTCCATTGTAGGGGAATGTATTGGGCATGTTGATAGAATGTGAAGGGACAACAGAGTCCAACATTGATAATATAAACAAATAAGACTTATTATATAAGTTAGTGGGTTACTTTTCTTATTATCAGTTGATTTTAAGATGAACCCTTATCTTATGTACTAGGCTGTTAGCGCGGAATGCAATGAATCCCTAAATGGGTTTTGCTCTTTTGATCTAGCTATGTGCTTTCTTACCTAATTAACTCTTTTTTTTTATTAAAAAATAAAAAAAATCCAAAGGAATCCAAATGGGAAATTCTAGTCAAAGTAGCCAACAGAGAACAGTCGCCCAGATGGGAAATTCTACATCAGATTGAAGAAATCCAAAGGCTTAGAGCTGAATTCTTATCAGTGGAGATCCGACATATATTTAGAGAAGCAAACCATACTGCGGATTACATAGCCAAATTAGGTGTAATTTGTAACTTAGCCTTTATTCCCTACCATAGGGATCTCTGTAAAATCATCCTTCAGGATGATCCGGGAGTTAGGTTGCTTTATTAGCAACGACTCCCAATGTTTGCCTACTGTAAAAAAAAAAACTTTTTTTTTATTAAGTAAGAATTCGAGCTCAGATATACCTGAAAGTCAATGGCCGACAAGTCGGCAGACAGAAAACCGTCATAACAAACAAACGAAAACATAAACAGTGCAATACAACAACCTGATTAACTCCTTATCTTTTACTAGCTATGTGCTTTCACCTGATTAACTCTTTATCTTTTACTTATGCCTTTTTGAGTAATTTGTGGTATTAGATGAGTTATTCGTAGTGATTTTTTTCCCTTAAGGCTCGAAAACTATAAAAAAAAAAAGAACCAGGAGAGTTAGATGGATCAATTGGGTAGATCTAACAGAAGATGACATTTTCTTCTTCCGATTTTAAAATATGAACTTTAAAACGTGTCTTCAGATCGCATTTTTTGTCTCCTTGTAAAAAAATGAATATTTCTCCAAGTACATTGAATAATTGTGTAATTATTTATTTTTCAATGAATATTTAAAAAAATTCGTTAAGAAACGCGTTTTTTTTTATAAGGTAATAATTCATGTGGAAAAAACCTACCCGATAGCATCCTTGCGGATGAGGTCTTGAAAACCTACATCAGTGTAAATGTCAAGGCCCCTGACACTGCGGCAAAGATGTGCAACATTATTCGTCACTCTGTTGCCATTTCGGGGCACGTGAGAGAAGGAGATTTCTCTCACTCTCGACAATAATGTTTTGATATCGGACATTATTAGTTCAATTTCCCATGAGCATGTAAGATTGGTTTTTAAATAATTTATGATTATAAGAGAGTCTCCTTCAATTTGTGACTTCTTTATACCCAACGCAAGAATTTGGATTATTTCTTGTCTTAATGCCAAAGCCTCGGCTTTCAGCAGGGTCTGGTTGTCAATTCTGTCGTAGCCAATGTGAATCGTTCTACCCCCTAGTTTCGAATGATGAAGCCAGTTGAGCTATCTTTGTTATCAAGTGTAGATTTATCGATGTTTAATTTAAACATACCAATAGGTGGTTTTCTCCACTTAACAACTTTTTGTCGTAATCTAGACGGGGTATGATTAGTAATATTATTATTCGGAGTATATTGAATATCATCCTCAATTCCAAGCATGGATGCTTTCTCTCAGTTTTTCAAGTGAGTTAGGATAATGTGTTTAACAAATTCTCGATTTTGAATAGGTTCTTTTTTATAAATCGTTTGATTTCTGATGTACTATGGTTGTGTTTGAAAGCATCTTTGAAGAAGTTTCGGAGGTTAATTAAAAATTTAAGCTCTAAAGCTCCATGTTTGGAAGCAGCTTTTGCTTGAGGTTTGGAGGTGGGGCTTATTTTCTCTGATTTTGGAAGCTGGGAAGGGTAGCTTTGAGAGGTTATTTCATCAGGTTTGGGAAAATTGTTCACTTTTGCCCCTGCTCTTTTTTCCCTCTTTTTGGATCTGAGGGTATTTTTGACTTTTCATCCACAATACCCACTTACAAACCTTATACCCACCAAACATCAATCATTTTTTTACAAGGTTATTTTAAAAAAAATTCTCCATCTCCCACACTTCCATAATCAATCAATCAATCAATCATCAATCAATAAATATATAATACTAAAACAGAGGCGTTGAAATCCTATGTGGCGGGCTTTGACACAATTCGCTTACGTGTATTTTTCTGGTGCATTCTGACCGGGTTTATTTGACACGTCAATTAATGAATGTCCAATCAATTTAAACCATGTTAAACGATAACCCCATCTATTTATCCACGTTTCATCCTACGTGTCTATTTTAGTTGAAGATTAAATTTAATTTTTAATATAAATATTCAACATCATATCTTAGGCGGTTACAAAATCTATCATTTTTTCTAGAATCATTTTATAAATATTTTATATTGAGTTATTTTGTCTTTAGTCATATAATACGGAGTAATGTTTAATTAATTATCTATGAAATAATAAAATCTTATCAAGCCATTTTTATATGCATTTTAATTATCTTATCAAGCCATATTGATTAAACACGTATACGCTTTTTAGCCATTTTTTTAACTTAAATGCAAATATGTTAATGGTTTCTTAAATAAAAATTGATTGGATGAATTATTTAGCTTATATCCAAATCCGTTGGCTGTTGGCATCATGAAATATGGAGATTTTTTTAATTATGAACTATAAATTTATAATTATTAATTTAGCTTATATCCAAATTGATAAATTGATTGGTACGTGGTTTCTTCATTGAAATATGGATTTTTTAAATGACCAATTACACTTTATAAGATTAATTTTACAAGAATATTATTTTTTATACAAAAAGTTAAAAATATATTGATATTATTATAAAGAAAGCGTTGAAGATAAAACTTTTTTTTTCAAATTCTTTATTATATACTAATCGGTGACAAAATGTGACATTTTATTTTATTTTATATATTCCTCTATATCAAATCTTTTAGCATATAACGATATTAATATATCAAATTAATAAATTTTCATATCTAATTTAAAACTTATTAATATGATGAAGTTTGAATATATTTGTACTAAATCATATCTAATAAAAATATAAATAATGCACAAGAGAAATTTGTTATTTTATTCATGTTATCAGGCCTAAAATTTCATATTGTATGCTTTAAAAATAATACGTAGTATAAAATATCAAAAAAATTACAATCTCATATTTATTAGTAATAACTAAGATAAAAAAAATATAATAAAAATATATATAATTTATTAATTAAAAAGCCGCGAAACGCGCGGGTAATAAGACTAGTACACGAAATAAACTCCACCTCTTAAAAAAGACCCAAATCCTAAAAAAACCCTAATTATCGTCCACCAAGTTACCACTACTTTCTCCTTTTCGGATTTTGTAGGAGTGCTTTCAATTAATGATAAGATAGCAGATAAATATCTTGAATTTACAATGAAGTTGAACATAGCCTGATTCGTGCTTATTGATAGTGGAACATGATTTTTTGAAAACTGGCATTCAACAAAAAAATATGTATCATCTTCACTGGCACTGTTATAGAGTACGTAAGTTGTTGATACTAGGGGGGTGTATGGAAATGGACATGCCAGGATTGGAAATGAGAATAACATTTCATTTTTTGCAAAATTCCAACTAGATCGAAACGGGACAAAATTTACGGAATTTGTGCTCACCTGCTTAAATCAAAGACCTCTTTCTAAGATAGATGAATAGCAGTAGAAATACTCTTCTCACCTAGTTTCCACCGGAGGTTCTTAGTTATTAAGAAACCACCGGAACTTCTTAGTTATTAAGAAATGCGTTTTTGATACAAATCCCTTTATTCCGGGAAATTTGTGCAGGAGTAGGACCCAGGAGGGGCTTCTAGGAAGCATAGAAGAAATGAGAAATCCTAAAAAAGGCTTGACCGGTGAGCCCCACGACGACGACTCCACTCTTCTTTATTCAGTTACACTTGCTTTTCATTGATCTCTCTCCAATCAGTTACACTTGCTTTTCATCCACCTGCTTCACTCGCGCGTGCTGCTAACTCTCTCCTTGGTCTCCACGTTTTCCCCTTCTATAGTCTTCTATAATTCTTCCCTAATATATAGGCTGTGAATTTGTGATCGATCCTCCATCAAACTACCTTCTCTCATTTCTTCACAACATTTCAATTTCAGTTTCTCCGAGCGTTTGCTAAGAGCAATGTCTCACAGAGGCGGCAGGGGCGGACCTAGCGGTGGCCGTGGACGAGGCGGTGGTGTTGGACGAGGTCAATACGGTGGTGGTGGTGCTGGAGGAGTTCCATACGGTGGTGGTGCTGGAAGGGGATCGTACGGACATGGTACGGTCGCGGCTGTGGCTTCGACGCCACAGACGTGGGCGGAGGCGGGGGCTGGGGCTGGAGATCCGCTTGCGCTGAGCAAGGCGGTTCAGCGACTGACGCTTGGACCGTCCTCATCCAAGGCTATTGAGCCACCACCGAGGCCTGGGTTTGGGAAGATCGGAAGGCCGTACGTTGTTAGGGCTAATCACTTCCTTTTTCAACTCACTACCACCAAAATCATCCATCACTACGATGTAAGTGCGGTCAATTGCTTTTCTCTGGGTTTAGTAACTTGTCGAATTCCTTTTTTTATTTTTCTGGTACTTACTTTGATGATCATCATTTCTGCTATTTCGAACTTTCAATTCCACATCGTCTAGTTCAACTGCCTTAACTGTACACGAACAAATTTCTTGCAGTTTTATTTTGGTAACCAGTTCCACCGGTTGGTTGTTTCTATCTTGTAGTAATACTCATATCTTGTTTGTGAATAGGTTTCGATTGCTTCGGAAACTCCATCTAAAGGATCTACATCCAAAGAAACTGTATCTAAAGAAATTGCAGCAAAAAAGCTTTGCCAGAGGGTTATGCGTGAACTTGTTCGTCTTTACCAACAATCTAACTTGGGGAATCGGATTCCAGCTTACGATGGAAAGAAAAGTCTGCTTACTGCAGGGCCACTGCCATTCCAATCTAAACAGTTTGTTGTTCCCTTGGTTGATGATGCTCAGCCGGGTGCACAAAGGTTCTTAGTTTTATTAGCATTTGAATTTGTGATAGAATTCCTTTTTATTTGGAAAAGAGTTTTGCATTCCTCTGCTAGATACTTATTTTAGTTTCATGCATGTTTAGGAGGGAAAGAAGGTACAGGGTTACTATCAAGGAGGCAGCGATAATTGGTTCGCCTGGTGGACCAGTTGACATTACTCAGGATGCCATCCAAGCTCTTGATGTGATTATGCGGGCGGCAGCTCCTTCTGGGTAATTAATCTGACCCTTCTTTTTCCACACACACATATATACATCTTATGACGTGTGTAATTTTATAGATATGTGGCTATTGGGAGGTCATTTTTCTCAACAACGCTTGGGAGTGGTGATCTAGGAGAGGGTTTTGAATATTGGAAAGGCTACTATCAGAGTGTTCGTCCTGTCCAAATGGGTCTTTCCCTTAACGTGGGTAAGTTTACTACTTACTGGCAAACTCTCCTGCAGGTGTTGTTTCAGCACTGTATACACTTCTGTCATGGTTCAAGCATGTCAACCTATTAGTTCCTGATATTTTTGTGATTGCAGATGCGTCTGCCAGGGCATTTTATAAGCCAGTCTTCCTTCATGTATTTGTTGCTGATTTCTTGAAAAGAAGAGATCTAACAAGGCCGCTGACAGATCAGGATCGTCTAAAGGTGTTGCTATGTCTCTTTTTACAATTGGCATTTTTAGGAGTCAAAATTTGTAATGTTCCTAGTGATCCAATCTTTCACATTCTATGGTTTAAATTGGGAGCAATTGGTTTATTCCTTGTGTTTGTGTAGGTCAAGAGAGTGTTGAGGGGTGTTCTTGTTGAAACCCGCTATGTGGGCTACACTAAATGTTACAAGATCAATGGCCTGTCTACTGAACGCGCAGATCAATTGATGTGAGCTATCCCTGCTTGTTCTGCGTATTCTTATTCTTTTACAATACCGGCTCTGCTTGAATCCTTTCGTATGAAATTTCTTTGTTTTTTTAAATTGTTTTGCAGTATCCTTCCTTGTTTTATGTCTTGATAGTTTAGTTGCGTTTTATGGATTTTGATTATTTTATCCAATATTGTCTCTGTTGAGCTGATATGGAGAGTAATTAGTTACTCTGTTAACAATAGTGCTTACCAAACAGTAAGTTATGTATGGGTAAAAAGATGTTATGATATTATGGCTTCCTTATAATATTTTAAATTTATATTTGGTAATTACTAATTGAAAATTCAGTATTTAAAAAAGATGTCACAGTTTCATGATTGAGGCATTGAGTACAATGAAATCTATATTGAACTTGAAGCCTTGAATATTGACAAGGCATGCCTTTTTTTCCATACATTGTTGACGTAAGAACAGGTATGCATTATTACTTGTGGACTTGTGGTTGCTGAGTTTATATATATATAACATATAGCAAAAATAGACGCAGAATACACACCATTCCTCTTAAGGCAGTTGTTGAAGTTACATTTTGACTGGATTTACTGTAATATTTTGTCAGATTATGCTTTCATATCTCCATTATTATTATTTTTAGGAAAAATAACCAAAAATAATCTCAACTATCAACATTCAACCAAAAATAATCCAACCTTTAAAAATAACCAATTAATATCTCAACTATCACTCTATATACCAAAAATGATATGGTTCACTTTCACTTCTTAATTTTAATTCCAAACTTTTAGAAAATTCACAACATACCCTCTCCCTCAAAACCTAACCCTCTCCAAAAGCATCACCCTCGATCCTGCTACTTTACCTCTACCTACTAAAATTCAATGAAAACCAAATGCATTTGGGTGCTTTGTTTGTTCACTGGGCAGCCATCGCCATCGCCATAGCTTCTTTTGTCTTTCTCTATTTTACTCCCAAGTCCCAACTTCAACTTTAATTCTCCATCTCTCTCATATTGCTTTCTTTCAACAACTTCGGTGATTTCGACTCCGACACCGACGCTCTCTTCACTGGCCTTGCTTCCCTCGGTACTTCTGGAGATCCACCGGTTGCCTCTTGAACGACTACCCGACGCCTCCTCCTAGACCTCCTTTGTAATTTTCCAATTTATCCTTCAAAATCTAAAATATGAAATTGATTCATCTGGCCGGTGTTCGTATAATTTTGGCCAATTTAAGTTTTTTGCGTTGCTAATTCGATTAGTTCAATTAATTTTTTTTCTTCTAGTTTTTTCTTCAATTTGGGTATTGTGGTTCTCATTTTAGATTTCTATGGAGTAGAATTCATTCTCAATTTGGGTGTTCTTTATTTTCATTGAATTTTGGTATGGGATGTATTGAGGTACAATGACACTGTTGCAACGCAGGGTGATGGTGGGTCTTGAGGAGGGTGAGGGTTTGGGGAGAGGGCATTTTGTGAAATTTCGAAAGTTTGGAACATTTTGGAATTTAAAGTAAGAAGTAAAAGTAAATTGTATCATTTTTGGTATATAAAGTGATAGTTGGGATATTAATTGGTTATTTTTAAAGGTTGGATTATTTTTGGTTGAATGTTGATAGTTGGGATTATTTTTTGTTATTTTTCCTTATTTTTAATCCATCTAGCTGAAATTTGATCTTATAGTTTCCATTAATTATGGAGATGAAACTTTTATGAGCACCAATAAACAAGGCAACGTTTTCCAAAAAAAAAAGGAGAGAGCTTGTATGCTTCTGTTTTTACCTATTATTTAGTCTATATTCTTGCATTTGGCATATGTTGAGATCGATGTGGCTTTGATGTCTCTGTGTGACATTTCTTCTTTTCTTTAGGTTCATTGCTGATTCTGGTCCAATATCTGTTTCTCGGTATTTTCTTGAGAAGTACCACATTAAGCTTGAATTTCCATGGCTTCCTTGTATCAAAGTTGGGACAGACAGGAGACCTGTTTACATACCCATGGAGGTAAAATTCTCTCTTTTTTTCTTTTTCTTTTTGAAGACTCTTAGGTTTATTTCTGATGTGGGAAAGATCAAAACTCCAATTTGCTTGTCTGAAATTGATGACTACAGCTCTGCAAACTTGTGGAAGCTCAAAGATACATGAAGAAATTGAGCAAGGACCAGGTTGCTAGAATGTTGAAAGCAACATGCCAGCGGCCACCTGCGAGGGAGCAGAGTATTATAAAGGTGACTAGACTATTACTGGATTTTATCAACGTATCAACACATCTTTTTCTCCTCTATTTCTTCTACAACCATATTTGTTTCTATGTTCTTGTGGATTGAAGATGGTTGGAGATAATCAATACAATGTAAGCCACTTGGTGGCCAAAGAATTTGGAATTCAAGTGAGCGAGAAGCCAACATTAATTAATGCCAGGATTCTCCCGGTGCCTGTGGTGAGTATTTGGATCAATGAATTTATTTATTTTTTATGATTATAAGTCAATCTTAAACTGTCTTGTAACTAGAGCCGGCAAAACCCGAACCCGAAAACCCGACCCGGAACCGATTGTTTTGAACACCGATCAATCGGACCCATTTTGGACCCGAAATCCGAATAACCGATAACCGAAACTCACCCAAATCCGAATGAACCGAACCCGATTCGACCGAAACCCATTTAGACCCGAACCCGTTACAACCGAAACCCGATATAACCCGAACTTTAAGATACATTCTAGTAAATTTTTCAAAATGAATATTGAAATAACCGAAACCCGAGACAACCGAAACCCGAATGAACCGAAACCCGATACAACCGAAACCCGAACCCGACCCAACCAAATGACCAAATTATTAGACATTACCCGAAACCGAATGACCCGAAACCCGAATAACCCGAAACCCGACTAACCGAACCCGAACCCGATCCGACCCGCCCGATTGCCACCTCTACTTGTAACTTCTTCATACGTGTTTATGCTATTGTAGCTCAACTATTCTGACAATGAACTCGTCACTCCTGAGCTGGGCCAATGGAGGATGAATGATAAGGTCCAGTCTTGTACTTTGAAAAACTGAGCTCCCTTCAACTAAGATCCTTGTCAACTTTAAGATTTTACTTTCATAATGTCTCTATTGCAGAAATTTTACAGTGGTGCAACTGTGAAATTCTGGACATGCTTGAATTTCTCCCCTATAAGCCAGGGAGAAGTTATGAGGTTCTGCAAAGACTTGGTCGATGTGTGTAATAGCAAGGGAATGGTATATATATGCATTTTGACAGTAACTTATTTTTTTGTTCAATTCTAACAATGGTGTTTTGGTTTTGTTTTTTCCGACTTCTAAGTGTTTTCTTCCTTGTTCAAGGTTGTTGTTCCAAGACCTGTAGTTCCAATACGAAATGCTTCTCCGGACCAAATGGATAAAGCTCTGCATGAAGTTCATATTGAGACCAAAAAACAACTTCAGTTGCTACTCATAATATTGCCAAGTTATGAAGGAGCATATGGTATAAGTTGCATGCATGCCTTTCCCTTAAAAAGGAGTAATCGATGGGATAATCACTGCATACACTCTTTTTCTGTGCAGAAACAATTAAGAGAATATGTGAGACAGAGCTGGGTATCATCAGCCAGTGCTGCGACCTTGGGAAAGACATAAAAAATGTGAAGCAATATCTAGAAAATCTCTCTTTCAAAATCAACGTTAAGGTATGTCCCATCTTCTGCTTTGAGGTGTGTACTTCTCCTAGGTTTGGATTCTTTATATGCTACTAATTACACTACTCCTGGTCTCAAAAGGCTGGTGGGAAAAACTTAGCTCTTCATGCTGCTGTGAGGCGACAAATTCCTCTACTAACAGCTATGGACAAAGATGGACTAGCACGAAAAACAATTGTTTTTGGTGCTGATGTCACACATGCAAAACCTGATGACTCCACCCCTTCAGTTGCAGCGGTATTACTCTTGTACATGTACCTCTTTTGCATTCTTGTTGTTTTCATTACACTTCTTGAACTTCTCTTCTTCATCGGTACAGGTAGTTGCTTCCATGGACTGGCCAGAGGTGAGCAAATATAGGGCCTTGATATCTGAACAAGGAGTTCGAGAAGAGATTATTCAAGATCTTTACGCTGATGAAATCGACCCACAAAAAGGCAGGCGCTCTTGTGGCATGATAAGGTGAAATATTTGCTAGTTTCCATGGTTTTGATTTAACCATAGAAGGTTTAGAATGTTAAATCATTTTTTGGCCCCAACATTTGCAGGGAATTGCTTTTGGCTTTCTACAGATCAAATGGCAAACAGAAACCTGATAGGATAATCTTTTACAGGTGAAGTTGTTGATGATGATCTGATTGCTCCTTTAAGTTGCATGGCATATTATATTTTATGCAACTAGTTTCTTCCAAATGATTGATGATGTTTTTTGGTCTAAAACAATAGGGATGGGGTCAGTGAAGGGCAATTTGCTCAAGTTCTGCTACATGAAGTACTTGCAATAAGAAAGGTGAGTATTGAAGTTTTTCTGCTGCACTAAAGAATCTGCACCAAAAATCCTGCATATGCCCACTTTCTTCTCCCCCGGGTTATTAATATACATTCAACTTCAATTTATCTTGTTCAAGGCCTGTCAATCCCTGGAAGAAGGATATGCACCACGCTTGACATTTGTAGTTGTCCAAAAAAGGCATCATACCCGTTTTTTCCCTGATGATCCTAACATGGCGGACAGGAGTGGCAACATACTGCCAGGTTCACTCTTCGTTCATCATTCTCTGGTGTTCTTCCTGATGAGCCTTTGCCTGTTTCTTGACCTTACTCGTTTCACTTTGTCTTCTCAGGCACGGTTGTAGACACTACAATCTGTCATCCAATCCAGTATGACTTCTATCTTTGCTCCCATGCTGGAATTCAGGTAAAGTGGGTTTTGTGCCCAATCTCAAGTACAAATTCTGTGATTGAAAGAAAACATTTTGCGCTAGTGCACAAGTTTGGTTCTGATGAGTTAACATGTTCTGATAAATTGAAACCTACAGGGGACTAGCCGACCTACGCATTACCACGTGTTGCTGGATGAGAACTATTTTTCTCCCGATTTACTACAGCTGTTGACATACAGCTTATGCTACACGTAACTCCCACCTTCTCTATACTCCTTGTGGTTTTCTTTTGTCTAGGTATGTAACCCATATCAACCTAAGACTTTGATTGCTTTGTACAGATATGCGAGATGCACTAGATCGGTGTCCTTAGGTATGTCACTTTTGCATTTACCATCACAACACAAGTTAACGATTTAGTGCAATAACTCACTAGTAATAACAACTCTTGCGATGCAGTGCCTCCGGCTTATTATGCACATCTAGCAGCATTTCGGGCTCGAGCCTACATGGAAGTGGAAAATTCTGATGGCGGATCCATGAGTAGAGGGCAGACCAGCGCTGGGAGCAGCACAGAAGCTCGCCGGCCCCTCCCAAAGATCATTGACAAGTTGAAGGATTTTATGTTCTTTTGCTGAACCTTTCTTGGTCTCACCTGTTCATCTTTGGTTGGTCTTGTGATTTCGGTCAAGACAATTTTAAATTTCAGTTTGTTATTTTGTTTCGGTCAAATCAATGATTCAGTTTGTCATTTCTTGGTCTATTGGTAACACTTTCTCGGCTAGTCGGGAATAGTCGGGAAAAGAGTGCGTACATCCTAACCCCTGCTTAATCGCTTATTGTTGGGTTGTTGTATTTTGAATATGATGTGAGTGAGAATTTTGAACCTTCATCCAGTACCAATCCTGTTTTATGTCATTTATTAACCTCAATCACCATGAAATCAAGATCTCTCTTACACTGTAGCAGAGATATGCAGAGTAAATCCTCAATAGGGATTATCTTTGACTGCATTCATAGCATGATAAAGAAGAAACAACAAACCTTCATAGGCTGAAAAAAGACCACAGAATACACAAATAGTATCTAGTGAATCAACTGTTTGCCATGGAGCTTTGTTTGGAGCACCACATTCTTCCTATGGCTGCCTCTCCCAAGCCCCTCAAGCCAAGCAGCAATGCAAGGAGCTCCGCACACCGATCCGCAAGGAAGTGATATCAAGCACATTCTTCAAAAAAGAGAACTTTGCACATATTGCAGGCCGATGGGAAATACTCATTGGTTGCTGATGTTGCTAAATAAACCAGAACTCGTAGTGGAGGACTCCGACCAGACACTTCCATGCACAAGAGGTATCTGCCTTAAGTCTCCACCTCGGATGATGCTGCATTAGTAGTCCAAAGGTTGTGTTCAGACAGTCACACAGGCTTGATGACAAATTGTAGTGTCGATTACAATGCAAGAGCAAAACAATGAAAGCACCAATATAGGAAGAGCAGATTAGGAAGAATTCAAACAGCTAGAAATGAACCAAGTGTGAGTGAGCTCAGCACAATATCACAACACTTTACTCAGTGCCAGTTTCGGAGTTTGATTCCTCCTAAGCTGCTATTTCTTGTTGCCATTCATCGTCGATTGTCGACACTACAATCTGTCATCCAAGCCAGTATGACTTATGTGTTCTTCCCCACCTCCCATAAGCAGCAT
The DNA here is from genome assembly GCA_037127255.1 of Persicaria tinctoria. Classification (NCBI taxonomy): domain Eukaryota; kingdom Viridiplantae; phylum Streptophyta; class Magnoliopsida; order Caryophyllales; family Polygonaceae; genus Persicaria; species Persicaria tinctoria. The sequence continues at coordinate 9,273,709 of JBANSL010000013.1, read as the reverse complement.
AGGCATGTTGCCATAATCAGCCTGCAAGCTAAAACTAAATCACTTCACCAGCTGAATTTGGGGCTTCTTTTTCATCCACACATTACCTTTAATGCAATAGGGGGAAAAATCAGCATCAAAACCCACTTTACCTGAATCTACAGACCCAAAAGCAGCAAAAGGAGAGATTATCGTTTAATGTTTAATGCAATTTTCTGTTATACGAGAAATTGTGGCTGAGATTGAACACACAGATTGGATCCTTGCAATACAAAAAAAGAGGAAGGTAGATGAAGCAAAAGACATGGTTGATGAAACACATAAATCACCAATCAAACAATATCTCTGAACGTGATGGAGAAGAAAACAAACAGTGAAGAACACAGAAGATAATGTGATTTTTTTGGAGGTATCATTTGATATCGATATCTTGATATCAAAACCGATATCTTGCGTATCGATATCGAGATATCGATACCAAACGAGCCCGAAGAGAAATTGGTGCAAATTTGCTGAGATTCAATTACCAGTTTTCAAGAAATTGAAGGAAACATGAAGAGGGGTAGAACAATATTGAAGAAGATGATGAAGAATAGAAGGAAATACAAGTACTTTAAGCCCGAATGCTAACGAATAGGGGTTTATTCCCGAATTGAGCGAGCAAAAACATGGGACTCCAAGAAATACACAATAGAGCGACAGACACCACAACAAGGCCTGTACTTGAACCAGATTCCTCCCTCTTATCAAGAAAAGGCCTGTACTTGAGCTTGTACCTGCACAATCCAAGAAATTCAGAAAAACCTCATCAAAATTACAACTAGAACTTTAAAAGAGCATTGAAAATCCTGGGTTCAAATTAGGGGTTGAGTTACCAGATTACGACAACGCTATCATTGGAAACTTCAAAGAGGTTGAGGAGGAGGATGAGGGGCAACGAACTCAGTGAAGGCCACACCAGCGACGAAGGCAGATCTAGATCTGGACTCTGGAGGGGAGGAATAATAAACAGGAGAGATGTGAGGCTGAGGGACTGGAGTCTGGATGGCACTCCTTGTTAAATAACCTAACTACCTAAGGGTCAATTGGTAAATGCATTTAAAAAACGAGCAATTCGAGCAGGCTCGTCAAAAGTTCGAGCTAGAAAGTAGAGGTGGGAATCGGGCGGGTCGAGTCGGGTTCGGGTTTGGTTATTTGGGTTTCGGGTATTGTCTAATCATTTGGTCATTTGGTTGGGTTGGATTCGGGATTTGGTTGTATCGGGTTTTGACTATTTCGAGTTTGGATTTTCTCAAGTTTTCATTATTTCAATATTTATATTAAATTTTTTCACTAGAATGTATCTTAAAGTTCGGGTTATTTCGGGTTTTGGTTATAACGGGTTCGGGTCTTAATAGGTTTCGGTTGAATCGGGTTCGATTTATTTGGATTTGGGTGAGTTTCGGTTATCGGTTAATAACACAATTCAATAAAGTGACGACAAAGTACGCCCGAGACCAGAGGGGATCTCGAATTCTATCACCGAGCACATTACATAACCTCAGTTGAGAATGCCGAGGATAACTCATACTCTTGGTTGGATATGCTGAGGCTATCTCTTTTGCTCGGCCAAAGGTGTCGAGGTAATGAGTGAAGCTTGGTTGATCCCTCCGAGGCCCCATCCCAACATATCTGAAATCAACAAACCCAAATCATAATCAATCGCAAACAAATTGAACAATTTTGTTCATTTCAATTCCAATTTCAACTCATCATTCAATAACCATAAGGGCCATAACATACTAATCAACAACAATAATAATAAAAAAACAACAACTATCATGCAATTCCATCCTTTCAATATTTCTAATTTCAACCACCTCTAAAACCTCCAATTTCATATACAAAACAAAACCTAAATAATCAATTGCAGTGAAAATTCTTACCTTAAATATGATAGATCAACTGAAATCTCTCGTAAACCGATGACAAGTGGGAGGATTTTGAGCTTTGATGCACCTTTGGAGATTTGAACGAGGCTTGAGTACGTGTTTGGAATGGAAGGAGAATTGGGATTTTGATGGATTCACCCGGACATATCTATAATTATGTTTCAAAATGTAAAGGACTTGTGTGCCATTTTTTAAAATTCATCATGCTAACGATCATTTCGATATCTTACCAATAATCCTTATGTATGTTATCGAATAGATACTTTAGACACTATTTTTAATACCCAAAATCACAAACTAACACTTAAGAGTTAAGATGCTATGCATCTATTTTAATATAATATATATGAGATATGACATGCAGGCACGGAATTAGGGGTGGGCTGGTGTATGCTGCAGCCCACCCCAATTCACTAGTAATTTATATAATATAGGTATGCTAGTATCATGATGTTTGAATATCTCAGTTGGTAAAGAGTGTGTAGGGGTATTTCGAAGCCCTTCGTTCCTGTTTCCTTACATTTTTTTTCTTGTGCAAAGCAGTGCAGCGCTTTCACTTCAATTTTGGTGGTGGCCCTGCCATTAACCTTTTATCACTAATTTTATTTAAATTAGTATAGTGATTAGTGATGTCATAGATAAAAAAAAAATATATGGATTAATTATTTAATTTCATCATTTAATGGTATTTAATATATATAAAACTTCAAGAATATTTGATAAGTAATTAACTCTATTATTACTAATTTAAATATAGATAAAATTTTTTAACTCAATAGATACAGGGAAAAAATTAAAATTATATACCATTCCAGCCTACTCAAGATTGTAATCCTGGTTCCGTGCCTGATGACATGTAATATATGGCCAATAAGTCATGTTCAAACCCCTTCACTATTGCAATGGTCTAAGTGAATATATGAACCAAAAAGGAAAAAAAGAAGAAGATATTGTCATCATTTTAAAATTGTCACCACAATATTATCACTGTATCTTAGTATATTGTCACAAAAACTATATCCATTGTGCTATATCCTTACAAAAAAAAAAAAAAACTTTAGAACCATTAAAAATTGTATCGCAATATTTATGAACTGATGACATTTTATTACCATATATATACTTACCAATTCATTTAATTTTAATCTTCCTATAGTTTATGTTAGCACCACCATTCACTCCGGAACCTTTCATAGTTTCATGATCGATCAGCTTAGATACAACTTTCGATTCAGAATGTGTTGGGCATGCAATGAATCGAATTAACAAGAAAGACATAATTAAATTTCCAATACGAGATCTTTCTCCTACAAATCCCCACTCAATTAATTAATTAATAGCATTGCGATAATCCTCATCTATGTTGAGTTCAATATAGGAGATCGAAATTAAACACTTTATTTGATATGATCACTTAGTTAGGGGCCTTCCTCGGAGGGCCCTCTAGCACCGTGATCGACGTGTTGGGCCAAGTGGCCCATGAAGGGTCCAGCCCAAAGTGAAGCTTGATTGCTTCTTTGCTAAGACAAAAGGCAATATGTTTTGCCTTTGTCTTGGTGAGCACGAGAGCAAGAGAGCTCCAAGAAGTGCCGCCAGTAGCACCAAGAAGAGAAAGGAGAGAGAAAGAAAAGAGAGAGGAGGGAGAAAGGAGAGAAATGTAAGAAATTCGAGCGAGTGTTTCGTCTCTTGATCCGGTGATCCGTCTTCATCCTTCGGCAAGTCAACAACGAGAGTTTTTTTATAGGTATTTTCTCCTCTGGAAATCTAATCCGATTACAAGTGTTTAACTAGGTTTTTGGAGATGAATCATTTCTAGATCCAGGTTGTATTTAGATTGGTGTTTGAGATCTCCATGTTTATTTGTCTTGGGTTGAGACTGGATTGTTAAACACTTGTATTGACCTATTGATTAGTGGATTGGTTGTTCTAGTGGGCGGAAGGTGGGTTTTTTTTATCCTCTGGTTAGAGAGGGTTTTTCCCACGTAAATCTTGTGTTAATATTTGTGCTTTTATCTGTGTTTGTGGTTGTTTGGTTGTTTGGTTTCCGGATTGGATATTATCGGTTGATCATTTGGTTTGCTGTCTGATTGTTGTTGGTTATCTTATTACCCGACTTCGCTTCCGGGTGCGGCTGGAAAGTGGTTTCTAGCCCCAACACGACGCCGGCGATGGCTCCATCGGGATTCCAACGATAGCAGGCAGGCGGATTCACCAAGCAAGGCCCGACCTCGTTGATGTGCCAAACTGGCATTTATGGTGGCAGCTGTTGGGAAAAATGTTTGAAAATAATTTGTTTGTTTTATATTTAAGGCTCAGTTTTCTCAACTACTTGGACGGGTCCTTAAGATTCTCCCTTATGGTTATTTTAATCTATATAATGGTGGTTATTGGGTTTTGGAGAGGGGGGTGTGCAGAGAATGTGGTTTCTTCTCCTTCTTGGTTTCAAACACATGAAAAGGCATAGAGTTCCACCTCAATTGATGGGAGTGCACCTATCGATTGAGGGCAGAGTTATCCCTGGAGTGAGCCGTTTTGTATGATATGCACCGATGTCTAGGCGGTTTTTCGCTCAAGTGCAGGAGATTCATCTACGACTCTACAATCCCAATTTTCACTTTTACATCTCTTTTGGTTTTGTGGCTAAATATTCCAACAATCTTGAGCGAAAAATTCTTGTTGGTCTGGCCATAACAACGGAGAAGATCTTGCAGTACTGGGCTACCGTCTACGGAGAAGTTTTACACCTTCAATTGGATTGATGGGTGCGGACGTGCGGTTGCCTGGTTTGTTTTGCTTTGATTAATCAATTTTTTTGTTTGAGATTAATTAATCATATAGATGGAGAAATTTCTTATGCTTTGTGTATGCCTTTGTTTGAGTTATTTTCATGAGGTTTGACATATGAAAACCTAAAACCTAGAGCATGAAATTTGTGATCTGTGTGTTTTTCAAATTGGGGTTGATGAAAGCTTGGAAGTCTTAGTTAACAGGACGGCAGATGGAAAATTAGGCATATGAGTACGTTGTATTATTAATGGGAGCCTTAGAATTGTGCTTCTTTATTATTGTCATACTTCTACCAGTTGTACTAGTTGTTGGCAGGTGAAGAAGCTAATTGTTGCAAAAATCTATTGGTTGGCACCCCGCTGATGTAAGTCTAACATTCACACTGGATGTGATTTTGATGTTGCAATTGCAAGGGCAACAAATATTGCACATACCATATAATGAAGAGATCGAAAATGCATTTATGCATTAATTGGCACTTGGTACACTTTGATATTATCATTTGTGAAATCTAATTTGTTGTCTTTGAGCTTCCAGGCCCATCGGTATTGGTGCATTGGAAAAATGGGCATAGGCTTCCAAGCCTAATGATGGATATTATTACATCTTATAGTTGATGACGTTGGGATATAATTAAATGATGGAGGAGCTAACTTATGAAAGTTTGATTTTTGCATAAAGTGGTATGATTTTGCAGGCTTGTGTTGCTCGCTTTAGATATCATGTATGTGTGAAGACAACGTGAATCTCAATAGATATATTTTGAGTTTGGAGAGGCTTTTAACCGACTTTTTGATGCAAAGTTGTGAAGGAAGTTGGTCCTTGACACAACATGTGAATTGTGGGGAACTCAGTCCCTAGCCACAAATTGGATTGTGGAGGAAATTGGTCCTTGGAAACAATCATGGATATGAGACTATGATGCCTTGTCGGATAACTCGTTCTAGATACTGTTAGAAATCAAGGTTGCACTCATCAAAGGTCCGATTAGGGTCGAAGTGGTCTTTTAGTCTGGTTTAAACACAAGGATCTAGATCGATCCTAAACAAAGAAACCGAAAGGAAGATAACATGGACACACACGATATGTTTACGAGGTTTGGGCTAATCCCTACGTCCCCGGCTCTAGATGTCATCCAATATGCTCTAATAGGCAAAACGAGAACAAACGATACAAGAATCCTATGAGGGCAAATACTAGACTGAAAATACAATAGAAGGAACAAGACAATCAGCACCCTAAGCAATAGCAAAGACAAGGAATAGGAACCCCCTAATATGAGGCAACTTCAGGCCGGAGAAGCTCGTCGATTCGGAAACAGCAATGTCGTCGGTGAGCACCGGTGGTCCTCGAAGTTCCAATCCTTGTTGAACGCCCTTGCTGGTTCTCCTTCTCCATTTCAGTCCATCCGACAGCCCGTATGGATCTCCTCAGTATCGCTGCTCAAGCTCGGTTCACATGGAGATTGCTCAAGAGCCTCTCTCTTCTGATGAACCCGAACTCAAGCCTCTCTCTATCTTCTTCTCTCGGCTTTAGCTTCTTCGAACGGAGCCCGAAACCCTAGCCTTGACTCTCCTGATTTCAGCCATGGGAGAGGAGCTCCCAAGCTCCCTTTGGAGCGGCGCTACAGTGCCCGACTCTTGAATTTAGGGTTTGCTGATGGAGACCTTATAATAGGTCGGAATGAAGCAACGGTCGAAAATTAGAACTTTGGACAAAGCATGGGCTTGGGCCTAAAGGCCCAATTCCTAGTAAACTAGAATTACAAATTACAATTTTCAACAATTGCCCTCTTAAATCTAGTTTACAAGGAAAAAGATTAAGAAGAAAAACCTATAGCATATTGAACAACTCCGTCATCACAGTACTTGCACTTCCTACATGAACATGGTTAGATATATCAACCAAATATAGGAGCTTAAAACCCAGCAGGAACCACTCATGGCACATCTAGCAAAATAAATGCAAACATATGGAGAATGCATCAGCAGACCTCGAGTCCAGAGCTAGAAAAAACAAGACAAGGTCAAAAAGACCCAAGACCAAGAGACTTTGAGGGGATGGAACCCTCTAATCTCCAAGACAGATAGGGCTAAGCAAGTAATGCCCTCTTAAAGGGTAACTTCAAGCAAGCAATGCCCTCTTAAGGGAAACAAACAAAGCAAGAAATCAGTTAACATGAAACTAAATTTTTTGGCAAGTGTTAACCCTTAGTCAGGTCAAAGCATCTCAATCTCGTATAGCTTGACCAGGGACAGGACTAGCATCTCAATCTCGTATAGCTAGTCAAGGACATGACTAGCATCTCAATCTCGTATAGCTAGTCATATGTCACTGCTCATGAAATCCTAGACATGCATGTAGGAAAGAACTCAAAGACTCAACTGATTTAGTAAAGCATGTAACCACAAAAGTGAACAAGCACCAAAGACCATACAAACTAAATAGTCTATGAATTAGGAGCAGCAAACACCAACCACCAAAGCATGTTATCCAAGTATAAGCAGGTAAAAACATGTATGTAAACCATGCATTTTTAACTCAGATTGAAAACATGACAACAGAAATCAGCAACATAAAACAATATCTAAGTATAGGCAAGTGAAAACATGCGCACACAAGCAAGACATGCATATTATGCATCTGGACTCGGACTAAGAGTTGCTGATTTTTGGACCCAATGCAGCTAATTTCAGCTGGCTTTGGACACAGGATAGCAAGAGGGAAACAAACAGTAAGCAAGGAAAACACACAACATGCGATGATCTTATAAGAGCATGAGTTTTTGTAAAACATGATCAAAAGATACATATAAGCAGTTGTTAAAAGCTATCCATCACCAACTACAAAGCAAACTCCACCAAATTTAGTGCTAGCAAACTTCTACCTAAATCATGCAAGTTTTTGAAAATAAACTCAGCCAGAAAAGTCATATGTATAGATAGCAATTCACATGCATATGTTTCACAAACATGACAAGTTTATAGCAAGCAATACATATAAAAATACTTCTCAACACAAGGCAAGTTTGTTTTAAAAACTGGAAAAGCATGAAAAATTAGGGTAGAGATACTAACTTTCCCCACCAAATTTGGTGAGTTCACAAGCTGGTTAGCCCTTTCCCCACCAGATTTTGTGACTTTGCAAGCTGTTTTACACATCCCCTTTCTTCTTCCAGCTTTGGTGATGGAGATCCTCCACCTTCAACTAGCTTGGGTATGCTCCAATGAGACAAACACCACCTTATAGCTATTGGGCAGGGAGGTGACTCTTGTCACACATCTTCCTTTTAGATGAGAGTTACCTGTCAACACACACAATAGCACACACGCTCAGTGCATCAAGCAATTCTCTTAGGAAAATTTTCAAAGTATAGGAAGAACTCTCACTATGAACTTGCAATAGATTTTTAACTCACGAAAGAGAAATTAATCTATAAGAGAACATAGAGAAGCTCCTGTGTCATAGATGCTACTGAATGGAGCATATGAGGCACACAAGGAAGACAATCAGGCTCATACACAGTAGGCACATACACAGGTATAAATCCTAGAGTCAAGAATTCTACAACTAAGCAATTAGTTGATGCAAAACATAGATATCTCAAAGATACTCAAGTAAGCATGCATGAACTCATAGACAAGAAGGAAATATACATCACCAGGTAAAACCTAATATCATGATTTCTAAACCTAAACCTAGTTCAGGTAAGAGCATATGATCACAAAGATGTCATGCAACTTTTACATGGAAATCAATGAATGAAGGATTCACATATCATAATAAACCTACAGATTTTGCACTCAAAATCAAGACAACAAGGTTTAACCTAACGAAAATGCAAGCCATCAGAATCATGGTTTATGCAGAAACACAAGATCAAGCAAAGTTGATCTTTATCAAGTAAATCAAGCATAATTATATAATTCAAGAACACCAAATTAAGGTGCCTTAAGAATTGTCAACATGCTCAGAACTAATTATAAAGGCAGTTGTACCAGTTTTAGCAAAGGAAAAACACAAACTGTATCACTAAGGCTTAACTAGAGAACACAAAACTCATAGAGAGACATATGCAAGAGACCAATCAAACTGAAAATAGGAGATAAAAGGTGTAAGAAAGACTCCATTTGGTCTTCTTTTAACAAATCTTCGATGAAGCAAGCATCTCCAAGGATACCATCATCATGGTTTCCTAGTCATCTTGACATTTGATGCTACTTCCATCTTGAAGGAATGCCACCCGGCTGATTCCTGATTTGAACACCCTCCATTTTCATTTCTTCTAAGGTCTTGACATCTCCCTTTTCAGATTTCCTTGCACAAGAAAAAAAGAGTTAGTTCTCATGAAGTAAGCCAAGTAAAGATCATAAGGTTTTCCTATAAACTGGAGCAGACAAGCAACCATGGAAATTCCACACATTCAGAACTTCATTTCATCTCAAATTATGCAAAAATGAGAAGAAAAAACAGATCTGAGCAAATGCCTATAAAACACATGTAACTATCATTGAAGAGAATGAAATTTTTTGCAGAAAATACATCATGAATGAGTATAAGAGTGCAACAACGCAGAATAGCTCAAAATGACAGGTAGTTATGCAATGAATGAACCAGATTTAAGGCAAATAGGAATTTCATAACATATATCCATACATGTGACAGAAACTGAACCTAATATCTCAAGATAAAAGGGTCAAGAAAAAACACATTATCAACGAGAGACCAAGGCAAGAAAGAAAGCTATCCAAATCCATGTCACATGAGACAAGAAAAGAAAGCTACAAGCAGCTGCACAACAAGCCTAAAGAAGGGTTTACAAGTTTGGTCTCTTGAACCATAGAATTAGCAAGAAAGCAAGCATCAATATTATTACCGTGATCAAGAGTAATAAACAACTTATGAATTCTAGCAAGAATTCTAATGGAAAAAACTTTAAGAACCAAACTTAACCAAATAAATAAGCAAGAGTCTCAAGTACCTCATGATAATGTAAAAGCCACAATGGAGATAACAATGGAGAAGGCATAGGATAAACGAGAGAAGAGACATAAAAAATCAGCACTTAGAAACTTCAAGGAAACTTCATATATATTCCATATCAAGAGGAAATCGACAAGCAAGTATAAGATACTTTAAGAAGCTGAAAAATTCCATGATAAACACAAATAAATCAGCAATCAAGTATCACATGATAGGAAGACACTTAACATAGTCAAGAACTTCAATATAGATTTCATATGAATGGAATAACATGAAAACAGGGCATCCAACAGCAAAGCTGTACACATATTCAGTGAGGATGCATGAGAAGTCTCAGAGTTTTAATTTAGCGCAGATATGAGAGGATAGAGCACATAGAAGTATATAGACATCAACTTAGAAACTTTAAGAGGACTCATAATTTCCACTCAAACATAAATTGAGAGACATCTTGATAATACTTATAAAGGCTGAAAATTAAGAGATATACTCATGAATAAATCAGCAAACAAGTATTACAAGCCAAGAAGATTCCTAAGAATATAAGGAACTTCATCTCAGATTTCCTATAGAAGAGGAAAAACATGACAAACCATGAGACACTTATATGGGGCTGAATTTAAAGCATCAAACATGAAAGGCAAAATTCAGCAAGTGTTCAATGTCATAGAAGAGTTTCTGGACAGCAACATATGTGACAGAAAAGTTTCTGGACAGCAACAAAACAGTCCATATATCGCTCTAAAAGACCACACAATCAAGTCTAAAAATCAAGAAACTCATATATAGCATATAGAGGATCATCAAGAACATTTTAGACATGAAAAATTCAACAAGAATTCATAAATAAGACCCTTAAACAGGAGCACAACAATTCAGAATCTATAACCCCAGAAAACAGCCTCCAATCAGTTCATATAGCCCAGATTTCAGCAATTATACATATGAAAAATGCATAAATTCGAATCCAAGCAAAAACAGAACATGGACAGTAGTTTAGAGCGATGAAAATGCACAGCGGAAGGCAAAGATCGAACACATGCTCTGATACCAATTGTTAGAAATCAAGGTTGCACTCATCAAATGTCCGATTAGGGTCGAAGTGGTCTTTTAGTCCGGTTTAAACACAAGGATCTAGATCGATCCTAAACAAAGAAACCGAAAGGAAGATAACATGGACACACACGATATGTTTACGAGGTTTGGGCTAATCCCTACGTCCCCGGCTCTAGATGTCATCCAATATGCTCTAATAGGCAAAACGAGAACAAACGATACAAGAATCCTATGAGGGCAAATACTAGACTGAAAATACAATAGAAGGAACAAGACAATCAACACCCTAAGCAATAGCAAAGACAAGGAATGGGAGCCCCCTAATATGAGGCAACTTCAGGTCGGAGAAGCTCGTCGATTCGGCAACAACAATGTCGTCGGTGAGCACCGGTGGTCCTCGAAGTTCCAATCCTTGTTGAACGCCCTTGCTGGTTCTCCTTCTCCATTTCAGTCCATCCAACAGCCCGTATGGATCTCCTCAGTATCGCTGCTCAAGCTCGATTCACATGGAGATTGCTCAAGAGCCTCTCTCTTCTGATGAACCCGAACTCGAGCCTCTCTCTATCTTCTTCTCTCGGCTTTAGCTTCTTCGAACGGAGCCCGAAACCCTAGCCTTGACTCTCCTGATTTCAGCCATGGGAGAGGAGCTCCCAAGCTCCCTTTGGAGCGGCGCTACAGTGCCCGACTCTTGGATTTAGGGTTTGCTGATGGAGACCTTATAATAGGTCGGAATGAAGCAACGGTCGAAAATTAGAACTTTGGACAAAGCATGAGCTTGGGCCTAAAGGCCTAATTCCTAGTAAACTAGAATTACAAATTACAATTCTCAACAATACCCAACCAGAAATTCTAGAAATGGTAAATTCCTGGTTCAATGTGGTCAAACGAAGGTGCAAGTGATATCTGATGTTGATAAAGTCTCGTTTATGTTGTCAGTTGAAAGGTTGAGACAATTGGTCTCTTAATGACTTATTCCTGTATGGGGGTGTGAGACAACATACACTTGATGAGTCACCTAAGTGAGTGTTAAGGTTAGGTCGCCTAATAGAGGAGTCTTTGGCAAGCTCCCTAGGACACTCATGACGCAGGGTCAAAGCGCAGGGCCTTATAACGCGCTTGATAGATCGCGGAACTCTTGGTCGATTTTCTTGTGTTGGCGTTGATTCAAGTCGTAAGACATCAACATTAGTTATTTAAAAAATATCTTGTTCGATCAAATGATTTTAAACCATGTGGGTGATTGTTGGGAAAAATGTTTTAAAATAATTTGTTTGTTTTATATTTAAGGCCCAATTTTCTCAACTACTTGGATTGGTCCTTAAGATTCTCCCTTATGGTTATTTTAATCTATATAATGGTGGTTATTGGGTTTTGGAGAGGGGTGTGTGTAGAGAATGTGGTTTCTGCTTCTCCTTCTTGGTTTCAAACACATGAAAAGGCATAGAGTTCCACCTCAATTGATGGGAGTGCACCTATCGATTGAGAGCAGAGTTAACCCTGGAGTGAGCCGTTTTGTATGATATGCACCGATGTATAGGCGGTTTTTCGCTCAAGTGCAGTAGATTCATTTACGACTCTGCAATCCCAATTTTCAATTTTACATCTCTTTTGATTTTGTGGCTAAATATTCCAACAGCAGCCGCGGATCGCGGATGTCCCTGTCCTCGAGGTAGATGTCGAACCAGTGGAGCTTGTTCTTGAAGACGAAGCCGCAGTAGTAGTCGGAGACCGGCGTGGGCTCCAGCCCGAACGTGTAGGTGTCGCCGTAGTGCAGCTGGTGGATCCCGTAGTCTTGGTCGGCGTCCTTGCAGTGCACCTGCAGCACCTCCTGCCCTTCCAGATTGTTCCTGATGAACACCTCCGCCCACGCATAATCCACCGCCTCTCCGCTTGCCGCTGACGCCAGCCACCACGCTTGGAGAGCCACCAATGCTGCCGTTAGTAAAACTGTAGTGTACTTATTGGATGCCATTTGCATAAATTTGTTCAGACTTGAGAGGGAGTGTTGAGTTGGAGAGACGATGTATCAGATGGATGTATATATGTAGCGATTTTGAGCAATTTACGGCTTAATTTGTTACAAAAATGTGGGAAGTACATGTATGTTCAAATGTATTAATACACATATATAGATCATACATGCATATATGTTCATGTGTATTAATTAAGTTAATCTATGCTAAATTACTAGTTCAGTACTTGTATTTATTGTTTCTTTTGTGGCGATTCATTAATTGATCGGCCTTCTGTTACATACTTTCAATTAGTTTATCCAAGTTCTTATCCCTAACAATAAGTTCTAATCCCTATCAATAAGTTCTAATCCCTAACAATAGTTTATCCAAGTTTTTAGTTATAAGGTTGGTATCTATCCTTCTAATTAATATGGGTAGGATCATTTTAGTTTGGTTTGGGTTTTTCATTTCAACTAATGTGATATGATATTTTATAGTCAATGGACTTGGTATAATTTATTAGAGCATTTATAATACATGTCTTCAAAATTTCTCTATTTCGAAAATTTAGAGAAGCAATTAAAGATAAAATTAGCGTTCATTTTTTTTCCCTGTCCATCTCTATTTTGGAGAGTATTATAGAATGAAAAAATTATTTGTTTTAAGGATAAATTACATAAAACAATGCATCCACTAAATATTGATTTTTCGGAAATTTCGCGAGGTGCCCCTGAGGTATTGTAATTTTCGCGAGGTATACAACTTTTTTGCATATTTCGTGTGGTACCCCTGAGGTTTTAATTCATTCCGCGTCGCTCCCTCGGGTTAAATTTTAACAGATTTTGTGAACTCCGTTACTTTTGGAATTAAAAAAAAAAGAAAAGAAAAGAAAGAACAGGCGAAGAGAGAGAGCAAGAAGCTCGCGCGCGCGCGCGAGAGAGAGAGAGACGAGGCCGGCGAGGACGACTAGAGAGCACGCCGGCGAGGACGACGTCAGGTCGGAGTTCTCGCGAGCAGAGACGTGAGGACGACGAGAGAGCACGACTGTCCTAGGTAAGTCTCCCTTCTTATTTTCAATAGTAGGAATTTATGGTTTTTTTATTTGAGGATTTTTAGGATAACTTACAGTTTTATGATTTTCAAATTGGGTGGAGATGAGTGCCAGAAAACGCCCTCCTGAACCTCTTGATTTCTTCATTTGGACTGTCGAGGTGATCGTTCTTCTTTAAAATTACTTCAAATTGAATCTAGATTTTGCTAGTGTCTCTGTGTAATCTTTACCTAAAGCGTTTTTTATTGGTGTTCTGATTGCAATTTTGGATCTTATTGGCGTGATTACGGGATACTTCTGGGAATTTGTTAATTATCCTATTTCAAACCGGGGATTTGGGGAAAATAAATTTTTCTTGGGTGAAATGTAGAAACTATACCCATATCCATATTCCCCTAATCAATTAGACGGACCCCTCAGTCCTGTGATTACTTCTTCACTAGATGTTACAATATACTTAAACATATATACTACTCCGCTAGAGTTTACTGTTATTAGTTCTTCTGCAGACAACATGGAAAGGTGAGACATTTCAATTCCAAGGCTGTTTAGTCTGGTTGCATTTGTTGTTGGTGATGGACTTTGTCCACGAACAGCTCATAAAATTGTTTCTTTTGCTGCCGAATTTATATACATTGGGGTGCTTGTTTGTCAATTTTGTACATTTTTACAAGGTATAGTTGTAATTTTTTTTCCCCGGGAAATAGTTGTGAGTCGAGACAATAATATTCATTGACCTTTTCAATTTGTTATGAAAGTTACCTGATATTATACAAACAACTGAACAAGGGATGTCTAAATGATTGAGCATGATGAAGCTACTCAATTTGCTCTAGGTGTAAAAGGGAAAGCTGTTTTTGAGTTACAGGTTGCACAATAGGGTAAATATGCATGATATTTTTTCGGCAAGAGGCTGATCTAGATAGTAGGATTAAGTACATATGAAACTTTTGGCCAGGGGCTGATTAATATGTCAGTGCAGGATGCATATGGGAAACCTTTGTACACTTGGGAGCTGGCTTGGAAATTAGGATTGAACACATAGCAAAATCTTGACCTGGGGCTGCTCCAGAAATTAGGAGTTATTAAGCATATGTATAATGTTTGGCCATGGCTGATTCAGAAGTTGTTTTTAGTGTCCTATTAATAGTAGCAAGTGAAAGTCTTATTATCTAGGGTAGAATAGTCTTGACTTTAGAGATTTACAATATCTCACTATTCATTTTACTTTCATAGTTGGGTTAAACAGAGTGGTTTTATTTAATGGAAAAGATCTTGAAGCTAGCCGGTGGATGGAGTTGGAAGTAAAAAACACCCTGAATAAGTAATTCTTAGAGCATTTATTTTTCAATATGAATTGGGATTTAATGGGTGGAAGTGGAAATGTGTCATTGACTTGTGATTACATTTATATGTTCCATGTTTATTTCCTGACCATGAATCAAACAACCAAAATCTTCCCAGTGGTAGTGATGTAGCATGATATCAAACATCTTTTGCTTTGCACTCTTCTTATTGGAAATAATACACATATATTGCTACCGTGTTTTGGTTTGTTCCTAGTTGAAGGCTTCAAACAAAGTGTTCAATTTTGTTCCTTGATAAGAAAAATAGGCTTATCTTTTGTCATCAAATAATTTTAGCCTATTAGCTCAAATGGGAGAGCGATGTGCTTAGGCACAAAAATGTGGGTTCGAATCTCACATAGGCTAATTGAATTGAATTCATTAACCATTACTAAGTAATTTAAGGGTTGTTAAATACTAATAATTTAGGGAGTTAATGATAGCTAGATATTTGTAAAGGTTTGTAACTCAAATTGATGAGGATGTGTGTTTTCTGCTATAGCTTTATGTGTTCTAAATGGATTTAGGCTTTATTTTGTAGCAAAGAAAGGGTTTACATCACACTAATAATCTGTAAGAAGGGGTCTACACACTTAACATCTTATTAGTCCTCAATATTATCTAATAACTCATATTTTCATAACAACCATGTTCTTAGTTAGATAGCCTTTGTGGGATTCGAACCCACATCTTTATGCCTAAGCATATTGCTCTACCATTTGAGCTAAAAGGCTTAAAATAAATGTTCAATAGTTTGACATAGAATTTTGTTTGTCAATTTTAGAGTATTTTTTTGTTTGGTCGAAATTTGAGCAGTAGTTTGACAAGGGAATTTATTTGCTTTAGCAAAAGCTAATAGAATTTCATTTTCAAATAAATGTCCAGTACATGCCTTACAATATTTTTTAATCATGCACTGAGAAGTTCAAACAATTAGCAAAAACTAATAGATTTTCTTCCAGGACGGGTTCTTCCTGCATATATATAAAATCTGAATCCAAAGATATGTATACGGCGATAATGATATTGATCTTGAAGCACATCAATGGAAGACAAAGAGTGAAGTTAGACGAAACATACTAGCGGAAAATGAAAATCAAGGATGTACCTGCAGAGCTCCATTCCATGGAGTAGTTAAAAGAATAAGAAACAAAACAAGATGTCACCCACCCTACTAAAGTAACAACACTTCCTGCTAACCCTTTGATGTTAATTGGGTATATATGCATTTTTTCACATTGAGGAGAATTAATGTTAATATTAAGATTATGTGAATACAAAAATCATATCATACACAAATATATCATTTAATTCCAATAAATGTATGCGATGCAGAGATGAAAAGAGGCTGATAATTTTGTACCTCAGCGATCAAAACCTATTTGATTCTTCCCATGCATATAGGATAAAATATAGTAGCAAACATCTGCATTAAAATAATAAATCTTTGGAAACTAAAACCAATTTTACCAAACAATAAAGAGTGTAATGACAGCTTAACATGAACTAGCATACAAATTAAGAATAGAACCAATAGAGTTCAGAATGTTCACCAAGAGGCCTATGAGTGCCAAATAGGGACTGAATCCTTCAAACAAAACATGATCCTGGTAAATTGCATAATCGAATACATCAAGTGTTGCTGAAAACGGACAGCAAACAAGGAAAGAATTCACCGGAAAGAACCTACGAGACGAATGAAATGCCCAACATCAGACAAGAACAGCAAACCCCACTTGTGGAAACCTGCAACGTAAGCATTCATGGATTGGGGATGTGTTGGTCATCAGTGGTAAAGCCAAGATTTCCGCTAAGGAACAAGGAACTTCTTTGATTAAACTTCTAATATTCCTTTACACCCCTTACATTATCATCACAGTTACAATTTTAAAAAAAAATCCCAAAGGGGCTTCAGCAAACCCCGCAAACCTCAATTGGAAAATTCAACCCCCAAACTTCAATGGGAAGATTATAAAACTACAATCCAACTCAAAAATCCTAAATTGAAAAACCCTAAATCTCTAACCCTAAATTCCTACAGTCAAAAGTAAGAACGGAGACTTACCTAGAATAGTCGCCGACGCGATGCCGACCGTCTCCCTCCTCGCATCTGTCCCTCATCGAGATTTTCAGGTGGCATCCCCTTTCGTCATCACCGGCGTGCTCTCTGGTCGTCCTCACCTGCCTCGTCGTGCTCTCTCTCTCGCGCAAGCTTCTTGCTCTCTCTCTCTCTTCGCTCACTCTTTTTTTTTAATTCCAAAAGTAACGGAGTTCACAAAATCTGTTAAAATTTAACCCCGAGGGCGCGACGCGAAATGAATTAAAACCTCAGGGGTACCACGCGAAATATGCAAAAGAGGTGTATACCTCGCGAAAATTGCAATACCTCAGGGGCACCTCGCGAAATTTCCGTTGATTTTTTCACTTAACAATAAGTTAAATTTGAAATTATACAAAACCATTCGTTAAATATGATGTGTCAACAAATCACCACCCTAGCAAAAAAAATCCATCAAAACATCAATAAAAGTAGTGACTAATTTACTGTCACTTTTTAATCAAATTTTCTTTTTATATCCATTGAAATACCTCAGACTTATAATTAACCGGAAATAAAAAAAGTATTTTTTTATCCCATCGTCATAATATATCAATAAGACCTTGAATTTGCAAAATTTCAGTAAATATGCATCTAGTATGTACAAATACGGATGTTCAATCCCTTAAAAAGAGTATATTGGTCATTTACAATATTTTTTTCGCAAAAACCATGATATAATTTTATCATGGGGATGATTTGTCAACAAATTATATTTAATGGGCGTTTTTGTGCAATTTCTAATTTAATGGGTGATTAAATAAAAAAATTTGATATTTAATGAGAGGTTTTCTATGAATCATGTGTTCAATTCAATGACTTTGTAAAATTCGATCAGCTGATTTTAAATATCAAGTGTTCTTTTTTATTATTATTATTAAATATCAATTGTTCAATTACACTTAGTTTTATGGATAATTCTTTAAATTGGTGAAGATTGTCTATTTCTCTATTTCGTAGTCTCTTCACTCATATTAAATTACAATACATTCATATTTTGTAGTCTCTTCACCATATTAGTTAAAAAATAATTAAATTACAATATAATGCACCAATTCAATCAAAGATAAAAGCTCTCGCTTTTACTCGTGAGAATATTTAACCTCTCTCGCTTTTACTCGTGAGAATATTTAACCTCTCTCTAGAATTTGTGTAACCCTCAAGCCAATCCTTTCATGTCCATCCATTGTTGCCTAAACCAAGCCGTCACGCTCACACTTCCACAAAATGATTCACAAATTGGGCGTTTACCCTTGTCGTTGTGTAGCTTAGATTTTTAATCCCCCATGGTTTGGGTCCTTTAATGGCCGGTGCGACAATTTCTGTTGGTGTTTCCAAGCCCGGCGCCGTTTCGCCCTAGTGGTCCTCCTCCCCTTGTCTAATCTCAAATCCCGTCCACAATCGTGTCTTCCCCAAGTCGGCTAATCTACTGGCTCCCGCCACCGCCAAATCAATCTTTTGGGTGTTGGGGTGCCTGGGTCACGGCCGTTTGCCGCCGGTGTTGCCCCGCCCACTCCTCCTCACCCCTAGCTAGCGCATCCGAGGCCGCTTGGTACCCCTCGCATCCTCCGTCTTCGGTCTTCGCCCGTTTGCCGATGGTCACCCGGTGCTCCATCGGCGGTTCGAAACCCCACCATCTTCCTTGGGCTCCAAGTTGTATTGTACTGGTGGCTTGTGTTTTCTGCCATCATCGTACTCCTTGGCGTGCAAGGCATACTTTCACCTTTGCACGCAAGGTCTGACAACCATGGGAAAAGAAAAAAGTGTCTGGTTTTTATATAAATATATATATATATATATATATATATATAATTGATTGTTTGTTATATATTTATATACAAACTAGTTTTAAACCCACCCGATTCGGGTTTTTGATTTGTCCCAAAAGGGTTTTGAGTACATCCACCCGAAAGGGTTTGAGAAAATCCCGCAAGGGCTTGCCGATACTTTTGCAGGTGAGAGCTTGTTGGCGTTTTGTTCAAGTAGTTTGCGGCTCTGCTTCCGATGTTTCTAGAAGATCTTCTGCTTGGTTGGGGGCGTGGAGTCTGTAGTCGGGTCTAGCTGGGGTCGTGGTGGTGCGCTAAAAGGCGACTTCGTATTCGGGATAGAGTTTCCTGGAGTTTGTCTGCACTACCCACAGGAGTTAGTGTCCTGCTGTACTACTGACCCGCGATGCTACTGTTCGGTGGTGCTTGGCTGCGTTCTTCGGTGGCTTCCTCAGCTTTTCGGGTGTTTGATCTTCTTGGAACGTTTGTTGTAGAGTTTATTTCTGTTTGGTTCATTACGCCTGTTATTGTATTTCTGTTTCTGTTCTTAGATTGCTCTATTAGACGGTTCTCCGTCTGCAGACTTCGGTCGGCCTCTCGATGAGTCAGGCCTGTCTGACCTTCGAATTTTTACCTAATCAAAAAAAAAAAAAAGCTCTCGCTTTTAAAAAAAAAGTTAAAAGTTCTCTATTTCGTAGTCTATTCACTAATATTAGATAAAAAATATTAAATTACATCATAAAACTTCCAAAACACTCTCTTTCGGGAGAGATAAAAAACCCATCGGAGTCTTCCTCCGATGGTAAAGCGACAGCTTCCTTGATGGCAGGTAACCTCCGCAGTAAGTAAAAAACCTCCCTTTGGGAGTCTCAACCCTCCTTCGGGAGCCCCAATCCACCCTCTCCGGGTGTCTCAACCCTCCTTCGAGAGCCCAATCCGACCTTGTCCGATGCCTCCTTGCTTTGGTTGTCGTTTGATCCGCTGTGGTGGTGCCGCCGCTTCTGTGGTCCGGTTTCCCGGTAAAGAACAACATCTGAAATTAATCTTCATTCTTTGAACGATTTCCAAAATCAGTTTGGGGCTTTTGGTGCTTTTTGTTCGTTTTTCTTCCCTCCCGTGTCGTCACCTCTGTCGGGATCCGTTGCTGCCTCGGCTGTATATCATCACTGCCCTCCCTGGTTTCTCCTCCGTCTCCCGTATGGCTGGTGGGGGAGTCTTCTCTGGTGGGGTTTCTCTTCGCCGGCGTTGTGGTTGGGTGTAGTGTGCTTCGGCGGCTATATGTCTGTCCTCCGTCCCTCACCTAATTCCTCTCCGGCGCCGAAATTCTGGATGGGCGGCTTCGGCCGGTTGTTGCTCGTCTCCTTCTCTGTCTCCCATGGCCCGGTCTTGGTGCTGATTTGTACTCCGACTCTCTCTTGGTGTCCCTTCCTCTGACTCTAGTGGCCGCCGACGGCGAGTTTTGGTAGTCGCTTCTTGCTGCTTCAATGGCCTACAAGCCATTTAGGGTTTGTAGCCCTCGGTCCTATTTGTTTCCTTTGGGCCCAAGGTTTTTTCTTGGGCCCAAAGATGCCCATTAAAAAAAAAGGGGGGGGGGGGATAATTATATATATTTAAAACCTCACATAATAAAACTATATAGACGTTTTTTATATAGTTAATTAATTCCCAGATTCTTCCCGCGCTCTTCGTCCTCCTTGCGGCTGTGCTTCATATGTTCGTGTGGTTTGGTGTCCGTCTATTGGTTCGTGGTTAGTTTCGGTTGAGGAGCAGTTATGCGGCCCTGGTTGATCGACGTGATCATGTTGGTGGTGTCTGTGGTCTCCGAAGATCCCTCATCCAGGTGGGGGGAACGTCGTGTGATCCACACTTCCCCAGGAGTCGCCTTTGCCTTACGAGGATTTCTACTTTCCGTCTTTCCGGCGGCGAGACATCGTGTCAGCTAGTGCTGTCCCATGCGCTCGCTATCCACTTCCCCGCGACGGCTTCTTTCCTCTCGATGTTGTGTCCGCTGGTTTGCTTAGGTCTTGGGTTTTTTCCGGGTTTACTTTGGGTGCTCTTTTGATGTATTTTATGTTATATTTTCTATTTCGTTGCTATATGTTTAGACGGCTTGCCGTCTGTCGACTTTGTCGGCCTCTCGAGGTCCGGGCCTGTCCGGCCTTGAATTATTTCCTTATCAATATATATATATATATATATATATATATATATATATATATATATATATATATATATATATATATATATATATATATATATATATATATATGTTGAGCAATAGCAATCCATTAGATTAAGAAATATCGACCAACAAAATATAATTTAAAGCTACCGGAAAAATAAAATGCAGAACTAGACATAACATACATCTCTTAGTCACATTGTTAAATTGCCTCCCTTTCATTTATTTTGGATTAGATAAAAATTCGAGATCAGACATATTTGAAGTTCGAAGGCCGACAAATCGACAAACTAACCGTCGAAACAAACATAAAATACATATTTGGTACAAAATATAGACAAGAGCACTCTACAAGCTAGAGCAAAACTAAACACATACTAAGCAAACAAGATGAGGACGTAGACTATGGACGAAGCCAAGCACTACCCTGAAGCAGCACCGCAGATCAGCGTTACATCAGGAGTCACCTGCAGACAGTGAAAACGAACCTCCAAGGAAACAGTATTGCCTTCCAGAGAAAAAGAGACGCCTCGATACACACTACCACGACCCCAGCTTGTCTCGACTCCGATTGCTAGAATCCCATCAATCGGAGAAGAAAGTCCAGTCACACCAAATGCAAAGCCTTACACCGCCTGAATAGAAAGCACAAGGAATCCTAACGGGATTTAAAACATGTCATTTCGAGCGGGATTTGACGCCCTTAATTACGGGATTGGAAATGTATAATTGCAGTCAAATAAATATATAAAGGTTACATATCTATATATTTAACTTTTTTTCTTTTCTTTTTCGTTTTCTTTTTTTTTCCCTATTTTTGGGCTGCTTTGGACCCAAGACAAAACCTTTGGCCCAAAGAACAAAATTCGGGCCCGACCTTCGAGCCAATATCGGGCCCAAAAAAAGCAACCAAGGAAAACGACGAAACGACTAGGCAAATACAGGAACGACGGAGAAGTACGTTGTAGATTGACGGTCACCGAACAATGAGGCCAGCAACACCATAACTAGACAGAAGGCCAAGGGGAAGGCAACCGAGGATAGGGGTTGACAGGAAAGAGCGAAGGCGAGAGCGAACAAAACCAGTGTAGCCACCAATCACCTGGAAAACACCAAGAAAAGCAATCAGGCAAGGAAGGGAGACAAGGAATCCACCAACCCGCAAAAGCCCCAAATCAATTTTAAAGAAGGAAGGAAATCTGACACCGAATCAAAGAAGCGACAAGACCACATTATTAAAGAAGAAGGAGGAGTGCAAGGGGGAGGGGGACAACATCCGACGACAAGGGAGGCCGGTGGAGCGATTATAGGCGTGGACGCGTGGTGGGTCAGCTCAGAATAAGAGGATGTACACCGAAAATATTTAGCCCCGAAAAGGGCGGTGAGGATCCTCTAGTCCGCATTTATATATAGTCCCTTCTATAGTCCGTATTTTTTAACGTCGATGGTTTTGATTCCGAAGATTGCAAATCCGGAATCTCCCAAGCAGCTTCGCCCAATATCATTACTTAATGTCATATATAAGTTAGCCACAAAAATGGTGGTGAATAGATTGAAGCCCGTTCTACCGCTGCTTGTCTCGTCGACTCAGTCTAGTTTCATCCCGGGTCGGCAAATTATAGACAATATTGTGGTGGTTAGGGAAGTGCTTCATTCGATGGTGGAAAGGAGGAGAAGGAGGTGGATGATCGTCAAGGTGGATCTTGAGAAGGCATACGATAGAATCGACTGGGGTTTCCTCCGCCGAATGCTGATGAAGGCGCAGATATTGACTAAGCTAGTCAACACGATCCTGAACTGTCAGACAATGGGTAGTATGGAGGTTTTGTGAAATGGGGATCGAGCAGGTAGCTTCAAACCATCGAGAGGCATCCGACAGGGAGATCCGCTCTCCCCGTACCTATTTGTTCTGTGTATGGAGTACCTGACTCACATCATCCAGGAGGCCGTCGATTCAGAGGTTTGGAAACCGGTGGCTGTGGGTGGTGTACAACTCTCCCACCTTTTCTTCGCCGATGATTTGATTCTACTCGGGGAGGCTTCAATGGAACAGGGAAGGGTGATGAAGGGCTGTTTGGAGAGGTTCTGTCAAGAATCAGGGGAGAAAGTTAGTTTTGAAAAAAGCTCTATTTTCTTCTCTCGCAATGTCCCTAGGGAGATTAAAAGAGATATCAGTAGAGAGATGGAAATTCCAATTACGACCGAATTCGGAACGTACCTGGGAGTTCCTATAGCGGGCAACAGGATGTCAGCCGAAAAACATTCTTATTTGCTCAACAAAGTCACATCGAGGCTGAACGGATGGAAGGCGAGATCCCTATCCCTGGCAGGTCGAATCACCCTTGCAAAATCAGTGTTAACAAGTCTCCCGGTCTACACGATGCAATCCTCCATGGTGTCGAGGAGTGTCTGTGATGGAATTGATAAGGTTGTGAGGGGTTTTGTTTGGGGGTCGACCCCTGATCATAGGCGAACCCATCTCCTTCGAAAGGATATTCTCTATGCAACTAAAGATGAAGGCGGAGTGGGGATTAGACCAATGAGAGAAACAAATCAGGCAACCCTTGCCAAGCTAGGATGGAGACTGCTGAAGCAACCGAATGCTCTTTGGAGCAGAATCGTCAGAGGCAAATATTGCAATGCTCGGGTAGACGTAGACATGTTTGAAGATCGAAATCGCTGCTCCCAACTCTGGAAGGGGATTGTCCATGGATCGAGGGCACTCACGCCGGGAATCCGAGTCGATATAGGGAATGGGCGATCCACCCTCTTTTGGATTCATCCCTGGTTACAGGAGAGGGCGCTAATGGATGAGGCGATTCAGGAGGTGCCGGAGGAGCTACTGGGTAACACGGTGGAGGAGATGTGGGAGGGGGAGGACTGGAGGTGGGTAAGTCTAACCCCTTACCTGTCGGCACCTATTCTACAAAGACTCAGATCGTACAAGGTTAGTAGCGATGGGGAGATGAGGGATGTTCTATTCTGGGGTCACACGCAATCGGGTGAATTCACCACAAACTCTTCTTTGTCATTGATTAGAGGTGAACAAGGGCTGAGTCTCTCTCAAGAGTGGAGTCATGTTTGGAGGGCTCCGGCTCAACAAAGAGCTCGAACCTTTGCATACCTCACGGCCCATGACGCAATTCTATGTAATGCTAATCGGGTACGGCGACATATCTCAAGCTTCTCGGCGTGTCAAAGGTGTGGGCGGGAGGAAACAAGCCTACATCTCCTACGTGACTGTGAAGTGATCAAGACCACATGGAGGGTACTAGGGGATCATAGACAGAACCCAGATTTCTTTAGATCGAATGATGTGCAGGATTGGGTCTTCCAGAATGTCCGGAAGGAAGATCGTTGGGTTGGGATCTTTGTGACTATGTTGTGGATGACTTGGAAGGTTCGGAATGAGTTAGTATTCCATGGAACTCTACTGCATAGGGCCTAGCTGATCGAGTGTGGCGGCATGGATCACTGTACAATCGAGCCATGGCAAAGGAGAGACAGCGGCTGGGGCTAGCAAAGGACCGACGGGAGTCTCCGACGTCGTGGACTCCTCCAGGGCAAGGATGGGTTAAATTGAATTCGGATGGGTCATCTTTGGGATCTTTGTGACTATGTCGTGGACGCCGGCGATAAGAAACCCCAAAGAAAAGGACAGAAATGAACGGGATGGACAAATCTTTACCCGAAGATGAGGGATCATCGACGTTGCCCCCACCCAGATGAGGGATTTTGGAAGACCATGAACACAACCACGACCCTCTCGATCATACAGGACACCCGATACTGCAACCCAACTCGGAACTAAACGCAACCACGCCAAAGCAACGATCCTGATGAAACCCCCCTTTGAAAATCCCATTTCTAGGTGGGACCCAAGGGAAACCGGGAAGGTTTGGCTTGGTCACCATGAGCTTACCTGACCCGCGCGCCTTATTTGCGTGTGTCCCAACCTGTGCCGTGATGAAGTAGACGATTTTAACCCTCTCCTTCTTACCTTGAGGAGCTACATCCTAAATTCATAGTCCGTGAGAAATACATGTAACGCGGGCGGATGATGTGATATTGATTCGCCGCGGTCAGTGTTTACCTTCTCTATGAGGGAGTTTCGAAAGTCTACCGCCTTATTGATGCTGGAGATGCCAATAACTTTCTCCGCGGAGCTATCGAGAATTTCGATCGCGCAACTTGATTGGTAAATTCTTAATTCTCGATCTAAGCTCTGTTTTACTTTATCTTTCTCTCTCTTTATCTTGATTCTTTAGATTTCTGAAAAGCTCTTTTATCTTTGTTTTTGCTCCCCTTTTATAGTAGGCCGGTGGTACTGACGAGGTAGTGACAGATGGCAAGTTAATCTTGACACGCGTACGAGTTTAAGGTAATTGTGAGATGTGGGTATGTGATACACGTGACTTGAGCTGGCAAGTCGGTTGTTCGGGTCGAGTTTGGGTCAGGCTTGCTCGGGTCTGGTCAATTCGGGTAAAATTCATGGTCGGGTATTGGTCGGGTCGGGTTCAGTCATAATGAATTTTAGATTGGTCGGGTTTCGGGTTAAGTCGGGTCATGCCCATTCGGGTTCGGTGACAATCGACTTTTTGTGACATTTTATTTTTTCTAGTGACAGTTAGGGGAAATTTTTGCTGGTGACAATTTTTTTCCCGTGACAAGAATTTTTTGTGATAGTTGATTTTCTTTTGGTGACAGTTGTCAGTGACTTTCACCAAATATTATCATCAAAATATTTTCACCAACTATTATTATCAAATAGTGTCATCAACCTATTTTCACCAACTACAAAACATTGTCACCAAACTAAAATGTGTATACAGTACCAATGTCACCACCTTTGTCATCTAATATTAACTCACTTTTGTCACCAAACTGAAACCCTAAAACCAGGGGAGCATAGACCCTAGAGAGGCTCAAGCTAAGCAAACGAAAATTTAATATACATAATTTCACACCATTTCATCACCCGAAAACTGATTATCACTAAGATATTGTCACCAACCCGTATTTATTAATGTTACACGGAAACGGAAACGACACTCGGAAACGAAACGGAAACGGAAACGGGGAAACGACAATCCAAATTTTGTAGGAAACGGAAACGCCGAGGAAACGACAATATGAATTATATGTTCATTTAAATGTCTAAAGAAGAACAATAAATATATCACCAACTCATACACATATAATGCAACACTAAGGCTACAAATTAAAATGTTCAAAACCGTGATAAACATAATCAGTGTTATTACAGAAATCAATACAGACATGTTAAACATTTTAAATGTCTTAGAACCCAACAAAATAAAGTAACTCAGGTTCAAAATAACAACATAATCACGAACAACACATAGTACTCAATCCAAATACCTAACATCAATCTTCTAAGTATATAACATCTGCAGAGTTTAAATATATTGATGATTGATATTAATATATATAAGTATTTAACATTTGCAAAGTTTAAATAAGAGTTAATATTTAACATTTGAAGACGCGCTTCTTGAAATACAATCAGCAAATAACTACCCCAAAATGACAGAGAAAGGATTAAAGAACAAAATTTAATAAAAAAGAAAGAACAATTGCTCCTGTTTCACAAGACCTTCTGGCTACAGCGAGCGAAATCAAAACACCTTAAACTAGCAGACACCAATTCGTCCTACTTTCATAGGGTAGCATCAGGTAGAAGGAATCGAAAAATTATTCGATCAATTACGTCAGCAGAAGGAACGCAAATCATCGGTGAAGAAAATGTGAAAGAAGAAATTAAAAAAGACTTTGAAAGAAGATTTTCTAAGGAGCAAACTTACTCAAACAACAGTTTAGAAGAGTATATTGCCCTAATCAACCCAGCAATCACAGACGGAGAAAATAAAATGTTAATACAACAACCTTCAAATAGTGAAATTAAATCCGCCGTCTTTAGTTTGGGAAATAACAAGTCCCCGGGCCCGGACGGAATGACAGCAGAATTTTACAAAGAATATTGGGACATAATTGGAAAAGATATCATACGAGCAACCAAAGCTTTCTTCCACACTGGAAAACTTCTCAAGCAAATAAACCATACGTTCATCTCGCTAATCCCAAAAAATGATAATCTTTCTACAACAGCTCATTATAGACCAATAAGCTTATGTTCGACCATCTACAAAATCATCTCAAAAATAATCACTGAACGCCTGAAAACCATAATGGGAAAATTAATTCATCCCCTCCAAGGGGCTTTTGTGTCTGATAGAGCGATTCAAGACAACATACTCATAGCGCATGAAATCTTCCACTCCTTTCGAAACCGTAAGGGTGTCCAGGGGTGGATTGCAATGAAGCTCGACATGGAAAAAGCTTACGACAGAGTAGACTGGAATTATACAAGACACATACTCCAAAAATTTGGCTTCCACCCACATTTAGTAAATATGATTATGGAATGTGTGTCTACTGTCTCCTTCTCTATCTTAGTAAACAATGGCCCTTCAGAGCCGTTCATACCCACCAGAGGGCTACGCCAAGGAGACCCCCTCTCCCCATTCCTATTTCTCCTTGGGGCTGAAGTTCTAGCTAGGAAACTCACACTAGAAATGAACACTAGTAACAACGGTGTGGGATTCAAATTCGGCAACTCCGGCCCTAGAATTCCTTTTCTAGCATTCGCGGACGACATAATAATCTTTAGCAAAGGAAATAACTCGTCATGCTTAAAAATTAAGGAAATTATTGAAGACTATTGCAGATTCTCAGGTCAAAAAGTCAACTATCACAAATCCGCATTTCAAACCACCCCAGGCATCTCTAGAACAAGAGTACGAGAAATTGAAGGCGTCCTCAATATCCCTTTTGAGAAAAGCCTAGAGAAATACCTTAGATGTCCTATCATCACTGGACGAGTAACAAAGGATACCTTTGGCGAACTAATCTGCAAATCAAAAGACCAACTAAGTAAATGGCGAGCAAATGCGCTATCTCAACAGGGCAGGGCAACTTTAATAACCTCCAATCTGTCATCAAAACCGCTTTATTCTATGCAGAGTTTCATGCTCCCTTCTTCGATACATAAACAGCTTGACCAAATAAACAGAACTTTCTTCTGGAACAAAGATGCACAACATAGCCCACTCATAGGGTGGGATAAAATCTGTAAGTCAAAAGCTGCTGGGGGACTAGGCATACGTAAAACCAAAAACATGAATGAAGCACTTCAATTAAAACTTTTGTGGAAAATACTAGCGGAACCAGACAACCCCTGGGTTCAAATTATCCAATATAAATACCTAAAAAATGAACACATTATTAACTATAAGAAAAAAGGAAACGCTTCTTGGCAATGGACCAAGCTGCGCTCATTAACAGAAAAATTCAAGTCTGGGCTTATTTGGTCTGTAGGCAATGGAAAATCTATCAGTTTTTGGAAAGACAACTGGATAACAACCAACTCCATTAACAACATAATGAATATCCAAAACTCTGAAAATAAAACTGTAAGTGATTATATTGTGGGTGGTCAGTGGTGGAAAGAGAAATTAGAATCGGTCTTACCAAAAAACATCGTTGAAGATGTTATTAAGATTTCACTACCGATCAACAGCTTCGAGGACAGACTCTATTGGTGGCCAGATAACAAGGGATGGTTTTCAACGAGTAGCGCCTACAATTTAGTTTCAAACTCAACAAACATAACTACGACGGACTATAATTGGATATGGAAGATCGATGCTTCTCCGAAAGTTAAAAATTTTCTATGGAAGATTAAGCAAAATGGGCTCCCAACGGCTGTGCGACTAGCTCAAAAGGGTATAGCAGTGCCCACTACATGTACACTGTGTAACCATGGTCAGGAGGACGACATTCATCTTTTCCTGGAATGCCCCTACAATAACTTCCAAGCACAATTTCCTCAAAATATTGCTCGGGCAATTGACACACTTATATCCCAAAACAGAGATATGGGCCAAATCATGCACTTTCTTAGTACCAATCTTTCTAAGGAAAACAAGCAAAATCTAGCTCTCAGGTGGTGGACCATATGGCATACAAGAAATCAAGCAATCTTCAAAAATGTTCCAATTCCGTCCGCGGAAAGTATAAAAAAACTCATCTTAGGAAACGTAG
Source organism: Persicaria tinctoria (assembly GCA_037127255.1). Lineage (NCBI taxonomy): Eukaryota > Viridiplantae > Streptophyta > Magnoliopsida > Caryophyllales > Polygonaceae > Persicaria > Persicaria tinctoria. The sequence goes on along the minus strand of JBANSL010000013.1, from coordinate 9,244,451 downwards.
AAAATTGGAAGAGTGCTGACAAACTACATCCACCCAAGAAGAATACAAACATGCCAAAGGAACAAAAACAGTTGAGATTCCAGGGAAAAATGAACTTATGGAAAAAACCACCCATTGGCTGGCTTAAATTAAACTTTGATGGCTCATCCATCTCGACCACAAAAAGCTCGACAGGTTTCATATATCGCGACTGTCTTGGGAACCCTGTCTGCATAGGAGGAAAAATGGTGGGCGGCCATACGCCACTAATGGCAGAAGCAATAGCGCTAAGGCAAGGGATCGAAAAGGCAAAGGAACTCAACTTAAACAATTTAATAATTGAAGGTGACTCTAAGATAATTACGGATGTCTTACGAACAAATACCAAATGTCCATGGGAAATTGAGCTTGTATTGGCTGACATTCGAACCCTTCTTATGGAATTAGAAAACGTACGAATTTCTCACATTCCCCGCATTGGTAACCGAGTGGCAGATAAGGTTGCACACCTTAGCTACTCTACCAGGGGAACTAATTTTTATACCGATACAGGTCTCCTTGACCTCATCCGGCAGGATGCTTTCGGGTAGAGGGTCCCGTGCCCTACCCGAATTTTTACCTAATCAAAAAAAAAAAATTAAAAAATATTTGTATATATAGAAATCCTATTAACAAATAACAATTATATGCCATATTGGGCTTATTTATAAAGGATGACAAATTTTATTAACCCAAGTGACTAAGGCCCTATGCACCGAAGAAATCCTATTAACTCTGTTTCGCTGGGCAGTGGGCATCTTCCCCCAACAAATCAATAGCCCTGTCACCTGTGCAACGAAGAGGTAAACCACTAGGCAGCCTTGTACACGTACGGGCACTTTCACCCCTACGAAAGGAGGGAGAGGCGTCGAAGTCAATCGCCAGGAGTCCCAGAGCTCCGGGAAGCCGTGGAGGAAGAGAACGGCGGAGCAGGTTGAGGCGGCGCCGTCGAGCAGGGTCCAGCAGAAGAGCGAGCGCCGTCGAGCAGACAGATCTGAAAAAGAGTGAGCGATTGAGCGACCAGAGAGAGGCGGGCCGGCTGCTAGGGTCGCCGGGACGGGAGGAGACAGTCGCCTCACCTGAAGACCCAGAACAGATGGTGGATCTGTACAGGAAGGCATTCGAAACGTGAGAGGAAGGATGATTAATTTAGGTTTTTTTTTAAAAAAAAATTCAATTAAAAAAAGGTCATTTTGCGTAACTAGAAAAAAAAAAAAAAAAAAATTTGCACAACTAGCCATGTCCCTTGTTTATTTGCTAGGGGTAGAAAGTGGCCATTTTTTACAAATAAAAATAGCAACCGGGAGAGGAAGTTGCAAGTGAGGGGAGGGAGACTGGAGCTGTCAGTGACATGTGGCACCAAAAGGCATCCTCCGTTCATTTCAGAAAACTGTAAGCGGCCCATCTTACCAATAGAATTAATTTATCCTACCAATAGGCTAAACCTGTCTTTCCACACCTGGAGATATTTTGGAAAGAATCTGGAGGGGATTCACTGTAGCTGATTTGGCGGGCTGTCAGTGTAGTTTTGGCGCCAAAACAGGGTTCCTCCTTTGAGGAAGGGGGAGCATTTATGAGGGGAAAATGCAATGATTGCATTGATGGGTGTCCCCCAAGAACATATATAAGCTTCAGAGGAGGATCTGAAACACCATAACATGCTCTGCAAAAAGTGAGGCAGAATAGGAGAGAAGCGGAAAGGACGGGGGAAAAGTTATCCGTTCATTCTAGAAAACGATACAGTCCCCATCCTACCAATAGAATATTTATGTCCTACCAATAGTGTACAACTGTCCTTTCATACCTGAAAAAGTGCAAGAAGTTTGTCCGATGACAGTGGCAGCGATGGGTAAGTGATCTTGTACATATCCTTTGTAGTTGTTCCTTTTTTCTTATAACATAACTACCCCAAGGTGACGGTTTCACGAGACCAATTGTAGAGAGTTCGTAATTTATACTCTCTCTTTTTGATCAATTGCATAACTTGCAAATTAAGATTACAAATTCAAGCGCTATTTTTGCTTCCTGCGAAATTATCACTTCTTGATGCCTAATCGATCATAAGGACCCATTGAAAATAGTCTATTAGCTCAATTGGTAGAGCGTTGTGTTTGCACACAAAGATGTGAGTTCGACTCTCACATAGGCTAATATGGAGTATGTGTTCATGAATCTCTCTGAACTTATACAATTATGAACATGGCAGAAAATACATATACTAATGGTAGGACAAATTTACGAACATGTTAGGACAAATTCATAAATCTCTCTGAACTTATACGATTATGAACATGACAGGAAATATATACACTGGTGGTAGGACAAACCTGTGAACATGGTAAGACAATTTCATAAATCTCTCCAGACTTGTATAATTATGAACCTGGTAAAAAATATATACATTAGTGGTAGGATAAATTTGTGAATATGGTAGGGACAATTCCCCATTTTCTTTTCCACTGTCTCACTTTCCCCCTTTTCTTTTCGAAGTTTAGGTTTTACTCAATTTTCTTTCTCCAAATGATGATCATGAACTTGTCAGCGATGATTGGGTACTTCTGAGTGTCAATCTTCACTACTTGGATCTTGTCTTTCAGTGCAGCACTAACTTTATCCAGGATATGGACCATAGCTTGAGATTCATCATCACACATGATATATCCATGTATAGCTTTTGCATATGTGGTTCATATAACTTCAGTTTCTGCATGTGGAGCCTGCCTTCTCCTTTTACTTTTCTGAGATTCATCATCATTCATTTTTTTCGTAAAGTCAATTATGCATTTACATTTTTCCAATAGTATAAATATATCGTACCATTAGTGTGTCTCTATCCTACCATTAATGTCAAGTTATACAGGAATTACTGGCTTTCCATTCTGATCCTACCAATATCGTTATTTTCTCCTACCATTAGTTTCCATCTATCCTACCATGAGTTTTCAAGTTTTCTGGTATTTTTTGACTTAATTCTACACTTAGGAATTTCGGTGATTACATTATTATCATACCAATATCGTATATTTATCCTACCAAGTTCACAAATTTGTCCTATCACTAGTGTATATATTTCCTACCAGGTTCATAATTTTATAAGTTCAGAGATATTCATAATTCATAAATTTGTCCTACCAGATTCACAAATTTGTCCTACCACTAGTGTATATATTTCCTACCAGTTCATAATTTTATAAGTCCAGGGATATTTATAAATTTGTCTTACCAGATTAACAAATTTGTTCTGCCACTAGTGTATATATTTCCTACCATGTTCAATCGTATAAGTCCAGAGAGATATGAACACATACTCCGCATTAGCCCATGTGAGAGTCGAACTCACTTCTTTGTATGCATACACAATGCTTTACCAATTGAGCTAATAGGCTATTTACAAATACATTAAGCTATATATATAGCCTAGGGTTGTTATAACAGCATCACCCCTTATTGCCTCTACTGACCGCTATAACTAACTGAGACCTTCAACACCTTACCGATGTCACCTACTAATACACTCTACACTAGTCAATGGAGGATGACCTGTGAGACCGAATCCTAGAGGGATTGGATGGCTTTGATAAATTCTTTCCACTCATGTCTAGTCTTGAGAATAACATTTCATACTCAATGGTTTCATCAGACAAAGTTCTTGACAAGGAATTTTCTGAATCATCAGCATTCAAGGATGAATCTGATTTCAAATCATCAGCACCTGTACTGCTAGGAACTGAGAATGATTTTCCTGCTAAATTTGAGGATTGCAGTCCCATGCTCCCGTGCTCATCTCGATTAATCATATGACCAACACCAAAAGCCTTTCCAGTGTAATTTACAACATCCTGAACAAAAGATTGAAGCTGTAACAACACCTCTACTCAATCACATATTAAATAGGCACATAAAAATCACACATTCAATGGAAAATTCAACTTCTTCCAGTTTATCATCATTGAAATGAATGAAGTACGACGTATGAAGATAAATCAAAGGCTATACGAAATCACAGGGCCGTAAAGCTGAAATTATATAATCCTATTCCAATAATCTCCGCAGCGTATACAAAAATCAACGAATTCTCAATTTGATTTTCATGATTCAAAAACGAAATTAACTATCCAATTTTCTTTTATTATACTCCGGTGAATCGCAGACTATAGAAACGTTAGGGTTTTACCCCCCAAATCAGAGACAGGAGAAAGAGGAAAAAGCCTGATTAAACATCGCCGTCAGATCCAGGCTTGTTGCGCTTACGGTAGTTCTGCTCGGCGGTCTTGGCCCTCTCCAAAACGGCGTTGGCGAGCTTCTGGATGTTGGGAACATTGTAGTTCTGAGCAATGTACACACCGACCGCTGTCCCTACTATGAATGAGAAGTAGCTCCGTATTATCCCCATCGTCGATTGGCGAAATCTCTCTCTCTCTCAACTTCTTCTTCTTCTAGGTTTTCTGTCGCAGTTTTCACTCTCGCACAGGTCACCTTCTACATCCGGTCATGAAAAGTTCCAAATGACCGGACCTTTTATTTGCATGATATGGCCAGGCTAATTTGGGCCAATTTTTTACCCTCTTGGCTATTTGTGCAAATAGACCCATTTTTTGGCCTATTTGGTACCATTTCCTCTTAAAAAAATTGGGAAACGCCGTATACAGTGAAGAAACGTTTCTGGCTCCATGGAAACGTTGACCGTTTCTTGACTTTTTGGTCAATGAAACGTTGACCATTTCCGACCTTCTAGAAACGTTTCCGGGGCGTTTCTGGGTTTCTTCGTATTCAGAAACTTGAAACCGCTATGAGTTGGTGTTTCGAGGTATCCTAGATTTATCACCAAAATATTGCCACCACCGCGTATTTTCAAAATTTGACCATTATGACTCTCTATGAAAATTGTCACCAAGGTACCATCTCCATAAGAAATGTCGTCATCATATTATCTATCTATTAATATTACTAATTTTGCTAGCATTTTGCTGACGTGTCACACCCACAATTAAAGTTAAATTTTTTATTCAAATGGTATTTTCTTATTGGTCAATATTATTGCTGAAATTATTTGTTTCCTATTTGATATATATTTGTTTCCTATTTTTCATACGAAGATTATTTAAATTGATATGCTTATATCAATTTGTGATCTATTTTAAATATTTATTTCATTTTTTTCATAGAAAAGATTACGTACATTGATATACGTCGGACCACAATTTTGAATATTATCATTCCGTGTGGTCTTTTATATCATTATTTCATTAATATCATGACTTTGTTTATGCATTTCATTCATATCAATAGTATTAAATATTTATGAGGACCACAATTTTGGATACTATCATTCTGAATGTCGGGTTGGTTGAGAGTCAGATCGGGTCGGGTTTGTCTGTGTTTGGATCTATTTCGAGTCGAGTTAGATTCGGGTCGGGCTTGGTCTCAGGTTCGGGTTACAGATGACTCCGGATTTTCAGGTTTCGTTCGGGTCTCGGTTCGGGTGAGTCGGTCGAGTTTCTCGGCTCGGGTCAGATTTTATCAACTCTAACCATGATGATCAGATGAGAAGCCATATATATTAATTGGTCTACATATTTATATAACTCTTATCCAGACCTGTCAAAACACAACCCGACCCGGCCGACCCGAACCCGGAAATTTTGACCCAAAATTTTTTTTCGACCCGAACCCGAAAAACCCGAAATTTTTCAGGTAATCTGGGTTTCGACCCGATTGACCTGGTAATTTTGACCTGATTGACCCGGTTGATTTATAATTATATATAATTAAATTTTTTTATACATAATTAAAATTTATCAAATCATTATTTTTTTAATTTAAAAAAGAAAAAATTGACAAACCCGAAATCGACCCGAAACCCGGTCAAACCCGAGTTCGAGTCAACCAGAAAAACCCGAAACCCGTTTTACCCGAGACCCGTTTTACCCGAAACCCGAAGTGACCCGACCCGAACCCGACCCGAATGACCCGTTTGACAGGTCTACTCTTATCCATAATTTGTTATGTAACCTTTAAAAAAAATTAATTAGAATATCTAAAAATAAAAAATATATTTGAAATATCAAATGTTTACATAATCTTATATTTATATATGTATATAAATAAATTGACTAATATATTGAAATGTGATAATCAAGAATTAATAAGAATATTTAATTCAAATGTCAAAATCAAAATTAACTATAAAAAAAGGGCAAATTGCATAAAATAGCACGAACTTTAGGGGTGGTTGCACTCAGTGGCACAAACTTATAAAAATTCAAAAATAATCACCAACTTTGGGGTTTAGTTGTGGTCAGTGACACATACCCCATATCTCGCTAATGTGGACTAGTGGGGGTGCTTACATGGAATTTTTTTAATTAAAAAAGTATATAGCGAGATATGAATTAGTGAGAATGCTTACATATTTTTTTTTAAATTATAAGATATAAAAGATGTGCCCAAATTATGAAACTAGTTAGGTTCCATTTTTATTTTTTATTTCATGTACTTCCAAATCAAAGATAATTGTGTCCAATAACTAGTACCAAATTTTAATTTCCAAATGTTATATTTGTCACAATTATCTTTGATTTGGAATTACATGAAATAAAAAAAATATAATTGGAACCTAGCTAGTTTCATAATTTGGACACATCTTTTATGTCTTTTAATTTAAAAAAATTCCATGTAAGCACCCCCACTAGTACAAATTAGCGAGATAGGGGGTACGTGCCACCAACCGCAACTAAACCCCAAATTTGGTGATTATTTTTGTATTTTTTTAAGTTCGTGTCACTGAGTGCAACTATGCCTAAAGTTCGTGCTATTTTATGCAATTTGCCCTAAAAAAAATGATTGTCAAAATAATATTTCTTTTTAAAATTTACATTTATTATACAATATCATCTTAAATTTTTATTGACATTTTTTTAAATATTTTTGGAGATAGAAGCAAAACATCATTAATTTGAAGAAGAAATTATTTTTGCACCTATTAATTTTAAGAAGAAATTATCGAAAATGAATATTTTAAATCTATACTTACTCTACACATTCTACATGACATCTATATAAATTTTTAACAAACAATTTTTTAGATATAAATTACATTTATTTGAAACATCTTAAATGACTATTTGGAATACAAAAAATAACATTTTAAGATCTACAAACAAAAATTGAAGAATTTTGAGAAAAGAAAATGTGAAATTTGCATATATTATCATTTAAAAATAAATAAATAAATAAATAAACACTCTTTTATGATTAATTTTGGGTGTTTGGCTTCAAATATCGAAGAAAAAAATATTTATCCCCAAAATGAATATTTTAAATCTATATTTATTTTATACACCCTAGATGTCCCTTATTATAGTTTCAATATTTTACGACCTGTAATTTTTTTTAAAGTTAGTAAAAATAATTAATTTGTGAATATTAGATTTCAAAAGTTAATTATAAAAATCAATTAGATCCATGCTTTTTACAATTTACTCATTTAAAAGTTAATTTTTTTTGGAATCATGTTAAAAGTTAATTTAGACGAGGCGCCTTAGATCACTTTTTTTTTTTTACCATCTTACCTTTATTTTCTCTATTTGTTTCTCCCTTTGTGTAGCCATATTTCTCATGAAAATAATGAATAAGTTAGGTATATCTACATAACTTCAAAAGTATTCGCACAATCATGTGCTTATGATTTTTTTTAATCATTATATGATAGCTTATATTTTCCTTTTTAGTTTTATCCTAATGATAATAATTATATATGTATTTCAAATTATAATAGGTGGTGTGTTTGAGTTTTATTACTACTTTACCTTATTAAATCATTTAAAAAATTATATTGTATCTCTTTCCCGCTAATTTATAAATTAAAAAATACTTTGTACATATTATTTTTGTTGTAAACAAGTGTGTGTATATATATATATATATATATATATATATATATATATATATATATATATATATTAATATAGTATTATATAGATATATAGAATGATGTTCAATTTGATATGAATTAAAACCTCGTGTCTTCAAGGCACGAGTATTACACTAGTATATCACTAAAATATTATCACCGACTAATGTTTTAAAAGTTTGAATATTTTCTTTGCCAAAAAATTATTACCAAAATAGTATTTCATGAAATATTTGTCACAAAAATCGTGTAACCACAAAAAAATTGTCACCGCCACACTATTTTCAAAATTTGACCGTTGACTATATCAAAAATTTGTCACCATGATGCAATTTCAACAAAAAAAAATGTCATCATGATAACTTACCCTCCAAAAATAATCATCATCACACTATTTATTATCAATATAATGTCATTGACCAATATTTTTAAAATTTGACCATTGACACTCTACAAATAACTGTCACCGGGATAATATATTGTCATCACCTCTGTCATTTGATATTTGTCATCAATGGTTTCACCAAACTAAAACACTACACCACTAAACAATAAACAACTATACATAATGTCACCATAAACATAGATGATTAACTGTCACCAAACTAAAAAAACAACAAAATAACCACATACATCTATCATAAACTAAAAATGAATGGGATTTAATCGGTTGTCACCAATCCTAAAATTGAATAATAACTATGACTTAATGAGGGACAAAATTTAGTAGTGTCGCCACTTGATCTGATAGATATATATACCTGCAAATCAAATACACATGAAGCTGGATGAGTAGGAACCTCATTGCGAGTCTGATGGAAGTTGTCATTAATGGTGTAGCTTGAAGAAGGAGTGATGCACCAGTTGATGGATCCGGTTTCGATCGAAACCAAGTGGCTATCGAGGCGCTAATGTCCTCTATTCGTGGACTTCATTTCTCTTATACCACTTCCATGTGTTATAGAAAATGTAAATGGATATCACCTGACAATGAAAGGATTAGAGATAAGGGGTATGAGCTCAACACCAAACCACTCCCATATGAGAATCTATGATCTCGACATCTCAATTGGGATGAAAACCTCCTTACTCAAAATTACAACAACAAAGACACATACTTATAAACATTGGAGCCACTGCACCAGAAATCGATGTCAAAATCGATCATTCAATTCGGATTCAAATGAGATAACGCTCGTAAATCACTTGACATCGAGGATTCAATTCGTAAAACCTAGAAACACCAAAACTAAACAAAAGTTGAAAGGGAACAAATGGAGAAACTCACAGAATGAGAATGGTGTTCTCGTTCTCTTCTTCGGTGGAAGTTCACAAATCTTTTCTTAAGAAGATCCAAATGATCTACCAACTATGCAAGTTTGGCCTCTGTTGGTTTCTGATTTCCATAGAGCTGCAACAATATAGATCAGATGATCACATGATCAACAGTAGCTACATCGATCATCTGACATAAACAACAAAGTAAAATGAACCATAGGTAGCTCTTAATGAAAACAAAATTAAACTTTTTCACCTAAAACCTCACATTTTATCTGTCATCATGTTGATTGCATCAAGCCATTTCACACTTTAATCTCAAGTTTAGCTATTCAATTACTGTTAAAATTCAATATAAGTATGTTTTAGCATTTCAAAATTTAGATTATAAGTATGTTTTAGCTAATCTCAAGTTTAACTAATCAAGATTCAATGACAAAAATCTGCAATTCAGATTTGTAAATGTACACAAAAACAGCTTTCAAGATTCATATTTTCATATGGCCCCTAAATCTCGATTTATCATTCCATTCCCAATTAAATCACAATTCATCGAAATTCAAATGTATGTATAGCTTGTACACAAAAATCAATTGATAGTGAATATCCAAATCCAATTACAAAAATTATAACTCATCAATATTTCATTAATGGAGGACTCACATAAGGGTAAAGAGATTCAATGTAGGAGAACATGACATTCCGAATCTCCAAGCTGAAGGCGAATTCGAGTCCCTGAACGAAAGCGTCGTGTTCAACCACTTCATCGATCATCATACCTGCAGGCAAACCCATCGGTGTTGACACCTCAAACACCGAGGCGTTGTCGAAATCAAAGATGGCGACCGCATTCGCCCCCAATTTCGCATTGCTATCCCTACCCAACCTCCATCACCAATCCCTTGAAGTACAAGAAGATGTTATCGGTAAACACTAGATGGCGGCTTCCTGATGTAGCGATTTGATTTCTTCGCAATCAATGATGGGAGCGATATGAGGAATTTGTTGTTGTTGTCGTCTTCCTCGGTCGGCCCTGGGTTCTCACATTCTACTCTATGTTGTCAATCTACATACCATCAAATAGAACAAGGGCAATTTGGGGTTTATAAAAATATTTTGGAAATTTACTTAATTGGCAAAAATAAATGGACATTTACCCAATTAGATATCCTAGATGGATATTTGACAAAAAAATTCCTTTCAGAAATCCACACATTTTTTTAATAAAACAAACAAAAATACACTTATATACCTCTTATTATTACTCTACTTTTTATTTTCTTGAAACCTACGACTAACATCTATCTAATCATTACAAAGGTAATTTTGTAAAGTGGATGACAAAATACCTAAAATAACATGTTTTTCTTAACAAGCTTTTCATCCTAAAATGACTTTTTTTAATTAACGGAAGGAGTATTAAATTATAAATAATATTATATATAATTTTTACCATATATTTAAAATAAATGTCAAACAATATACTCCCTTTGGTCAACAACGATCCAACATCGATTTTCAAGCCATCTAAAGGCATTAGGAAGGGGGATCCCCTTTCACCTTTTCTTTTTATCCTCGGAGCAGAAGTATTAGCAAGGAAACTTCAATTGGAAGCGAATTTAGTTGAGAAGTTGATTGGTTTCCCCTTTGGACGACAAGGTCCCTGTGTACCGTTTCTTGCGTTTGCAGATGACGTCATTATATTTTCAAAAGATAATTTCACAGCTTGCCAAAAAGTGAAAGATACCATTGCCTTATATTGTGCGATGTCAGGACAAAAAATAAACTATCATAAGTCTGTTTTCCAAATCACTTCTGGAATACCCAGGGCTAGAATGTCGTTGATAGAAGGATGCTTGAATATTTCTAAGGAAATAAATCTTGACAAATATCTTGGATGTATCATTATTAATGGTAGAGTGAATAAATCTACATTTGAGGAAATAATCATCAGATCCTCAAATCAATTAACAAAATGGAGAGCTGATGCTCTTTTCCAGCAAGACAGAGCTACTCTTATTGCCTCGAATCTATCGTCAAAACCCTTGTATACCAAGCAAAGCTTCATGCTTTCAACCTACATTCACAACAAACTTGACCAAATTAATAGGTTGTTCTTTTGGAATAAGGATTTAAGCTACAAACCGCTTATCAGCTGGGACAAAATATATATGTAAACGAAAACAACAAGGAGGTATGGGTTTACGTAAGTCTAAACACATGAACGACGCCCTTCAACTAAAGGTCATGTGGAAAATCATGGCGGAACCGGATAATATATGGGTTGAAATTATTCAGTATAAGTACCTCAAATATGAGAATTTGCGAAATTACACCAAACAAAATAGTTCATCTTCACAATGATCCAAACTACGTTCTCTAATCTCGGACTTCAAAAAAGGACTGGTTTGGTTGGTAGGTAATGGTAGGACTATCAACTTCTAGAAAGATAACTGGGCCATTGGTTTAAATCTGCTTCAACACTGTATGTGTCCCTACAGAGTAGACTTGAATGAGAAAGTAATGGAATATATCACTAACAGTAAATGGAATACTGGAAAATTATGACTAGTCTTGGATCAAGAAATTGTCAAGCATATTTCAAACATCCCACTACCGATTCACCCGATCGAAGACCGGTTGTATTGGTGGCCGGCGAAGAAAGGTTGGTTTACCACATCTAGTGCATACAATCTGTGTGTCCATTCCACATCCGATCCTATAGATGAACATGCTTGGGTCCGGAAGACAAACATCCCTCCAAAAATAAAGAACTTTTTATGGAGACTAAGCCACAATGCACTACCAACAGCGTCTAGACTTAGACTTGCAAGAAGAGGTGTAGCAGCCCCCTCTTATTGCTTAATGTGCAACCACCATAATGAGAATGCATTCCACCTACTTTTTGAATGTAGGTTCTGTCAGTTTGCCCAAAACTTACATCCACGCCATAGTCTCACATTAATAGAATTATTTCTACATCCAGAAACTTTAGACAAGTAATGGTCTACCTTGTCCAAGTACTTTCTAGCAGGGAGAAGACCGACTTGGCGTTCAGTTGGTGGAATGTGTGGAATACCCGCAATAAATTTATCTTCGGACATGAAAAACTGCCAACTCCACATGATTTTAACATACAAGTAAATGTGCATAAATCTAATTGGGAAACGGCTAACCAAGTTAACAAGGATTTCGGCTGGGGGAAAGTGAACAAACCATTTAGGCAAGGGCCAAAGACTAAAGATTCGGCAACACGAGCAACTAAATGGAAAAAGTCCCCCCTATGGCTATTTCAAAATAAATTTTTATGGGGCGACTCGGGTGAACAGAGAATTTTCTATTGGGTTTATTATTCGTGACTCGAGGATAAATAGTATAGATCTCGGAGGAAAACTAATAGATGTACAAACGCCGCTCATGGGCGAGGGACTTGCTCTACGACAAGGTATTCTTAAAGCAATTGATTTACATCTAGACAACCTTATTATTGAAGGCGATTCTCTCATAATAATCAACTATTTTAAGAAGGGGGTTGCTAGTCCGTGGGAAATTAAACTTCTGCTTTCGGACATTAAATGCCTACTCAGATATTTCAGGACTGTCTCATTTTCTCACATTTACCTTAGTGGTAATAGAGTACTGGCTGATAAGGTCGCACACCTTAGCCACTCCCGCTCTAGTATGGGAGTCAGTACTTCAGAACCCGGTCTCTATTTTGAGAACAACCGAATTCTTACCTAATAAAAAAAAATCGGAGAGAGTATTTTAAATCGGAGGAGTACTACGTAATTTATCGCCCCCAATTTGAAATTTGTGAGCATAGAAAATAACTGTGGTTAACTCAAAAAGTGAGTCATATCTCAAGAATTTTTGTCACACGGGAAATTACGAAGGCAATGGACAAATCCCCAATCCTTCCACTTGTGCACAATTTCCATTGTAGGGGAATGTATTGGGCATGTTGATAGAATGTGAAGGGACAACAGAGTCCAACATTGATAATATAAACAAATAAGACTTATTATATAAGTTAGTGGGTTACTTTTCTTATTATCAGTTGATTTTAAGATGAACCCTTATCTTATGTACTAGGCTGTTAGCGCGGAATGCAATGAATCCCTAAATGGGTTTTGCTCTTTTGATCTAGCTATGTGCTTTCTTACCTAATTAACTCTTTTTTTTTATTAAAAAATAAAAAAAATCCAAAGGAATCCAAATGGGAAATTCTAGTCAAAGTAGCCAACAGAGAACAGTCGCCCAGATGGGAAATTCTACATCAGATTGAAGAAATCCAAAGGCTTAGAGCTGAATTCTTATCAGTGGAGATCCGACATATATTTAGAGAAGCAAACCATACTGCGGATTACATAGCCAAATTAGGTGTAATTTGTAACTTAGCCTTTATTCCCTACCATAGGGATCTCTGTAAAATCATCCTTCAGGATGATCCGGGAGTTAGGTTGCTTTATTAGCAACGACTCCCAATGTTTGCCTACTGTAAAAAAAAAAACTTTTTTTTTATTAAGTAAGAATTCGAGCTCAGATATACCTGAAAGTCAATGGCCGACAAGTCGGCAGACAGAAAACCGTCATAACAAACAAACGAAAACATAAACAGTGCAATACAACAACCTGATTAACTCCTTATCTTTTACTAGCTATGTGCTTTCACCTGATTAACTCTTTATCTTTTACTTATGCCTTTTTGAGTAATTTGTGGTATTAGATGAGTTATTCGTAGTGATTTTTTTCCCTTAAGGCTCGAAAACTATAAAAAAAAAAAGAACCAGGAGAGTTAGATGGATCAATTGGGTAGATCTAACAGAAGATGACATTTTCTTCTTCCGATTTTAAAATATGAACTTTAAAACGTGTCTTCAGATCGCATTTTTTGTCTCCTTGTAAAAAAATGAATATTTCTCCAAGTACATTGAATAATTGTGTAATTATTTATTTTTCAATGAATATTTAAAAAAATTCGTTAAGAAACGCGTTTTTTTTTATAAGGTAATAATTCATGTGGAAAAAACCTACCCGATAGCATCCTTGCGGATGAGGTCTTGAAAACCTACATCAGTGTAAATGTCAAGGCCCCTGACACTGCGGCAAAGATGTGCAACATTATTCGTCACTCTGTTGCCATTTCGGGGCACGTGAGAGAAGGAGATTTCTCTCACTCTCGACAATAATGTTTTGATATCGGACATTATTAGTTCAATTTCCCATGAGCATGTAAGATTGGTTTTTAAATAATTTATGATTATAAGAGAGTCTCCTTCAATTTGTGACTTCTTTATACCCAACGCAAGAATTTGGATTATTTCTTGTCTTAATGCCAAAGCCTCGGCTTTCAGCAGGGTCTGGTTGTCAATTCTGTCGTAGCCAATGTGAATCGTTCTACCCCCTAGTTTCGAATGATGAAGCCAGTTGAGCTATCTTTGTTATCAAGTGTAGATTTATCGATGTTTAATTTAAACATACCAATAGGTGGTTTTCTCCACTTAACAACTTTTTGTCGTAATCTAGACGGGGTATGATTAGTAATATTATTATTCGGAGTATATTGAATATCATCCTCAATTCCAAGCATGGATGCTTTCTCTCAGTTTTTCAAGTGAGTTAGGATAATGTGTTTAACAAATTCTCGATTTTGAATAGGTTCTTTTTTATAAATCGTTTGATTTCTGATGTACTATGGTTGTGTTTGAAAGCATCTTTGAAGAAGTTTCGGAGGTTAATTAAAAATTTAAGCTCTAAAGCTCCATGTTTGGAAGCAGCTTTTGCTTGAGGTTTGGAGGTGGGGCTTATTTTCTCTGATTTTGGAAGCTGGGAAGGGTAGCTTTGAGAGGTTATTTCATCAGGTTTGGGAAAATTGTTCACTTTTGCCCCTGCTCTTTTTTCCCTCTTTTTGGATCTGAGGGTATTTTTGACTTTTCATCCACAATACCCACTTACAAACCTTATACCCACCAAACATCAATCATTTT
Organism: Persicaria tinctoria; assembly: GCA_037127255.1. Classification (NCBI taxonomy): domain Eukaryota; kingdom Viridiplantae; phylum Streptophyta; class Magnoliopsida; order Caryophyllales; family Polygonaceae; genus Persicaria; species Persicaria tinctoria. The sequence goes on along the minus strand of JBANSL010000013.1, from coordinate 9,229,256 downwards.
TTTACAAGGTTATTTTAAAAAAAATTCTCCATCTCCCACACTTCCATAATCAATCAATCAATCAATCATCAATCAATAAATATATAATACTAAAACAGAGGCGTTGAAATCCTATGTGGCGGGCTTTGACACAATTCGCTTACGTGTATTTTTCTGGTGCATTCTGACCGGGTTTATTTGACACGTCAATTAATGAATGTCCAATCAATTTAAACCATGTTAAACGATAACCCCATCTATTTATCCACGTTTCATCCTACGTGTCTATTTTAGTTGAAGATTAAATTTAATTTTTAATATAAATATTCAACATCATATCTTAGGCGGTTACAAAATCTATCATTTTTTCTAGAATCATTTTATAAATATTTTATATTGAGTTATTTTGTCTTTAGTCATATAATACGGAGTAATGTTTAATTAATTATCTATGAAATAATAAAATCTTATCAAGCCATTTTTATATGCATTTTAATTATCTTATCAAGCCATATTGATTAAACACGTATACGCTTTTTAGCCATTTTTTTAACTTAAATGCAAATATGTTAATGGTTTCTTAAATAAAAATTGATTGGATGAATTATTTAGCTTATATCCAAATCCGTTGGCTGTTGGCATCATGAAATATGGAGATTTTTTTAATTATGAACTATAAATTTATAATTATTAATTTAGCTTATATCCAAATTGATAAATTGATTGGTACGTGGTTTCTTCATTGAAATATGGATTTTTTAAATGACCAATTACACTTTATAAGATTAATTTTACAAGAATATTATTTTTTATACAAAAAGTTAAAAATATATTGATATTATTATAAAGAAAGCGTTGAAGATAAAACTTTTTTTTTCAAATTCTTTATTATATACTAATCGGTGACAAAATGTGACATTTTATTTTATTTTATATATTCCTCTATATCAAATCTTTTAGCATATAACGATATTAATATATCAAATTAATAAATTTTCATATCTAATTTAAAACTTATTAATATGATGAAGTTTGAATATATTTGTACTAAATCATATCTAATAAAAATATAAATAATGCACAAGAGAAATTTGTTATTTTATTCATGTTATCAGGCCTAAAATTTCATATTGTATGCTTTAAAAATAATACGTAGTATAAAATATCAAAAAAATTACAATCTCATATTTATTAGTAATAACTAAGATAAAAAAAATATAATAAAAATATATATAATTTATTAATTAAAAAGCCGCGAAACGCGCGGGTAATAAGACTAGTACACGAAATAAACTCCACCTCTTAAAAAAGACCCAAATCCTAAAAAAACCCTAATTATCGTCCACCAAGTTACCACTACTTTCTCCTTTTCGGATTTTGTAGGAGTGCTTTCAATTAATGATAAGATAGCAGATAAATATCTTGAATTTACAATGAAGTTGAACATAGCCTGATTCGTGCTTATTGATAGTGGAACATGATTTTTTGAAAACTGGCATTCAACAAAAAAATATGTATCATCTTCACTGGCACTGTTATAGAGTACGTAAGTTGTTGATACTAGGGGGGTGTATGGAAATGGACATGCCAGGATTGGAAATGAGAATAACATTTCATTTTTTGCAAAATTCCAACTAGATCGAAACGGGACAAAATTTACGGAATTTGTGCTCACCTGCTTAAATCAAAGACCTCTTTCTAAGATAGATGAATAGCAGTAGAAATACTCTTCTCACCTAGTTTCCACCGGAGGTTCTTAGTTATTAAGAAACCACCGGAACTTCTTAGTTATTAAGAAATGCGTTTTTGATACAAATCCCTTTATTCCGGGAAATTTGTGCAGGAGTAGGACCCAGGAGGGGCTTCCAGGAAACATAGAAGAAATGAGAAATCCTAAAAAAGGCTTGACCGGTGAGCCCCACGACGACGACTCCACTCTTCTTTATTCAGTTACACTTGCTTTTCATTGATCTCTCTCCAATCAGTTACACTTGCTTTTCATCCACCTGCTTCACTCGCGCGTGCTGCTAACTCTCTCCTTGGTCTCCACGTTTTCCCCTTCTATAGTCTTCTATAATTCTTCCCTAATATATAGGCTGTGAATTTGTGATCGATCCTCCATCAAACTACCTTCTCTCATTTCTTCACAACATTTCAATTTCAGTTTCTCCGAGCGTTTGCTAAGAGCAATGTCTCACAGAGGCGGCAGGGGCGGACCTAGCGGTGGCCGTGGACGAGGCGGTGGTGTTGGACGAGGTCAATACGGTGGTGGTGGTGCTGGAGGAGTTCCATACGGTGGTGGTGCTGGAAGGGGATCGTACGGACATGGTACGGTCGCGGCTGTGGCTTCGACGCCACAGACGTGGGCGGAGGCGGGGGCTGGGGCTGGAGATCCGCTTGCGCTGAGCAAGGCGGTTCAGCGACTGACGCTTGGACCGTCCTCATCCAAGGCTATTGAGCCACCACCGAGGCCTGGGTTTGGGAAGATCGGAAGGCCGTACGTTGTTAGGGCTAATCACTTCCTTTTTCAACTCACTACCACCAAAATCATCCATCACTACGATGTAAGTGCGGTCAATTGCTTTTCTCTGGGTTTAGTAACTTGTCGAATTCCTTTTTTTATTTTTCTGGTACTTACTTTGATGATCATCATTTCTGCTATTTCGAACTTTCAATTCCACATCGTCTAGTTCAACTGCCTTAACTGTACACGAACAAATTTCTTGCAGTTTTATTTTGGTAACCAGTTCCACCGGTTGGTTGTTTCTATCTTGTAGTAATACTCATATCTTGTTTGTGAATAGGTTTCGATTGCTTCGGAAACTCCATCTAAAGGATCTACATCCAAAGAAACTGTATCTAAAGAAATTGCAGCAAAAAAGCTTTGCCAGAGGGTTATGCGTGAACTTGTTCGTCTTTACCAACAATCTAACTTGGGGAATCGGATTCCAGCTTACGATGGAAAGAAAAGTCTGCTTACTGCAGGGCCACTGCCATTCCAATCTAAACAGTTTGTTGTTCCCTTGGTTGATGATGCTCAGCCGGGTGCACAAAGGTTCTTAGTTTTATTAGCATTTGAATTTGTGATAGAATTCCTTTTTATTTGGAAAAGAGTTTTGCATTCCTCTGCTAGATACTTATTTTAGTTTCATGCATGTTTAGGAGGGAAAGAAGGTACAGGGTTACTATCAAGGAGGCAGCGATAATTGGTTCGCCTGGTGGACCAGTTGACATTACTCAGGATGCCATCCAAGCTCTTGATGTGATTATGCGGGCGGCAGCTCCTTCTGGGTAATTAATCTGACCCTTCTTTTTCCACACACACATATATACATCTTATGACGTGTGTAATTTTATAGATATGTGGCTATTGGGAGGTCATTTTTCTCAACAACGCTTGGGAGTGGTGATCTAGGAGAGGGTTTTGAATATTGGAAAGGCTACTATCAGAGTGTTCGTCCTGTCCAAATGGGTCTTTCCCTTAACGTGGGTAAGTTTACTACTTACTGGCAAACTCTCCTGCAGGTGTTGTTTCAGCACTGTATACACTTCTGTCATGGTTCAAGCATGTCAACCTATTAGTTCCTGATATTTTTGTGATTGCAGATGCGTCTGCCAGGGCATTTTATAAGCCAGTCTTCCTTCATGTATTTGTTGCTGATTTCTTGAAAAGAAGAGATCTAACAAGGCCGCTGACAGATCAGGATCGTCTAAAGGTGTTGCTATGTCTCTTTTTACAATTGGCATTTTTAGGAGTCAAAATTTGTAATGTTCCTAGTGATCCAATCTTTCACATTCTATGGTTTAAATTGGGAGCAATTGGTTTATTCCTTGTGTTTGTGTAGGTCAAGAGAGTGTTGAGGGGTGTTCTTGTTGAAACCCGCTATGTGGGCTACACTAAATGTTACAAGATCAATGGCCTGTCTACTGAACGCGCAGATCAATTGATGTGAGCTATCCCTGCTTGTTCTGCGTATTCTTATTCTTTTACAATACCGGCTCTGCTTGAATCCTTTCGTATGAAATTTCTTTGTTTTTTTAAATTGTTTTGCAGTATCCTTCCTTGTTTTATGTCTTGATAGTTTAGTTGCGTTTTATGGATTTTGATTATTTTATCCAATATTGTCTCTGTTGAGCTGATATGGAGAGTAATTAGTTACTCTGTTAACAATAGTGCTTACCAAACAGTAAGTTATGTATGGGTAAAAAGATGTTATGATATTATGGCTTCCTTATAATATTTTAAATTTATATTTGGTAATTACTAATTGAAAATTCAGTATTTAAAAAAGATGTCACAGTTTCATGATTGAGGCATTGAGTACAATGAAATCTATATTGAACTTGAAGCCTTGAATATTGACAAGGCATGCCTTTTTTTCCATACATTGTTGACGTAAGAACAGGTATGCATTATTACTTGTGGACTTGTGGTTGCTGAGTTTATATATATATAACATATAGCAAAAATAGACGCAGAATACACACCATTCCTCTTAAGGCAGTTGTTGAAGTTACATTTTGACTGGATTTACTGTAATATTTTGTCAGATTATGCTTTCATATCTCCATTATTATTATTTTTAGGAAAAATAACCAAAAATAATCTCAACTATCAACATTCAACCAAAAATAATCCAACCTTTAAAAATAACCAATTAATATCTCAACTATCACTCTATATACCAAAAATGATATGGTTCACTTTCACTTCTTAATTTTAATTCCAAACTTTTAGAAAATTCACAACATACCCTCTCCCTCAAAACCTAACCCTCTCCAAAAGCATCACCCTCGATCCTGCTACTTTACCTCTACCTACTAAAATTCAATGAAAACCAAATGCATTTGGGTGCTTTGTTTGTTCACTGGGCAGCCATCGCCATCGCCATAGCTTCTTTTGTCTTTCTCTATTTTACTCCCAAGTCCCAACTTCAACTTTAATTCTCCATCTCTCTCATATTGCTTTCTTTCAACAACTTCGGTGATTTCGACTCCGACACCGACGCTCTCTTCACTGGCCTTGCTTCCCTCGGTACTTCTGGAGATCCACCGGTTGCCTCTTGAACGACTGCCCGACGCCTCCTCCTAGACCTCCTTTGTAATTTTCCAATTTATCCTTCAAAATCTAAAATATGAAATTGATTCATCTGGCCGGTGTTCGTATAATTTTGGCCAATTTAAGTTTTTTGCGTTGCTAATTCGATTAGTTCAATTAATTTTTTTTCTTCTAGTTTTTTCTTCAATTTGGGTATTGTGGTTCTCATTTTAGATTTCTATGGAGTAGAATTCATTCTCAATTTGGGTGTTCTTTATTTTCATTGAATTTTGGTATGGGATGTATTGAGGTACAATGACACTGTTGCAACGCAGGGTGATGGTGGGTCTTGAGGAGGGTGAGGGTTTGGGGAGAGGGCATTTTGTGAAATTTCGAAAGTTTGGAACATTTTGGAATTTAAAGTAAGAAGTAAAAGTAAATTGTATCATTTTTGGTATATAAAGTGATAGTTGGGATATTAATTGGTTATTTTTAAAGGTTGGATTATTTTTGGTTGAATGTTGATAGTTGGGATTATTTTTTGTTATTTTTCCTTATTTTTAATCCATCTAGCTGAAATTTGATCTTATAGTTTCCATTAATTATGGAGATGAAACTTTTATGAGCACCAATAAACAAGGCAACGTTTTCCAAAAAAAAAAGGAGAGAGCTTGTATGCTTCTGTTTTTACCTATTATTTAGTCTATATTCTTGCATTTGGCATATGTTGAGATCGATGTGGCTTTGATGTCTCTGTGTGACATTTCTTCTTTTCTTTAGGTTCATTGCTGATTCTGGTCCAATATCTGTTTCTCGGTATTTTCTTGAGAAGTACCACATTAAGCTTGAATTTCCATGGCTTCCTTGTATCAAAGTTGGGACAGACAGGAGACCTGTTTACATACCCATGGAGGTAAAATTCTCTCTTTTTTTCTTTTTCTTTTTGAAGACTCTTAGGTTTATTTCTGATGTGGGAAAGATCAAAACTCCAATTTGCTTGTCTGAAATTGATGACTACAGCTCTGCAAACTTGTGGAAGCTCAAAGATACATGAAGAAATTGAGCAAGGACCAGGTTGCTAGAATGTTGAAAGCAACATGCCAGCGGCCACCTGCGAGGGAGCAGAGTATTATAAAGGTGACTAGACTATTACTGGATTTTATCAACGTATCAACACATCTTTTTCTCCTCTATTTCTTCTACAACCATATTTGTTTCTATGTTCTTGTGGATTGAAGATGGTTGGAGATAATCAATACAATGTAAGCCACTTGGTGGCCAAAGAATTTGGAATTCAAGTGAGCGAGAAGCCAACATTAATTAATGCCAGGATTCTCCCGGTGCCTGTGGTGAGTATTTGGATCAATGAATTTATTTATTTTTTATGATTATAAGTCAATCTTAAACTGTCTTGTAACTAGAGCCGGCAAAACCCGAACCCGAAAACCCGACCCGGAACCGATTGTTTTGAACACCGATCAATCGGACCCATTTTGGACCCGAAATCCGAATAACCGATAACCGAAACTCACCCAAATCCGAATGAACCGAACCCGATTCGACCGAAACCCATTTAGACCCGAACCCGTTACAACCGAAACCCGATATAACCCGAACTTTAAGATACATTCTAGTAAATTTTTCAAAATGAATATTGAAATAACCGAAACCCGAGACAACCGAAACCCGAATGAACCGAAACCCGATACAACCGAAACCCGAACCCGACCCAACCAAATGACCAAATTATTAGACATTACCCGAAACCGAATGACCCGAAACCCGAATAACCCGAAACCCGACTAACCGAACCCGAACCCGATCCGACCCGCCCGATTGCCACCTCTACTTGTAACTTCTTCATACGTGTTTATGCTATTGTAGCTCAACTATTCTGACAATGAACTCGTCACTCCTGAGCTGGGCCAATGGAGGATGAATGATAAGGTCCAGTCTTGTACTTTGAAAAACTGAGCTCCCTTCAACTAAGATCCTTGTCAACTTTAAGATTTTACTTTCATAATGTCTCTATTGCAGAAATTTTACAGTGGTGCAACTGTGAAATTCTGGACATGCTTGAATTTCTCCCCTATAAGCCAGGGAGAAGTTATGAGGTTCTGCAAAGACTTGGTCGATGTGTGTAATAGCAAGGGAATGGTATATATATGCATTTTGACAGTAACTTATTTTTTTGTTCAATTCTAACAATGGTGTTTTGGTTTTGTTTTTTCCGACTTCTAAGTGTTTTCTTCCTTGTTCAAGGTTGTTGTTCCAAGACCTGTAGTTCCAATACGAAATGCTTCTCCGGACCAAATGGATAAAGCTCTGCATGAAGTTCATATTGAGACCAAAAAACAACTTCAGTTGCTACTCATAATATTGCCAAGTTATGAAGGAGCATATGGTATAAGTTGCATGCATGCCTTTCCCTTAAAAAGGAGTAATCGATGGGATAATCACTGCATACACTCTTTTTCTGTGCAGAAACAATTAAGAGAATATGTGAGACAGAGCTGGGTATCATCAGCCAGTGCTGCGACCTTGGGAAAGACATAAAAAATGTGAAGCAATATCTAGAAAATCTCTCTTTCAAAATCAACGTTAAGGTATGTCCCATCTTCTGCTTTGAGGTGTGTACTTCTCCTAGGTTTGGATTCTTTATATGCTACTAATTACACTACTCCTGGTCTCAAAAGGCTGGTGGGAAAAACTTAGCTCTTCATGCTGCTGTGAGGCGACAAATTCCTCTACTAACAGCTATGGACAAAGATGGACTAGCACGAAAAACAATTGTTTTTGGTGCTGATGTCACACATGCAAAACCTGATGACTCCACCCCTTCAGTTGCAGCGGTATTACTCTTGTACATGTACCTCTTTTGCATTCTTGTTGTTTTCATTACACTTCTTGAACTTCTCTTCTTCATCGGTACAGGTAGTTGCTTCCATGGACTGGCCAGAGGTGAGCAAATATAGGGCCTTGATATCTGAACAAGGAGTTCGAGAAGAGATTATTCAAGATCTTTACGCTGATGAAATCGACCCACAAAAAGGCAGGCGCTCTTGTGGCATGATAAGGTGAAATATTTGCTAGTTTCCATGGTTTTGATTTAACCATAGAAGGTTTAGAATGTTAAATCATTTTTTGGCCCCAACATTTGCAGGGAATTGCTTTTGGCTTTCTACAGATCAAATGGCAAACAGAAACCTGATAGGATAATCTTTTACAGGTGAAGTTGTTGATGATGATCTGATTGCTCCTTTAAGTTGCATGGCATATTATATTTTATGCAACTAGTTTCTTCCAAATGATTGATGATGTTTTTTGGTCTAAAACAATAGGGATGGGGTCAGTGAAGGGCAATTTGCTCAAGTTCTGCTACATGAAGTACTTGCAATAAGAAAGGTGAGTATTGAAGTTTTTCTGCTGCACTAAAGAATCTGCACCAAAAATCCTGCATATGCCCACTTTCTTCTCCCCCGGGTTATTAATATACATTCAACTTCAATTTATCTTGTTCAAGGCCTGTCAATCCCTGGAAGAAGGATATGCACCACGCTTGACATTTGTAGTTGTCCAAAAAAGGCATCATACCCGTTTTTTCCCTGATGATCCTAACATGGCGGACAGGAGTGGCAACATACTGCCAGGTTCACTCTTCGTTCATCATTCTCTGGTGTTCTTCCTGATGAGCCTTTGCCTGTTTCTTGACCTTACTCGTTTCACTTTGTCTTCTCAGGCACGGTTGTAGACACTACAATCTGTCATCCAATCCAGTATGACTTCTATCTTTGCTCCCATGCTGGAATTCAGGTAAAGTGGGTTTTGTGCCCAATCTCAAGTACAAATTCTGTGATTGAAAGAAAACATTTTGCGCTAGTGCACAAGTTTGGTTCTGATGAGTTAACATGTTCTGATAAATTGAAACCTACAGGGGACTAGCCGACCTACGCATTACCACGTGTTGCTGGATGAGAACTATTTTTCTCCCGATTTACTACAGCTGTTGACATACAGCTTATGCTACACGTAACTCCCACCTTCTCTATACTCCTTGTGGTTTTCTTTTGTCTAGGTATGTAACCCATATCAACCTAAGACTTTGATTGCTTTGTACAGATATGCGAGATGCACTAGATCGGTGTCCTTAGGTATGTCACTTTTGCATTTACCATCACAACACAAGTTAACGATTTAGTGCAATAACTCACTAGTAATAACAACTCTTGCGATGCAGTGCCTCCGGCTTATTATGCACATCTAGCAGCATTTCGGGCTCGAGCCTACATGGAAGTGGAAAATTCTGATGGCGGATCCATGAGTAGAGGGCAGACCAGCGCTGGGAGCAGCACAGAAGCTCGCCGGCCCCTCCCAAAGATCATTGACAAGTTGAAGGATTTTATGTTCTTTTGCTGAACCTTTCTTGGTCTCACCTGTTCATCTTTGGTTGGTCTTGTGATTTCGGTCAAGACAATTTTAAATTTCAGTTTGTTATTTTGTTTCGGTCAAATCAATGATTCAGTTTGTCATTTCTTGGTCTATTGGTAACACTTTCTCGGCTAGTCGGGAATAGTCGGGAAAAGAGTGCGTACATCCTAACCCCTGCTTAATCGCTTATTGTTGGGTTGTTGTATTTTGAATATGATGTGAGTGAGAATTTTGAACCTTCATCCAGTACCAATCCTGTTTTATGTCATTTATTAACCTCAATCACCATGAAATCAAGATCTCTCTTACACTGTAGCAGAGATATGCAGAGTAAATCCTCAATAGGGATTATCTTTGACTGCATTCATAGCATGATAAAGAAGAAACAACAAACCTTCATAGGCTGAAAAAAGACCACAGAATACACAAATAGTATCTAGTGAATCAACTGTTTGCCATGGAGCTTTGTTTGGAGCACCACATTCTTCCTATGGCTGCCTCTCCCAAGCCCCTCAAGCCAAGCAGCAATGCAAGGAGCTCCGCACACCGATCCGCAAGGAAGTGATATCAAGCACATTCTTCAAAAAAGAGAACTTTGCACATATTGCAGGCCGATGGGAAATACTCATTGGTTGCTGATGTTGCTAAATAAACCAGAACTCGTAGTGGAGGACTCCGACCAGACACTTCCATGCACAAGAGGTATCTGCCTTAAGTCTCCACCTCGGATGATGCTGCATTAGTAGTCCAAAGGTTGTGTTCAGACAGTCACACAGGCTTGATGACAAATTGTAGTGTCGATTACAATGCAAGAGCAAAACAATGAAAGCACCAATATAGGAAGAGCAGATTAGGAAGAATTCAAACAGCTAGAAATGAACCAAGTGTGAGTGAGCTCAGCACAATATCACAACACTTTACTCAGTGCCAGTTTCGGAGTTTGATTCCTCCTAAGCTGCTATTTCTTGTTGCCATTCATCGTCGATTGTCGACACTACAATCTGTCATCCAAGCCAGTATGACTTATGTGTTCTTCCCCACCTCCCATAAGCAGCATAGGCATGTTGCCATAATCAGCCTGCAAGCTAAAACTAAATCACTTCACCAGCTGAATTTGGGGCTTCTTTTTCATCCACACATTACCTTTAATGCAATAGGGGGAAAAATCAGCATCAAAACCCACTTTACCTGAATCTACAGACCCAAAAGCAGCAAAAGGAGAGATTATCGTTTAATGTTTAATGCAATTTTCTGTTATACGAGAAATTGTGGCTGAGATTGAACACACAGATTGGATCCTTGCAATACAAAAAAAGAGGAAGGTAGATGAAGCAAAAGACATGGTTGATGAAACACATAAATCACCAATCAAACAATATCTCTGAACGTGATGGAGAAGAAAACAAACAGTGAAGAACACAGAAGATAATGTGATTTTTTTGGAGGTATCATTTGATATCGATATCTTGATATCAAAACCGATATCTTGCGTATCGATATCGAGATATCGATACCAAACGAGCCCGAAGAGAAATTGGTGCAAATTTGCTGAGATTCAATTACCAGTTTTCAAGAAATTGAAGGAAACATGAAGAGGGGTAGAACAATATTGAAGAAGATGATGAAGAATAGAAGGAAATACAAGTACTTTAAGCCCGAATGCTAACGAATAGGGGTTTATTCCCGAATTGAGCGAGCAAAAACATGGGACTCCAAGAAATACACAATAGAGCGACAGACACCACAACAAGGCCTGTACTTGAACCAGATTCCTCCCTCTTATCAAGAAAAGGCCTGTACTTGAGCTTGTACCTGCACAATCCAAGAAATTCAGAAAAACCTCATCAAAATTACAACTAGAACTTTAAAAGAGCATTGAAAATCCTGGGTTCAAATTAGGGGTTGAGTTACCAGATTACGACAACGCTATCATTGGAAACTTCAAAGAGGTTGAGGAGGAGGATGAGGGGCAACGAACTCAGTGAAGGCCACACCAGCGACGAAGGCAGATCTAGATCTGGACTCTGGAGGGGAGGAATAATAAACAGGAGAGATGTGAGGCTGAGGGACTGGAGTCTGGATGGCACTCCTTGTTAAATAACCTAACTACCTAAGGGTCAATTGGTAAATGCATTTAAAAAACGAGCAATTCGAGCAGGCTCGTCAAAAGTTCGAGCTAGAAAGTAGAGGTGGGAATCGGGCGGGTCGAGTCGGGTTCGGGTTTGGTTATTTGGGTTTCGGGTATTGTCTAATCATTTGGTCATTTGGTTGGGTTGGATTCGGGATTTGGTTGTATCGGGTTTTGACTATTTCGAGTTTGGATTTTCTCAAGTTTTCATTATTTCAATATTTATATTAAATTTTTTCACTAGAATGTATCTTAAAGTTCGGGTTATTTCGGGTTTTGGTTATAACGGGTTCGGGTCTTAATAGGTTTCGGTTGAATCGGGTTCGATTTATTTGGATTTGGGTGAGTTTCGGTTATCGGTTAATAACACAATTCAATAAAGTGACGACAAAGTACGCCCGAGACCAGAGGGGATCTCGAATTCTATCACCGAGCACATTACATAACCTCAGTTGAGAATGCCGAGGATAACTCATACTCTTGGTTGGATATGCTGAGGCTATCTCTTTTGCTCGGCCAAAGGTGTCGAGGTAATGAGTGAAGCTTGGTTGATCCCTCCGAGGCCCCATCCCAACATATCTGAAATCAACAAACCCAAATCATAATCAATCGCAAACAAATTGAACAATTTTGTTCATTTCAATTCCAATTTCAACTCATCATTCAATAACCATAAGGGCCATAACATACTAATCAACAACAATAATAATAAAAAAACAACAACTATCATGCAATTCCATCCTTTCAATATTTCTAATTTCAACCACCTCTAAAACCTCCAATTTCATATACAAAACAAAACCTAAATAATCAATTGCAGTGAAAATTCTTACCTTAAATATGATAGATCAACTGAAATCTCTCGTAAACCGATGACAAGTGGGAGGATTTTGAGCTTTGATGCACCTTTGGAGATTTGAACGAGGCTTGAGTACGTGTTTGGAATGGAAGGAGAATTGGGATTTTGATGGATTCACCCGGACATATCTATAATTATGTTTCAAAATGTAAAGGACTTGTGTGCCATTTTTTAAAATTCATCATGCTAACGATCATTTCGATATCTTACCAATAATCCTTATGTATGTTATCGAATAGATACTTTAGACACTATTTTTAATACCCAAAATCACAAACTAACACTTAAGAGTTAAGATGCTATGCATCTATTTTAATATAATATATATGAGATATGACATGCAGGCACGGAATTAGGGGTGGGCTGGTGTATGCTGCAGCCCACCCCAATTCACTAGTAATTTATATAATATAGGTATGCTAGTATCATGATGTTTGAATATCTCAGTTGGTAAAGAGTGTGTAGGGGTATTTCGAAGCCCTTCGTTCCTGTTTCCTTACATTTTTTTTCTTGTGCAAAGCAGTGCAGCGCTTTCACTTCAATTTTGGTGGTGGCCCTGCCATTAACCTTTTATCACTAATTTTATTTAAATTAGTATAGTGATTAGTGATGTCATAGATAAAAAAAAAATATATGGATTAATTATTTAATTTCATCATTTAATGGTATTTAATATATATAAAACTTCAAGAATATTTGATAAGTAATTAACTCTATTATTACTAATTTAAATATAGATAAAATTTTTTAACTCAATAGATACAGGGAAAAAATTAAAATTATATACCATTCCAGCCTACTCAAGATTGTAATCCTGGTTCCGTGCCTGATGACATGTAATATATGGCCAATAAGTCATGTTCAAACCCCTTCACTATTGCAATGGTCTAAGTGAATATATGAACCAAAAAGGAAAAAAAGAAGAAGATATTGTCATCATTTTAAAATTGTCACCACAATATTATCACTGTATCTTAGTATATTGTCACAAAAACTATATCCATTGTGCTATATCCTTACAAAAAAAAAAAAAAACTTTAGAACCATTAAAAATTGTATCGCAATATTTATGAACTGATGACATTTTATTACCATATATATACTTACCAATTCATTTAATTTTAATCTTCCTATAGTTTATGTTAGCACCACCATTCACTCCGGAACCTTTCATAGTTTCATGATCGATCAGCTTAGATACAACTTTCGATTCAGAATGTGTTGGGCATGCAATGAATCGAATTAACAAGAAAGACATAATTAAATTTCCAATACGAGATCTTTCTCCTACAAATCCCCACTCAATTAATTAATTAATAGCATTGCGATAATCCTCATCTATGTTGAGTTCAATATAGGAGATCGAAATTAAACACTTTATTTGATATGATCACTTAGTTAGGGGCCTTCCTCGGAGGGCCCTCTAGCACCGTGATCGACGTGTTGGGCCAAGTGGCCCATGAAGGGTCCAGCCCAAAGTGAAGCTTGATTGCTTCTTTGCTAAGACAAAAGGCAATATGTTTTGCCTTTGTCTTGGTGAGCACGAGAGCAAGAGAGCTCCAAGAAGTGCCGCCAGTAGCACCAAGAAGAGAAAGGAGAGAGAAAGAAAAGAGAGAGGAGGGAGAAAGGAGAGAAATGTAAGAAATTCGAGCGAGTGTTTCGTCTCTTGATCCGGTGATCCGTCTTCATCCTTCGGCAAGTCAACAACGAGAGTTTTTTTATAGGTATTTTCTCCTCTGGAAATCTAATCCGATTACAAGTGTTTAACTAGGTTTTTGGAGATGAATCATTTCTAGATCCAGGTTGTATTTAGATTGGTGTTTGAGATCTCCATGTTTATTTGTCTTGGGTTGAGACTGGATTGTTAAACACTTGTATTGACCTATTGATTAGTGGATTGGTTGTTCTAGTGGGCGGAAGGTGGGTTTTTTTTATCCTCTGGTTAGAGAGGGTTTTTCCCACGTAAATCTTGTGTTAATATTTGTGCTTTTATCTGTGTTTGTGGTTGTTTGGTTGTTTGGTTTCCGGATTGGATATTATCGGTTGATCATTTGGTTTGCTGTCTGATTGTTGTTGGTTATCTTATTACCCGACTTCGCTTCCGGGTGCGGCTGGAAAGTGGTTTCTAGCCCCAACACGACGCCGGCGATGGCTCCATCGGGATTCCAACGATAGCAGGCAGGCGGATTCACCAAGCAAGGCCCGACCTCGTTGATGTGCCAAACTGGCATTTATGGTGGCAGCTGTTGGGAAAAATGTTTGAAAATAATTTGTTTGTTTTATATTTAAGGCTCAGTTTTCTCAACTACTTGGACGGGTCCTTAAGATTCTCCCTTATGGTTATTTTAATCTATATAATGGTGGTTATTGGGTTTTGGAGAGGGGGGTGTGCAGAGAATGTGGTTTCTTCTCCTTCTTGGTTTCAAACACATGAAAAGGCATAGAGTTCCACCTCAATTGATGGGAGTGCACCTATCGATTGAGGGCAGAGTTATCCCTGGAGTGAGCCGTTTTGTATGATATGCACCGATGTCTAGGCGGTTTTTCGCTCAAGTGCAGGAGATTCATCTACGACTCTACAATCCCAATTTTCACTTTTACATCTCTTTTGGTTTTGTGGCTAAATATTCCAACAATCTTGAGCGAAAAATTCTTGTTGGTCTGGCCATAACAACGGAGAAGATCTTGCAGTACTGGGCTACCGTCTACGGAGAAGTTTTACACCTTCAATTGGATTGATGGGTGCGGACGTGCGGTTGCCTGGTTTGTTTTGCTTTGATTAATCAATTTTTTTGTTTGAGATTAATTAATCATATAGATGGAGAAATTTCTTATGCTTTGTGTATGCCTTTGTTTGAGTTATTTTCATGAGGTTTGACATATGAAAACCTAAAACCTAGAGCATGAAATTTGTGATCTGTGTGTTTTTCAAATTGGGGTTGATGAAAGCTTGGAAGTCTTAGTTAACAGGACGGCAGATGGAAAATTAGGCATATGAGTACGTTGTATTATTAATGGGAGCCTTAGAATTGTGCTTCTTTATTATTGTCATACTTCTACCAGTTGTACTAGTTGTTGGCAGGTGAAGAAGCTAATTGTTGCAAAAATCTATTGGTTGGCACCCCGCTGATGTAAGTCTAACATTCACACTGGATGTGATTTTGATGTTGCAATTGCAAGGGCAACAAATATTGCACATACCATATAATGAAGAGATCGAAAATGCATTTATGCATTAATTGGCACTTGGTACACTTTGATATTATCATTTGTGAAATCTAATTTGTTGTCTTTGAGCTTCCAGGCCCATCGGTATTGGTGCATTGGAAAAATGGGCATAGGCTTCCAAGCCTAATGATGGATATTATTACATCTTATAGTTGATGACGTTGGGATATAATTAAATGATGGAGGAGCTAACTTATGAAAGTTTGATTTTTGCATAAAGTGGTATGATTTTGCAGGCTTGTGTTGCTCGCTTTAGATATCATGTATGTGTGAAGACAACGTGAATCTCAATAGATATATTTTGAGTTTGGAGAGGCTTTTAACCGACTTTTTGATGCAAAGTTGTGAAGGAAGTTGGTCCTTGACACAACATGTGAATTGTGGGGAACTCAGTCCCTAGCCACAAATTGGATTGTGGAGGAAATTGGTCCTTGGAAACAATCATGGATATGAGACTATGATGCCTTGTCGGATAACTCGTTCTAGATACTGTTAGAAATCAAGGTTGCACTCATCAAAGGTCCGATTAGGGTCGAAGTGGTCTTTTAGTCTGGTTTAAACACAAGGATCTAGATCGATCCTAAACAAAGAAACCGAAAGGAAGATAACATGGACACACACGATATGTTTACGAGGTTTGGGCTAATCCCTACGTCCCCGGCTCTAGATGTCATCCAATATGCTCTAATAGGCAAAACGAGAACAAACGATACAAGAATCCTATGAGGGCAAATACTAGACTGAAAATACAATAGAAGGAACAAGACAATCAGCACCCTAAGCAATAGCAAAGACAAGGAATAGGAACCCCCTAATATGAGGCAACTTCAGGCCGGAGAAGCTCGTCGATTCGGAAACAGCAATGTCGTCGGTGAGCACCGGTGGTCCTCGAAGTTCCAATCCTTGTTGAACGCCCTTGCTGGTTCTCCTTCTCCATTTCAGTCCATCCGACAGCCCGTATGGATCTCCTCAGTATCGCTGCTCAAGCTCGGTTCACATGGAGATTGCTCAAGAGCCTCTCTCTTCTGATGAACCCGAACTCAAGCCTCTCTCTATCTTCTTCTCTCGGCTTTAGCTTCTTCGAACGGAGCCCGAAACCCTAGCCTTGACTCTCCTGATTTCAGCCATGGGAGAGGAGCTCCCAAGCTCCCTTTGGAGCGGCGCTACAGTGCCCGACTCTTGAATTTAGGGTTTGCTGATGGAGACCTTATAATAGGTCGGAATGAAGCAACGGTCGAAAATTAGAACTTTGGACAAAGCATGGGCTTGGGCCTAAAGGCCCAATTCCTAGTAAACTAGAATTACAAATTACAATTTTCAACAATTGCCCTCTTAAATCTAGTTTACAAGGAAAAAGATTAAGAAGAAAAACCTATAGCATATTGAACAACTCCGTCATCACAGTACTTGCACTTCCTACATGAACATGGTTAGATATATCAACCAAATATAGGAGCTTAAAACCCAGCAGGAACCACTCATGGCACATCTAGCAAAATAAATGCAAACATATGGAGAATGCATCAGCAGACCTCGAGTCCAGAGCTAGAAAAAACAAGACAAGGTCAAAAAGACCCAAGACCAAGAGACTTTGAGGGGATGGAACCCTCTAATCTCCAAGACAGATAGGGCTAAGCAAGTAATGCCCTCTTAAAGGGTAACTTCAAGCAAGCAATGCCCTCTTAAGGGAAACAAACAAAGCAAGAAATCAGTTAACATGAAACTAAATTTTTTGGCAAGTGTTAACCCTTAGTCAGGTCAAAGCATCTCAATCTCGTATAGCTTGACCAGGGACAGGACTAGCATCTCAATCTCGTATAGCTAGTCAAGGACATGACTAGCATCTCAATCTCGTATAGCTAGTCATATGTCACTGCTCATGAAATCCTAGACATGCATGTAGGAAAGAACTCAAAGACTCAACTGATTTAGTAAAGCATGTAACCACAAAAGTGAACAAGCACCAAAGACCATACAAACTAAATAGTCTATGAATTAGGAGCAGCAAACACCAACCACCAAAGCATGTTATCCAAGTATAAGCAGGTAAAAACATGTATGTAAACCATGCATTTTTAACTCAGATTGAAAACATGACAACAGAAATCAGCAACATAAAACAATATCTAAGTATAGGCAAGTGAAAACATGCGCACACAAGCAAGACATGCATATTATGCATCTGGACTCGGACTAAGAGTTGCTGATTTTTGGACCCAATGCAGCTAATTTCAGCTGGCTTTGGACACAGGATAGCAAGAGGGAAACAAACAGTAAGCAAGGAAAACACACAACATGCGATGATCTTATAAGAGCATGAGTTTTTGTAAAACATGATCAAAAGATACATATAAGCAGTTGTTAAAAGCTATCCATCACCAACTACAAAGCAAACTCCACCAAATTTAGTGCTAGCAAACTTCTACCTAAATCATGCAAGTTTTTGAAAATAAACTCAGCCAGAAAAGTCATATGTATAGATAGCAATTCACATGCATATGTTTCACAAACATGACAAGTTTATAGCAAGCAATACATATAAAAATACTTCTCAACACAAGGCAAGTTTGTTTTAAAAACTGGAAAAGCATGAAAAATTAGGGTAGAGATACTAACTTTCCCCACCAAATTTGGTGAGTTCACAAGCTGGTTAGCCCTTTCCCCACCAGATTTTGTGACTTTGCAAGCTGTTTTACACATCCCCTTTCTTCTTCCAGCTTTGGTGATGGAGATCCTCCACCTTCAACTAGCTTGGGTATGCTCCAATGAGACAAACACCACCTTATAGCTATTGGGCAGGGAGGTGACTCTTGTCACACATCTTCCTTTTAGATGAGAGTTACCTGTCAACACACACAATAGCACACACGCTCAGTGCATCAAGCAATTCTCTTAGGAAAATTTTCAAAGTATAGGAAGAACTCTCACTATGAACTTGCAATAGATTTTTAACTCACGAAAGAGAAATTAATCTATAAGAGAACATAGAGAAGCTCCTGTGTCATAGATGCTACTGAATGGAGCATATGAGGCACACAAGGAAGACAATCAGGCTCATACACAGTAGGCACATACACAGGTATAAATCCTAGAGTCAAGAATTCTACAACTAAGCAATTAGTTGATGCAAAACATAGATATCTCAAAGATACTCAAGTAAGCATGCATGAACTCATAGACAAGAAGGAAATATACATCACCAGGTAAAACCTAATATCATGATTTCTAAACCTAAACCTAGTTCAGGTAAGAGCATATGATCACAAAGATGTCATGCAACTTTTACATGGAAATCAATGAATGAAGGATTCACATATCATAATAAACCTACAGATTTTGCACTCAAAATCAAGACAACAAGGTTTAACCTAACGAAAATGCAAGCCATCAGAATCATGGTTTATGCAGAAACACAAGATCAAGCAAAGTTGATCTTTATCAAGTAAATCAAGCATAATTATATAATTCAAGAACACCAAATTAAGGTGCCTTAAGAATTGTCAACATGCTCAGAACTAATTATAAAGGCAGTTGTACCAGTTTTAGCAAAGGAAAAACACAAACTGTATCACTAAGGCTTAACTAGAGAACACAAAACTCATAGAGAGACATATGCAAGAGACCAATCAAACTGAAAATAGGAGATAAAAGGTGTAAGAAAGACTCCATTTGGTCTTCTTTTAACAAATCTTCGATGAAGCAAGCATCTCCAAGGATACCATCATCATGGTTTCCTAGTCATCTTGACATTTGATGCTACTTCCATCTTGAAGGAATGCCACCCGGCTGATTCCTGATTTGAACACCCTCCATTTTCATTTCTTCTAAGGTCTTGACATCTCCCTTTTCAGATTTCCTTGCACAAGAAAAAAAGAGTTAGTTCTCATGAAGTAAGCCAAGTAAAGATCATAAGGTTTTCCTATAAACTGGAGCAGACAAGCAACCATGGAAATTCCACACATTCAGAACTTCATTTCATCTCAAATTATGCAAAAATGAGAAGAAAAAACAGATCTGAGCAAATGCCTATAAAACACATGTAACTATCATTGAAGAGAATGAAATTTTTTGCAGAAAATACATCATGAATGAGTATAAGAGTGCAACAACGCAGAATAGCTCAAAATGACAGGTAGTTATGCAATGAATGAACCAGATTTAAGGCAAATAGGAATTTCATAACATATATCCATACATGTGACAGAAACTGAACCTAATATCTCAAGATAAAAGGGTCAAGAAAAAACACATTATCAACGAGAGACCAAGGCAAGAAAGAAAGCTATCCAAATCCATGTCACATGAGACAAGAAAAGAAAGCTACAAGCAGCTGCACAACAAGCCTAAAGAAGGGTTTACAAGTTTGGTCTCTTGAACCATAGAATTAGCAAGAAAGCAAGCATCAATATTATTACCGTGATCAAGAGTAATAAACAACTTATGAATTCTAGCAAGAATTCTAATGGAAAAAACTTTAAGAACCAAACTTAACCAAATAAATAAGCAAGAGTCTCAAGTACCTCATGATAATGTAAAAGCCACAATGGAGATAACAATGGAGAAGGCATAGGATAAACGAGAGAAGAGACATAAAAAATCAGCACTTAGAAACTTCAAGGAAACTTCATATATATTCCATATCAAGAGGAAATCGACAAGCAAGTATAAGATACTTTAAGAAGCTGAAAAATTCCATGATAAACACAAATAAATCAGCAATCAAGTATCACATGATAGGAAGACACTTAACATAGTCAAGAACTTCAATATAGATTTCATATGAATGGAAT
This sequence comes from Persicaria tinctoria, assembly GCA_037127255.1. Taxonomy (NCBI): domain Eukaryota; kingdom Viridiplantae; phylum Streptophyta; class Magnoliopsida; order Caryophyllales; family Polygonaceae; genus Persicaria; species Persicaria tinctoria. Next base: position 9,208,806 of record JBANSL010000013.1, on the reverse strand, counting down.
AACATGAAAACAGGGCATCCAACAGCAAAGCTGTACACATATTCAGTGAGGATGCATGAGAAGTCTCAGAGTTTTAATTTAGCGCAGATATGAGAGGATAGAGCACATAGAAGTATATAGACATCAACTTAGAAACTTTAAGAGGACTCATAATTTCCACTCAAACATAAATTGAGAGACATCTTGATAATACTTATAAAGGCTGAAAATTAAGAGATATACTCATGAATAAATCAGCAAACAAGTATTACAAGCCAAGAAGATTCCTAAGAATATAAGGAACTTCATCTCAGATTTCCTATAGAAGAGGAAAAACATGACAAACCATGAGACACTTATATGGGGCTGAATTTAAAGCATCAAACATGAAAGGCAAAATTCAGCAAGTGTTCAATGTCATAGAAGAGTTTCTGGACAGCAACATATGTGACAGAAAAGTTTCTGGACAGCAACAAAACAGTCCATATATCGCTCTAAAAGACCACACAATCAAGTCTAAAAATCAAGAAACTCATATATAGCATATAGAGGATCATCAAGAACATTTTAGACATGAAAAATTCAACAAGAATTCATAAATAAGACCCTTAAACAGGAGCACAACAATTCAGAATCTATAACCCCAGAAAACAGCCTCCAATCAGTTCATATAGCCCAGATTTCAGCAATTATACATATGAAAAATGCATAAATTCGAATCCAAGCAAAAACAGAACATGGACAGTAGTTTAGAGCGATGAAAATGCACAGCGGAAGGCAAAGATCGAACACATGCTCTGATACCAATTGTTAGAAATCAAGGTTGCACTCATCAAATGTCCGATTAGGGTCGAAGTGGTCTTTTAGTCCGGTTTAAACACAAGGATCTAGATCGATCCTAAACAAAGAAACCGAAAGGAAGATAACATGGACACACACGATATGTTTACGAGGTTTGGGCTAATCCCTACGTCCCCGGCTCTAGATGTCATCCAATATGCTCTAATAGGCAAAACGAGAACAAACGATACAAGAATCCTATGAGGGCAAATACTAGACTGAAAATACAATAGAAGGAACAAGACAATCAACACCCTAAGCAATAGCAAAGACAAGGAATGGGAGCCCCCTAATATGAGGCAACTTCAGGTCGGAGAAGCTCGTCGATTCGGCAACAACAATGTCGTCGGTGAGCACCGGTGGTCCTCGAAGTTCCAATCCTTGTTGAACGCCCTTGCTGGTTCTCCTTCTCCATTTCAGTCCATCCAACAGCCCGTATGGATCTCCTCAGTATCGCTGCTCAAGCTCGATTCACATGGAGATTGCTCAAGAGCCTCTCTCTTCTGATGAACCCGAACTCGAGCCTCTCTCTATCTTCTTCTCTCGGCTTTAGCTTCTTCGAACGGAGCCCGAAACCCTAGCCTTGACTCTCCTGATTTCAGCCATGGGAGAGGAGCTCCCAAGCTCCCTTTGGAGCGGCGCTACAGTGCCCGACTCTTGGATTTAGGGTTTGCTGATGGAGACCTTATAATAGGTCGGAATGAAGCAACGGTCGAAAATTAGAACTTTGGACAAAGCATGAGCTTGGGCCTAAAGGCCTAATTCCTAGTAAACTAGAATTACAAATTACAATTCTCAACAATACCCAACCAGAAATTCTAGAAATGGTAAATTCCTGGTTCAATGTGGTCAAACGAAGGTGCAAGTGATATCTGATGTTGATAAAGTCTCGTTTATGTTGTCAGTTGAAAGGTTGAGACAATTGGTCTCTTAATGACTTATTCCTGTATGGGGGTGTGAGACAACATACACTTGATGAGTCACCTAAGTGAGTGTTAAGGTTAGGTCGCCTAATAGAGGAGTCTTTGGCAAGCTCCCTAGGACACTCATGACGCAGGGTCAAAGCGCAGGGCCTTATAACGCGCTTGATAGATCGCGGAACTCTTGGTCGATTTTCTTGTGTTGGCGTTGATTCAAGTCGTAAGACATCAACATTAGTTATTTAAAAAATATCTTGTTCGATCAAATGATTTTAAACCATGTGGGTGATTGTTGGGAAAAATGTTTTAAAATAATTTGTTTGTTTTATATTTAAGGCCCAATTTTCTCAACTACTTGGATTGGTCCTTAAGATTCTCCCTTATGGTTATTTTAATCTATATAATGGTGGTTATTGGGTTTTGGAGAGGGGTGTGTGTAGAGAATGTGGTTTCTGCTTCTCCTTCTTGGTTTCAAACACATGAAAAGGCATAGAGTTCCACCTCAATTGATGGGAGTGCACCTATCGATTGAGAGCAGAGTTAACCCTGGAGTGAGCCGTTTTGTATGATATGCACCGATGTATAGGCGGTTTTTCGCTCAAGTGCAGTAGATTCATTTACGACTCTGCAATCCCAATTTTCAATTTTACATCTCTTTTGATTTTGTGGCTAAATATTCCAACAGCAGCCGCGGATCGCGGATGTCCCTGTCCTCGAGGTAGATGTCGAACCAGTGGAGCTTGTTCTTGAAGACGAAGCCGCAGTAGTAGTCGGAGACCGGCGTGGGCTCCAGCCCGAACGTGTAGGTGTCGCCGTAGTGCAGCTGGTGGATCCCGTAGTCTTGGTCGGCGTCCTTGCAGTGCACCTGCAGCACCTCCTGCCCTTCCAGATTGTTCCTGATGAACACCTCCGCCCACGCATAATCCACCGCCTCTCCGCTTGCCGCTGACGCCAGCCACCACGCTTGGAGAGCCACCAATGCTGCCGTTAGTAAAACTGTAGTGTACTTATTGGATGCCATTTGCATAAATTTGTTCAGACTTGAGAGGGAGTGTTGAGTTGGAGAGACGATGTATCAGATGGATGTATATATGTAGCGATTTTGAGCAATTTACGGCTTAATTTGTTACAAAAATGTGGGAAGTACATGTATGTTCAAATGTATTAATACACATATATAGATCATACATGCATATATGTTCATGTGTATTAATTAAGTTAATCTATGCTAAATTACTAGTTCAGTACTTGTATTTATTGTTTCTTTTGTGGCGATTCATTAATTGATCGGCCTTCTGTTACATACTTTCAATTAGTTTATCCAAGTTCTTATCCCTAACAATAAGTTCTAATCCCTATCAATAAGTTCTAATCCCTAACAATAGTTTATCCAAGTTTTTAGTTATAAGGTTGGTATCTATCCTTCTAATTAATATGGGTAGGATCATTTTAGTTTGGTTTGGGTTTTTCATTTCAACTAATGTGATATGATATTTTATAGTCAATGGACTTGGTATAATTTATTAGAGCATTTATAATACATGTCTTCAAAATTTCTCTATTTCGAAAATTTAGAGAAGCAATTAAAGATAAAATTAGCGTTCATTTTTTTTCCCTGTCCATCTCTATTTTGGAGAGTATTATAGAATGAAAAAATTATTTGTTTTAAGGATAAATTACATAAAACAATGCATCCACTAAATATTGATTTTTCGGAAATTTCGCGAGGTGCCCCTGAGGTATTGTAATTTTCGCGAGGTATACAACTTTTTTGCATATTTCGTGTGGTACCCCTGAGGTTTTAATTCATTCCGCGTCGCTCCCTCGGGTTAAATTTTAACAGATTTTGTGAACTCCGTTACTTTTGGAATTAAAAAAAAAAGAAAAGAAAAGAAAGAACAGGCGAAGAGAGAGAGCAAGAAGCTCGCGCGCGCGCGCGAGAGAGAGAGAGACGAGGCCGGCGAGGACGACTAGAGAGCACGCCGGCGAGGACGACGTCAGGTCGGAGTTCTCGCGAGCAGAGACGTGAGGACGACGAGAGAGCACGACTGTCCTAGGTAAGTCTCCCTTCTTATTTTCAATAGTAGGAATTTATGGTTTTTTTATTTGAGGATTTTTAGGATAACTTACAGTTTTATGATTTTCAAATTGGGTGGAGATGAGTGCCAGAAAACGCCCTCCTGAACCTCTTGATTTCTTCATTTGGACTGTCGAGGTGATCGTTCTTCTTTAAAATTACTTCAAATTGAATCTAGATTTTGCTAGTGTCTCTGTGTAATCTTTACCTAAAGCGTTTTTTATTGGTGTTCTGATTGCAATTTTGGATCTTATTGGCGTGATTACGGGATACTTCTGGGAATTTGTTAATTATCCTATTTCAAACCGGGGATTTGGGGAAAATAAATTTTTCTTGGGTGAAATGTAGAAACTATACCCATATCCATATTCCCCTAATCAATTAGACGGACCCCTCAGTCCTGTGATTACTTCTTCACTAGATGTTACAATATACTTAAACATATATACTACTCCGCTAGAGTTTACTGTTATTAGTTCTTCTGCAGACAACATGGAAAGGTGAGACATTTCAATTCCAAGGCTGTTTAGTCTGGTTGCATTTGTTGTTGGTGATGGACTTTGTCCACGAACAGCTCATAAAATTGTTTCTTTTGCTGCCGAATTTATATACATTGGGGTGCTTGTTTGTCAATTTTGTACATTTTTACAAGGTATAGTTGTAATTTTTTTTCCCCGGGAAATAGTTGTGAGTCGAGACAATAATATTCATTGACCTTTTCAATTTGTTATGAAAGTTACCTGATATTATACAAACAACTGAACAAGGGATGTCTAAATGATTGAGCATGATGAAGCTACTCAATTTGCTCTAGGTGTAAAAGGGAAAGCTGTTTTTGAGTTACAGGTTGCACAATAGGGTAAATATGCATGATATTTTTTCGGCAAGAGGCTGATCTAGATAGTAGGATTAAGTACATATGAAACTTTTGGCCAGGGGCTGATTAATATGTCAGTGCAGGATGCATATGGGAAACCTTTGTACACTTGGGAGCTGGCTTGGAAATTAGGATTGAACACATAGCAAAATCTTGACCTGGGGCTGCTCCAGAAATTAGGAGTTATTAAGCATATGTATAATGTTTGGCCATGGCTGATTCAGAAGTTGTTTTTAGTGTCCTATTAATAGTAGCAAGTGAAAGTCTTATTATCTAGGGTAGAATAGTCTTGACTTTAGAGATTTACAATATCTCACTATTCATTTTACTTTCATAGTTGGGTTAAACAGAGTGGTTTTATTTAATGGAAAAGATCTTGAAGCTAGCCGGTGGATGGAGTTGGAAGTAAAAAACACCCTGAATAAGTAATTCTTAGAGCATTTATTTTTCAATATGAATTGGGATTTAATGGGTGGAAGTGGAAATGTGTCATTGACTTGTGATTACATTTATATGTTCCATGTTTATTTCCTGACCATGAATCAAACAACCAAAATCTTCCCAGTGGTAGTGATGTAGCATGATATCAAACATCTTTTGCTTTGCACTCTTCTTATTGGAAATAATACACATATATTGCTACCGTGTTTTGGTTTGTTCCTAGTTGAAGGCTTCAAACAAAGTGTTCAATTTTGTTCCTTGATAAGAAAAATAGGCTTATCTTTTGTCATCAAATAATTTTAGCCTATTAGCTCAAATGGGAGAGCGATGTGCTTAGGCACAAAAATGTGGGTTCGAATCTCACATAGGCTAATTGAATTGAATTCATTAACCATTACTAAGTAATTTAAGGGTTGTTAAATACTAATAATTTAGGGAGTTAATGATAGCTAGATATTTGTAAAGGTTTGTAACTCAAATTGATGAGGATGTGTGTTTTCTGCTATAGCTTTATGTGTTCTAAATGGATTTAGGCTTTATTTTGTAGCAAAGAAAGGGTTTACATCACACTAATAATCTGTAAGAAGGGGTCTACACACTTAACATCTTATTAGTCCTCAATATTATCTAATAACTCATATTTTCATAACAACCATGTTCTTAGTTAGATAGCCTTTGTGGGATTCGAACCCACATCTTTATGCCTAAGCATATTGCTCTACCATTTGAGCTAAAAGGCTTAAAATAAATGTTCAATAGTTTGACATAGAATTTTGTTTGTCAATTTTAGAGTATTTTTTTGTTTGGTCGAAATTTGAGCAGTAGTTTGACAAGGGAATTTATTTGCTTTAGCAAAAGCTAATAGAATTTCATTTTCAAATAAATGTCCAGTACATGCCTTACAATATTTTTTAATCATGCACTGAGAAGTTCAAACAATTAGCAAAAACTAATAGATTTTCTTCCAGGACGGGTTCTTCCTGCATATATATAAAATCTGAATCCAAAGATATGTATACGGCGATAATGATATTGATCTTGAAGCACATCAATGGAAGACAAAGAGTGAAGTTAGACGAAACATACTAGCGGAAAATGAAAATCAAGGATGTACCTGCAGAGCTCCATTCCATGGAGTAGTTAAAAGAATAAGAAACAAAACAAGATGTCACCCACCCTACTAAAGTAACAACACTTCCTGCTAACCCTTTGATGTTAATTGGGTATATATGCATTTTTTCACATTGAGGAGAATTAATGTTAATATTAAGATTATGTGAATACAAAAATCATATCATACACAAATATATCATTTAATTCCAATAAATGTATGCGATGCAGAGATGAAAAGAGGCTGATAATTTTGTACCTCAGCGATCAAAACCTATTTGATTCTTCCCATGCATATAGGATAAAATATAGTAGCAAACATCTGCATTAAAATAATAAATCTTTGGAAACTAAAACCAATTTTACCAAACAATAAAGAGTGTAATGACAGCTTAACATGAACTAGCATACAAATTAAGAATAGAACCAATAGAGTTCAGAATGTTCACCAAGAGGCCTATGAGTGCCAAATAGGGACTGAATCCTTCAAACAAAACATGATCCTGGTAAATTGCATAATCGAATACATCAAGTGTTGCTGAAAACGGACAGCAAACAAGGAAAGAATTCACCGGAAAGAACCTACGAGACGAATGAAATGCCCAACATCAGACAAGAACAGCAAACCCCACTTGTGGAAACCTGCAACGTAAGCATTCATGGATTGGGGATGTGTTGGTCATCAGTGGTAAAGCCAAGATTTCCGCTAAGGAACAAGGAACTTCTTTGATTAAACTTCTAATATTCCTTTACACCCCTTACATTATCATCACAGTTACAATTTTAAAAAAAAATCCCAAAGGGGCTTCAGCAAACCCCGCAAACCTCAATTGGAAAATTCAACCCCCAAACTTCAATGGGAAGATTATAAAACTACAATCCAACTCAAAAATCCTAAATTGAAAAACCCTAAATCTCTAACCCTAAATTCCTACAGTCAAAAGTAAGAACGGAGACTTACCTAGAATAGTCGCCGACGCGATGCCGACCGTCTCCCTCCTCGCATCTGTCCCTCATCGAGATTTTCAGGTGGCATCCCCTTTCGTCATCACCGGCGTGCTCTCTGGTCGTCCTCACCTGCCTCGTCGTGCTCTCTCTCTCGCGCAAGCTTCTTGCTCTCTCTCTCTCTTCGCTCACTCTTTTTTTTTAATTCCAAAAGTAACGGAGTTCACAAAATCTGTTAAAATTTAACCCCGAGGGCGCGACGCGAAATGAATTAAAACCTCAGGGGTACCACGCGAAATATGCAAAAGAGGTGTATACCTCGCGAAAATTGCAATACCTCAGGGGCACCTCGCGAAATTTCCGTTGATTTTTTCACTTAACAATAAGTTAAATTTGAAATTATACAAAACCATTCGTTAAATATGATGTGTCAACAAATCACCACCCTAGCAAAAAAAATCCATCAAAACATCAATAAAAGTAGTGACTAATTTACTGTCACTTTTTAATCAAATTTTCTTTTTATATCCATTGAAATACCTCAGACTTATAATTAACCGGAAATAAAAAAAGTATTTTTTTATCCCATCGTCATAATATATCAATAAGACCTTGAATTTGCAAAATTTCAGTAAATATGCATCTAGTATGTACAAATACGGATGTTCAATCCCTTAAAAAGAGTATATTGGTCATTTACAATATTTTTTTCGCAAAAACCATGATATAATTTTATCATGGGGATGATTTGTCAACAAATTATATTTAATGGGCGTTTTTGTGCAATTTCTAATTTAATGGGTGATTAAATAAAAAAATTTGATATTTAATGAGAGGTTTTCTATGAATCATGTGTTCAATTCAATGACTTTGTAAAATTCGATCAGCTGATTTTAAATATCAAGTGTTCTTTTTTATTATTATTATTAAATATCAATTGTTCAATTACACTTAGTTTTATGGATAATTCTTTAAATTGGTGAAGATTGTCTATTTCTCTATTTCGTAGTCTCTTCACTCATATTAAATTACAATACATTCATATTTTGTAGTCTCTTCACCATATTAGTTAAAAAATAATTAAATTACAATATAATGCACCAATTCAATCAAAGATAAAAGCTCTCGCTTTTACTCGTGAGAATATTTAACCTCTCTCGCTTTTACTCGTGAGAATATTTAACCTCTCTCTAGAATTTGTGTAACCCTCAAGCCAATCCTTTCATGTCCATCCATTGTTGCCTAAACCAAGCCGTCACGCTCACACTTCCACAAAATGATTCACAAATTGGGCGTTTACCCTTGTCGTTGTGTAGCTTAGATTTTTAATCCCCCATGGTTTGGGTCCTTTAATGGCCGGTGCGACAATTTCTGTTGGTGTTTCCAAGCCCGGCGCCGTTTCGCCCTAGTGGTCCTCCTCCCCTTGTCTAATCTCAAATCCCGTCCACAATCGTGTCTTCCCCAAGTCGGCTAATCTACTGGCTCCCGCCACCGCCAAATCAATCTTTTGGGTGTTGGGGTGCCTGGGTCACGGCCGTTTGCCGCCGGTGTTGCCCCGCCCACTCCTCCTCACCCCTAGCTAGCGCATCCGAGGCCGCTTGGTACCCCTCGCATCCTCCGTCTTCGGTCTTCGCCCGTTTGCCGATGGTCACCCGGTGCTCCATCGGCGGTTCGAAACCCCACCATCTTCCTTGGGCTCCAAGTTGTATTGTACTGGTGGCTTGTGTTTTCTGCCATCATCGTACTCCTTGGCGTGCAAGGCATACTTTCACCTTTGCACGCAAGGTCTGACAACCATGGGAAAAGAAAAAAGTGTCTGGTTTTTATATAAATATATATATATATATATATATATAATTGATTGTTTGTTATATATTTATATACAAACTAGTTTTAAACCCACCCGATTCGGGTTTTTGATTTGTCCCAAAAGGGTTTTGAGTACATCCACCCGAAAGGGTTTGAGAAAATCCCGCAAGGGCTTGCCGATACTTTTGCAGGTGAGAGCTTGTTGGCGTTTTGTTCAAGTAGTTTGCGGCTCTGCTTCCGATGTTTCTAGAAGATCTTCTGCTTGGTTGGGGGCGTGGAGTCTGTAGTCGGGTCTAGCTGGGGTCGTGGTGGTGCGCTAAAAGGCGACTTCGTATTCGGGATAGAGTTTCCTGGAGTTTGTCTGCACTACCCACAGGAGTTAGTGTCCTGCTGTACTACTGACCCGCGATGCTACTGTTCGGTGGTGCTTGGCTGCGTTCTTCGGTGGCTTCCTCAGCTTTTCGGGTGTTTGATCTTCTTGGAACGTTTGTTGTAGAGTTTATTTCTGTTTGGTTCATTACGCCTGTTATTGTATTTCTGTTTCTGTTCTTAGATTGCTCTATTAGACGGTTCTCCGTCTGCAGACTTCGGTCGGCCTCTCGATGAGTCAGGCCTGTCTGACCTTCGAATTTTTACCTAATCAAAAAAAAAAAAAAGCTCTCGCTTTTAAAAAAAAAGTTAAAAGTTCTCTATTTCGTAGTCTATTCACTAATATTAGATAAAAAATATTAAATTACATCATAAAACTTCCAAAACACTCTCTTTCGGGAGAGATAAAAAACCCATCGGAGTCTTCCTCCGATGGTAAAGCGACAGCTTCCTTGATGGCAGGTAACCTCCGCAGTAAGTAAAAAACCTCCCTTTGGGAGTCTCAACCCTCCTTCGGGAGCCCCAATCCACCCTCTCCGGGTGTCTCAACCCTCCTTCGAGAGCCCAATCCGACCTTGTCCGATGCCTCCTTGCTTTGGTTGTCGTTTGATCCGCTGTGGTGGTGCCGCCGCTTCTGTGGTCCGGTTTCCCGGTAAAGAACAACATCTGAAATTAATCTTCATTCTTTGAACGATTTCCAAAATCAGTTTGGGGCTTTTGGTGCTTTTTGTTCGTTTTTCTTCCCTCCCGTGTCGTCACCTCTGTCGGGATCCGTTGCTGCCTCGGTTGTATATCATCACTGCCCTCCCTGGTTTCTCCTCCGTCTCCCGTATGGCTGGTGGGGGAGTCTTCTCTGGTGGGGTTTCTCTTCGCCGGCGTTGTGGTTGGGTGTAGTGTGCTTCGGCGGCTATATGTCTGTCCTCCGTCCCTCACCTAATTCCTCTCCGGCGCCGAAATTCTGGATGGGCGGCTTCGGCCGGTTGTTGCTCGTCTCCTTCTCTGTCTCCCATGGCCCGGTCTTGGTGCTGATTTGTACTCCGACTCTCTCTTGGTGTCCCTTCCTCTGACTCTAGTGGCCGCCGACGGCGAGTTTTGGTAGTCGCTTCTTGCTGCTTCAATGGCCTACAAGCCATTTAGGGTTTGTAGCCCTCGGTCCTATTTGTTTCCTTTGGGCCCAAGGTTTTTTCTTGGGCCCAAAGATGCCCATTAAAAAAAAAGGGGGGGGGGGGGGGGATAATTATATATATTTAAAACCTCACATAATAAAACTATATAGACGTTTTTTATATAGTTAATTAATTCCCAGATTCTTCCCGCGCTCTTCGTCCTCCTTGCGGCTGTGCTTCATATGTTCGTGTGGTTTGGTGTCCGTCTATTGGTTCGTGGTTAGTTTCGGTTGAGGAGCAGTTATGCGGCCCTGGTTGATCGACGTGATCATGTTGGTGGTGTCTGTGGTCTCCGAAGATCCCTCATCCAGGTGGGGGGAACGTCGTGTGATCCACACTTCCCCAGGAGTCGCCTTTGCCTTACGAGGATTTCTACTTTCCGTCTTTCCGGCGGCGAGACATCGTGTCAGCTAGTGCTGTCCCATGCGCTCGCTATCCACTTCCCCGCGACGGCTTCTTTCCTCTCGATGTTGTGTCCGCTGGTTTGCTTAGGTCTTGGGTTTTTTCCGGGTTTACTTTGGGTGCTCTTTTGATGTATTTTATGTTATATTTTCTATTTCGTTGCTATATGTTTAGACGGCTTGCCGTCTGTCGACTTTGTCGGCCTCTCGAGGTCCGGGCCTGTCCGGCCTTGAATTATTTCCTTATCAATATATATATATATATATATATATATATATATATATATATATATATATATATATATATATATATATATATATATATATATATATATATATATATATATATATATATATATGTTGAGCAATAGCAATCCATTAGATTAAGAAATATCGACCAACAAAATATAATTTAAAGCTACCGGAAAAGTAAAATGCAGAACTAGACATAACATACATCTCTTAGTCACATTGTTAAATTGCCTCCCTTTCATTTATTTTGGATTAGATAAAAATTCGAGATCAGACATATTTGAAGTTCGAAGGCCGACAAATCGACAAACTAACCGTCGAAACAAACATAAAATACATATTTGGTACAAAATATAGACAAGAGCACTCTACAAGCTAGAGCAAAACTAAACACATACTAAGCAAACAAGATGAGGACGTAGACTATGGACGAAGCCAAGCACTACCCTGAAGCAGCACCGCAGATCAGCGTTACATCAGGAGTCACCTGCAGACAGTGAAAACGAACCTCCAAGGAAACAGTATTGCCTTCCAGAGAAAAAGAGACGCCTCGATACACACTACCACGACCCCAGCTTGTCTCGACTCCGATTGCTAGAATCCCATCAATCGGAGAAGAAAGTCCAGTCACACCAAATGCAAAGCCTTACACCGCCTGAATAGAAAGCACAAGGAATCCTAACGGGATTTAAAACATGTCATTTCGAGCGGGATTTGACGCCCTTAATTACGGGATTGGAAATGTATAATTGCAGTCAAATAAATATATAAAGGTTACATATCTATATATTTAACTTTTTTTCTTTTCTTTTTCGTTTTCTTTTTTTTTCCCTATTTTTGGGCTGCTTTGGACCCAAGACAAAACCTTTGGCCCAAAGAACAAAATTCGGGCCCGACCTTCGAGCCAATATCGGGCCCAAAAAAAGCAACCAAGGAAAACGACGAAACGACTAGGCAAATACAGGAACGACGGAGAAGTACGTTGTAGATTGACGGTCACCGAACAATGAGGCCAGCAACACCATAACTAGACAGAAGGCCAAGGGGAAGGCAACCGAGGATAGGGGTTGACAGGAAAGAGCGAAGGCGAGAGCGAACAAAACCAGTGTAGCCACCAATCACCTGGAAAACACCAAGAAAAGCAATCAGGCAAGGAAGGGAGACAAGGAATCCACCAACCCGCAAAAGCCCCAAATCAATTTTAAAGAAGGAAGGAAATCTGACACCGAATCAAAGAAGCGACAAGACCACATTATTAAAGAAGAAGGAGGAGTGCAAGGGGGAGGGGGACAACATCCGACGACAAGGGAGGCCGGTGGAGCGATTATAGGCGTGGACGCGTGGTGGGTCAGCTCAGAATAAGAGGATGTACACCGAAAATATTTAGCCCCGAAAAGGGCGGTGAGGATCCTCTAGTCCGCATTTATATATAGTCCCTTCTATAGTCCGTATTTTTTAACGTCGATGGTTTTGATTCCGAAGATTGCAAATCCGGAATCTCCCAAGCAGCTTCGCCCAATATCATTACTTAATGTCATATATAAGTTAGCCACAAAAATGGTGGTGAATAGATTGAAGCCCGTTCTACCGCTGCTTGTCTCGTCGACTCAGTCTAGTTTCATCCCGGGTCGGCAAATTATAGACAATATTGTGGTGGTTAGGGAAGTGCTTCATTCGATGGTGGAAAGGAGGAGAAGGAGGTGGATGATCGTCAAGGTGGATCTTGAGAAGGCATACGATAGAATCGACTGGGGTTTCCTCCGCCGAATGCTGATGAAGGCGCAGATATTGACTAAGCTAGTCAACACGATCCTGAACTGTCAGACAATGGGTAGTATGGAGGTTTTGTGAAATGGGGATCGAGCAGGTAGCTTCAAACCATCGAGAGGCATCCGACAGGGAGATCCGCTCTCCCCGTACCTATTTGTTCTGTGTATGGAGTACCTGACTCACATCATCCAGGAGGCCGTCGATTCAGAGGTTTGGAAACCGGTGGCTGTGGGTGGTGTACAACTCTCCCACCTTTTCTTCGCCGATGATTTGATTCTACTCGGGGAGGCTTCAATGGAACAGGGAAGGGTGATGAAGGGCTGTTTGGAGAGGTTCTGTCAAGAATCAGGGGAGAAAGTTAGTTTTGAAAAAAGCTCTATTTTCTTCTCTCGCAATGTCCCTAGGGAGATTAAAAGAGATATCAGTAGAGAGATGGAAATTCCAATTACGACCGAATTCGGAACGTACCTGGGAGTTCCTATAGCGGGCAACAGGATGTCAGCCGAAAAACATTCTTATTTGCTCAACAAAGTCACATCGAGGCTGAACGGATGGAAGGCGAGATCCCTATCCCTGGCAGGTCGAATCACCCTTGCAAAATCAGTGTTAACAAGTCTCCCGGTCTACACGATGCAATCCTCCATGGTGTCGAGGAGTGTCTGTGATGGAATTGATAAGGTTGTGAGGGGTTTTGTTTGGGGGTCGACCCCTGATCATAGGCGAACCCATCTCCTTCGAAAGGATATTCTCTATGCAACTAAAGATGAAGGCGGAGTGGGGATTAGACCAATGAGAGAAACAAATCAGGCAACCCTTGCCAAGCTAGGATGGAGACTGCTGAAGCAACCGAATGCTCTTTGGAGCAGAATCGTCAGAGGCAAATATTGCAATGCTCGGGTAGACGTAGACATGTTTGAAGATCGAAATCGCTGCTCCCAACTCTGGAAGGGGATTGTCCATGGATCGAGGGCACTCACGCCGGGAATCCGAGTCGATATAGGGAATGGGCGATCCACCCTCTTTTGGATTCATCCCTGGTTACAGGAGAGGGCGCTAATGGATGAGGCGATTCAGGAGGTGCCGGAGGAGCTACTGGGTAACACGGTGGAGGAGATGTGGGAGGGGGAGGACTGGAGGTGGGTAAGTCTAACCCCTTACCTGTCGGCACCTATTCTACAAAGACTCAGATCGTACAAGGTTAGTAGCGATGGGGAGATGAGGGATGTTCTATTCTGGGGTCACACGCAATCGGGTGAATTCACCACAAACTCTTCTTTGTCATTGATTAGAGGTGAACAAGGGCTGAGTCTCTCTCAAGAGTGGAGTCATGTTTGGAGGGCTCCGGCTCAACAAAGAGCTCGAACCTTTGCATACCTCACGGCCCATGACGCAATTCTATGTAATGCTAATCGGGTACGGCGACATATCTCAAGCTTCTCGGCGTGTCAAAGGTGTGGGCGGGAGGAAACAAGCCTACATCTCCTACGTGACTGTGAAGTGATCAAGACCACATGGAGGGTACTAGGGGATCATAGACAGAACCCAGATTTCTTTAGATCGAATGATGTGCAGGATTGGGTCTTCCAGAATGTCCGGAAGGAAGATCGTTGGGTTGGGATCTTTGTGACTATGTTGTGGATGACTTGGAAGGTTCGGAATGAGTTAGTATTCCATGGAACTCTACTGCATAGGGCCTAGCTGATCGAGTGTGGCGGCATGGATCACTGTACAATCGAGCCATGGCAAAGGAGAGACAGCGGCTGGGGCTAGCAAAGGACCGACGGGAGTCTCCGACGTCGTGGACTCCTCCAGGGCAAGGATGGGTTAAATTGAATTCGGATGGGTCATCTTTGGGATCTTTGTGACTATGTCGTGGACGCCGGCGATAAGAAACCCCAAAGAAAAGGACAGAAATGAACGGGATGGACAAATCTTTACCCGAAGATGAGGGATCATCGACGTTGCCCCCACCCAGATGAGGGATTTTGGAAGACCATGAACACAACCACGACCCTCTCGATCATACAGGACACCCGATACTGCAACCCAACTCGGAACTAAACGCAACCACGCCAAAGCAACGATCCTGATGAAACCCCCCTTTGAAAATCCCATTTCTAGGTGGGACCCAAGGGAAACCGGGAAGGTTTGGCTTGGTCACCATGAGCTTACCTGACCCGCGCGCCTTATTTGCGTGCGTCCCAACCTGTGCCGTGATGAAGTAGACGATTTTAACCCTCTCCTTCTTACCTTGAGGAGCTACATCCTAAATTCATAGTCCGTGAGAAATACATGTAACGCGGGCGGATGATGTGATATTGATTCGCCGCGGTCAGTGTTTACCTTCTCTATGAGGGAGTTTCGAAAGTCTACCGCCTTATTGATGCTGGAGATGCCAATAACTTTCTCCGCGGAGCTATCGAGAATTTCGATCGCGCAACTTGATTGGTAAATTCTTAATTCTCGATCTAAGCTCTGTTTTACTTTATCTTTCTCTCTCTTTATCTTGATTCTTTAGATTTCTGAAAAGCTCTTTTATCTTTGTTTTTGCTCCCCTTTTATAGTAGGCCGGTGGTACTGACGAGGTAGTGACAGATGGCAAGTTAATCTTGACACGCGTACGAGTTTAAGGTAATTGTGAGATGTGGGTATGTGATACACGTGACTTGAGCTGGCAAGTCGGTTGTTCGGGTCGAGTTTGGGTCAGGCTTGCTCGGGTCTGGTCAATTCGGGTAAAATTCATGGTCGGGTATTGGTCGGGTCGGGTTCAGTCATAATGAATTTTAGATTGGTCGGGTTTCGGGTTAAGTCGGGTCATGCCCATTCGGGTTCGGTGACAATCGACTTTTTGTGACATTTTATTTTTTCTAGTGACAGTTAGGGGAAATTTTTGCTGGTGACAATTTTTTTCCCGTGACAAGAATTTTTTGTGATAGTTGATTTTCTTTTGGTGACAGTTGTCAGTGACTTTCACCAAATATTATCATCAAAATATTTTCACCAACTATTATTATCAAATAGTGTCATCAACCTATTTTCACCAACTACAAAACATTGTCACCAAACTAAAATGTGTATACAGTACCAATGTCACCACCTTTGTCATCTAATATTAACTCACTTTTGTCACCAAACTGAAACCCTAAAACCAGGGGAGCATAGACCCTAGAGAGGCTCAAGCTAAGCAAACGAAAATTTAATATACATAATTTCACACCATTTCATCACCCGAAAACTGATTATCACTAAGATATTGTCACCAACCCGTATTTATTAATGTTACACGGAAACGGAAACGACACTCGGAAACGAAACGGAAACGGAAACGGGGAAACGACAATCCAAATTTTGTAGGAAACGGAAACGCCGAGGAAACGACAATATGAATTATATGTTCATTTAAATGTCTAAAGAAGAACAATAAATATATCACCAACTCATACACATATAATGCAACACTAAGGCTACAAATTAAAATGTTCAAAACCGTGATAAACATAATCAGTGTTATTACAGAAATCAATACAGACATGTTAAACATTTTAAATGTCTTAGAACCCAACAAAATAAAGTAACTCAGGTTCAAAATAACAACATAATCACGAACAACACATAGTACTCAATCCAAATACCTAACATCAATCTTCTAAGTATATAACATCTGCAGAGTTTAAATATATTGATGATTGATATTAATATATATAAGTATTTAACATTTGCAAAGTTTAAATAAGAGTTAATATTTAACATTTGAAGACGCGCTTCTTGAAATACAATCAGCAAATAACTACCCCAAAATGACAGAGAAAGGATTAAAGAACAAAATTTAATAAAAAAGAAAGAACAATTGCTCCTGTTTCACAAGACCTTCTGGCTACAGCGAGCGAAATCAAAACACCTTAAACTAGCAGACACCAATTCGTCCTACTTTCATAGGGTAGCATCAGGTAGAAGGAATCGAAAAATTATTCGATCAATTACGTCAGCAGAAGGAACGCAAATCATCGGTGAAGAAAATGTGAAAGAAGAAATTAAAAAAGACTTTGAAAGAAGATTTTCTAAGGAGCAAACTTACTCAAACAACAGTTTAGAAGAGTATATTGCCCTAATCAACCCAGCAATCACAGACGGAGAAAATAAAATGTTAATACAACAACCTTCAAATAGTGAAATTAAATCCGCCGTCTTTAGTTTGGGAAATAACAAGTCCCCGGGCCCGGACGGAATGACAGCAGAATTTTACAAAGAATATTGGGACATAATTGGAAAAGATATCATACGAGCAACCAAAGCTTTCTTCCACACTGGAAAACTTCTCAAGCAAATAAACCATACGTTCATCTCGCTAATCCCAAAAAATGATAATCTTTCTACAACAGCTCATTATAGACCAATAAGCTTATGTTCGACCATCTACAAAATCATCTCAAAAATAATCACTGAACGCCTGAAAACCATAATGGGAAAATTAATTCATCCCCTCCAAGGGGCTTTTGTGTCTGATAGAGCGATTCAAGACAACATACTCATAGCGCATGAAATCTTCCACTCCTTTCGAAACCGTAAGGGTGTCCAGGGGTGGATTGCAATGAAGCTCGACATGGAAAAAGCTTACGACAGAGTAGACTGGAATTATACAAGACACATACTCCAAAAATTTGGCTTCCACCCACATTTAGTAAATATGATTATGGAATGTGTGTCTACTGTCTCCTTCTCTATCTTAGTAAACAATGGCCCTTCAGAGCCGTTCATACCCACCAGAGGGCTACGCCAAGGAGACCCCCTCTCCCCATTCCTATTTCTCCTTGGGGCTGAAGTTCTAGCTAGGAAACTCACACTAGAAATGAACACTAGTAACAACGGTGTGGGATTCAAATTCGGCAACTCCGGCCCTAGAATTCCTTTTCTAGCATTCGCGGACGACATAATAATCTTTAGCAAAGGAAATAACTCGTCATGCTTAAAAATTAAGGAAATTATTGAAGACTATTGCAGATTCTCAGGTCAAAAAGTCAACTATCACAAATCCGCATTTCAAACCACCCCAGGCATCTCTAGAACAAGAGTACGAGAAATTGAAGGCGTCCTCAATATCCCTTTTGAGAAAAGCCTAGAGAAATACCTTAGATGTCCTATCATCACTGGACGAGTAACAAAGGATACCTTTGGCGAACTAATCTGCAAATCAAAAGACCAACTAAGTAAATGGCGAGCAAATGCGCTATCTCAACAGGGCAGGGCAACTTTAATAACCTCCAATCTGTCATCAAAACCGCTTTATTCTATGCAGAGTTTCATGCTCCCTTCTTCGATACATAAACAGCTTGACCAAATAAACAGAACTTTCTTCTGGAACAAAGATGCACAACATAGCCCACTCATAGGGTGGGATAAAATCTGTAAGTCAAAAGCTGCTGGGGGACTAGGCATACGTAAAACCAAAAACATGAATGAAGCACTTCAATTAAAACTTTTGTGGAAAATACTAGCGGAACCAGACAACCCCTGGGTTCAAATTATCCAATATAAATACCTAAAAAATGAACACATTATTAACTATAAGAAAAAAGGAAACGCTTCTTGGCAATGGACCAAGCTGCGCTCATTAACAGAAAAATTCAAGTCTGGGCTTATTTGGTCTGTAGGCAATGGAAAATCTATCAGTTTTTGGAAAGACAACTGGATAACAACCAACTCCATTAACAACATAATGAATATCCAAAACTCTGAAAATAAAACTGTAAGTGATTATATTGTGGGTGGTCAGTGGTGGAAAGAGAAATTAGAATCGGTCTTACCAAAAAACATCGTTGAAGATGTTATTAAGATTTCACTACCGATCAACAGCTTCGAGGACAGACTCTATTGGTGGCCAGATAACAAGGGATGGTTTTCAACGAGTAGCGCCTACAATTTAGTTTCAAACTCAACAAACATAACTACGACGGACTATAATTGGATATGGAAGATCGATGCTTCTCCGAAAGTTAAAAATTTTCTATGGAAGATTAAGCAAAATGGGCTCCCAACGGCTGTGCGACTAGCTCAAAAGGGTATAGCAGTGCCCACTACATGTACACTGTGTAACCATGGTCAGGAGGACGACATTCATCTTTTCCTGGAATGCCCCTACAATAACTTCCAAGCACAATTTCCTCAAAATATTGCTCGGGCAATTGACACACTTATATCCCAAAACAGAGATATGGGCCAAATCATGCACTTTCTTAGTACCAATCTTTCTAAGGAAAACAAGCAAAATCTAGCTCTCAGGTGGTGGACCATATGGCATACAAGAAATCAAGCAATCTTCAAAAATGTTCCAATTCCGTCCGCGGAAAGTATTAAAAAACTCATCTTAGGAAACGTAGAAAATTGGAAGAGTGCTGACAAACTACATCCACCCAAGAAGAATACAAACATGCCAAAGGAACAAAAACAGTTGAGATTCCAGGGAAAAATGAACTTATGGAAAAAACCACCCATTGGCTGGCTTAAATTAAACTTTGATGGCTCATCCATCTCGACCACAAAAAGCTCGACAGGTTTCATATATCGCGACTGTCTTGGGAACCCTGTCTGCATAGGAGGAAAAATGGTGGGCGGCCATACGCCACTAATGGCAGAAGCAATAGCGCTAAGGCAAGGGATCGAAAAGGCAAAGGAACTCAACTTAAACAATTTAATAATTGAAGGTGACTCTAAGATAATTACGGATGTCTTACGAACAAATACCAAATGTCCATGGGAAATTGAGCTTGTATTGGCTGACATTCGAACCCTTCTTATGGAATTAGAAAACGTACGAATTTCTCACATTCCCCGCATTGGTAACCGAGTGGCAGATAAGGTTGCACACCTTAGCTACTCTACCAGGGGAACTAATTTTTATACCGATACAGGTCTCCTTGACCTCATCCGGCAGGATGCTTTCGGGTAGAGGGTCCCGTGCCCTACCCGAATTTTTACCTAATCAAAAAAAAAAAATTAAAAAATATTTGTATATATAGAAATCCTATTAACAAATAACAATTATATGCCATATTGGGCTTATTTATAAAGGATGACAAATTTTATTAACCCAAGTGACTAAGGCCCTATGCACCGAAGAAATCCTATTAACTCTGTTTCGCTGGGCAGTGGGCATCTTCCCCCAACAAATCAATAGCCCTGTCACCTGTGCAACGAAGAGGTAAACCACTAGGCAGCCTTGTACACGTACGGGCACTTTCACCCCTACGAAAGGAGGGAGAGGCGTCGAAGTCAATCGCCAGGAGTCCCAGAGCTCCGGGAAGCCGTGGAGGAAGAGAACGGCGGAGCAGGTTGAGGCGGCGCCGTCGAGCAGGGTCCAGCAGAAGAGCGAGCGCCGTCGAGCAGACAGATCTGAAAAAGAGTGAGCGATTGAGCGACCAGAGAGAGGCGGGCCGGCTGCTAGGGTCGCCGGGACGGGAGGAGACAGTCGCCTCACCTGAAGACCCAGAACAGATGGTGGATCTGTACAGGAAGGCATTCGAAACGTGAGAGGAAGGATGATTAATTTAGGTTTTTTTTTAAAAAAAAATTCAATTAAAAAAAGGTCATTTTGCGTAACTAGAAAAAAAAAAAAAAAAAAATTTGCACAACTAGCCATGTCCCTTGTTTATTTGCTAGGGGTAGAAAGTGGCCATTTTTTACAAATAAAAATAGCAACCGGGAGAGGAAGTTGCAAGTGAGGGGAGGGAGACTGGAGCTGTCAGTGACATGTGGCACCAAAAGGCATCCTCCGTTCATTTCAGAAAACTGTAAGCGGCCCATCTTACCAATAGAATTAATTTATCCTACCAATAGGCTAAACCTGTCTTTCCACACCTGGAGATATTTTGGAAAGAATCTGGAGGGGATTCACTGTAGCTGATTTGGCGGGCTGTCAGTGTAGTTTTGGCGCCAAAACAGGGTTCCTCCTTTGAGGAAGGGGGAGCATTTATGAGGGGAAAATGCAATGATTGCATTGATGGGTGTCCCCCAAGAACATATATAAGCTTCAGAGGAGGATCTGAAACACCATAACATGCTCTGCAAAAAGTGAGGCAGAATAGGAGAGAAGCGGAAAGGACGGGGGAAAAGTTATCCGTTCATTCTAGAAAACGATACAGTCCCCATCCTACCAATAGAATATTTATGTCCTACCAATAGTGTACAACTGTCCTTTCATACCTGAAAAAGTGCAAGAAGTTTGTCCGATGACAGTGGCAGCGATGGGTAAGTGATCTTGTACATATCCTTTGTAGTTGTTCCTTTTTTCTTATAACATAACTACCCCAAGGTGACGGTTTCACGAGACCAATTGTAGAGAGTTCGTAATTTATACTCTCTCTTTTTGATCAATTGCATAACTTGCAAATTAAGATTACAAATTCAAGCGCTATTTTTGCTTCCTGCGAAATTATCACTTCTTGATGCCTAATCGATCATAAGGACCCATTGAAAATAGTCTATTAGCTCAATTGGTAGAGCGTTGTGTTTGCACACAAAGATGTGAGTTCGACTCTCACATAGGCTAATATGGAGTATGTGTTCATGAATCTCTCTGAACTTATACAATTATGAACATGGCAGAAAATACATATACTAATGGTAGGACAAATTTACGAACATGTTAGGACAAATTCATAAATCTCTCTGAACTTATACGATTATGAACATGACAGGAAATATATACACTGGTGGTAGGACAAACCTGTGAACATGGTAAGACAATTTCATAAATCTCTCCAGACTTGTATAATTATGAACCTGGTAAAAAATATATACATTAGTGGTAAGATAAATTTGTGAATATGGTAGGGACAATTCCCCATTTTCTTTTCCACTGTCTCACTTTCCCCCTTTTCTTTTCGAAGTTTAGGTTTTACTCAATTTTCTTTCTCCAAATGATGATCATGAACTTGTCAGCGATGATTGGGTACTTCTGAGTGTCAATCTTCACTACTTGGATCTTGTCTTTCAGTGCAGCACTAACTTTATCCAGGATATGGACCATAGCTTGAGATTCATCATCACACATGATATATCCATGTATAGCTTTTGCATATGTGGTTCATATAACTTCAGTTTCTGCATGTGGAGCCTGCCTTCTCCTTTTACTTTTCTGAGATTCATCATCATTCATTTTTTTCGTAAAGTCAATTATGCATTTACATTTTTCCAATAGTATAAATATATCGTACCATTAGTGTGTCTCTATCCTACCATTAATGTCAAGTTATACAGGAATTACTGGCTTTCCATTCTGATCCTACCAATATCGTTATTTTCTCCTACCATTAGTTTCCATCTATCCTACCATGAGTTTTCAAGTTTTCTGGTATTTTTTGACTTAATTCTACACTTAGGAATTTCGGTGATTACATTATTATCATACCAATATCGTATATTTATCCTACCAAGTTCACAAATTTGTCCTATCACTAGTGTATATATTTCCTACCAGGTTCATAATTTTATAAGTTCAGAGATATTCATAATTCATAAATTTGTCCTACCAGATTCACAAATTTGTCCTACCACTAGTGTATATATTTCCTACCAGTTCATAATTTTATAAGTCCAGGGATATTTATAAATTTGTCTTACCAGATTAACAAATTTGTTCTGCCACTAGTGTATATATTTCCTACCATGTTCAATCGTATAAGTCCAGAGAGATATGAACACATACTCCGCATTAGCCCATGTGAGAGTCGAACTCACTTCTTTGTATGCATACACAATGCTTTACCAATTGAGCTAATAGGCTATTTACAAATACATTAAGCTATATATATAGCCTAGGGTTGTTATAACAGCATCACCCCTTATTGCCTCTACTGACCGCTATAACTAACTGAGACCTTCAACACCTTACCGATGTCACCTACTAATACACTCTACACTAGTCAATGGAGGATGACCTGTGAGACCGAATCCTAGAGGGATTGGATGGCTTTGATAAATTCTTTCCACTCATGTCTAGTCTTGAGAATAACATTTCATACTCAATGGTTTCATCAGACAAAGTTCTTGACAAGGAATTTTCTGAATCATCAGCATTCAAGGATGAATCTGATTTCAAATCATCAGCACCTGTACTGCTAGGAACTGAGAATGATTTTCCTGCTAAATTTGAGGATTGCAGTCCCATGCTCCCGTGCTCATCTCGATTAATCATATGACCAACACCAAAAGCCTTTCCAGTGTAATTTACAACATCCTGAACAAAAGATTGAAGCTGTAACAACACCTCTACTCAATCACATATTAAATAGGCACATAAAAATCACACATTCAATGGAAAATTCAACTTCTTCCAGTTTATCATCATTGAAATGAATGAAGTACGACGTATGAAGATAAATCAAAGGCTATACGAAATCACAGGGCCGTAAAGCTGAAATTATATAATCCTATTCCAATAATCTCCGCAGCGTATACAAAAATCAACGAATTCTCAATTTGATTTTCATGATTCAAAAACGAAATTAACTATCCAATTTTCTTTTATTATACTCCGGTGAATCGCAGACTATAGAAACGTTAGGGTTTTACCCCCCAAATCAGAGACAGGAGAAAGAGGAAAAAGCCTGATTAAACATCGCTGTCAGATCCAGGCTTGTTGCGCTTACGGTAGTTCTGCTCGGCGGTCTTGGCCCTCTCCAAAACGGCGTTGGCGAGCTTCTGGATGTTGGGAACATTGTAGTTCTGAGCAATGTACACACCGACCGCTGTCCCTACTATGAATGAGAAGTAGCTCCGTATTATCCCCATCGTCGATTGGCGAAATCTCTCTCTCTCTCAACTTCTTCTTCTTCTAGGTTTTCTGTCGCAGTTTTCACTCTCGCACAGGTCACCTTCTACATCCGGTCATGAAAAGTTCCAAATGACCGGACCTTTTATTTGCACGATATGGCCAGGCTAATTTGGGCCAATTTTTTACCCTCTTGGCTATTTGTGCAAATAGACCCATTTTTTGGCTTATTTGGTACCATTTCCTCTTAAAAAAATTGGGAAACGCCGTATACAGTGAAGAAACGTTTCTGGCTCCATGGAAACGTTGACTGTTTCTTGACTTTTTGGTCAACGAAACGTTGACCATTTCCGACCTTCTAGAAACGTTTCCGGGGCGTTTCTGGGTTTCTTCGTATTCAGAAATGTCGTCATCATATTATCTATCTATTAATATTACTAATTTTGCTAGCATTTTGCTGACGTGTCACACCCACAATTAAAGTTAAATTTTTTATTCAAATGGTATTTTCTTATTGGTCAATATTATTGCTGAAATTATTTGTTTCCTATTTGATATATATTTGTTTCCTATTTTTCATACGAAGATTATTTAAATTGATATGCTTATATCAATTTGTGATCTATTTTAAATATTTTTTTCATTTTTTTCATAGAAAAGATTACGTACATTGATATATGTCGGACCACAATTTTGAATATTATCATTCCGTGTGGTCTTTTATATCATTATTTCATTAATATCATGACTTTGTTTATGCATTTCATTCATATCAATAGTATTAAATATTTATGAGGACCACAATTTTGGATACTATCATTCTGAATGTCGGGTTGGTTGAGAGTCAGATCGGGTCGGGTTTGTCTGTGTTTGGATCTATTTCGAGTCGAGTTAGATTCGGGTCGGGCTTGGTCTCAGGTTCGGGTTACAGATGACTCCGGATTTTCAGGTTTCGTTCGGGTCTCAGTTCGGGTGAGTCGGTCGAGTTTCTCGGCTCGGGTCAGATTTTATCAACTCTAACCATGATGATCAGATCAGAAGCCATATATATTAATTGGTCTACATATTTATATAACTCTTATCCAGACCTGTTAAAACACAACCTGACCCGGCCGACCCGAACCCGGAAATTTTGACCCAAAATTTTTTTTCGACCCGAACCCGAAAAACCCGAAATTTTTCAGGTAATCTGGGTTTCGACCCGATTGACCCGGTAATTTTGACCTGATTGACCCGGTTGATTTATAATTATATATAATTAAATTTTTTTATACATAATTAAAAATTATCACAAAATTATCAAATCATTATTTTTTTAATTTAAAAAAGAAAAAATTGACAAACTCGAAATCGACCCGAAACCCGGTCAAACCCGAGTTCGAGTCAACCAGAAAAACCCGAAACCCGTTTTACCCGAGACCCGTTTTACCCGAAACCCGAAGTGACCCGACCCGAACCCGACCCGAATGACCCGTTTGACAGGTCTACTCTTATCCATAATTTGTTATGTAACCTTTAAAAAAAATTAATTAGAATATCTAAAAATAAAAAATATATTTGAAATATCAAATGTTTACATAATCTTATATTTATATATGTATATAAATAAATTGACTAATATATTGAAATGTGATAATCAAGAATTAATAAGAATATTTAATTCAAATGTCAAAATCAAAATTAACTATAAAAAAAGGGCAAATTGCATAAAATAGCACGAACTTTAGGGGTGGTTGCACTCAGTGGCACAAACTTATAAAAATTCAAAAATAATCACCAACTTTGGGGTTTAGTTGTGGTCAGTGACACATACCCCATATCTCGCTAATGTGGACTAGTGGGGGTGCTTACATGGAATTTTTTTAATTAAAAAAGTATATAGCGAGATATGAATTAGTGAGAATGCTTACATATTTTTTTTTAAATTATAAGACATAAAAGGTGTGCCCAAATTATGAAACTAGTTAGGTTCCATTTTTATTTTTTATTTCATGTACTTCCAAATCAAAGATAATTGTGTCCAATAACTAGTACCAAATTTTAATTTCCAAATGTTATATTTGTCACAATTATCTTTGATTTGGAATTACATGAAATAAAAAAAATATAATTGGAACCTAGCTAGTTTCATAATTTGGACACATCTTTTATGTCTTTTAATTTAAAAAAATTCCATGTAAGCACCCCCACTAGTACAAATTAGCGAGATAGGGGGTACGTGCCACCAACCGCAACTAAACCCCAAAGTTGGTGATTATTTTTGTATTTTTTTAAGTTCGTGTCACTGAGTGCAACTATGCCTAAAGTTCGTGCTATTTTATGCAATTTGCCCTAAAAAAAATGATTGTCAAAATAATATTTCTTTTTAAATTTTACATTTATTATACAATATCATCTTAAATTTTTATTGACATTTTTTTAAATATTTTTGGAGATAGAAGCAAAACATCATTAATTTGAAGAAGAAATTATTTTTGCACCTATTAATTTTAAGAAGAAATGATCGAAAATGAATATTTTAAATCTATACTTACTCTACACATTCTACATGACATCTATATAAATTTTTAACAAACAATTTTTTAGATATAAATTACATTTATTTGAAACATCTTAAATGACTATTTGGAATACAAAAAATAACATTTTAAGATCTACAAACAAAAATTGAAGAATTTTGAGAAAAGAAAATGTGAAATTTGCATATATTATCATTTAAAAATAAATAAATAAATAAATAAACACTCTTTTATGATTAATTTTGGGTGTTTGGCTTCAAATATCGAAGAAAAAAATATTTATCCCCAAAATGAATATTTTAAATCTATATTTATTTTATACACCCTAGATGTCCCTTATTATAGTTTCAATATTTTACGACCTGTAATTTTTTTTAAAGTTAGTAAAAATAATTAATTTGTGAATATTAGATTTCAAAAGTTAATTATAAAAATCAATTAGATCCATGCTTTTTACAATTTACTCATTTAAAAGTTAATTTTTTTTGGAATCATGTTAAAAGTTAATTTAGACGAGGCGCCTTAGATCACTTTTTTTTTTACCATCTTACCTTTATTTTCTCTATTTGTTTCTCCCTTTGTGTAGCCATATTTCTCATGAAAATAATGAATAAGTTAGGTATATCTACATAACTTCAAAAGTATTCGCACAATCATGTGTTTATGATTTTTTTTAATCATTATATGATAGCTTATATTTTCCTTTTTAGTTTTATCCTAATGATAATAATTATATATGTATTTCAAATTATAATAGGTGGTGTGTTTGAGTTTTATTACTACTTTACCTTATTAAATCATTTAAAAAATTATATTGTATCTCTTTCCCGCTAATTTATAAATTAAAAAATACTTTGTACATATTATTTTTGTTGTAAACAAGTGTATATATATATATTAATATAGTATTATATAGATATATAGAATGATGTTCAATTTGATATGAATTAAAACCTCGTGTCTTCAAGGCACGAGTATTACACTAGTATATCACTAAAATATTATCACCGACTAATGTTTTAAAAGTTTGAATATTTTCTTTGCCAAAAAATTATTACCAAAATAGTATTTCATGAAATATTTGTCACAAAAATCGTGTAACCACAAAAAAATTGTCACCGCCACACTATTTTCAAAATTTGACCGTTGACTATATCAAAAATTTGTCACCATGATGCAATTTCAACAAAAAAAAATGTCATCATGATAACTTACCCTCCAAAAATAATCATCATCACACTATTTATTATCAATATAATGTCATTGACCAATATTTTCAAAATTTGACCATTGAGACTCTACAAATAACTGTCACCGGGATAATATATTGTCATCACCTCTGTCATTTGATATTTGTCATCAATGGTTTCACCAAACTAAAACACTACACCACTAAACAATAAACAACTATACATAATGTCACCATAAACATAGATGATTAACTGTCACCAAACTAAAAAAACAACAAAATAACCACGTACATCTATCATAAACTAAAAATGAATGGGATTTAATCGGTTGTCACCAATCCTAAAATTGAATAATAACTATGACTTAATGAGGGACAAAATTTAGTAGTGTCGCCACTTGTAATCTGATAGATATATATACCTGCAAATCAAATACACATGAAGCTGGATGAGTAGGAACCTCATTGCGAGTCTGATGGAAGTTGTCATTAATGGTGTAGCTTGAAGAAGGAGTGATGCACCAGTTGATGGATCCGGTTTCGATCGAAACCAAGTGGCTATCGAGGCGCTAATGTCCTCTATTCGTGGACTTCATTTCTCTTATACCACTTCCATGTGTTATAGAAAATGTGAATGGATATCACCTGACAATGAAAGGATTAGAGATAAGGGGTATGAGCTCAACACCAAACCACTCCCATATGAGAATCTATGATCTCGACATCTCAATTGGGATGAAAACCTCCTTACTCAAAATTACAACAACAAAGACACATACTTATAAACATTGGAGCCACTGCACCAGAAATCGATGTCAAAATCGATCATTCAATTCGGATTCAAATGAGATAACGCTCGTAAATCACTTGACATCGAGGATTCAATTCGTAAAACCTAGAAACACCAAAACTAAACAAAAGTTGAAAGGGAACAAATGGAGAAACTCACAGAATGAGAATGGTGTTCTCGTTCTCTTCTTCGGTGGAAGTTCACAAATCTTTTCTTAAGAAGATCCAAATGATCTACCAACTATGCAAGTTTGGCCTCTGTTGGTTTCTGATTTCCATAGAGCTGCAACAATATAGATCAGATGATCACATGATCAACAGTAGCTACATCGATCATCTGACATAAACAACAAAGTAAAATGAACCATAGGTAGCTCTTAATGAAAACAAAATTAAACTTTTTCACCTAAAACCTCACATTTTATCTGTCATCATGTTGATTGCATCAAGCCATTTCACACTTTAATCTCAAGTTTAGCTATTCAATTACTGTGAAAATTCAATATAAGTATGTTTTAGCATTTCAAAATTTAGATTATAAGTATGTTTTAGCTAATCTCAAGTTTAACTAATCAAGATTCAATGACAAAAATCTGCAATTCAGATTTGTAAATGTACACAAAAACAGCTTTCAAGATTCATATTTTCATATGGCCCCTAAATCTCGATTTATCATTCCATTCCCAATTAAATCACAATTCATCGAAATTCAAATGTATGTATAGCTTGTACACAAAAATCAATTGATAGTGAATATCCAAATCCAATTACAAAAATTATAACTCATCAATATTTCATTAATGGAGGACTCACATAAAGGTAAAGAGATTCAATGTAGGAGAACATGACATTCCGAATCTCCAAGTTGAAGGCGAATTCGAGTCCCTGAACGAAAGCGTCGTGTTCAACCACTTCATCGATCATCATACCTGCAGGCAAACCCATCGGTGTTGACACCTCAAACACCGAGGCGTTGTCGAAATCAAAGATGGCGACCGCATTCGCCCCCAATTTCGCATTGCTATCCCTACCCAACCTCCATCACCAATCCCTTGAAGTACAAGAAGATGTTATCGGTAAACACTAGATGGCGGCTTCCTGATGTAGCGATTTGATTTCTTCGCAATCAATGATGGGAGCGATATGAGGAATTTGTTGTTGTTGTCGTCTTCCTCGGTCGGCCCTGGGTTCTCACATTCTACTCTATGTTGTCGATCTACATACCATCAAATAGAACAAGGGCAATTTGGGGTTTATAAAAATATTTTGGAAATTTACTTAATTGGCAAAAATAAATGGACATTTACCCAATTAGATATCCTAGATGGATATTTGACAAAAAAATTCCTTTCAGAAATCCACATATTTTTTTAATAAAACAAACAAAAATACACTTATATACCTCTTATTATTACTCTACTTTTTATTTTCTTGAAACCTACGACTAACATCTATCTAATCATTACAAAGGTAATTTTGTAAAGTGGATGACAAAATACCTAAAATAACATGTTTTTCTTAACAAGCTTTTCATCCTAAAATGACTTTTTTTAATTAACGGAAGGAGTATTAAATTATAAATAATATTATATATAATTTTTACCATATATTTAAAATAAATGTCAAACAATATACTCCCTTTGGTCAACAACGATCCAACATCGATTTTCAAGCCATCTAAAGGCATTAGGAAGGGAGATCCCCTTTCACCTTTTCTTTTTATCCTCGGAGCAGAAGTATTAGCAAGGAAACTTCAATTGGAAGCGAATTTAGTTGAGAAGTTGATTGGTTTCCCCTTTGGACGACAAGGTCCCTGTGTACCGTTTCTTGCGTTTGCAGATGACGTCATTATATTTTCAAAAGATAATTTCACAGCTTGCCAAAAAGTGAAAGATACCATTGCCTTATATTGTGCGATGTCAGGACAAAAAATAAACTATCATAAGTCTGTTTTCCAAATCACTTCTGGAATACCCAGGGCTAGAATGTCGTTGATAGAAGGATGCTTGAATATTTCTAAGGAAATAAATCTTGACAAATATCTTGGATGTATCATTATTAATGGTAGAGTGAATAAATCTACATTTGAGGAAATAATCATCAGATCCTCAAATCAATTAACAAAATGGAGAGCTGATGCTCTTTTCCAGCAAGACAGAGCTACTCTTATTGCCTCAAATCTATCGTCAAAACCCTTGTATACCAAGCAAAGCTTCATGCTTTCAACCTACATTCACAACAAACTTGACCAAATTAATAGGTTGTTCTTTTGGAATAAGGATTTAAGCTACAAACCGCTTATCAGCTGGGACAAAATATATATGTAAACGAAAACAACAAGGAGGTATGGGTTTACGTAAGTCTAAACACATGAACGACGCCCTTCAACTAAAGGTCATGTGGAAAATCATGGCAGAACCGGATAATATATGGGTTGAAATTATTCAGTATAAGTACCTCAAATATGAGAATTTGCGAAATTACACCAAACAAAATAGTTCATCTTGACAATGATCCAAACTACGTTCTCTAATCTCGGACTTCAAAAAAGGACTGGTTTGGTTGGTAGGTAATGGTAGGACTATCAACTTCTAGAAAGATAACTGGGCCATTGGTTTAAATCTGCTTCAACACTGTATTTGTCCCGACAGAGTAGACTTGAATGAGAAAGTAATGGAATATATCACTAACAGTAAATGGAATACTGGAAAATTATGACTAGTCTTGGATCAAGAAATTGTCAAGCATATTTCAAACATCCCACTACCGATTCACCCGATCGAAGACCGGTTGTATTGGTGGCCGGCGAAGAAAGGTTGGTTTACCACATCTAGTGCATACAATCTGTGTGTCCATTCCACATCCGATCCTATAGATGAACATGCTTGGGTCCGGAAGACAAACATCCCTCCAAAAATAAAGAACTTTTTATGGAGACTAAGCCACAATGCACTACCAACAGCGTCTAGACTTAGACTTGCAAGAAGAGGTGTAGCAGCCCCCTCTTATTGCTCAATGTGCAACCACCATAATGAGAATGCATTCCACCTACTTTTTGAATGTAGGTTCTGTCAGTTTGCCCAAAACTTACATCCACGCCATAGTCTCACATTAATAGAATTATTTCTACATCCAGAAACTTTAGACAAGTAATGGTCTACCTTGTCCAAGTACTTTCTAGCAGGGAGAAGACCGACTTGGCGTTCAGTTGGTGGAATGTGTGGAATACCCGCAATAAATTTATCTTCGGACATGAAAAACTGCCAACTCCACATGATTTTAACATACAAGTAAATGTGCATAAATCTAATTGGGAAACGGCTAACCAAGTTAACAAGGATTTCGGCTGGGGGAAAGTGAACAAACCATTTAGGCAAGGGCCAAAGACTAAAGATTCGGCAACACGAGCAACTAAATGGAAAAAGTCCCCCCTATGGCTATTTCAAAATAAATTTTGATGGGGCGACTCGGGTGAACAGAGAATTTTCTATTGGCTTTATTATTCGTGACTCGAGGATAAATAGTATAGATCTCGGAGGAAAACTTATAGATGTACAAACGCCGCTCATGGGCGAGGGACTTGCTCTACGACAAGGTATTCTTAAAGCAATTGATTTACATCTAGACAACCTTATTATTGAAGGCGATTCTCTCATAATAATCAACTATTTTAAGAAGGGGGTTGCTAGTCCGTGGGAAATTAAACTTCTGCTTTCGGACATTAAATGCCTATTCAGATATTTCAGGACTGTCTCATTTTCTCATATTTACCGTAGTGGTAATAGAGTACTGGCTGATAAGGTCGCACACCTTAGCCACTCCCGCTCTAGTATGGGAGTCAGTACTTCAGAACCCGGTCTCTATTTTGAGAACAACTGAATTCTTACCTAATAAAAAAAAAATCGGAGAGAGTATTTTAAATCGGAGGAGTACTACGTAATTTATCGCCCCCAATTTGAAATTTGTGAGCATAGAAAATAACTGTGGTTAACTCAAAAAGTGAGTCATATCTCAAGAATTTTTGTCACACGGGAAATTACGAAGGGAATGGACAAATCCCCAATCCTTCCACTTGTGCACAATTTCCATTGTAGGGGAATGTATTGGGCATGTTGATAGAATGTGAAGGGACAACAGAGTCCAACATTGATAATATAAACAAATAAGACTTATTATATAAGTTAGTGGGTTACTTTTCTTATTATCAGTTGATTTTAAGATGAACCCTTATCTTATGTACTAGGCTGTTAGCGCGGAATGCAATGAATCCCTAAATGGGTTTTGCTCTTTTGATCTAGCTATGTGCTTTCTTACCTAATTAACTCTTTTTTTTTATTAAAAAATAAAAAAAATCCAAAGGAATCCAAATGGGAAATTCTAGTCAAAGTAGCCAACAGAGAACAGTCGCCCAGATGGGAAATTCTACATCAGATTGAAGAAATCCAAAGGCTTAGAGCTGAATTCTTATCAGTGGAGATCCGACATATATTTAGAGAAGCAAACCATACTGCGGATTACATAGCCAAATTAGGTGTAATTTGTAACTTAGCCTTTATTCCCTACCATAGGGATCTCTGTAAAATCATCCTTCAGGATGATCCGGGAGTTAGGTTGCTTTATTAGCAACGACTCCCAATGTTTGCCTACTGTAAAAAAAAAAACTTTTTTTTTATTAAGTAAGAATTCGAGCTCAGATATACCTGAAAGTCAATGGCCGACAAGTCGGCAGACAGAAAACCGTCATAACAAACAAACGAAAACATAAACAGTGCAATACAACAACCTGATTAACTCCTTATCTTTTACTAGCTATGTGCTTTCACCTGATTAACTCTTTATCTTTTACTTATGCCTTTTTGAGTAATTTGTGGTATTAGATGAGTTATTCGTAGTGATTTTTTTCCCTTAAGGCTCGAAAACTATAAAAAAAAAAAGAACCAGGAGAGTTAGATGGATCAATTGGGTAGATCTAACAGAAGATGACATTTTCTTCTTCCGATTTTAAAATATGAACTTTAAAACGTGTCTTCAGATCGCATTTTTTGTCTCCTTGTAAAAAAATGAATATTTCTCTAAGTACATTGAATAATTGTGTAATTATTTATTTTTCAATGAATATTTAAAAAAATTCGTTAAGAAACGCGTTTTTTTTTATAAGGTAATAATTCATGTGGAAAAAACCTACCCGATAGCATCCTTGCGGATGAGGTCTTGAAAACCTACATCAGTGTAAATGTCAAGGCCCCTGACACTGCGGCAAAGATGTGCAACATTATTCGTCACTCTGTTGCCATTTCGGGGCACGTGAGAGAAGGAGATTTCTCTCACTCTCGACAATAATGTTTTGATATCGGACATTATTAGTTCAATTTCCCATGAGCATGTAAGATTGGTTTTTAAATAATTTATGATTATAAGAGAGTCTCCTTCAATTTGTGACTTCTTTATACCCAACGCAAGAATTTGGATTATTTCTTGTCTTAATGCCAAAGCCTCGGCTTTCAGCAGGGTCTGGTTGTCAATTCTGTCGTAGCCAATGTGAATCGTTCTACCCCCTAGTTTCGAATGATGAAGCCAGTTGAGCTATCTTTGTTATCAAGTGTAGATTTATCGATGTTTAATTTAAACATACCAATAGGTGGTTTTCTCCACTTAACAACTTTTTGTCGTAATCTAGACGGGGTATGATTAGTAATATTATTATTCGGAGTATATTGAATATCATCCTCAATTCCAAGCATGGATGCTTTCTCTCAGTTTTTCAAGTGAGTTAGGATAATGTGTTTAACAAATTCTCGATTTTGAATAGGTTCTTTTTTATAAATCGTTTGATTTCTGATGTACTATGGTTGTGTTTGAAAGCATCTTTGAAGAAGTTTCGGAGGTTAATTAAAAATTTAAGCTCTAAAGCTCCATGTTTGGAAGCAGCTTTTGCTTGAGGTTTGGAGGTGGGGCTTATTTTCTCTGATTTTGGAAGCTGGGAAGGGTAGCTTTGAGAGGTTATTTCATCAGGTTTGGGAAAATTGTTCACTTTTGCCCCTGCTCTTTTTTCCCTCTTTTTGGATCTGAGGGTATTTTTGACTTTTCATCCACAATACCCACTTACAAACCTTATACCCACCAAACATCAATCATTTTTTTACAAGGTTATTTTAAAAAAAATTCTCCATCTCCCACACTTCCATAATCAATCAATCAATCAATCATCAATATATAATACTAAAACAGAGGCGTTGAAATCCTATGTGGCGGGCTTTGACGCAATTCGCTTACGTGTATTTTTCTGGTGCATTCTGACCGGGTTTATTTGACACGTCAATTAATGAATGTCCAATCAATTTAAACCATGTTAAACGATAACCCCATCTATTTATCCACGTTTCATCCTACGTGTCTATTTTAGTTGAAGATTAAATTTAATTTTTAATATAAATATTCAACATCATATCTTAGGTGGTTACAAAATCTATCATTTTTTCTAGAATCATTTTATAAATATTTTATATTGAGTTATTTTGTCTTTAGTCATATAATACGGAGTAATGTTTAATTAATTATCTATGAAATAATAAAATCTTATCAAGCCATTTTTATACGCATTTTAATTATCTTATCAAGCCATATTGATTAAACACGTATACACTTTTTAGCCATTTTTTTAACTTAAATGCAAATATGTTAATGATTTCTTAAATAAAAATTGATTGGATGAATTATTTAGCTTATATCCAAATCCATTGGCTGTTGGCATCATGAAATATGGATATTTTTTTAATTATGAACTATAAATTTATAATTATTAATTTAGCTTATATCCAAATTGACAAATTGATTGGTACGTGGTTTCTTCATTGAAATATGGATTTTTTAAATGACCAATTACACTTTATAAGATTAATTTTACAAGAATATTATTTTTTATACAAAAAGTTAAAAATATATTGATATTATTATAAAGAAAGCGTTGAAGATAAAACTTTTTTTTTCAAATTCTTTATTATATACTAATCGGTGACAAAATGTGACATTTTATTTTATTTTATATATTCCTCTATATCAAATCTTTTAGCATATAACGATATTAATATATCAAATTAATAAATTTTCATATCTAATTTAAAACTTATTAATATGATGAAGTTTGAATATATTTGTACTAAATCATATCTAATAAAAATATAAATAACGCACAAGAGAAATTTGTTATTTTATTCATGTTATCAGGCCTAAAATTTCATATTGTATGCTTTAAAAATAATACGTAGTATAAAATATCAAAAAATTTACAATCTCATATTTATTAGTAATAACTAAGATAAAAAAAATATATATATATATATATATATATATAATTTATTAATTAAAAAGCCGCGAAACGCGCGGGTAATAAGACTAGTACACGAAATAAACTCCACCTCTTAAAAAAGACCCAAATCCTAAAAAAATCCTAATTATCGTCCACCAAGTTACCACTACTTTCTCCTTTTCGGATTTTGTAGGAGTGCTTTCAATTAATGATAAGATAGCAGATAAATATCTTGAATTTACAATGAAGTTGAATATAGCCTGATTCGTGCTTATTGATAGTGGAACATGATTTTTTGAAAACTGGCATTCAACAAAAAAATGTGTATCATCTTCACTGGCACTGTTACAGAGTACGTAAGTTGTTGATACTAGGGGTGTGTATGGAAATGGACATGACAGGATTGGAAATGAGAATAACATTTCATTTTTTGCAAAATTCCAACTAGATCGAAACGGGACAAAATTTATGGAATTTGTGCTCACCTGCTTAAATCAAAGACCTCTTTCCAAGATAGATGAATAGCAGTAGAAATACTCTTCTCACCTAGTTTCCACCGGAGGTTCTTAGTTATTAAGAAACCACCGGAACTTCTTAGTTATTAAGAAATGCGTTTTTGATACAAATCCCTTTATTCCGGGAAATTTGTGCAGGAGTAGGACCCAGGAGGGGCTTCCAGGAAACATAGAAGAAATGAGAAATCCTAAAAAAGGCTTGACCGGTGAGCCCCACGACGACGACTCCACTCTTCTTTATTCAGTTACACTTGCTTTTCATTGATCTCTCTCCAATCAGTTACACTTGCTTTTCATCCACCTGCTTCACTCGCGCGTGCTGCTAACTCTCTCCTTGGTCTCCACGTTTTCCCCTTCTATAGTCTTCTATAATTCTTCCCTAATATATAGGCTGTGAATTTGTGATCGATCCTCCATCAAACTACCTTCTCTCATTTCTTCACAACATTTCAATTTCAGTTTCTCCGAGCGTTTGCTAAGAGCAATGTCTCACAGAGGCGGCAGGGGCGGACCTAGTGGTGGCCGTGGACGAGGCGGTGGTGTTGGACGAGGTCAATACGGTGGTGGTGGTGCTGGAGGAGTTCCATACGGTGGTGGTGCTGGAAGGGGATCGTACGGACATGGTACGGTCGCGGCTGTGGCTTCGACGCCACAGACGTGGGCGGAGGCGGGGGCTGGGGCTGGAGATCCGCTTGCGCTGAGCAAGGCGGTTCAGCGACTGACGCTTGGACCGTCCTCATCCAAGGCTATTGAGCCACCACCGAGGCCTGGGTTTGGGAAGATCGGAAGGCCGTACGTTGTTAGGGCTAATCACTTCCTTTTTCAACTCACTACCACCAAAATCATCCATCACTACGATGTAAGTGCGGTCAATTGCTTTTCTCTGGGTTTAGTAACTTGTCGAATTCCTTTTTTTATTTTTCTGGTACTTACTTTGATGATCATCATTTCTGCTATTTCGAACTTTCAATTCCACATCGTCTAGTTCAACTGCCTTAACTGTACACGAACAAATTTCTTGCAGTTTTATTTTGGTAACCAGTTCCACCGGTTGGTTGTTTCTATCTTGTAGTAATACTCATATCTTGTTTGTGAATAGGTTTCGATTGCTTCGGAAACTCCATCTAAAGGATCTACATCCAAAGATACTGTATCTAAAGAAATTGCAGCAAAAAAGCTTTGCCAGAGGGTTATGCGTGAACTTGTTCGTCTTTACCAACAATCTAACTTGGGGAATCGGATTCCAGCTTATGATGGAAAGAAAAGTCTGTATACTGCAGGGCCACTGCCATTCCAATCTAAACAGTTTGTTGTTCCCTTGGTTGATGATGCTGAGCGGGGGTACACAAAGGTTCTTAGTTTTATTAACATTTGAATTTGTGATAGAATTCCTTTTTATTTGGAAAAGAGTTTTGCATTCCTCTGCTAGATACTTATTTTAGTTTCATGCATGTTTAGGAGGGAAAGAAGGTACAGGGTTACTATCAAGGAGGCAGCGATAATTGGTTCGCCTGGTGGACCAGTTGACATTACTCAGGATGCCATCCAAGCTCTTGATGTGATTATGCGGGCGGCAGCTCCTTCTGGGTAATTAATCTGACCCTTCTTTTTCCACACACACATATATACATCTTATGACGTGTGTAATTTTATAGATATGTGGCTATTGGGAGGTCATTTTTCTCAACAACGCTTGGGAGTGGTGATCTAGGAGAGGGTTTTGAATATTGGAAAGGCTACTATCAGAGTGTTCGTCCTGTCCAAATGGGTCTTTCCCTTAACGTGGGTAAGTTTACTACTTACTGGCAAACTCTCCTGCAGGTGTTGTTTCAGCACTGTATACACTTCTGTCATGACTAGGCATTTCTAACAGTTGATCAATCAGTTAAGGCTACCCACTTTGTGAGTCAAGCATGTCAGCCTATAAGTTCCTGATATTTTTGTGATTGCAGATGCGTCTGCCAGGGCATTTTATAAGCCAGTCTTCCTTAATGTATTTGTTGCTGATTTCTTGAAAAGAAGAGATCTAGCAAGGCCGCTGACAGATCAGGATCGTGGAAAGGTGTTGCCATGTCTCTTTTTACAATTGGGGTTTTTAGAAATAAAAAGTTGTAATGTTCCTGGTGATCCAGTCTTTCACATTCCTGGTGTTTGTCTAGGTCAGGAGAGTGTTGAAGGATGTTTTTGTTGAAACCTACTATTTGGGCTACACTAAACGTTACAAGATCAATGGCCTGTCTACTGAACGCGCAGACCAATTGATGTGAGCTATCCCTTTTAGCTTGTTCTGCGTATTCTTATTCTTTTACAATACCTACTCTGCTTGAATCCTTTCGTATGAAATTTCTTTGTTTTTTTTAAATTGTTTTGCAGTATCCTTCCTTATTTTATGTCTTGATAGTTTAGTTGCGTTTTATGGATTTTGATTATTTTATCCAATATTGTCTCTGTTGAACTGATATGGAGAGTAATTAGTTACTCTGTTAACAATAGTGCTTACCAAACAGTAAGTTATGTATGGGTAAAAATATGTTATGATATTATGGCTTCCTTGTAATATTTTAAATTTATATGTGGTAATTACTAATTGAAAATTCAGTATTTAAAAAAGATGTCACAGTTTCATGATTGAGGCATGCCTTTTTTTCCATACATTGTTGACATAAGAACAGGTATGCATTATTACTTGTGGACTTGTGGTTGCTGAGTTTATATATATAACATATAGCAAAAATAGACGAAGAATACACACCATTCCTCACAAGGCAGTTGTTGAAGTTACATTTTGACTGGATTTACTGTAATATTTTGTCAGATTATGCTTTCATATCTTCATTATTATTATTTTCAATCCATCTAGCTGAAATTTGATCTTATAGTTTCCATTAATTATGGAGATGAAACTTTTAAGAGCGCCAATAAACAAGGCAACGTTTTCCAAAAAAAAAAAAGGAGAGAGCTTGTATGCTTCTGTTTTTACCTACTATTTAGTCTATATTCTTGCATTTGGCATATGTTGAGATCCATGTGGATTTGATGTCTTTGTGTATCATTTCTTCTTTTCTTTAGGTTCACTGCTGATTCTGGTCCAATATCTGTTTCTCGGTATTTTCTTGAGAAGTACCACATTAAGCTTAAATTTCCATGGCTTCCTTGTATTAAAGTTGGGACAGACAGGAGACATGTTTACATACCCATGGAGGTGAAATTCTCTTTTTTTTCTTTTTGAAGACTCTTAGGTTTATGTCTGATGTGGGAAAGATCAAAACTCCAATTTGCTTGTCTGAAATTGATGACTACAGCTCTGCAAACTTGTGGAAGCTGAAAGATACATGAAGAAATTGAGCAAGGACCAGGTTGCTAGAATGTTGAAAGCAACATGCCAACGGCCACCTGCGAGGGAGCAGAGTATTATAAAGGTGACTAGAGTACTAGACTATTACTGGATTTTATCAACATATCAACACATCTTTTTCTCCTCTATTTGGTCTACAACCATATTTGTTTCGATGTTCTTGTGGAGTGAAGATGGTTGAAGATAATCAATACAATGTAAGCCACTTGGTGGCCAAAGAATTTGGAATTCAAGTGAGCGAGAAGCCAACATTAATTAATGCCAGGATTCTCCCGGTGCCTGTGGTGAGTACTTGGATCAATGAATTTTTTTTTTAATGATTGTAAGCCAATCTTATAATTGTCTTGTAACTTCTTCATACGTGTTTATTCTATTGTAGCTCAACTATTCTGACAGTGAACTCGTCACTCCTGAGCTGGGCCAATGGAGGATGAATGACAAGGTCCAATCTTGTACTTTGAAAAACTGAGCTCTCTTCAACTAAGATCCTGATCAACTTTAAGATTTTACTTTCATAATGTCTCTATTGCAGAAATTTTACAGTGGTGCAACTGTGAAATTCTGGACATGCTTGAATTTCTCCTCTATAAGCCAGGAAGAAGTTATGAGGTTCTGCAAAGACTTGGTCTATATGTGTAATAGCAAGGGAATGGTATATATATATATATATGCATTTTGATAGTAACTTTTTTTTTTGTTCAATTCTAACAACGGTTTTTTGGTTTTGTTTTTTTTCCCAATTCTAACTGTTTTTCTGCCTTTTTAAAGGTCGTTGATTCAAGACCTGTAGTTCCAATACGAAATGCTTATTCGGACCAAATTGATAGAGCTCTGCGTGTAGTTCATATTGAGGCCAAAAAACAACTTCAGTTGCTACTCATAATACTGCCAACTTATGAAGGAGCATACGGTATAAGTTGCATTCATGCCTTTCCCTGAAAAGAGTAATCGATGGGATAATCACTGCATACACTCTTTTTCTGTGCAGAAACAATTAAGAGAATATGTGAGACAGAGCTGGGTATCATCAGCCAGTGCTGCGACCTTGGGAAAGACATAAAAAACGTGAAGCAATATCTAGAAAATCTCTCTTTCAAAATCAACGTTAAGGTATGTCCCATCTTCTGCTTTGAGGTGTGTACTTCTCCTGGGTTTGGATTCTTTATATGCTACTAATTACACTACTCCTGGTCTTAAAAGGCTGGTGGGAAAAACTTAGCTCTTCATGCTGCTGTTAGGCGACAAATTCCTCTATTAACAGCTATGGGCAAAGATGCACTAAAAACAATTGTTTTTGGTGCTGATGTCACACATGCAAAACCTGATGACTCCACCCCTTCAGTTGCAGCGGTATTACTCTTGTCCATGTACCTCTTTTGCATTCTTGTTGTTTTCATTACACTTCTTGAACTTCTCTTCTTCATTGGTACAGGTAGTTGCTTCCATGGACTGGCCAGAGGTGAGCAAATATAGGGCCTTGATATCTGAACAAGGAGTTCGAGAAGAGATTATTCAAGATCTTTGTGGCATGACAAGGTAAAATATTTGCTAGTTTCCATGGTTTTGATTTAACCATAGAAGGTTTAGAATGTTTCATTTTTTGGCCCCAACATTTGCAGGGAATTGCTTTTGGCTTTCTACACATCAAATGGTAAACAGAAGCCTGATAGGATAATCTTTTACAGGTGAAGTTGTTGATGATGATCTGATTGCTCTCTTTAAGTTGCATGGCATATTATATTTTATGCAACTAGTTTCTTCCAAATGATTGATGATGTTTTTTGGTCTAAAACAATAGGGATGGGGTCAGTGAAGGGCAATTTGCTCAAGTTCTGCTACATGAAGTACTTGCAATAAGAGAGGTGAGTATTGAAGTATTTCTGCTGCACTAAAGAATCTGCACCAAAAATCCTGCATATGCCCACTTTCTTCTCTCCCGGGTTGTTAATATACATTCAACTTCAATTTATCTTGTTCAAGGCTTGTCAATCCCTGGAAGAAGAAGGATATGCACCACGCTTGACATTTGTAGTTGTCCAAAAAAGGCATCATACCCGTTTTTTCCCTAATGATCCTAACATGGCGGATAGGAGTGGCAACATACTCCCAGGTTCACTCTTCGTTCATCATTCTATGGTGTTCTTTCTGATGAGCCTTTGCCTGTTTCTTGACCTTACTCGTTTCACTTTGTCTTCTCAGGCACGGTTGTAGACACTACAATCTGTCATCCAATCCAGTATGACTTCTATCTTTGCTCCCATGCTGGAATTCAGGTAACGTGGGTTTTGTGCCCAATCTTAAGTACAAATTCAGTGATTGAAAGAAAACATTTTGCGCTAGTGCACAAGTTTGGTTCGGATGAGTCAACATGATCTGATAAATTGAAACGTACAGGGGACTAGCCGACCTACGCATTACCACGTGTTGTTGGATGAGAACTATTTTACTCCCGATTTACTCCAGCTGTTGACATACAGCTTATGCTACACGTAACTTCCACCTTCTCTATGCTCCTTGTGGTTTTCTTTTGTCTAGGTACGTAACCGATATCAACCTACGACTTTGATTGTTTTGTACAGGTACGCGAGATGCACTAGATCGGTGTCCTTAGGTACGTCACTTTTGTAATTACCATAACTACACAAGTCAATGATTTAGTGCAAGAACTCACTAGTAATAACAACTCTTGCAATGCAGTGCCTCCAGCTTATTATGCACACCTAGCAGCATTTCGGGCTAGAGCCTACATGGAAGTGGAAAACTCTAATGGTGGATCCATGAGTAGAGGGCAGACCAGCGCTGGGAGTAGCACAGAAGCTCGCCGCCCCCTCCCAAAGATCATTGACGAGTTGAAGGATTTTATGTTCTTTTGCTGAACTTTTCTTGGTCTCACCTCTTCATCTCTGGTGTTGTGTTGTGATTTCGGTCTATAAGACAATTTTAAATTTCAGTTTGTTATTTTGTTATGTCGGTCAAGTCAATGATTTAGTTTGTCATTTCTTGATCTATCAGAAACACTCTCTCGGCTAGTCCGGAAAAAGACTGCCTACATCCGACCCCGCGGGGTATATACTGGGTTGTTGTTGTGTTGTATGGGTTGTGTTGTATTTTGAATATGCTTATACTGGGTTGTTGTGTTGTATTTTGAATATGCTTATACTGGGTTGTTGTGTTGTATTTTGAATATGCTTATACTGGGTTGTTGTGTTGTATTTTGAATATGCTGTGAGTGAGAATTTTGAACCTTCATCCAGTACCAATACTATTTTATGTCGTTTATTAAACTCGATCACCATAAAATCAAGATCTCTCTTACACTGTAGCAGAGATAGGTAGAGTAAATCCTCAATAGGGATTATCTTTGACTGCAACTATAGCATGATAAAGAAGAAACAACAAACCTTCATAGGCTGAAAAAAGACCACAGATACACATAGTATCTAGTGAATTAACTGGTTGCCATGGAGCTTTGTTTGGAGCACCACATTCTTCCTATGGCTGCCTCTCCCAAGCCCCTCAAGCCAAGCAGCAATGCAAGGAGCTCCGCACACCGGTCCGTAAGGAAGTGATATCAAGCACACTCTTCAAAAAAAGGGAAATTTGCACATATTGCAGGCCGATGGGAAATACTCATTGGTTGCTGATGCTGCTAAATAAACCAGAACTCGTAGTGGAGGACTCCGATCAGACACTTCCATGCACAGGAGGTATCTGCCTTAAGTCTCTACCTTGGATGATGCTGCATTTGTAGTCCAAATGTTGTGTTCACACAGTCACACAGGCTTGATGACAAATTGTAGTGTCGATTACAATGCAAAGGAAAACAATGAAAGTAGCAATAGGAAGAGCAGATTAGGAAGAATTCAAACAGCTAGAAATGAACCAAGTGTGAGTGAGCTCAGCACAATATCACAACACTTTACTCAGTGCTAGTTTCGGAGTTTGGTTCCTCCTAAGCTGCTATTTCTTGTTGCCATTCATTGTCGATTGTCGACACTACAATCTGTCATCCAAGCCGGTATGACTTCTGTGTTCTTCCCCACCTCCCATAAGCAGCGTAGGCATGTTGCCATAATCAGCCTGCAAGCTAAAACTAAATCACTTCACCATCTGAATTTGGGGCTTCTTTTTCACCCACACATTACCTTTAATGCAATTGGGGAAAAAATCAGCATCAAAACCCACTTTACCTGAATCTACAGACCCAAAAGCAGCAAAAGGAGAGATTATCGTTTAATGTTTAATGCAATTTGTTGTTATACGAGAAAATTGTGGCTAGATCGAACACACAAATTGGATCCTTGCAACACAAACAAAAAAAGAAAAGAGGAAGGTAGATGAAGAAAAATTCATGGTTGTTGAAACACATAAAATCACTAATCAAACAATATCTCTGAACGTGATGGAGAAGAAAACAGTGAAGAACATAGAAGATAAGGTGATTTTTCTGGGAGGTATCAACCGATATCGATATCTTGATATATCGATATCGATATCTTGTATCGATACCAATATCTAGATATCGATACCAAACGAGCCCGAAGAGAAATTGGTACAAATTTGCTAAGAGAACAATATTGAAGAAGAAGATGAAGATAGAAGGAAATACAAGTACTTTTAAGCCCAAATGCTAGCGAATAGGGGTTTATTCCCGAATTGAGCGAGCAAAAACATGGGACTCCAAGAAATACACAATAGAGCGACATACACCACAACAAGGCCTGAACTTGAACCAGATTCCTCCCTCATATCACACCAAGGCCTGTACTTGAGCTTGTACCTGCACAATCCAAGAAATTCAGAAAAAGCTCATCAAAATTACAACTAGAACTTAAAAAGAGCATTGAAAATCCTGCGTTCAAATTAGGGGTTGAGTTACCATATTGCGACAAAGCT
This sequence comes from Persicaria tinctoria, assembly GCA_037127255.1. Taxonomy (NCBI): domain Eukaryota; kingdom Viridiplantae; phylum Streptophyta; class Magnoliopsida; order Caryophyllales; family Polygonaceae; genus Persicaria; species Persicaria tinctoria. Next base: position 9,164,516 of record JBANSL010000013.1, on the reverse strand, counting down.
ATCATTGGAGACCTCAAAGAGGTTGAGGAGAGAGACCTCGGCAGAGCGGAGGCAGGGGTTAAAAGAGAGAGTTGAGAGAAGGAGACGGAGGAGGAGGGGCAACGAACTCAGTGAAGACCACACCCGCGACGAAGTCAGCGAAGGCAGATCTAGATCTGGACTCTTGAGGGGAGGAGTAATAAACAGGGGAGATGTGAGGCTGAGGGACGGGATGGCACTCCTTGTTAAATAACCTAAGGGTGCTGTACTACTGGCACTGCGCGTTCTTCGGTGGCCTCAGCTTATTTCTGTTTGTTTCATTATGCTTGTTATTTGTATTTCTGTTTTTAGGTTGTTCTGTTAGATGGTTCGTCGTCTGCCGACTTCGGTCGACCTCTCGATGAGTCAAGCCTATCTAACCTTCGAATTTTTACCTAATAAAAAAAAAATGATCAGTGGCGGACCCAATGAGGGTCCTGGGTGGCCCCAGAAATTAGTAATTAAAAAAAAAACACCAAAACAAAGTGGGTAACCCTAAGTTTCCAAATGTTGCGCTATGTGCGTTCTCCTTCCCCGCGTCCGCCTCCTTTCCCACATCTCTCGTCCGTTCTCCTGTGCGTTCTTCCTTCCTTGAACCGTTGTCGCCGGCCATTTTCGACTCCGTCGCCGACCGGAGCCACCGCCACGCCCCCGTCCTGTGGCTGTGTAGTCGACAGGAGCCATGCCGACCGGAGCCACCGCCACGCCCCCGTTCCCTCTCGAGTAGTCGACAGGAGGAGCCACGCCGTCGCCGACTCGCCGATCGGAGCCACGCCGCCTCCATTCCAGTTCTCCTTCCGTCGACCGGAGCCACGTTGACAATGAGGTTATTCTTCAACATTTTCAGGGCATGAAAACTCGGAAAATGGATTTACCTCCTTTATCCTCTAGTTGAGCTATTTAGTAGAATATATATATAATTACAAGTGATGAAACTCTCTTTATCGTAGTTTGTAATATTGTTTGACAATAGTTTGTATTATCGTTTGACACTAGTTTGTACTATCGAACATGTTATGTATTTTACGCCTTTTTTCTCGATCTTACTGTATACTACTGTGGTGACCCCCCCCCCCCCCCCCCAAAGTTTCTGGGTCCGCCACTGCATATGACCATAAGTTTTAAACACAAACGAAAGTTTAAATAGCATTGTTTTAAGGAAAATAAGTCGTCCAACAACATCAAGACAAGAGTGGTAGAGGACAAAGAGGGAAAGAGGTTTGCAGAACGAAGTGCCGATTAGGAAGTTATGGTCTAGGAAATTAAAAAGTTTATATATTTTTTTATATAAAATATATAAATAATATTTTTATAATATAGATGGATGGTGGATCGGGTCAGGTGGTGGATGATCGGTCGGGTGGTGGATCGGGTGTGGGTGGAAAAAATCTCACCCCACCCGACCCACCACCCATATCCACTTTCCATCACCTTTTTTTTTTTTTGGGTTTTCACCCACTTTTTCGGGTCGAGTGATTCGGGTTCGAATCGGGTGCGGGTGAAATTGTCATCCCTAGTTGGGTCGGGTTCGAGTTTCGGATGTAACGGGTTTCGATTGTCTCGGGTTTCAATTATTTCAGGTTTCGGTTGTCTCGGGTTTCAGCTATTTCGGGTTTGGATTGTCTCAAGTTTTCACTATTTCAATATTCATTTTAAAAAATTTACTAGAAAGCTTCGGGTTATTTCGGATTTCGATTATAACGGGTTCGGGTCTTAATGGTTTTCGGATGAATCGGGTTTGGTTCATTCAGATTTGGGTGAGTTTCGGTTGTTAATTATTCGGATTTCGGGTCCAAAATGGGTCGGGTTGGGTCGGTGTTTAGAACAATCGGTCTCGGGTCGACTGGGTCGAGTTTTCGGGTTCGGGTTGTGTTTTGCCAGCTCTACTCGAAAGTGAGCTCGAACTCGACTCGTTTAAAAAACGAGCAATTCGAGCAGGCTAGTTAAAAGATCGAGCTCGAAAGTGAGCTCGAACTCGACTTATTTTTAAAAAAATTCGAACGAGCTTGATTCGAGTTGGAATCGAACTCGAGCTATTCGACTTGAATGACACCCCTAGTTCGAGGTGAACAACGAGGAGGCTAAACGCCGCGGGTATATATATTAAAGGAATTTGTAGCAAATATAAAAAGAACAAAAGAAATATGTTATTGTTATAATGTTGTCTAGTAGGTGTCTATTTCGTATACTTTCCGCTGACGTGGCGCGCTCTCCTTATTCCACTCCCTTTTAACCAATCACGTTTTTTCTTTTAATTTTCATTTTTTACCCATTTACTAACTATCTATATCTATATAACTACTTAATTTCGTATATTTTCCGCTGACGTGGCGCGCTCTCCTTATTCCACTCCCTTTTAACCAATCACGTTTTTTCTTTTAATTTTCATTTTTTACCCATTTACTAACTATCTATATCTATATAACTACTTAATTTCGTATACTTTCCGCTGACGTGGCACGCTCTCCTTATTCCACTCCCTTTTAACCAATCACGTTTTTTCTTTTAATTTTCATTTTTTACCCATTTACTAACTATCGAGTTTAATTTAAAATATCTATCGATATAATATCTTAATTTATAATATTTTTGATGATATGTCAACAACTCCTTCATTTAAATTTTTTAAACTAATCATTCTCTTCATCTTTTTCATACATTTACATTTTTCCGCTTTTAATTTTTTACCCATTGACTAACCATTGGGTTTAAATCAAAATATTGGATTAAGTCTAATGTCTACTATTAATCTATATTTAAATCTTTATACATTACAATACTAATAATCTATATCAATATAATACCTTAATTTAAAAACCATTTTATAGAGCCTAACTTTATGGTTAACATTTTTACCATTTTCTTAAAGATTTCAAGTCTACCTTTGTTATTTTATTTATTAAATATCGCGTCATGGCGTGGGTATTATACTAGTATATATTAAAACCGTAGTCTAACATACAACCTAAGAGAGGGTTGAGAAAAATGAGAAACCCATTTCCTTACCTAGAACACGCTTCACGCACTAGAGAAACTTTCCTCTCTATCTTCCACATTGAGAAACCTCTCCCATGAAAACCTAATTCAAAATCGATTGAGTGCGCATACTTCAACCCGTACAATCCTATGTTTGCAGTATCGATCTATCTTTTCCTGTCTAATGATGACCCTATCTACATTCGATTTCTCGGATATGATCGCCTATGGGTGTACGGTCTTTGTGAAGCAATGGGAGGGGCTGGGGTTGCTGTTGCTATTTTGGAGCTTTATTGTTAGGTTAAGCCTAAGGCTTATCTCTTAGCCTTGCTTTGTTTAATTTGCGGGATAATCAGCTTGATGATTGGTTTTCCTAAAGTTGGGTCTAACCGTCCGCCTCCTTGGCCGATTCGGAGGTGTACGATTTTCAGATCTGAGTGTGCTTGGCCGCCTGTGATTGGTTGGTGGTCAACCAGAGCGATGATTAATGGGTTACAGATCTGCTCCTTGCGAGAAGGTGTGGTTAATCCTCCGATTGTTGACCGGGTTCGTCTTCTTTCTCTTCTCCAATCCTCTATTTAAGCGATGCCTTGTACTGAGATTGTTGAGAGAAATGGAAGATGTGAAGAGACCAAAAGAGACTCACATCGACAATATGAATAAAAGAAGCCTTAGTATATAAGCTAGTGGGCTACCCCACCTAATGCCAAATGGAAGATGTGAAGAGACCAAAAGAGTCTCACATCGACAATATGAACAAAAGAAGCCTTAGTATATAAGCTAGTGGGCTACCCCACCTAATGTCAATTGGTTTTAGGATGGAACCTCGCTCGGCTTATGTACTAGGCTATTAGCACTTGGGCGCACGTGTGTACATGACCCCCGATCCCGAGTTCTAACGGACTTCAGCATGGTATCAGAGCGGAAAAGTCAAACGGCTCGACTCTCGATCATGGGCTAGCTAAAAAGAGAATGAGATGCTAGACCTGTTGTCCAAGTGTCAACTAGAGGCGAAAAACGACCCTAGTTGCACTTGAGGGGGCGTGTTGAGAGAAATGGAAGATGGGAAGAGACCAAAAGAGTCTCACATCGACAATATGAACAAAATAAGCCTTAGTATATAAGCTAGTGGGCTACCCCACCTAATGCCAATTGGTTTTAGGATGAAACCCCGCTCGGCTTATGTACTAGGCTATTAGCGCTTGGTCGCACGTGTGTACACGACCCCCGATCCCGAGTTCTAACGGACTTCAGCAGAGATATTTGCACCACTACACTTCCTTTCTATTCTCTTGTTCTAGTACTCTTTCTACCTCTCTTACTGATATCATTAGTGTCGTTGTTGTGTATCTCATATTCTCATGGCTCCTTCGGGAGTTGATAAAGGAAAGCAGCTCTTGGGAGTAGAAGATCCCATGTAATGTCTAAACTTCCTAAGGGAATCAATCCGCAAGAGAGCACTAAACTCACTGAGGTACCTGAGGGTGCCAATGAGGAGAAAGCGGTAAAGCAAAAGTCAGGCAGAAAAGCGATTCAAGAGGCGAACCATCAATAAGGAGAGGCTGATTGAGTTGCAAGGTTGTGTGCAGGACAACATTTCTTCTCTGAACGATTCCTCTTTGTTTGCTACTATTATTGGGGATTCTATGGAGGCTAAAGAGGCGAGGAAGCGCATAAGGTATATCTGGAATTTTTTTACGGGTGGTTTTCAGCTTATTCTTGTTGCTAATAATTGGTTTGAGCTTCGATTTGATCTACCTGAGGATCATTCCCTGGTTTGGGAAAATCGCCCATATCATGTTTCTGGGCAACTGATTCTTCTCAAGCCTTGGAAACTTGAGTTTGATCCCTGGATGGAACCTATTTCCATTCTAGATTTGTGGATTCGTTTCCTATGCATGCCCTCGAAATATGTACATGGTGATATCATTCGGGATATTGTTGAAGAAAATGGGCTTGGAAAGGTGATTAATGTGGCAGCATTCAATGTGAAAGGGGCTTAATTTCGTTATCCCCGTGCGTGTCTCTGTTGACATTACATTGATTTCTGAAAGGAAGGTCTATATGGTGAATGAAGCTGGAAATGTGGAATCCTACCCAATTTGGTTTGAGGATTTCCCTATTGGGTGTGGCTGTTGTGGGTCTGAGGATCATTTGTTTGAGAATTGTCCCAGGAGGAACTTGTGTAATGGCCAAGTTCAATTTTGTGGAGGAACCTGCTGAGTTTAATTGTCCTACTACTGAGTTTAATAGTCCTACTGCTGAAGGTGAATACTCGAGGGCTAGGAAGGGTGATTGGGTCAGGGTGTCACTGCTCGGAAGTCTCCTCTCATCCCTCATCCTGTGTTTGGCCACTCTAAGGTGGATTTGTTGAAATGCTTTGGTAAGAATGTTTCATTGACTTCTTATTCTTCTTCTTCTAAATCATCTGCCAAATTTGCGGATGCTTCTACCACCAATTCAGGCCTTGCTCCGTTGGAGGGTGTGGTGGAGGATCCTCTGCCTACCCTGGTCCATACCCCTGCCTTGTCTTACGAGGAAAAGCCCCCAAATGATGTGAAAATGATTTCGTTTGGCGAACCAAAACCCAATCTTGATCTTACTGCTTGGGACGATGATGACTGCTTGGAGATTGATAAGGAGGAATTCCTGGATGAACTTTTGGTGGATGATGGACTTGCGGATTCGGGCCTTACCCAAGCTGCTGATTATGATGCGATGCTTCTCAACGTTCCACCATCAGTTGAGTTCATCCTCCCTGATTTTCGGTTGCGATTCTCATGCCTCGCATTATTGGTCTCAAATACACATCTTGAGAATAATTTCTCGTGCCTCATTCTGATTGTGTATGGCCCTCCGCATGAAAGAGATAAAGGCTCGTTTTGGAAATCTCTCACAAATATTATCTCCAATGAAAGAATGGCGTGCATGGTTATGGGAGACCTAAATGAAATTGGTTCAAATCGCAAAAAAAGTAGTGGTATTGAGAACACCATTAGCTGGTTTCATAGACTCACGTCTTTCATGAATGACTGCTCCCTAATCGACCTACCAACAACTGGGAATTATTTTACATGGCGAAAAAATATTGACAGAGAGGGGAATATCTGGGAAAAACTTGATCGGGTTTTGATCCAGCACCAGATCCTAGAAACCTTTCTAGATCTACAAACATTTAATGGTGCATTCTCCTTGTCAGACCACTGTCCTATCTCAATCGTAATACCCACCACGAACTGTTTTAAATCATCGCTATTTAAGTTTGAGAATGTTTGGACTCAAAGAAAAGACTTTAGAAACATTGTAAAATAGGCACGGCGAACATCTTGCATTAATGGTTCTGTCATGTTTAATGTTATGTATAAAACTAAGATTCTTAAGCAGAAGGCTAAGGATTGGAATAAATCCACGTTCGGTAACATATTCCGTCAACTTGCGTCCGTTGACAAAAAATCTCATTGAATTACAATCCTCGGACAACAATCACCAAACAAGAAATTCTCTTCAAAAAGAAAAACAACTAATTAAAAAGAAGGAAAATCTACTACATTTCCAAAAAGTCTATTGGCCACCATGCTAAGGCGAAACACATTAAATTATCCGATTCTAACTCTGCGTACTTTCACCGTGTCGCGACAGGTAGAAGAAACAGAAAGATGATAAAAAAAACATCTACTCGTCTGACGGCACCCTTATCGTGGGAAGTAGTAATATACGCGAGGAAATAAAAAGAGATTTTGAACGTCGATTTACGGGTAACGCATCAAATACGAATAGACTTGCGGAATATTTAGATGTAATAGACATGGCTATATCTCACGAGAAAAATGAACAACTTATTCCTCCTCCGTCTAACAGTGAAGTAAAAAAAGTTGTGTTCAACATTGGCTCGAACAAAATCTCCCGGCCCTGATGGAATGACTGCTGAATTTTATAAAACATATTGGGAAATTGTGGGTGCAGATATAACTTGTGCTGTTAAAGCTTTTTTCCACTCCGGAAAACTCTTGCGACAGGTGAACCATACCTTTATTACTTTCCTCCCAAAATGTGAGAATCCTAATAAAACTAAGGATTATAAACCTATCAGCCTCTGTTCCACCTTCTATAAAGCTATTTCTAAAACTTTAACTGAGAGACTGAAATCGGTTATGGGAAAGCTTATCCACCCTCTACAAGGTGCCTTTGTGTTGAGCCGGGAAGCAGGGGACGTCAGACAAATCCCTTTAACACACACGAATCGGGATGGACAAGAACTGTAAACCAGAGAGCCAAACTCAAGCAACCCAAACCAACAATCAGACACAAACAGAAGATAAAATAATCAAGCACAAACAACACCAGATTTACGTGGAAAACCCCAAAACGGGGAAAAAACCACGGGAGCCAGAAACTTCCACTATCAACAATAACAAGTGGGTACAATCTTCCCTAGACAAAGCTAGAGGCATACAACATCATCAAGCATCAACAAGCTTGGTCAAATCTCCACATTTCATCACCCAATTTGGTGGAAATCAACAAAACCCAAGAGAGGACACTAGCAAAGGGGATATGAGATTGGAGGCTCAAAACGACGATCCAGCCGTACAAAATGAAGCCTATGATGAGGTGAACAACATACCAGAAAATCGTCCCAATCGGAGGTCGTTTGGTCGTCGATCGGGGCACTTCAAATTGGGCTGAATCAAGAGCTACGAATTTCTCCAATTCTCTCTCCTTTCTCTCCCTTTCTCACACTTTGTTTTCTCTCTCTTACTTTCCCAAATGGAAAGACATCCCCTTTTATAAGGAGGAGGGTAAAACTTCACATGGTAAAAACCATATGGTAAATAGTCCATTGGACTCTTCCCCCATATAGGAGGGAAACCCAACATAGCTTCCCCTCAATCCTATATGGGGGGCTCGAGCAAGCCCGCCTTTGAGCGGCACTTGATGAGCTTCTCCTTTGACAAAGTCTTCATCAGCATATCTGATCCGTTGTCATTTGTGTGGATCTTCATGAGCTCAAAATCATCGTCTTCTACTCTTTCTCGAAGCCAATGATACCGTCTCCGGATGTGCTTGGTTCGAGAATGGTAGGCGGCATTCTTGGCAAGGTGGATGGCACTCTGATTGTCACAATAGAGTGGGTAGCTAGCTTGCTCCACTCCCAACTCCTCTAGGAAGTCTCTCATCCATATCAGCTCCTTACCAGCTTCAACTGCAGCCATATACTCTGCTTCTGTCGTTGACAAAGCAACACACTTCTGCAGTCTCGATTACCATGAGACTGCTCCCCCTGCGAATGTAATCAGATATCCAGATGTGGATCGACTCGTGTCAATATCACCTGACATGTCTGCATCTGTAAAACCATCAAGCATAGGTTTTCCAGGACCAAAGCACAAACACACTCTTGAAGTGCCTCTGAGATACTTGAGAATCCATTTCACTGCAGCCCAATGCTCCTTTCTAGGATTACTCATGAACCTGCTGATAACCCCAACTCCATAGACGATGTCTGGCCTAGTGCAAACCATGGCATACATCAGACTACCAACGGCTGAAGCATAAGGCACCTTCTTCATCTCCTGTTTCTCTTTCTCACTTGTAGGACACTGATCAGAACTCAGCTTCATGTTCACTGCAAGTGGAGAACTCACGGGTTTAGCCTTGTCCATGTTGAATCTTTGCAGCACCTTCTCAATGTATCTTTCTTGTGATATCCACAACTTCTGATTCTTTCTGTCACGGGTAATCTGCATACCCAAAATCTGTCTTGCAGGGCCAAGGTCCTTCATAGCAAAAGACTTCTTCAATGCAGTTTTCAAACTAGCAATCTTGTTGGTATCCCGACCAACAATAAGCATATCATCCACATAAAGCAAGAGAATCAGAAAGTCACCTTCGGCGTAATTCTTCACAAACACACAGTGGTCGGCATGTGTCTTCTGGAATTTGTGGTCGATCATAAAAGACTCGAACTTCTTGTACCATTGCCGAGGTGCTTGTTTTAAACCATACAAGCTCTTTCTGAGACGGCAAACCATCTTCTCTTTTCCCTTGACTTCAAAACCTTCAGGTTGCTCCATGTAGATTTCTTCTTCCAAATCACCATGAAGGAAGGCGGTTTTCACATCAAGCTGCTCGACCTCTAGGTCCATGCTAGCAGCTATCCTAGAACAACCCGGATGGATGACATCTTCACAATTGGAGAGAAAATTTCATCGAAATCTACACCCTTTTTCTGCTCAAAACCCTTCACCACAACTCTGGCTTTGAACCTGGGAGGTGTACCATCTTCTCCAGACTTCAAACGAAAAACTCATTTGTTCTTGAAAACTTTCTTGCCCTTAGGCAATTTCTCCAAGTCATAGGTGTGGTTCTCATACAAGGAACTCATCTCATCCTGCATGGCATTGTACCACTCATTCTGATGCACATCTGACATAGCTTCCTCATAGCATTCAGGCTCTCCTGAATCACTCAACAACACATAATCCCTGGTTGAGTATCGTGAGGAAGTCTGTCTCTCTCTGGTGGATCTTCTCAACTCAACTTCAGGTTGGATAGGGGGCTCCTCTTGTTGAGGTTGTGGAACTTCTGGTGGATCAACATCACCATCATCATGCTCATCTTCCTGCTGATTCTGAACTGAACTTCTCTGCACAACTTGAGGGAAAACGGGATCAAATGTGACTGGAGCAGGAGAGGAAGACGACGATCGCTGGAGCTTCCAGTCATCAATAGTTTTGTCTTCCATGAACACAACATCTCTGCTTCTGACCACTTTTTTGTCTGTAAGATCCCACAGTTTGTACCCAAATTCATCCTCTGAGTACCCTAGGAAGATGCATGGCTTTGTCTTGCTATCAAGCTTGGATCTCTGATCTCTAGCAACATGAACATATGCTAGGCATCCAAAGACTCTCAGATGCTGGAAGGAAACATCTCTCCCAGTCCAAACCCTCTGTGGAACATCACCATCAGGAGGCGATTGATTGATGAGATACACAGCAGTCAACATTGCCTCCGCCCAATAGGACTTTGGCAGCTTTGCAGTCGACAACATACTTCTGACTCTTTCTGCTATGGTTCTGTTCATCTTCTCTGCAAGCCCATTCAGTTGTGGCGTCTTCGGAACTGTTTTCTCAAGCCTGATGCCCTGACTCTTACAATACTGCTCAAACGGACCCCTGTACTCTCCACCATTATCTGATCTGACACACTTCAACTTCAAACCAGTCTCTCGTTCAACTCTGGCTTGGAACTCCTTGAAAACTGTCAGAACTTGATCTTTACTTTTCAACACAAAAGCCCACAATTTTCTAGAATAGTCATCAATAAAAGTGACAAAATATTGTGCACCACCATGTGACTTGCAATCCATAGAGCACACATCAGTATGAACAAGATCTAATGCATGCTTTCTTCTAGATGGAGGTCGAGTATGAAATGCTACTCGATGTTGCTTTCCAACTAGGCAATCAACACAAGGTTTGAGAGAAATACCTTGCATATCCGGGAGAATGTCCTTCTTGGCAAGCATTTGCAAACCCCGCTCGCTCATGTGTCCAAGCCGCTTGTGCCAAAGCTCACTGGCACCATCATCAATCACATTTGCTTCTTCTTTGCAAATCTTGGCTTGCATCACATACATGGTATTATGCTTCTTTGCCCGGGCTACAATCAAGTTTCCCTTAGAGCACTTCCAAACACCGCCTTGTGCATTTTGAGCATACCCATCATCATCAAGTATCCCAGAAGATATCAAATTCAATCTGATATCAGGAACATGGCGAACATTTCTCAAAATCAAACTGCAACCAGTGGATGTCAACAAACAAATTGTGCCCATGCCAACAACATTGGACACGCCATCATTTCCCATCCTCACACGACCAAAATCTCCACAAGTGTAAGACGAGAAGTACTCTTTGTGTGGAGTAATGTGATATGAAGCAACTGAATCAACAATCCAAGTGCACTCATCACTTGCAAGATTCAAGGAACCTTCATCAGCCGCCACAAACAACTCCACTATGTCATCACTGATTGTAAGAGCAGCGGTGTCTTTATCTTCATGATTTCTCGGCGTCTCCGGCTTCTCAGGTTCTTTGCCTTTGTCCCTCTTGAACTTTCGGCAATACTTTTGAATGTGACCCGGCTTCTCACAATAATAGCAAATGTACTTGCTTCTAGACTTCGATCTCCCTTTGGACTTGTCTCTGTTCTGCTGCTGTCCTTGCTTACTCCTTCCTCTGTTGTTACCAGAACCCTGCGTCACATTAGCCTCTGAATGTGAGGAGACACCCATCTCCTTCCTTCTAGTCTCTTCATTCAAAAGACTAGCCTTCACACATTCCATAGTCAGCTTGCCTTCCGGAGCGGAGTTACTAAGTGACATGACAAGTGTATCCCAACTATCTGGCAATGAGGAGAGTAGTAGTAGAGCCTGCAACTCATCATCTAACGACATCTTCGCAGAAGCCAACTGATTCACAAAGCCCTGAAATGTGCTCAAATGCACAACAATGCTCTCACCATCTTTGTACTCCAATTTCACAAGCTTTCTCATCAATGACGCCTTATTGAGGGCATTCTTCCTCTCATACATCCCTTCAAGCTTATACCATAGCTCATAAGCATTCGTGTCATTGGCAATATGCTGGAGCACACTCACATCAACAAATTATCTAATCGTAGCTACCGCTTTTCGATTCAGAATCTTCCATTCAACATCAACGACACCCGTTGGAATCTCTTTGTGCACAATTGGCTCATACATATCTTTCACATACAACAGATCTTCCATCTTTATCTTCCAATCTGAGTAGTTGCCTGAATTCAACACAATCATTCCCTGAAAACTGTTCTTTTCCTCCATCCTAAACCAAATGCTCTGATACTAGTCTGTTGAGCCGGGAAGCAGGGGACGTCAGACAAACCCCTTTAACACACACGAATCGGGATGGACAAGAACTGTAAACCAGAGAGCCAAACTCAAGCAACCCAAACCAACAATCAGACACAAACAGAAGATAAAATAACCAAGCACAAACAACACCAGATTTACGTGGAAAACCCCAAAACGGGGAAAAAACCACGGGAGCCAGAAACTTCCACTATCAACAATAACAAGTGGGTACAATCTTCCCTAGACAAAGCTAGAGGCATACAACATCATCAAGCATCAACAAGCTTGGTCAAATCTCCACATTTCATCACCCAATTTGGTGGAAATCAACAAAACCCAAGAGAGGACACTAGCAAAGGGGATATGAGATTGGAGGCTCAAAACAACGATCCAACCGTACAAAATGAAGCCTATGATGAGGTGAACAACATACCAGAAAATCGTCCCAATCGGAGGTCGTTTGGTCGTCGATCGTGGCACTTCAAATTGGGCTGAATCAAGAGCTACGAATTTCTCCAATTCTCTCTCCTTTCTCTCCCTTTCTGACACTTTGTTTTCTCTCTCTTACTTTCCCAAATGGAAAGACATCCCCTTTTATAAGGAGGAGGGTAAAAATTCATATGGTAAAAACCATATGGTAAATAGTCAATTGGACTCTTCCCCCATATAGGAGGGAAACCCAACACTTTATGACTGACAGATCAATTCTGGACAATGTGCTTATTGCACACGAAATATTCCACTCATTTAAGAACAGAAAAGGGAAAGACGGATGGCTAGCCATAAAGTTAGATATGAAAAAGGCTTATGATCGGGTAGATTGAAACTTCACAAAACTAGTGTTACAAAAAATTCGAATTTTGTCAAAAATTCAGACGGGTGGCTAGCCATAAAGGCATAAAGTTAGAGATTATTATATAGTTGCAACCAAAATCACATGAGCAAATAAAATTTTGAGATTGGAAATTTATTACAGAAAAAAATCAGTCAAATACTAATTCTCATGTTGCTCAAATTACAGAGAAAGCGGCATTCACAATCATGGAATATCAAAAACGTTCACAATCATAGAATACATCAATCTAAACAAAGAAAGCATGGCTCAGCTGAAGTTTATTACAGAAAAAGCACTGCAGGAAATTTATAACAAAAAATGCAGTTAAATACCTGAAATTGCTCAAAGTGAGAAGTAATATTATCTCCTTGAAGAGGTCTTTATTGAATGTCCAGAAACCTTTAGATCCTTGAATTGGTAAATAAAGAGCGGCCATTCCGGGGTTCGAACCGGGGACCTATGACTATTATCCACAAGTTCTTTTCGGTGAGCCATTCCGGAATGATTTAGAAACCTTTAGATCCCCTCAAAGTGAGGAAACCTATGGTTCACAATATACAGCTCTATCCATAAGCATAACAAGTAATGTTGAAGGACTAATCTTCACCACATACGTGTCAACGAATTGAATTAAGCTCCTAAGCTCCCATTTTTTTTTAGGTCAAACTCTAACAAAGTGCTTGTTGGGTTTTTTTTCAAGTGAACCAAACGGGCCTTAGTCACATTGTTAAATTGCCCTCCTTCATTGGATTGTTGTTGTTCATCTTTGTCACCAAAGCAACACAGTCGGATTCAAAGCACACATATTTGAGGAAAAATTAAAATTACAAATCCTAATTTAGGTAATATAACTATAAATATTGACTGGAAATGATTTTTATGTTCTTCTTTTAGAAAACACAAATAAACTCCAAATACTATTCATTTCATTTTTGTTCAAACATGTACCGATAGCTAGTGGTGTCACTGCTTAGTGGCGCTTGACATCGACTCTTGGTCTATGTTGTCTCCAACATGTTTGGGTTATATTTGTTTGTTCGACTGCATTTGTGTGCTTCCTACCGTTTGGGTTATGTTTGTGTTGTTGGTATTGACGATTCACCGCCTGTCGACTTTGACGGCCTCTCGAGGTACCGGATCTGTCCGGCCCTCGAACTATTTCCTAATTAAAAAAAAAATGTCCACTCAAAGGTGATTTTATTTCATTAGGCGCTCTCACGCTACTCTTTTCAAATGGAATTCGTTCAGTTAGTCAACGGATATGATCTAATGGCCGGTGTATATTAAATACTCCAATCTAGAATATTTAATACTCTATCTACCAAAAAAAAGAATATTTAATACTCCCCCGGTTGGAAATATAAAGAGTTTATTTTTTTTTATTAGGTAAAAATTCAAAGTCAGACGTATCTGACCTTCGATGGCCGATAAGTTGGAAAACGGATAACCGTCTAAGCAAATAGAAAAATACAAAGATGGTGCAACGTAAAGGCAAGAACTCTACAGAGGTGAAACTAAATACAACTAAACCGAAAAAGACATGGACGTAGACGAAAGACGAAGCCAAGCACTACCCTGAAGCAGCACCGTAGGCCAGCGGCAGATCAGGAGTCACCTGTGACTCAGTGAGCAGTGAAGACGAAAGAGTTTAGCCTTTATAATTTAATAAGTATTAAATTTTTTTTAAAATAATTTATTTAGTGTTTACCTTTACCTAGCCTTAGCAAACATGGGCCAACCCACTCGACAAAATATGCAGGCTTGGACAGAGCAGTTGGCCTTAGCGGGCCGACGGGCCCGATCCTGTAGGCCCAGATGGTCGGGCTTGGGCAGAGGGTGAAGCCCAAACGGGCCGACGGGCCCGACCCAGTTTTATAATAATATTATATATAATTATAATTATATAAATTATATAGAGTATTGTAAAAATATATACATAATTTTTATAATTTATAACTATATTACCGGTGTCATACTAGTGCTAAGTAGGGGTGGGCGCGGGACGGGACGGGATGGGGGTCGTCCCGCGTAATTTTTGCGGGACGGGACCGGGACGGGATTCACTACTTTTTTTTCAATCCCGCGCGGGCCTTGTCCCTCACGGGACGGGACGGGACGGGACGGGCCCTGTCCCTCAAATAAAAAACATTATAAAAAAATCTAAATTTCCTATATATTTTGCGGTTTTATAAGGCGTAACACAATATATATATATTCTATATATATACGGTAATATGTTTATATGTATACAATATATAAGAGTATATATATACACTACTGCACACACGATTTAAAAGTGGATATATACACTAATAATACAATGTGTATACATGCATACATATACACATATATATATTACTTAATTAATATTTATATATATAATATTATATGTGCGGGACGGGACGGGATTTGCGGGATAAGAAATTCTCGTCCCGCGTCCCGTCCCGCATAATTTTTGCGAGACGGGACCAGGACGGGATTCAATATTTTTTTTTCAAATCCCACCGGGATCGGGACGGGCCCGGGACGGGACCGGGACGGGTCCGGGATTTGCGGGATTTGTGCCCACCCCTGGTGCTAAGTGCTAACTATTCCCAATCATAAACGCTCTCATCTTCAAAATCAAATCCAATTATGAAATAAAAACCCTAAATGCTCTCTCTCGGATAGCCCGAGTGCCGCTTGAAAGTATTGATACACTATAACGTTGATTTGCATTTGTTAGTAAGCTAATATTGTCCAGATTTGCCTCGCATTTGAAAGTATTTATACAATGTTGTAATTTGCCACTTTTTTTTAGTTCAATTTCACACAGAAAACGAATTTAAGATGCTAGGCCCGCTTGGCCCGGTGGGCGGTCCGACCCGGCAAAGAGGGAGGGCTTGGGCAATGGACTAGGCCCAAATACCGAGCCTAGCCCAAGCCCGACCCAATGTAATGGGCTGAAATTTTGCCCGAGGCCCGACCCAAGCCCGCTCGACCCGGCTCATGCTCAGGTCTAGCTTTACCATATACTCCTTCGAAAATATATCGAAGAGAGTCCTTTTAGGGTGACTCTGTATGCGGAAAGGAGCTTTTTAGAGTTTCGTCTGCACTTCCCACAAGAGATAGATTCCCGCAATGCTACTGTTTGGTGGTGTTTGACTTCGTTCTTCGCCGGCGTCCTTTACTTTTTCAGGGTAGTTCTGTTTAGGTCGCCTTGTTGTAGAGTTTGTTTATGTTTGTTTCGTTGCGTGTATTCTATATTTGTACGGTATGTTTAGGCGGTTTTTGCCTACCGACTCATCGGTCTCTCGAGAATTAGACTTTGATCTAGAATTTTTACTTAATAAAATCAAGAGCAAGAGGGAGGGAGAGTAGGTAAATCAGTAATCAATTCAGGCAAGATATCGAATCAAACCAGCAAAATTGACGAAATGGAGCCTCAGCGTGCGCTAATTTGGGGACATAAAAACCCTAATCTCCCAAGAATGTACTGCACTTGGTATTCGATGCCAGAAAACGTCATCTTTGGGCAAAAACGATGCACGCGGTTGTGGTCGATAGGTGTGTCGTCAGGCGAATCTAGACTGGATGCACTCAATCGGAGTAGGATCAAATCAATCGGAAGACGAACCGGTAGCATCGATGGTGCTCGTCGTGGAGACGAAAGAAATCAATTAGTTTAAGAGGGGCCAGATCTGACTTTTAAGGTGGTGGGAATCAAAAGAATACAATGAATTCTTCGAGGATTAGGTTTTGTAGAACTCAGAGAGGGAAAAGTTTAGGTGAAGAGGGAGATTAGCGTTGTTCTTCTTCATCATGAATTTGGGAGCAGTTGCAGCCTTGCTGGGAGAACGTGGGGGAGAGAGGGTTGAATTTTTTTTGTTTTTAATTTTTTCCAAAGAAGGACACGTGACTCATTCTTTTACAAAGAGGTTGCTTCTAGTTTTGTAAGTATAAGGGGTAGATTCATATTTTTTTTAGTTTTTGTTGCTGATAATTTGATTACATTATTTTGATTATATAGTCTAATCCTAATATTGCTCAAGTTCATCTCCTTTTTCTATTTCCCTAGACTTAGTTGCCAACTACTTTAGCACTCCCTCTTTTAATTAAAACTTATTATTTACTATTCATTCGCGCTTCTTTAGAAGGATAAAAACTATATAAAATATTGACATTTTTACATTTATTTTTATAAATTAATACTTAATTGTAATAAGTATGAAATTATTAAAAAAATCATTTAAAAATTTAATATTCTATATAGTTTTTAACACCTAAAAAAGTGTGTGTTAATAGGAAACGTCGAGTTTTAATTAATGAAGGGAGTATTATTTTGGTTTATGAAGAATGGTGGAATAACAAGTTGACTTCTATTGTTTTGGTTCTTGATTCAATGTTTTTTATGCTATATAGTTATCATTATTGATCTAGGTTTCCTGGGCATAAATTGCTCAGGTTAATTTGCCCTAAGAAGTTGGATACATAAATTGGTAATATTTTTTAGCGGCCCTATTTTTTATTATATATGACATGCTTTTTTTTAACAATTCGGTAATCTTACTCTTTAGTAAAAGAAGCTTTTTTGCCATAAATGAGGGAATAAATGAGAAATATTGAAGATTTAAAAAAAAAAATCTTATAAGAAACTAAAGAAGCTTTTTTTGCCATAAATGAGAGAATAAATGAGAAATATTGAAGATTTAAAAAATAAAAAAATAATCTTATAAGAAATTAAAAGACTAAAAATAAAATAAATAATCTTTATAAGAAGTCAAAGAGACTAATTTTATAAGTATAATTACTACACATTCTAAAGAATATAAAAAGTATAATTAATGTAAATAAAAAAAATTGCTACTATTTGTAAAAAAGTGTTTTAGTATAAATTATATATAAATTCATCAGAAATTTAAAATATTACTGTAATTAACATGGTAACAAAGTAAAATTTTTTACGTTTGTATTTGAATTTAATAAGAATTTAATACACGAGTAGGAAATAAAATAAACTTATTAATTACAGTTACATTTTATGTGGTAACGTAAATAATTGAAGGTCATTTATTAAAAAAAATTATTAGCTTAAACATATATAAAATCCTTTGATAGCCGAGAAATTGATAGACTCGTGCGTAGCACGGGGTAGCCCACTAGTGATTTGTAAAGAAAGAGTAAAGGGTCTATTTTCGTATTTCGACTCGGGCCTTTGAAATCTTAGGTTCGGCCCAGTACCGCTGGCCTGTGGTGTTACTGTTTTGTGGTGCTTGACTTCGTTCTTCGCCGACTTCCTCAACTTTTACGAGGTAGTTCTGTTTAGGTCGTCTTGTTGTAGAGTTTGTTTCTGTTTGTTTCGTTACGTCTGTTCTATATTTGTACGGTATATTTATGCGGTTTTTACCTACTGACTCATCGACCTCTCCAGAATTAGACTTTGATCTAGAATTTTTACTTAATAAAAAAAAAATACCAAGAGAGTATTTTAAATCGGAGGAGTACTACGATAATTTATCGCCCCCCAATTTGAAATTTGTGAGTATAGAAAATAATTATGGTTGACTCAAAAAGTGAGTCTCTCAAGAATTTTTTTTCCTACAGGAAATTACACTGCAGCAGCTCACGAAGACATTTCAAAGGAAATGGACGAATCCTCAATTCTCCATTGTTGCTCGTGATCACCGATGGCGGAGTCCGTCGTCTCCTTGGCAATCCATGGACTCGGGAGTTTGTTAGCCAGTGAATCCATGGTTGACTCAAAAAGTGGTGGTGCTTGACGGTAACACGACAGCTGAAGCTTGGAATGGAGTAGCGGAAGCATTCCCCCGGGGGAGATCAGGCAGCAAAGTCGTGCTTACATCCAGCAATAAGCACGTTTGCCTGCAAGCGAATCCTCAGGGATACATCCATGAGTTAGGATGCTTAAGTGAAGAGAACAGCTGGAAGTTGCTGAGAATCTTGTGCTCTTCAGATGAAGGTATGTTATACATCTTTCGACTTCCAATCTTACAAAGTTATTGCTCTGGAACTCACGATTGACAGCAGATCCTATGATTGAGTTAGAGAAGCTGCCTAACCTTAGGACCCTATCTTTGCGGTTCAATTCCTTTCTTGGAGAAAAGATGGTTTGCTCTGATAGTGGGTTTCGACGACTGAGACTCTTGGACCTCAGGGAGCTGTCGAATTTGGAGGAGTGGACTATAGATGATGGTGCAATGTGTTGTCTGTACTCTCTTAAGGTAATGGGATGTGCCCAGCTAAGGATGATCCCAGACGGACTAAAGTTTGTGACTACTATTCGAGAACTCAAGATAATTGAAATGCCAGCAAAGTTTCAGAGAAGGTTGATGGAAGCAGATGACGAAGGACGAGGAGGTGAAGATCTGTACAAAGTCAAGCATATAGCTTCTTTAAGCTTTGTAGATGATTATTGAAGCAAACCACATTCAACATCAATTCGTTCAAGTTCCACTTTAAGAGGCCCAAGGCAAATAAGTAGACCTCGATAATTCTTTTTCTCCTGATTAGTGTAAAGGGAATTGCATTCAATTCGAACACACCATTTTTCACTAATCAACTAGTGTTTCTTATTGCTCCTCCATTACCCGAATCAATGATAAGGTCCTGTGTGAGAGAACTAGTAAAGCAAAGATTGTTGCCAAACAGTACTCCAAACAGTTCTTCAAATTGCAACTATGGAAACATCTGAGCAACAAAACTGAGCCACATCTATTCATGTATGAAGCAAAAAAATAGAAATATCTATCTAAAGAGGAACTAAAGAGATACCGGAAGGTATCAAGGTAAAGGAAAATTCAGATAAAAGCTGATGATAGTGTCTTACAGAATCATATTACCAAGAGCTTCACTTCCTTCCAGGGATCCTAGTTGCTTGCTTGGTCTTCTTCTTAACACCCGACTTCGCAACCTGAAGGCTCCTGTTTACAACACTCAGCCTTGCAAGGGCTGCCTTCTTCAAGTCTGGCCTGTAGTAGTTGTCACTGACCTGGACCACACAACAGCAGCAAGCCAGCAATATCACATAGCAAACCCTTGAAAGCTTTTAAAATGCAAGCTAGACTATAACATCTGAAATTTATAAGTATCCCTTCTATTCTTACCAACTAGACCATAACATCTGAAATTTATAAGTAGCAAGTAGCAACAGCTATTCCAATCTAATTTATGATATGCATTTTGTCAGAAAACTGGAAAATAAGCAAATTAAAAATCAGACTTTTAAGAACAGTCAATACTGCTAAGGATTAACATTCCATTCACATCAATTTAAGGTTACAATAAAGCAGCTGGTTTGTTCTGTCCATCACAAAGGCACTTAGAAACACCATTGCAAACCAGCAATAAACCATGAAAGAACTGGTAAACGAATTGCAGTATCAATTCGTGTGTGATACAGTAAAATAATCTGTACCTAATTGTTAACAGCCTTCGCCATACGACGAAACTCCTTCATCACAGCCTTGTGCTGCAACGATGCAGGCTTGTTCTGCTTCCTGATCTTTGTAGTGGCAAGCAGAACTGAACTGTCTGTACCTGATGGTTGGATTGTGACAGTCTTGGTGTTTGCCAAACCTGTACAAAATCAACACTGCTTTCAATATAGATCAACAACATAGGCTTCAAAAATATACCTATAGACAAAATTGAACCAACACCATAGAGGCTTTCATAGCTAAAAAACTATGACATTTTACAAACTAATCTCATGGAAGCGTGAATCATTTTACTGGAATATCGAGTTTCCAACATTGAATTGATCTTTAAGCAATCAATCAATGCTCATTTCAGACACAAATTGCCAAAAAAATAAAAACATAAAATTGCACTCGTTCACATTTTCATAGTATAGATACTCTGAAGGAAACTGAAATATAATCCATGAATCAAACTACGAGGAATCGACGGAGAGAGGAGTAGAAAAGAGAGATACCAGAGTACTTGTAGGAGTGAGCGTTGTAGAGATTGTTGCTTTCCTTGCTAAATTGGATCTTGGCGGTGCCATTGCCGAACTGTTTGACGAGGAAAGAGTTGTTCTTCTTAACAATCTCCCAGATCAAAGCGCCTGGAACCGTAGCCATCTCGATCGTCGGAGGCAGAGAATGGGCGATCACGATTCACGATAAACCCTAAACGCTGGAAATGGTGCAGGCGCAGGCGGGCACTGGCAGTAGGAATGGAGACATTTAAGGAAGTAAATCTTATTTTAACGGGCCGGCCCATGGGTTTGAGGAGCTGATCCGCAAATTAGGGCCGTTATCTGAGCCGAACAGCTCGGGCTCGGCTCGAGCTCGTTTGTAGAGGGAAAACGAGCCGTTCATCATTCTCATTCAGGTGAATCTGAAATCTCACAAGTCTTTCTCGTTCACTTCGTTCCTCATTCCCACTTTTGATTGCGAACCGCAATTAAAGTGGGACCCGCATTTTCGGAATGTAATGAAACGGGCCGGGTTCCAAATTTTAAGCAAATGTATGCCCTTCCGCACAAGTCACAACTGTACAAGTGCTGCTGTTTTGTGATTTTGAGTTAAGTTCTTGAAATCACATACATATTCGATTTGATCATCAATTTTGATGGCCAACGCAAATTGCACACAATTGGAATCGGATTCAACAACAATCTTAACAATCTTGAGATACCCAATCGAATCTTCCTCTTCACCTCAAAATACTAAGTTAGTAGAATAATATATCCAATCCGTTCGTGAAAACTTGTCATTTTAGAGTTTAGATTTTGTTCGAAAAAACTTATTGTTTTAGATATTATCTCATTATTTCCTAAACTACCCTTACTTATTTTGTCCCATTTAATGTGATGGGCAATGGTTGTCTACACAAGTGGTACACAGTGACCTCTCATCTCCCCAAGCCAAAACAATTTGAATCCTATGGAGTAATTATTTGCAATCATTTCAAACGTACCTACTCACATTAACAAGGTAACAGTGCAATTGGCCTTAGCTAACTAGGGCAGTTTGGGTAGTTTAATAAATTTCTTAAAAATTGTGTCCGAGACTAAAATGACTAAAATGACAAGTTTTCTTGAACGGGGGAAAATATGAGTGGATGTGCGAAGAGCTTAAAGGAGCGAGAGCTGAGGATATATATGAGATTCCTAACATCTTAATCATATAATTCTTGAAATAAAATTCTTAGTTTTATAAAATACAGAATAAACATTGCATGCGTGATTATCTTGAATTAAAACCACTAATTTTTTTTTAATAAAGATGATCTAGCGAGTTGACCCGTTGGATTTGTGAGGTTAAATTAATCAATGCGGCCTAATCCGGCCCTAACCTTGTCTCTTCTAACTCTTAACTCTTCGCGACCCTAATTCACAAGCAAGCCTGTGCATAGGCCTCTTCAACTGGGTCAATGGAACAAGACTCCATAAAGTTTTGATTATGAAGATTATGTTCTATGGTTGCTTCATGGTTATGATCCTTGATCATGATCAATGTTATTTCATTTCCATTAAGATTTTATTTCCTAGCTAAATGTCCTTAGTTATGTTTTCTTGTCCTTTTGTGTAATAAGGGTTTTTGTCTCTATCTAGCTAGGACCATGTGCTATTCACATGACCTTTGTTTGCACCCATATAAATAGCAATGCACTCACTACCAAGATTGGTAGGGTTTTGGGATTGCTGCCGCCTATCATGGGCTCTTACATTTGCCTTTTGCTGTCGTCTGCACTCATATGAAGAACATTGAATGTTCTTGGTGATTTTCCATACTTTTGCACTCTTATTTCAGCTTATTGTAGCTGATCTTTAGTTTGTTTTCACATGGTATCAAAGCTAGAGGCTTGTATTGGGTATTAGAGCAGAGATTCTTGCTGTTTTGCTTGCTAGATAGCTTATGTTCTCGGTGGAAAACTCGGGAAACAGAGTAGCAGAAGATATGGCAGCACAAGGTAACTCTAGAGATCCTTTGTTCTTATCTAATTCTGATCATCCGGGTGCATAACTGGTTGTTATTCCTTTTGATGGAACTAACTATATGACATGGAGTCGTGGGGTTGTCATGGCTCTTGGTGCTAAGTGCAAGTTAGTCTTTATATATGGCTCATGTATTAGACATGCAGTTGGGCATGCTGATCTTGAGAAATGGATCGGATTAGAGCTGATTATATGGTGAGATGTTGGCTTTTGAATTCTATGACTAAGAACATTGCAGAGGGCTTTATGTTTATAGACTCATCATATCTAAGCTATTATGGGATGAGATCATGGAGAGATATGGGCAAACTAATGCTCCTCTCATTTTTCAAATCAGAAAGAGAATGAGCAATATTGTGCAGGGAAACATGTCTTTAGCAGATCTGTATAATCTCTTTAAGAGAAGCTGGGATGAACTGCAAGTGTTAGAGAAGATGCCAGAGTGTGCTTGTGGAGCTTTGGCTAACTGCACTTGTGACTTAAAGAAGAAGTTTACAGAAATTGAGTCCCGAAACAGACTTATGCAACTTCTAATGAGCTTGAATGACATATATGAAGCTGCTAGAAACTCTATCTTGGCAACTGATCCTTTGCCTAGTCTTAACAAGGCCTATTACATTCTACATCATGTAGAAAGTGGCAATGGGGCCACTAATGATGTTGGCTCTCAAGGCATGAATGCTGATTCAACTGCTCTGGCAGCTAATAGGAATGGAAATTCCTATCAGTTTAGACCTTCGGGCACCAGTAATGTGCCTTTCAAAAAGGAAGTAAGGGACTGGAAAGAGCTTAAGAGGATTAAGCTTAATTCCACTTGCACTTATTGCAACATGAAGGGACATCTTACTGAGCAATGTTTTAAACTCCATGGCATACCTGACTGGTTCAAGGAGTTAAAAGAAAAGAAGAAGAGCTCCAACACTACAATTGGAAGGAGATTTACTCATGCTGTTGATTCTATGAGTACACAGGTGCAGAATTCTCCTCTTGAAGATGATGTAAATGGTGGCATAGACTCTGCTATGGTGAATGCAGTCTACCAGGAAATTCTCAAAAAGATGAAAGGCAAGAATTACAGTGAGAGCAGTAACTCCTCTTCAGCTAATTTTGCTGGTATGATCCCTATAAATATAGCTAATATTGTGTTGAAAGAGCAATCTCAGGGTGAATGGATTGTAGATACCGGGGCTACAGATCATATGGTAGCAGATTGCCATGTATTATCTGAAAAGAAGAGATTAAATAGGCTAGTTCACATTGGCTTACCTGATGGCTCAATCAAGTCTGTTACAGAACAGGGAGAGTTACAGTTGACAAACTCTATTAATTTGAATGATGTATTACTTGTGCCTGATTTTAAGCACAGACTATTATCAGTTGGAAAAATACTTGATGACATTGACCTCATAGCCATATTTACAAGGTCTTATTGTTATTTCCAAGACACTGGCTCTAAGAAGGTGCATTTGTCAAGCATCAGGGAGAATGGCTTATACAAGATCCAGTCAGAGAGATCAAGCTTGACGGAAGATGATCACAGTCATGTGAAAAGTTGTAATAAAGTTAGCTCAAGCATTGAAGTTATTCATGCTAGACTTGGTCATAGTTCTGTTAGTAAGTTGAGACATTTGAGGATGTTTAGTTCCTTAGTTTTGGATAATTTTCATTGTGAATCTTGCTCTTTATCAAAGCATCACAAACTTCCATTTCAGAGAAGTGTGAATATTTTCAGCATGCCTTTTGATCTAATACATATGGATTTATGGGGTCCATATAAATGTCTCACTTATGATGGTCATTCTTATTTTCTTACTATAGTTGATGATTGCACTAGAGTTACTTGGACATTATTGCTCAAGAGCAAATTGCAGGTCTTCAAAGCAATCAGTGACTTTATTGCTTGTGTGGAAAATCAGTATGGGTGTTCAGTAAAGAAAGTGAGGACAGATAATGGGACTGAATTTGTCCAAAGGTAGTGCACTGATCTGTTTGCTCTCAAAGGGATTATTCATCAAAAATCCATACCTTATACTCCTTAACAAAATGGGAGAGTGGAGAGAAACATAGACATCTTATTGAGACAGCTAAGTGCTTGAGACTCCATGCTGGTCTTCCTCTGAAGTTTTGAGGTGAGTGTGTTTTAGCAGCAACACATCTCATCAATAAAATGCCCACAGAAACATTGAACTGGTTGACACCTCATGAAAAATTGTTCAACAAGCCTGCAACCTATGATGATCTGAGAGTGATAGGGAGCCTGTGCTTTTCTCCTTTGTCTTACAGTGACAAAGACAAACTGAAAGCTAAGGCAAGGAAATGTGTATTGCTTAGGTATCCTTTTGTTCAGAAAGGGTACAAATTGTGGGATCTAGATGATAAAAGGTCCTTTGTTAGCAGAGATGTCATATTTAAGGAAGACATATTTCCTTTCAAGGAGAATACAGAAAAAGGGGGTGAGGTTGATCACTATACTCATCCTTCACTGCCTTTAGTTAACCCTGCACCTGATGATACATACACATCCACTCATCCCATGACCTTTTTAGATAGCTATTCTCCTCCTCAAAATACACACTTAGATGTAAATTCCAGTCAGTCACCCTTGCCATCTCAGGTTGCTGATTCTTTAGCTTCAACTGGAAGCAATGATCATATGTCTGCAGAAATATTGCAAGACTTAAATGAATTCCCTCCTCTAAGAAGATCTGTTAGAGTGCACATACTGCCTAGACGTCTTCAAGACTATGATTGCAGAAGTGGTCGCCAGAGAACTTCCATGTCACAGTCCTTCTTAGCAGAGTGGCTTGGGGATGCTATTCATGAGAATCATGAGGTTGTGACCTCATTTGTTCATATGGCTATTGAGCAAGAACCTTACAGTTTTAAACAAGCTGTGCAAAGCAGTAAATGGGTTGATGCTATGAATTTAGAACTTCAAGCCTTAGAGAGGAATGATACTTGGGAATTAGTGGATGCACCAATTGATCATAAAGCCATTGGAAGCAAGTGGGTATATAAGATTAAGTATAGACCTGATGGGTCAGTGGAAAGATACAAAGCAAGACTGGTTGCCAAGGGCTATAATCAAATCAAAGGGAAAGATTATAAGCACACTTTCTCTCCTGTTGCTAAAATCTCCATTGTGAGAATATTGATTGCAGTAGCCACTATCAGAAATTGGGATCTATATCAGCTAGATGTGAATAATGCTTTTCTCCATGGAAAGCTAGAGGAAGAAGTGTACATGATTCCTCCAGAAGGCTATGTTACTAGCAAACCTGGTCAGGTTTGTAAGTTGAGGAAGTCTATCTATGGTCCAAAGCAGGCATCCAGGCAATGGAACACAGAGTTGTGTAAGTTCTTAGAGAGCCTGGGATATGAGCAATCCATTGAAGATTACTCATTATTCATTAAGCAGGTTCAAAATGGCATTGTTGTTGCCTTAGTGTATGTGGATGATTTATTGATTACTGGTATAAATGAGACCAAAGCAGCCCTGCACATAGCCTTCACCATAAAAGATCTTGGCATTGCAAGATACTTTCTTGGTCTCGAAATTATGCATGATAAAAATGGAACAATGCTACATCAAAGAAAGTGCATCCTTGATATTCTGGATGATTGCCAGATGATGGAATGCAAAGCAACATATTTTCCTCTTCCTAGAGGTTTAAAGTTGTCCACTGATAATGGACAGATAATGCAAGATCCTGAGAAATACAGAAGGTTGGTAGGCAGATTGTTGTTCCTCAATTTGTCTAGACCAGATATATCTTATGTTGTACAGCACCTAAGTCAATTTATGGTGGAGCCCAGGCAACCACACTATGATGTTGCACTTCATGTTGTCAAATAATTGAGAGGAACTGTGTCCACAAGACTTTATTATCCAAGAGATTCTTCTATGGTGTTGTCTGCCTATTGTGATGCTGATTAAGGTGCTTGCCAATTCAGTGCAAAGTCTCTTACTGGGTATTGTGTTTTTCTTGGAGGATCATTGGTCTCATGGAAGACCAAGAAGCAAGTTACTGTCTCAAAATCTTCTGCTGAAGCAGAGTATAGAAGCATGTCAACCTTAGCAAGTGAACTGGTATGGGTTGAAGGTGTTTTGCAAAGGCTGAGAATATGTGTTCAACTGCCTATACCTCTATTATGTGATAGCAAATCTGCAATACACATAGTTGAGAATCCAGTGTTCCATGAGATGACTAAACACCTTAAGATTGACTGTCATTATGTTCGTGAGAAGTTACAAGAGCGATTTCTCCTCCCACAACATGTTAGAACTGGAGTTCAGTTAGCTGACCTTCTCACTAAACCACTTGGTGAAAAACAGCATCATTTCCTCTCGTCAAGTTGGGTCTGATTGGTCTCCCATCATGCCCAACTTGAAGGGGGGGGGGGGGGTATGAAGATTATGTTCTATGGTTGCTTCATGGTTATGATCCTTGATCATGATCAATGTTATTTCATTTCCATTAAGACTTTATTTCCTAGCTAAATGTCCTTAGTTATGCTTTCTTGTCCTTTTGTGTAATAAGGGCTTTTGTCCCTATCTAGCTAGGACCATGTGCTAGTCACATAACCTTTGTTTGCACCCATATAAATAGCAATGCACTCACTACCAAGATTGGTAGGGTTTTGGGATTGTTGTCGCCTATCATGGGCTCTTACATTTGCCTTTTGCTGTCGTCTGCACTCATATGAAGAACATTGAATGTTCTTGGTGATTTTCCATACTTTTGCACTCTTATTTCAACTTATTGTAGCTGATCTTTAGTTTGTTTTCACATTGATGCTCAATATTATTTAAGTTGATTATATAATAAATGCATTCCAAAAATAATTATCTAGTCACTTGTCTTTTGTCTTCTGCTATGGGTAATCTTGACCTCCCAACCGTGATTTCTTATATCTATGATTTGAAAAGAATATATAGATATTAGATTAAAAAAAGAAAGAATTTATAATATAATAAACTACTTCTTATTGGTATGCCCTATGCAACCACAAGGCCTTCTCTTTCATGAGCGTAGCGATTACAAGTCACAATCGGATCATTGAATATCAATATCAATTATCTTCTTCTTATCCACATCCCTTCGGGAATCTCCGATTTCAGGAGCTTCGGATGCGTTTCTTAGCTCTCCTTGACCGTTTCACCTAGAATTTTCTACCACATCAAGCCTCCCGAAAATGCCTCGAACTTGAGGCCGCGAAATAGAAAGAGAGAAGAAGAAGAAAGGTTGTTGAATATACTACAATAATTTGAATAGATATTCAAATTCAAAGATAAACCTACAATTAGTATACTAAGATATCAAATTGATACTAATGTACAAAGGATATTTTCCAATTGAGTCCATGCCAGGAGGAAGTGAGACTTGAAGTTAAGAAGAACATGCAATCAACTACTGTATTTAGTATTAGAATTTCCCAATTCATTAAACCAAAAAAAAAAAAAGAATTTCCCAATCCAGTGGCACTCTCGCAGGGCCCAGGGGATTAAATTCTACTACTATGATGACTCTGTCAACTCCTCTTATGATTTATACAGTACATATGAAGGTTCCTTTATTATATTGGATCAATTATTGTTTTTGTGAGATTTTCATTTGCTTCATTGATTAATTGCATGTTTATTTACAACTTGTGAATTGGACTCGATCAATGCATTATTATAGAATGAGTGTGATTAGGGGCGGAGTCAGAAAGTTTTGAGGGGGGGTCACCATAGTAGTCGATGTATAATAAGATCGAGAAAAAAAATCGTAAAACACAACGTGTTCGATAGTACAAATTAGTGTCAACCTATGGTTTCGAAAATACTACAACTATATAAAACGAAAATAAGGATAAAAAACAAAAAAATTAAAGATATAAAACACAATAAATAAACATTGCATTATTAACATGTAATAATGTATAACTAGATATAAAAAAAATTTAAACTAGCGTAACTTCTTACCATATTCTCAAAATAAGTAATATAACATATGGTTTCGAAGCTCTCGAGATGAATTATAATATGTGAATGTCAATTTAAATAAAATATTAAACTAATTAAAGTATTATAGTATATTGAAATAAAACTAAAGTGATTGATACTGCTGTAATTTTCAAACATTCATAACTTTTTACTCAAATGTCGAATTAGGGCGTATTATATATATAAAAACGAAGCTATCGACGAGGAGAATACATCTAGGTAATTTGTCGGATGAGGAGGGGGTCACGTGACCACCTAGGACCCCCCTAGCTCCGCCTCTGAGTGTGACACAAACCTAATTAGATATATATAGTGAGTAAAGAATGAGATTTAAACAGTACTTGATCTCTTGTAAATGATACCTCTCTCTTATCAATAGAGCAAGGGGTCGGGTGCGACATGCACTTGCCTATTTTTTTTATATAAAAAGAATGGAAAGTCTAGTTGGTACACTAGACTATATAATAGTCTAAATCTTGTTATACGAATATATTAAAATAATATTTATTATTTATAAAATTTATTAAAAATACAATATTAAACACAATAATTCTAATATATAATACGAGAAATAAACTAATAATAATAATCAATATTTCTATATATTCAATGATATAGAATTAATGATTAAGTTTACTATATATTTAGTTTTATATTTTATTTATCATATGGTTAAAATATAATACTCTCTCCGATCCAAAATACACGTCGTTTGACTTTTTAGCACGTATTTTAAGAAGCTAAAAACTATGTAGTATAAAATATCAACTTTTTTAAAATGATTTTTTTTACAACTTAATATTTGTTGATAATAAGTATTAAATTGTAACAAAATAATAATAATAAGTTAATATATTATGTAGTTTTTAGCTCCTTAAAATAGGTGTTGAAAAGTCAAATGACATGTATTTTGGATCGGATGTGTAGTATATAATTTTTTACATTTATTATTGTTGCTTATGAAAAATCCCAATTATTTTTTCACTTCTTCTGAAAAAATTCATTCCAAAATTTGAATTTTAAGTAAATTGAACAGTATTTTTTAATTAAGTTTTTAATTAGTTTTTTTAATTAAAATAATTTTTTTATTTGACTAATATATTAATTAAAAAATTATTTCATTAGAATTGTAAGCAAAATTCCCCTAATAATAAATCTAATTATATCTTAATTATGGATTTTTTTACCAGTCTTATATAATATTTCATAAATATTTTTTTATTAGTCTATTTGGGTTAGTCAAGTCTTTTAGCCCAAAAACAATTTTGGTACATTCTACATATAACACCAAAAAATATTGGTACAATGTTTTTTTAGTGGCACTTAGGGCCAGGCCACAATATGGGAGGGAGATTCGAGCTCGTGACCTATTAGTCACTATGTGTTATTCGAAAAAATGATTGAAAATAATACGAACTATATATCGATCGTGAACCAAAAATAATATGAACTTTAAAAATTACAAATTCATATACAAACTATACACTAATAAACCAGTATTAATACAATGGCTAGAATGCTCAAACCAAAAACTAATTTAGATTCAAAATATAATTAATAAGAAAGTTGGGTAAAATATTGTAAAATTTAGGGAAAGATTGTTCATCATCTTCCAAAAAAACTGTTCCTCTTCGTAGTGTATAGTTTAAAGTCAATTTCAAAAGAATCCTTTTTTTATTTTAATTTTTTACACCATCTTTGAAATAAGCAATGTTTGAAAACTTGTTCGTAGTGTATTGCTCCGTTTTTTATTATCGTTTTTGTTCTTATGTATTGCCGGGTTTTCGTCTGCCGACTTATCGGCCATCGAGATTCAGTTATATCTGATCTCAAATTATTTTCTAATTAAAAAAAAAAGCCTATCCATATGTTTATCATCTGATTTTGTTTGTATGGAATTTGTTCCACAGTTTTAAGAGTTACTATATATATTCATCTTGAGTTGTTCATCATCTTCAAGAGGCTTACCCCTCTCTATCCGAGATACTATTGTCGTTCATCGGTTGGAGGTTAAATTATATTTTGAGTCTACATTAGTTTTTGGGTTGAGAATTCTAGCCCATTGCATTAGTATTAGTTTATTATGGTATAGTTTGTATATGAATTTTTAATTTTTAAAGTTCGTACTACTTTTTATTCGATCACCCTCGATAGTTCGTATTATTTTGAATCATTTCGTATTATTTTGAGTTATTTTTCCAGTGTTATTCTTACTCCAATTTGACTAGCTTGACTACCAATCTACCATGATGACAACTGACAACCATGGATCCAATACTCGAACCGCGTAAACAGTCGACTTGTTCAAAAACATTAAATAATTAATTTTGACCCCACAAAAGATTTTTTTTTTTTTTTTTTTTTGAACGAACGAGAGGGGGATAGCCCTCCCAGGCCCAGAAAAGAATATGAAACCTTTATAAAATCTCATCTTAAGAACAGATGAAATAAGAGCGTGCTTAATTAATTTGCTTCCGGAGATCCCAAAAAGATAAAGAAAATTAAAGAGGCACCATAAACATAAAATCTATCGATCTCGATCTTGAGATAAATCGACACGTAGCGATGGATTATCCACCGAGTCCACCTGCACCTGTCGGAATTACAGTCTGGCCGGCGTCACCGGAATCGCAACTGTCGCTGAATCTGGAATCGCTGGCTCTGCCACCAATGATGCTACTGTCACGGAATCTGCAGGAGTCATCATCTCCGCCGGTACCATCGCACCCGTGGATATCCAGCGATGCACCGCCATCATTAATGATATATGCATCGCCACCTAAGCCTGCGAGTAAAGGATCGGGGGCACTGGTGGGCGGCCTGGTGGCGACTGCTGTGGCGGTGTTGGTGGCAGCTGCTTTGGTATATTTCCTGCTTAGGCGCAGGCAGCGCCGGCGGGAGGGGAATGACCGTCTTTTGTCGGTAATTTCTATTTTTACGACTCCAAATTTTCTCAAGTCTCAACTACAAAAAATTACCTATCTTGCATTGCTATTTTCAATCGGATTACATAAAAAAAAAACTATCAACTATCAACTATCGTGTATTAAATTTCTATGAGATCTGTATGTGTTTCTAACTTTTTCCCTCTTTTGTTTTGGAAAAAAAAAAAACGTACCCAAATAGGGAAGCCGAGCTGTGTCATTATCTACAATGGAGAAAGTTGGAAAAGAAGGTAACAATACATTATACACAGGCTTTTGATCACCCCCAAAAAAAAAAACATTATACACAGGCCAGAGCCAGAAAATTTTCAAGGGGTTAAACTTGTTGGATTTTTTTTTAATATATACTTGAGATACAATTTTTTTTTAAAATTTATTAGAAAAAACATTAAATTTGTGATTTGAAGAGTTATTTTAACTTTAAAATGATAAGAATAATTAAATGTGTGATTTTAAAGAGTTATTTTAAGTTAAAATTCTAAATGGAAAAAAATTAATTCTAGAAAATAAAGCTATTGGGAGCAAACACATACGTATTATTTTATTTATAATTTAAAAACTTTTAGAAAGGTTTAATTCTAATTAATATATGACAAAATATTTATGTTCACAAATTAATCCATATAATGTTCTGATATAATCAATTTTAAATTTTGACAATAAAGAATAACATAATATTCATATTAATATTTCAAAATATTCATTATTCTCACCTTTTCCCTTCAAGAGGTGGCCCACTGGAACCTTTTTTTTTTTTTTGATAAGGAAATAATTCGAGGCCGAACAGGCCTGGACCTCGAGAGGCCGACAAAGTCGAAAGACGGCAAACCGTCTAAACATACAACAACGAAATATAAAATATAACATAAAATACATCAAAAGAGCACCCAAAGTAAACCCGGAAAAAACCCAAGACCTAAGCAAACCAGCGGACACAACATCGAGAGGAAGGAAGTTGTCGCGGAGAAGTGGATAGCGAGCGGATGGGACATCTCTAGCTGACACGATGTCTCACCGCCGGAAAGACGGAAAGCAGAAATCCTCGTAAGGCAAAGGCGACTCCTGGGGAAGTGTGGATCACACGACGTTCCCCCCACCTGGATGAGGGATCTTCGAAGACCTCAAACACCACCAGCACGATCACGTCGATCAACTAGGGCCGCAGAACTGCTCCTCAACCGAAACTAACCACGAACCAACAGACGGACACCAAACCGCACGAGCATATGAAGCACAGTCGCAAGTAAGACGAAGAGCGCGGGAAGAATCTGAAATATTTAATATCAAATACCGGAATATAAAAATATAAAGTTTTATATATTTATTTATTATTTTAAGTTAAAGGGCCAACTTTGGGCCCAAGGTATTTGCTTGGGCCCAAAGGATGGGCATCGAGCCCAAGCAACAGGCTGAGGATTTCCCCTATGCCTCAACAGACAACATCAGCAAGACAAGGCAGCAGGAGCAAGGCACGCCGGCCACGCCAAGGGTTGCGAACACCAGGACGAAACGACACCCGACTGTGTGAGACAAGTGTCGGACCTGGACCGACGACGAGAGGACGAGCCCAAACGGAATCGAACCAGGGCAGAAGGAGGAGATCCGGCCGCCCAGAGGGAAAGGGCCAGATCGGAGATCTAAGGAGGAGGAGAGGAAGGTTGGGCGAAGCGACGAGGAGGCTAGCGCCAACAGTCGGAGACCGGATCCAAGGGCGGCAGTGGCGGAACATAGTTGAGGCGGGAGGTGGCCATGGCCTCCCCGGACGGAAAAAAATTAATGTTACATGTAATAGTAAAAGAGTATTTTAACAACTAATTACTCTAGTTTAGATGGTAAATGATGAGTATTTTAATCAACAAGTTGGGAGTTCAAATCTCCATAACTCCTTTTAGGAACAATATTTGTTAAAATTGTTTTGTACTTGGTATAAAATAAATAAATAAAAACCCAAAATATTTTTTGGCCCTCCCGACGAAACATCTTAGGTTCTGCCACTGAAGGGCGGCAACCAAGCCCGGAGACCAGGATGAAAAACACCCGAACCCAAAATATTTTTTGGCCCTCCCGATGAAACATCTTAGGTTCCGCCACTGAAGGGCGGCAACCAAGCCCGGAGACCAGGATGAAAAACACCCAGACCAAGACATGGTTGATTTCGACCGATAAGGAACCTTAGATCCGAGAATCAAAGGCCTATAAGCACGAGATTGTTGAGAATGGAGAGGGAATTGGGATCTACTTCCAAAGATCAACAAAAGCCCCATGAAAATTGGGCTAATTGATAGTTGAAAGAGGGTTGCGAAAGAAAAGAGGTTCAAGCTCCTTGACGGAGATGTTCACGCCGGCGACCCGAACAAGGTGGATCGAAGGTTTAAACCCCGACCAAAGAGGCTCCCGGAGGAGATTTGGGCTCCCAGAGGAGGTGATTGCTGCTCCTGGGAAGGGGAGGAAGGAGCTCTATTTTTGCTGCTCTATCTTTACTTAGAATCCCATTGGAACCATATTGACTTTGTTTGGAACAAAAATGCACAACACCTAAGTTTTTTTGTTTTTGTTTTCTATTCACGAATTTCCATCCGCTATCATAATAAATAAGTTTGTCAAACACCATACTAACCTAAACATATATTTACCACAAATAATCCATCAGCCTCAACTGTACAATACCAAACCTATCATCTATCTCTATATGTACGTACCCTAAAATTTGTATTTTGGTTTTGCTTGATTGTATCTCCAATAGTTCTCCTAAACAATTCTTTAACATTTGTAAATGAAAATTATATTTTCTTAAAATTATTTTTATTTTAACAGATAAATTCTCTATTTTAAAAATTTAGAAAATCATTTATGACAAAATTTTCTTTAAAAATTTAGAAAATACTATAGACTTGAACAAATCTCACCCCTCCCCGCCTCCCATCAATATCTATTTCTACGGACGGTGAATCGTTCGATAAAAGCCCAAAATTATCCAAAAATCCAATACCGATGAGAAATGAATACGCGGGGTAAGTCATATATATAATAACATTATAATTTTTTAAGTTTTTCTTTAATTTGTATTCGAAATAATTAAACGATACATCAAAATTTGCTATATTGTATTTTTTCCCTTTTAAACTAAAAAAAATTATCGTTTTAAACGAAAACTACATTTTTTTTAGGGAAAACTAATTAAAATACCCCCACCTTTGGGGGTATGGTAAAAATATATCATCAACTTTCAAATGTAATAAAAATATCCCGACCTTTGAGAATAGTGGTAATATATTACCACGAGTTTTTTCACGAATAAAAAATGATAACATAAGGCAACCTATGTGGAATTTTTTTTAAAAGGTTTTTTTTAACGATTTTCTTAGAAAAAAATAAAAAAATTGGACCGGGTTGATACACAACGCCTTTTCCTCCCTCATATTTTCTTCTATGGTCGCTTCTTGAACTGTCTTCTAGGTCTTCCAGGTAGCTCATGATTCCTCTTCAATGACAGTCTTCCTCCCTCGTGGTCGCTTATCTTAAGTTGTCTCTCTCACATCTTCTTTCTCTTTGATTTGTTCACGAATTTGACTGTGTAAGGTTTTTTTTCCCTCTTCGTTGTTGTTGTTGGTTTAGTTTTGTTGTCGGGTTGGTGTTAGAAATAGTCGTGTTGTGTTAATTTGAGGCATTTTTTACCGGATTAGTTGCTTTATTGAGTCAATTTCGTTTTTCGAGTTTAATTTTGTTGTCGGTTTATTTTTTTCCTAAGGAAACCGTTCAAGAAAATCCAGGTTTAGTGCTATATAATTTGTAAAAAAGCTTCCACGCAGGTTGCCTTGGTAAAAAAAATTCCCGTAGGCTGTCTTGTCAGCATTTTTGACCCATGAGAAAACTCGTGGCAATATATTACCACTACCCTCAAAGGTCAGGATATTTTTATTACATTTGAAAGTTGAAGATATATTTTTACCATACCCCCAAAGATGGGGGTATTTTAATTAGTTTTCCCTTTTTTTTACTTCCTAACAACATTGTTTGAATTTTTATGCTTAAAGGTAGACCCGCCCCCTTCCACAAATTTCTGCATCCGTCACTACGCCTCAACTAACACGGTCCCCCTCCCTCCCCATCAATCTCTATTTCAAGGGATGGTGAATCGTTTGATAAAAACCCAAAATTATCCAAAAAATCCAATACCGATGAGAAATGAATACGTGGGGTATGTCATGGCTCTAAATCCTCTGTCTCCTAGTTTGTCTCCTCCTCCTATCCCTCAACACCCCTCCTCTCTCAAACTTTAAACAAAAAGAAAAATAAAAATAAATTAAAATTAAAAAATCAGATTAAAAGAATAAAAAAATTTATTTTTTGTGAGAGGAGACAATGCAAGGGGACATCACCAAGGACAGAAGATTCAGACCCGTAAGTCATATATATATTAACACGGTCCAGATCACCTATAACCTTACATGATTTCTATTGGTTCACCGATAATTAATTTATCCAATTTAAATTACTAAACTTATTTCAGAAAATCTTAATTAAAATATAATTCTTATTTTCTAAATTCAAAAGAAAATTAAAGATTTTCTCTTTATTCTTTTTCAATCCGAGATGTGGCCGCATAAACCCTTCTCCTTCTTCATTCTGATTGTGTCGCCAGCAGAGAAGAAGGCCACGCTTCTTCTTATTCTCCGTTTACCGAGATGTCTCAATACCTTCCTTGAGCCACATAAGCTATATCCTTCTCCTTCTCCTTCTTGATTCTAATGGATACCCAGACAGAGAACAAAGGTTCGACCTCGATTAGGCTCGACAACGATAATATGGTAAACAATTCAGGCTAAAAATTTGATTCGAAGGAGGCCCAGACGGAGAAGAAGGTCCGACCTAGATCAGGCTCGACAATGACGAATACGATAAACAATTTAGGCTACGAATTTGATTCGAATTAATTAGCATGTACCTCTTCAAGATTGAGGGGTAAAATTTCATCGGACATGTTGGGACTTGATGTTTTAATTGCATATACAAAGCTATGCAACCCGATTGTTGAACTAAGATGTACTCATGGCGGTGATTTGAAATTATGCAGATAAATTTGATCGACCTAATGCTGAATGGAAAAGAATAAAGAGAAAATCTTTAATTTTCTTTTTAATTTAGGAAATAAAAATTATATTTAAATTAAGATTTTCTTAAATATGTTTATTTAATTTAAATATGATAAATTAATTATAGGTGGACCAATAAAAATCGTGTAATAAAGAGGGTTACACGGTAGGTTATAGGTGATCCGAACTGATAATAACATTATAATTTTTTAAGTTTTTCTTTAATTTGTATTCCAAATAATTAAATGATACATCAAAATTTGCTATATTGTATTTTTTTTCCCTTTTAAACTAATTTTTTTTTATCGTTTTAAATGAAAACGACAATTTTTTTACTTCCTAACCACATTGTTTGAATTTTTATGCATAAAGGTAGGACCCGACCCCCTTCCACAAATTTCTCCATCCGTCACTACGCCTCTCTTGTTCTATCTCCCTTGAGAGTGCATGTCTACTTTACTTGTTTGCATATATGTCAATCTCACCATATCTTGCCCAAATATGTACATTAAATACAGGAAACAAGCTCCAGTCATTGCAGTCCCAAACAACTCCATCTTCACATGTAGTTCTCCAGCTACAAGAATCTCGGTTGCATTCTAAGACTCAAACCAGCACTACTTCTTCCTCCGTCTCAACTGGTGATTATGTTCAACTGACAATAGAGCAGGTAGGCGTAAGGACATTTACAAAAGAAGAGCTATCGATGGCCACGAACGAGTTTAGCCAGGACAACTTTATTGGTCGTGGTGGATTTGGCTCTGTCTACAAAGGAGTCCTTCCTGTTGACGGTATTGGTGTTGCAATCAAGCAGCTCAAGGCCGGAAGCTTCCAAGGGGAGCGTGAATTCATAACCGAGATCAATGTTATAAGTCGTGTTCATCATAGAAATCTTGTCACTTTGGTCGGGTACTGCATTAGTGGGCCTGAGAGGTTGCTTGTTTATGAGTATGTCGAGAACAACACCCTGGCCTTCCATCTACAAGGTATGCTATCTTTACTGTTTTGTGCTTTATCTTTATCTTTTTCCAAATGCCTTTTAGTTATTAGAACACAAATATAGGGTTCAAATGAAATGGATAATACGGTGTAACGGTGAAAAGAATGAATATTGGGTCATATTCATATGAATATTATGTTATACGAATATTATGTTGTGTCAATATGAATATGATTTAAATATGGGTATATGAATATGCTATTATTTATATTCACATAATATAAAGTGAATAGCATCCTATTCATATATTCAGTGCCATATTCATATTAATATCACGCAATATTCATTCTTTGTTTCATTGTATTCTTTGTTTATCTGGAACTCTTGCATATATATATATATATATATATATATATATATATATATATATATA
Organism: Persicaria tinctoria; assembly: GCA_037127255.1. Classification (NCBI taxonomy): domain Eukaryota; kingdom Viridiplantae; phylum Streptophyta; class Magnoliopsida; order Caryophyllales; family Polygonaceae; genus Persicaria; species Persicaria tinctoria. The sequence continues at coordinate 9,126,445 of JBANSL010000013.1, read as the reverse complement.
TATATATATATATATATATATATATATATATATATATATATATATATATATATATATATATATATATATATATATATATATATATATATATTTATTTATTTATTTATTTATTTATTTATTGTATTTGTAAGGGATTCAAGCTAATTGCTAAATCAAATTCAAGAAAAGGTTTTACTTGCACTCCAAAAATATATTAAAAGAAAGACACAAAAGATTTACATGGTTCGATAACAATGTGTTACCTACTTTCATGGGCAGAGGAACTGGATTCTTTATTAGGGAGGCTAAGAACAGAACTGATTACAATTATATGGCGTTTCATGACTATATATAGCGACTCAATGAAACCCTAATCGGATTATGATCCATAAACCCAACTCCCTTGCCAGGGGGCCCTAAGACCCTGATTTTTACTAGTCAATAGCAGATTCAAAGTAAATTAATATATGTCGCCTTTGTATTTCAATCATGATCATATTGAACTAAAAAGGAATTAAACGTGCAGGAAAAGAGACACCATTGCTGGATTGGGAAACTAGAATGAGTATTGCTTTGGGTGCTGCTAAAGGAATTGCTTATTTACACGAGGAATGTACGTTCCCTTTTCCCTGTCAAGTACTATATTAATTAATTTTTACTGAGTTTTAGAAGTGAATATTTTGAGCTACATTGTATTTTTGGTAATTTGCCTTTATTTTGAACTTATGGAAGGCACATATATTCGATTTTGTAGGTCACCCAAAAATCATTCATCGCGACATTAAGTCAACTAATATACTTCTTGATGCTAATTTCAAAGCAAAGGTATCTCTTTATGATGATTTTGTTTTTATTCTATACATTCAGAGATTTTACATCAAGTTTAACATATATGTGTGTAGGTTGCTGATTTTGGACTTGCCAAGTTCGTTTCCGATGACATAACTTATGTTAGCACCAGAATCATGGGAACTTTTGGGTAAGTACTTCTTTGATACATCAGAAATCAATCATCAAGTAAATTAGCATAGAACAATTAATACATATATACATGTACAATTGACCTCTAAAATTTGTTAAATTTAATTAAACAACATAAAATGCAGGTACCTAGCTCCGGAATATGGATCAAGTGGGAGATTGACACTAAAATCAGATGTGTTCTCCTTCGGGGTCGTGCTTCTTGAGTTGATCACCGGGCGACAGCCAATCAATCTGGTTGAATGGGTAAGGTTTCTTTGATATTTAAGTGTAATGAAAGTCGGATGTTGTTAGTTGGTGATGAATGAGACTTATTTTTAAATCTTATTTGCTAAGGATTAATATTCTTGAATTGAATATGTGATGCAGGCGAGCTTGTTGCTTGATCAAGCACTTGAAGACGGCAAGTTTGACACTGAACTTGTTGATCCAGAGTTGGCGGATAATTATGATTATGAAGAAATGAATCGGATGGTAACTTGCGCAGCGGTTTGCGTTCATCGTTTCCCTGACTATAGACCGCAAATGAGTCAGGTACAATGACAACATTTTACCAGACTTTTTGAAGTATTTATCTAAGCTCAACAAAACACGATCACATTTTTTTTAACTTTAAACTTTATGATAAAGATGATTGCTATGGTATTGTATTTGAACATCAATCCTGATTCCTGATGTATGAAACAGGTAGTTCAAGCTTTAGAAGGCAATATCTCATCGGAGAAACTAAAAGCAGATGCTCGCAGACCAAGGACTCGTCGCTCCAGCTAAGTTTCTCGGTGAACGATTGTTGGACAAAGATGATACATACAGTGATAGAAATTTAGACTATTACATTAATTAGGCTATCGTGTTTTTGATTTTGAGTGAAATTTTTATTTTTGTGACGTGGGGGTTTCAAGGTTATCGCGATTGTTGGACATAGATGATATATACAGTGATATAAATTTAGGTATTACATTAATTAGGCTATTGTGTTTGTGATTTTGAGTGAAGTTTTTTTTGTGCACCAGTAAGAATGTCCAGCACATACTTCCTTTGATTCAACAAGATGCCTGCAGAAGATCTAGATATTTCCATGCCAAGGAAATATCTTGCAGCCCCAAGATCTTTGATGGTGAATTGCTTTTGCAAAGCAGATTTAGTATTCTCAATTTCAGTGCTTGAACTTCCCATGATGAGCATATCATCAACATAAACAAGAGCTACTTTCATGTGATTTTCTGATTTCTTAACAAACAGAGAAAAATCATGTGAAGACTGAACAAAATTCTTTGGTGTGACCTCTCTCACCACAATGATCACATTTTCTCTCCAGCTTGGCCTTTTTATAATCTCTATAGCTTTGCTCACTGTTCTTATCATAATACTTTGACTGCTCACCAGTCCTGAAGTCTCTATATCCTTTAGCAGCATTTGCCTCACTATCCAGTTGATAGTTTCTATCAATCTGTCCAAATCTATCTTGAGAGAATCTGTCAAATTGTCTTGACACATTCAAGGCATTTTGCTTACCTTGAATTGCATTAGTAACTCCCTTGGATCTTTCTATCCGTGTAGCCATTTGAAAGGCTTTGTTAATCCCTGGCATGGGATCCTTAGACAGTATATTGCTCCTCATATTCTCATAAACATCATTCAATCCCATCAAAAACCGCATGACCTTTGCTTTCTCCTCTCGATCAACAATCCTTTTCAGTAAGGCAAAACTGCAACCATTTATTCCTCCGCAATTGCATACAGGAACAACATCTAGTGACTTCAGCTCATCCCAGATCTTGCTCAATTTTCCAAAATAAGCCCCTACAGACAAATTTTCTTGCCCGAGATTAGCCAAATCCCTGCGCAACTGATACACTAAAGGATCATTGGACTCAAAGAACCTTTCCTTGACTTCATCCCATAGTTCTTTTGCTGTTTCAACATACATAAGACTCTTTGCAACCTCTCTAGTCATTGAATTAAACAACCAACACATCACCATCTAATATGCACACATCCAGTTTTCGAAATCATCACTTCTTTCTAATGGCTTCACACAGCTCCCAGTTATGAATCCGAGCTTGACTTTAGCTCCCAGTGCCATCTTGACGGCTCTGCTCCAACTTGTAAAGTTGGCTCCATTGAAGAGATTCGATACTAAAACCATTCCTGGATGGTCCGAATTTGACAGAAATAAAGGATTCACATGAGCATTTGACATACCTTGCTTCATATCCCCAAATTGAATGCCTAGATTCGGAATATTCCAACCTCTGCCGACGCCTGAACCTGGTGCGGGAGGAGTGATAAAAGTTCCTCTTCCTTGTCCATTATTGTCACCTCCAACACCAGAAGCCTGTCCTGCTCCTCGTCCAACCATATCGATTACAACAACTTCAGTTCTCACCGGATTTGCAGCAAATCGTAATCCGATATCCGGGAAAACCAAAGCTTCGAAAAAAAATCCAGAAAAGCAAATCGAGAACCAGCAAAAACTACAGATCGTAACTCACAACTCTGATACCATTTGGAATTATGAAATTGAATATCAGAATATGTCAAACATGCTTAAATCGAATGAAATGGAAAACCTCCATCAGAGGATTTTGGTTCTAGAATACAGAAGAAGGGAATGAGTTTGTTACAGCTCTTGTAACAGCATTTCCCGCCTTATAAAGGTAGCTGTGTTTGGGGGCGAAATGTCGATTTTACCCCTGCTGTGTGTTGTGCTCTCTCAGCTCACATTGCATACATGAGATGTAGGGAGCTTGTGCTTTCAATCCCTTACATACATACTCACTCACAGTTAATGGATGAGCGAAGAGCTTAAAGGAGCGAGAGATATGATAGTTAAGATTTCTAACATATTAATCTTGAACTAAAAGCCTAATTCTATCAAATATAGAATAAACGTACATGTGAAAAATTGAGGAAATGTACCTTTTTCAGTTTTTTTTTAACTGTATCATCGAGTTTTTATTTTTAGTAAGGTACATTTTAGGGTGGATTTTACCTATATATCATTTAAGTAGATTTTTTTTATCTTTTTAAAAATTAAAAAAGTAAATAGATATAGATAAGAGTGTTTACAAGTTTTGTTTAAGTTTTAGTTAAAAAGAAAAATTATAAATACTCAGTGTAACTATGCATTATAGTAATCAATGCAATCACATTATCGTAACTACTTTATTGTAGGTGATTTAATTTAATCTTGTAACTAATTACTTGTACCTAATTTGTATTGTAACTAACTTCTTTATTAAGGTTTCAATAGATTACAATAAGACAAGGAAAAGGCATACGACCGAGTAAATTGGGAATTCACAACAAAAAAGTCTAGCAAAATTTGGTTTCCACAAAAAAAATTCATCTAATGGATCCAAGAATGTAGATCTACGGTATCATTCTCCATCCTTGTCAACAATGACCAACATATCTGTTTTGGGCCTTTGGCCATCTAAAGGACTTCGGCCGAGAGATCCCCTCTCACCATTCATGTTCATTCTAGGGGCAAAAGTACTATCATGAAAGCTATCACTGGAATCTGTTGAACCTAATGTTGCCATTAGATATGATTCCAATTTGGAAGAGATGACCCGAAAATTCCATTTCTATCATTTGCAGACAACATTATTCAACAACCTGTTAGAAGACTAAAGTAATTTTAGAGGAATATTGCCAAATATCGGGCCAAAAAGTGAACTACCATAAATCCTCCTTTCAAACCACCAGTGGAATTACGAGAGGGTAAATAACCGAACTAGAGCGATGCCTTGGCATCCCAAATGAAAAAACCTTGGAAAAATACCTTGGATATTCGATCATAAACAGAAGAGTAAATAAAACAACGTTTGAGGACATAGTGTGCAAATCAAAAGACCAACTATCAAAATGGCGAGCATCGACTCTGTCACAACAAGGGCGGGGTGTGCTTATTGGTTCAAACCTAGAAGCTAAGCCATTATATGCAATGCGAAGTTTTATGCTTCCAATCTCAATACATAATTAAAGAACTTGATCAGATCAACAAAACCTTTTTCTGAAACAAAGGCATGTAGTATAAACCACTTATCAGTTGGAATAAAGTATGCAAACCTAAGAGAAAGGAAGGACTAGGAATTCGAAATGAAAGAAGGATGAATGAGGCCCTTCAAATGAAACTCATATGGAAAATCATGGCTGAGCTAGATAATAACTAGGTCCGTCACACATACTAGATTACAAGCGATCTAGGGGGGAGGGGGGGGGGGGGGGCATCCTAGCAATGGTCCAAACTCCAAACTGCACCCGCTATAGAAAGATTTAAGGCGGGTCTTATCCGGTCAATGGAAAGTGGAAAAAACCATAAATTTCTAGAAAGACAATGGGATAACAACCCAACCACTAATTGAAAAGGGAGATTGTCCACTAGTATATAATAAAGAAGAAAAAGTAAGTGACTACATTATTGGTGGTAAATGGTGGGTTGAGAAACTACAAGCTAGGATCCCCCAAAGCATCGTTAATGATATCATGACAATCCCGTCACCTACGTACCAACCAACCGGAAGACAGACTTTACCGGTGGCCAAATAAAGAAAGGATGGTTCACTACAACAATTGCTTATAAATTTCTCAGGACTCGATGTATGGATGAAATAGATACCAATGCCTAGATCTGGAACATCCCACTTAAAGTGAAAAGTTCAATGTGGAAAATCAATCAAGATGGTTTACCGAAAAAAAAAAGACTCACACATATGTAAAGACCAGAAAATTTTGGATTATTATTTTATTTAAAAATATTCATTGAATTTTGAAATTTAGAAAACTTTGAGAATTTCCATCCTCGAGCAATTTATTTTATTAAAATCTTTCGAAGCAAGTTCTGTCATCGTTTTGAATCGGATTTTCACACGAATTTTATTTCCGCTTTCAATTTCTGAGATTTAAGAATATAAATTGGATTTCATTATTTCTTCGACTTCAATAATTCGATTTAAATTTTCAATCGAGTCAGAATTGGGTTGAGCGAACGGGTTTCGGGATTTGATTTTCCGGGATTTTGAATTTTGAACCTTGGGATCACTTGCATTTTCTTTTCTGTCTCTTTTGTTTCTCCCTCAGTTCCTTGTCTTCTTCTTCATACCCAAACAACCTACACACACCTCCCTCACTCACATTTTGCTCCCCCTATAAATGGAACCTCACCAAAACCCGAAACCCTTATCCAAAAATTTGAAAACCTTCAAACACTCATTTCTCTCTCTTTCTGAATTCAAACATCCCAAAAAGAACCCATTGTTTCCCTTGTTCTTGAGCCCTCATCACCACCACCACTACCACCTTTTGTTTTGTTGAGCCAAACACAACCAAATCACCATCACAACCACTCCATCTTCGAGTGATCAGCTCCCACAATCTTCACTCTCGTCGTCGTCCAGCAGCACTGGGAGCCGCCAGATCCCTCTCGTTGTGGAGTCGTTGTCGCGAGGAAGCCCAACCAATCATCCCTTGTACGTCTCTCTCGCGGTAAAGCCTCGTTTCTCTTCCATTAGCTTATAACCTCCGTAAAGCTAGGCCTTTACTCATTTCCCCTCCTTCCTAGGTAGAAAGGAGCCTAGTTCCAGCCCCAACGAGCAAAATCGACAACGATGAACCTATTGCCTCTGTTTTCGTTGGATGTCAAGGTCTGTTTCTTTTTGCTTTTGTTTTCCACCTGAAACCTCATAAAGATGTCCTTTACTCACTCCCTCGTCCTCCTAGGCTCAAGACGAAGTGATAATTCATATTTTAGATAGGCATTATAGCTAGTTTTAGTTGCATTAGAGTGTTCATATTGCACATGTTTTGTCTAATTTATATTGTTTTGCATTTTAGTATTTAAGTTCGAAATCTATGCTATTTTGTGTTTATTGTGCAATTTTACAATCCGAGCTTCAAAGGAGACTTGAGAGGCCTAGAAGAGCTGGTTTTGGAGCATAAAAAAGGCCAAGGAAAGATCATCAAGAGAGATAAGGAGTTGAAAGTTAAAGATAAAGAAGAATCGCGGAGCCAGAGTAGTGGCGTCCGCCGGTTATGCAGTTTTTAGCAACCCGATTTCCTTCGGATCTATTTTAATTAAGTTTATTTTTATTTTATTTTCTAGGGTTTTGAGTTGTCACTTTTAGGTTTTAAGTCTATTATTTACAACCGTTTTGAGTGTGGGACAATTGAGAGAGAATAGAGAGAGACACTTGTTGATTATGAGTTGCTAAACTCATAGTTTCGCATGTGATTCGAAGACATGGTTGGTTGCATTGTGATGATTTGATTTCATAGTGTTATTCATAAGTTATTTCATTATCCTTGTTCTCTATTGTTGATTATTTGCACATGTTCTCTCTACGATTGATCATCTTGACATAAAATGCATCTTTGTTAGTGATTCCTTTCGTGAGATTGGTATCTATAGTAGCAAGCGATAGGTAATTGATCCCGTGAAAGCATCAATTGACTATGCATGATAATGACTGTTGGTTTAATATTGATTTCAATGGAATTAACGTTAAAAGATTTGTAACCTTTTGACATTCTAATTGCATTGAGATTTGATATTGTTAATTGGCCATGTACTTTAGTAAGTCATATTGTTCTATGTTGTATTTAATGGAATGTAAGTGATTGATAATCTATTAAGGATTGTTGATCTATTGAAACCAAGTCGGAATAATCATTGTTGTCAATTGCTTTGCATTGATTGAGAATAACAATGAAATCATTTCAAGGATCATGAATCCCAACCATTTTCAAGAATTGCAGGTGAAGCGTTTTCCCCATATTATTATTACTTAGGGCTGGGCTATCGGTCTGGACCGGAAATTTTGGTCCAGTCCAAGACCGGTGGACCGGAGTTTTGGGGAACATGAACCGTAGACCGGATCGGGACCGAGAAATATGGTCCCGAGTTTTCCGGTCCGCGGACCAGAAAGACCGTTTGAACCAATTATGCATGCATTTTTTTTTTAAAAAAGCACACAACATCTCCAAAAATCTATACCCAAATTGAAATTTCTTAAGCTGTTTCTCACAAAAAAAATCAATCCCATAGATCTAGTCCGACTTCATAGGATCAGTATACTATCAGAAAGGGAGGGAGAGAGGAAGCGAGCGGAGGTTGGGGTGGATGCAACAGATGGAGTAGGAATCGGGTTTCGTCGATCAAGGTTGTTAACTTGGCTGGGCTCGGTGGGGTCAAGACGCTGGAAGGGGAGATCGTGTGTGCGGGCCCACATACGGGAGACTCGAACAACATATAAACTCAACGGGGTTCCAGCTCAAAATTATCAATTGACAATGAGAGGAGTAATCCTTCAACCTTATATATTGTTTAAGCATTCTCTAGATTACCGATGTGAGACAACCACATTCCAACAAAGGTGATCTCCGTCGTTGTTGGATATAATGCTTGAATAAGGTTTTATAAGAGGCGTTATTTTCTACATGAGACTAGTCCTTGATTTGTCTAAGGGAATGAGACTCAAACCCATTTGAGGAGAGATACACCACATCTCATTCCCATGACAGGTGTATTGAGAAAGGTTGAGTCATGTGCTCTTAATGAGTCCATAGCCCAGAGTTGGGTGGTCCTATTGAGAAGGACTTGATGGATTAACCGAATATGGAAGAGGATGAGCATAATGCTCTTAATGGTTCCATAGCCCTAATAAGGGTGGTCTATGTAAGATAGACTTGATGGAGCTACCTACGAGAGTGTGAAGGGGCTGGTCACCTTCTATGGAAGACTAGGGTGGTCTTTCTAGATCACTCTTCAGCACCCAAGGTATGAGATGACCACATACATATTTGAGGATCTTATCGCGGAATCACCAGGATCGTGGTGAAGGTATGTGCTGTTGAGGTCAACTCGCAAATCTGGAAGTTCAAGATTCGTTCACTTCTATGACAAGCGAGGCACTCAGCTTCACTATGTGTTGGTTCAAGACTTGTTCACCAACATTTAAGTATCTTCTCCATAAAACCAGCTCAGAACATTGTTTTCAAAGTTGTTTTACAAAACCTTTTTCCTCGCATTTGTGGGGGATTGTTGGATATAATGCTTGAATAAGGTTTTATAAGAGCCGTTATTTTCTACAATCTTATCCATATTAAAAATAAAAGGGGAAAAAATGTTTTTTAACTATTTTTTTTGAGGGTTTCTCTCAATTAAGACAGTGGGTGGGAGAGTGGGAGAAGAATATACGTTCTCCTCATCTTAAAGCATACCCTTTAGGGTTTTTGGAGATAGACGGTTTTTCCCTCTTCCTCCCCTGCTCCATGTGAAATAGTTCTGAGTTCCTGGTTGATTCCATCTCTTCGATTGCGAGTGCACGCTTTTGAAGAGCGCTGTGTAACCTTGGGGGGCGATGCCAAGAAGCCAACTTACACCGTGGTCGGGGCGAAATCGCTTCTAAGGCAGTGGGTTCGGATATATACCACGCCACAGCCATTTGTGTTTTGAGATAAGTTTTGCTTTAATTTAACGTGTTTTAATCTGATTGAACTTTATTCATGGTTTTACTAACAGTCGTGACCACAACTTTCACGCTGTCAGCGTCCTCTATTGCCGATAATGAAGAGAGTCGAGCAACGATGACTCGATGAGGGTCCTGAGGGAGAGTAGCGTTGAAGGAGACTTGGGGCTGAAATCTTGTTATACGTATACTCAACTTTTCCACTTTTCAAAAAAAATAAAATGCAGATTAAATTTAAGGCAAAATAAACAGTTTTTCATGAAATAAAAAAAGACTGTAAATTTTGCTACGCATTTACTGGTGTAAAAATTTTAGCATCACCCTCTTTTTTTAAAATCTCCTTGTTCCGCATTTGGGATTTTTTTTTTGGCAACTTTTTTAGTATAATTTGCATATTAATATGAGATTTGACTTTGTCTACAATTCAACCAAAACAACTTGTGAAATGTAGATCTCTGACGCACCTATCAAGCGTTGTCATGTGAGCTTTGTGAAATTAAGAGTTTTGTAAGTGCAATTTGAAATTTTAATTGACACTTGAGTCTCGTCTTCATATTCTTTGCATTGTGTTGTAAAATTGGATTCAGTATTATTTTTTTATCTTCATGTTGAATTATTCAATCATAAATTTACTCAATTTTGCATTATCTAATAAAATTTCTTTAGTAGTGTGCATGTGAAATTCCAACTCAGATTGCTGATTGCTTGCTATTAATGTGATAATTGGATTTACGTACAACCCAAATCACTACCCTATTGAAAAAAAAGCAATTGGATTTACAGACCAACAGCCCAAACTATTTATTTAAAACTATAAATGTGAGATTCTAAGCTATGACACATGTCCCGATAGTAATTGAATTTACGTACCATAGCTAATTTTTTAAAAGAAAAATAAAAAAAAAACATGTCAGATTTTTTGTTAAACTAAGAAAGTTATATAAGATGAGTATCATAGTAAGATACTCACTTTATTGGTTTCTCTCACATTTTATAATATTTTATTATAAAAAAGAGCTATGGTACTCAACTCAAATACCACAATTAAAGATGCTCTGAATCGAAAATTCTAATTCTTAGGTAAGCATATCAAAACGTTGCGCATTGGTCCTGAACTTCATCTTCTCAAATTTTGCGAAGATACGATCGACCAATATCGTCTTCTGGATTGGACTTCGTTTTCTTTCGGTGATTACATGGGTTGTGGTGCTCACATGCTACATCCACCCTATGTTAATGAGTGCTCCAAGGGAGAGAGATCTGGCATCTACAGAGATCGAAAGGGAGGAGTGTGGAGAATATGATTTGGGATTGTCCCACATTTGTTAGAAAATGAATCCAAATCTTGCATATAAGACGGTGGACTACCCTACCTAACATCAATTGATTTTAGGATGGACTTCAATTCGAACGGCTTGTGAGCGTTTGGGGTGCGTGGCCCCCACGTCAGATGACCCACCTTGATTTAACAAGGAGGAGGTAAGACAGAGAAAGAGAGCGCGCGCATGGGGAGGTGAGACTGTGAAATTAGAGAGAGATTAGGCTCTAGAAGAAAAAAGGTCGTGGCGACCAATGTCTTATTTAGTCACTGTGATCAATTGAGCATAAAATTAAAGGACAATTTCACCCAACGCCAAATAGAATTCTCGTTCAAATATTGCTTTTTATCGTACTGTTAATTAGGGCTATGGTTAATATATACCACTACAAAACAACCGCTGTTAAAGTGTTGTTTTGTACGGCAAGAGACTATGAATGAGGGATAAGAATCAAGTAAAGGAAACAAAATAAAGTAAAACTTATGGCTGGCCAAAAACGTACCAAGACGAACCGAACCAACACTTATTAATCGAACCAGTTAAATTGGTAATCAATTTAATTGATTATTAATACCAAACCAAGTTCCGAAACTTGATATGGTAACGGTATCGTAATCAAAACTAAAAAATTGGTATTGTTATTACCAACTGATTTGAAATTGGTTGGTAACTGTATACCAACTAGAGGTGGCAATCGGGCGGGTCGGTTCGGGTTTGGGTTCGGTTAGTCGGGTTTCGGGTCATCCGGGTTTCGGGTAATGTCTAATAATTTGGTCAATCGGTTGGGTCGGGTTCCGGTTTCGGTTGTATCGGGTTTCGGTTGTCTCGGGTTTTCATTATTTCAATATTCATTTTTAAAAAATTTACTAGATTGTAGCTTAAAGTTCGGGCGATTTCGGGTTTCGGTTATAACGGGTTCGGGTCTTAATGGGTTTCGGGTTAATTGGGTTCGGTTCATTCGGATTTCGGGTCCAAAATGGACGGGTTGTGTCGGTATTAAGAATAATCGGTTTCGAGTCGACCGGGTCGGGTTGTCGGGTTCGGGTCGGGTTTTGCCAGCTCTAATACCAACCAAATCCTACCAATATATATTTAAATTTTTTTATAAAATTTATTTTAAATTCTTTCAAGTTTTTATGTAAAACACACTGGGAAATAAAAAAAAAACTCCATCCTTGAAACTCAATCAAATAGTCAGATCTAGGTTTTTTTTTTTAAACTTTGAGAAGTTGAAAACCTTGAACCTTCTGCTTTAATGGCGGTCGCCCAAATAATATGAGAGTTCATCTCCTTCCTTTGTAGTTCCTTCCTCCACTTCATTCCGGGCTCCATCCTCTCGCGACAACGTATTCGCATCCTTCCTCTGAGCTCTTGTCCTTTGTGAGTTACGTATTCACAGCGTGTGAAAATATTGATCGGAACTTTTGGTTGGGTCCTTCCTCTCTCATGCTGTTTGTGAACGCGTGAATAGTTGAATAATTGATGAGCTGATGATGATTCGGTTTCAATGAAACAGCAACCGAGCATCAATTCATCAGCATCCAGCAATTAGGAAGAAATGGAAATTGATAGAGACAAGAGATTGATTGGGAAAGCAGCCAGGCTTTTACCCTAAAGATGTTTTCTTTTCAATTTCCTTAAGCAGCAATAAAAGTTCAGGAAAGGGTATTTATACCCAATTATTACAGGGAAAGAAAAGGGAAAAGAGTGAGACTTATTCCCCAAGAAAGGGCAAAAACAGATTAAGTTAAGCTAGGATTAACTAACTTAACCAACTTCACTAATCACATCACCCCCCCCCCCCTCAAGCTTGGAGTTGCAGAATTGATTTACCAGTCCAAGCTTGGACAGAAGTTTGCTAGCCTGATCAAGACTTAGCACTTTGGTGAATACATCAGCTGGTTGGTCTCTGGTGCTGATGTATTTTGCTTCAATCTCCTTGTTTAGAATCTTATCTCGGACAAAATGACAGTCAGCTTCAATGTGTTTTGTTCTCTCGTGGAAGATAGGATTTCTTGCAATGTGAAGTGCTGCTTGATTGTTACAGTAGAGTTCCACATCACCTTCATTGCTTGCATTCATATCAGCCAACAGTCTGACAAGCCATGTTATCTCACAGCAGGTCACAACCATTGCTCTATATTCATATTCAGAAGTGGACATGGCTACAAATGACTGCTTTTTGGTCCTCCATGAGATCAGAGAAGGTCCTAGGAAGATGCAGAATCCAGTTAAGGACCTTCTAGTCATTGGGCAAGATTGCTAGTTAGCATCACAATATGCTCCCAATCTAAGATCAAACTTGCTAGATAATAGGATTCCCTGGCCTGGAGCATGCTTTAAATACCTCAGAAGATGCTTAGTTGCTTGCCAGTGTTCAACACAAGGTGCCTGCATAAATTGGCTTAGAACCTGAACACTATAGGTGATGTCTGGTCTGGTGACTGTCAAGTATATCAGTTTTCCAATTAGCCTTCTGAACATGTGAGGGTTCTTCATTTGCTCCCCCTCTTTTGATAATTTGACATGAGAGTCTAAAGGAGTCTGCAGAGGTTTGGCATTACTCATGCCAGTTTCCTCTAGGATTTCTAGAGCATACACTACAAAAAAAAAGATATTAGCCACCCTTGGTAGCAACGGCAGATATTTGCCGTGGCCATTGGGTAGCAGAAATAATTGGACATATCCTCTGTAACACTCACTCTCAGCCTCACAACTCTCATCTCCTCTCACACGGTCATCTCCTCTCTCGCGGTCATCCTCACCACCGTCATTGCCACCACTTTTGCCGACACCGCCACCACCACATCCACCGCCACCGCCTCCACTACCACCGCCGCCGCCGCTTCTCCTATCCCTCCAGATCTGAGATCTCTTCTTTCCATGTTCTCCCAAAACCCTAAACGACTGAAGCCACCAGCGACTCACTCCACCTCCTCGCCGGCGTCTCCATCCCTCCACCTCGACACCTCCTCGCCGGCATCTCCATCCCTCCTGAAACCTATTTCCGGATCTCTCAGGATTCCAAACCCCCTCGTCCACTCATCGATCACCTCTCCCGCGGTCATCCTCACCACCGCCACTGCCACCATTGTTGCCGACACCGCCACCTCCACAGCCACCGCCACCGCCTCCACCGCCGCCGCTTCTCCTATCCCTCCAGATCTGAGATCTCCTCTTTCCATGTTCTCCCGAAACCCTAAACGACTGAAGCCACCAGCGACTCACTCCACTTCCTCCTCTCCGGCGTCTCCATCCCTCCACCTCGACACCTCCTCCTTGCGGCGTCTCCATCCCTCCACCTCATACTCAACGATTGACCTATTTCTGGATCTTTGCGCGTGATTTCCCTCTCTCGTCCCACCTCCTGTTGCACTGTTGTCTGAGCTTCCTCCTCCGTCCATCCATTTTGTCGCCGAAGTCTCTCTTGCAACGCCTAAGGTAAGCTTCTTTAGCATCAATTTGTCATTCAATTTATCTCTCAATTAAACTTTCTTACAGCTCCAATTCTAGGGTTTTAAAAATGTTCTCTTTATTTTGTTCTATGAGGAAACTTGTTTATGTGAAGCTTGAAGAGATGCCTAAAAGCCTCGTGTATGTGAAACTTGAGTCGGGACTTGATGGAAAGCAGGTAGTTGAGTCGACAACATCTTGATTGGTGATGGTTTTGATGAATTTCGGGTGGTTTCAATTGCCCACTGCATTGAATTCTCTAGTTTTTTTTTCAGACCAAGATGAATTACAATTTACAAGGCAAGGTTCCAACTTGTAGGGTTTCGATATGCATCAGCAGGTACTGTCTTGTCCTTTTGGCTTATTCTCACCATTCTAGGTGTTTTGAAAATGAATCTTTACTACAAAACAAACCTATATAACCATATGATCTGGAAGTTCATGTGATTATTAGTTAACGCACCCTATCGAGTTTGAATTGATGTATCGTTTCATCTATTTCTAGGCGTGACTTAGAATTCTATTCATAGTGTCCTTTTATTGCAATTAAGAGACTGGATTTGCTTTTTTATGATGTATTATTAGTGATTCTAAAGAGTAAAAGGTGTCTTTGTATAATACTATAATTGTATATGGAATATATTGGTGTAATCTGTTTGTTGTTCAAGTGTAATTGTGGAGTTGAAATTTATTTTGATATCGTTAGAGCTAAAGTTCAAACTCAGGATTCTTGACATAATTTGTTTTTTTTTTATTAGTTCTTGATATAATTTGTTTGTTTGCTACCTTTGAATCAAAGATCATTGATGCTTATTGCCGGTTTTGTGTTGGACTGTTTGTGTGTTTTGGAATAACAAGGGATATTGTTGCATTACAGTGGGTGTTGAGGCTGATGATGAAAGAATTGAGTTGCTTTTGATTCAAGTGAGGAAGAGGGAGAACACTGAGCTCATTGCATCTGGTAGGGAGTATGGAGGCCCCATTTCTGAAATAAGTATCTTTTTATCCTTTTTTAATCTTCTAATACAGTATTTCACCATGTGTATTATGTTGATTCTTTATTCAAAGATAACCATGCAAAAAAAAAACCATCATTAGACTGAAAGTAGGGTTGAACCTAGTATATAAGAGGAGTAGAATGGTAGACTAATTTATAGTCGTTCTGTTCTAGTGAATGTTTAACTATTTTTGCATAGTGTTGCTTGCATACTTATTCATCCCAGTCTCCTAATTATAAATATTCTTTCAGAATCTTCAATCTTGGTACCACCTTCCAAACGGGAGCTGGGAGCTTGCTAGAACTTTATCCACTTTGGGGTCTGAAAGCACCATTTCACTGCCTGACAGAAAGGTTAGTATCCTCGTATTGATAGCATACTTGCACACTTCTCTCATGAAAACATGTTCTAATCACCTGATCCATTTTCAGGTTATATAGGTGCAAGCTGATTGTTTAATACTAGCAAATCTTGATATCCTTGATGGTGTGGATGATTTGATGCAACTTAGTTATCTAAATGAGTGATCCGCCTTGTACATCCTTCAATATAGAATGAACCAAGATACAATTTACGTATGTCCTACCATTTTCAACCAATTTTTTTTACAAGTCATGTAAAACCATGTTTGAAGTTGACTTGATCACCCTTTTCTTTTTATGATCTATAGACTAAAGCTGGACTAGTGGTGGTTGCCATCTATAGACTAAACCTGGATTGTTTTGGGGCATGAACATTAAAAAATAGGAAGAGCCTTTCGATGTTTGACTGCAAATATCCTGGCCAAGCTGTTTCATTTTCTTTCACTAGAGCTAGATAATGTGGACAAAGCAATATTTTAGATTAGAATTATTAAAGAACTCATCCTTTCGATAGAGTAAACATGTGTCATATTATCGATTCTATTGGTTTCTCTTATTATTTTTGTTAAGGAATTGAAGCATATATTGATAGTTACTTGGATAATTACAAGTTCTAGGGTTTTGAGGTTTGTTTTAAGGTGCTTCTAACTTTTCCCAGCAATCAGTTGTTCTCTGACACCTATCTTTAACTCTTGTATGTTTTTTTCTCCTGTGATGTATACCTGATTCTGATTACATCCCAACTCTTGAAGAAGATTTTATGCAAGCATTATCGATTTTTAATAGTGTTAAACAAATAGTATATAATTGTTTAGGTGTTCAGGTACCTGCTTTCATTCAGCAGCTCTGTTGGCTTTCTAAAGGAGCTTGATTCATCTTTATCTAGGATCCAATCCGATTTTTCCACAGGTTCTAGTTTTTTTTCCCCCATCAGATCTAATCTTTATGGGCTTTTCTTTATTCTCATAAAGATTCATTATTGTTATTACTTTTTATGATGCAAGAATTTCTCATACATTCTTGAAAAAAGAATAATTTAGCTTGTATCAGGTGCTAGCTTGATTTTTTATGCTCCTATGACACGGTGGACCCACTTTTTGAATCAGCTTGCTTCTCCTTCAGAAGCTGGTGATACAAATCTGCTTGGAATCTTGGTATGTTGAATCTATTATATTACTTTTGCTGTTAGAATATTTTAGGGCTCGAGCCTGTGCTGAATTTCGTAACATTCAATCACATGTTCTCATTGCAGTGTAGCCCATAACATCAACTCTGCTTGAAATCTTGGGCTGCCATTTATTTCCCCTTCTGAATCATTCTTCATCTATCTCAATAAGATTTAAACAAAATCTCTCTCTTTCCCCCTATTGTCATCTCCTGATAACCTTCTGCAAGATTATCTTAATTTGAGTCAGCAGCTGAGTTGGTCTTTGAATGTCCGCATGAAATCATGCTACTAGGATAGTGGCTGTTTGGTTCGTCTATTTTTATGTTATTGTTTGTGTTTTTTAAATAATGTTTCCGATGGTTTCATCACATCTGATCTGCTGCGTTTGAATTGTAGGCGAATTGATGTTGTTTATTGGTCAAGATGGGAAAATGCCAGAAATGTTCCACAAGACACTGGAGCTGCTCCCTGACGTGTGGAAACCGGCGGGACGCCTCGATGAAGCCATTTCATTGTTTAGAGTTTAGGCGAGCTCTTGTGAAGCCTTAGAATTTGGATCCCGAAAGGCTAGCTGCTGTGCAGAAGGATTTGGCATCCACATTGCTATATATATGGCAGTGTTGAAATGAGCCTTTTGAGTCAAAAGTAAGAAAATCATTCACAACGCTTGTCGAACTTTTCATCGTGTTTGATATATCGATTCAATGAAAATAGACTATTTAAATCGAATTGAAGTTCCTTTCCTTCTTAACTTTATATTAGTGATATTGAAATAGACTTTGTTTTCAAAAGGGGAAATTGGGCATGATTGTTTCACCATCTATTTGAGAAAGGAACTTGAGCTTCATAGCATCTTGCGTGCTTTACTCTATAATATTTTCCATCTTGTTTCAGTTTGTTATGGAAGTCCTTGATGATATTAGCATATGAACACATGGCTGGCTTATTTCAGGTCTTGTCAATGGAGAGATTTGAACACCTTGGTTTTCTGTTTCAATTTGGTGAGAGGGGATCTAATCATATGAAGGAATTCCCTTGAGCCAAGCTGCTTCATTCTTTGCAAATTCGGACCCTGATATAGTGGTATGCTTGCAGCTCCTGTTCCGGCTGCTCAAGTTCATGATTGACTTGTGCAGATTATAGCTGATTCTTTGGTACATATAACTGAGTGGAGTTCGGGAAAAGAGAGTGGCTCATCTGCTTCGAACAATGTTGGTGCAGGGTAATCACGACATTAGAGATGTATTTAGAATAGATTAGCTTAATGTGATTTCATTCTCTAGTAAATTAGCTTAATTGTGTAATTTTACATTTACAATTTTACTGTTCAGCTGCTAGAGGAATGTATTTAAAATAGAATTTGTGGTGTATTATTTTTTTTTTATAAATATGGGACTTTTTAGCCCGGGTCTGAAGAATCCGGGCTAAAAAGTAGTGTTATTTTTTTAATTTCCCAGAAATCATTTAGCAACGGCAACTTGCCGTGGCTAGAACTTTAGCCACGGCTATAGCCGTCGCTAATCTCTTTTGCCACCCCATGTTTCCCCACGGCTTGTTTCCCGTGGCTACAGCCGTGGCTAATACCCTTTGGCCACGGAAAATGGACTTTTAGCCACGGCAAATAGCCGTTGCTAATATCTTTTTTTTTTGTAGTGATATTTCCTTTGGTTGAGGTAGATGCCTTCCTCATTTCTGTCAACCTCAATCCCTAGGAAGTACCTCATTTCTCCCAGATCTTTAATCTGAAATTGGCTTTGCAAGTGCTTCTTCAGTTTATTAATTTCTCCTTGATCATTCCCTGTGACAATCATGTCATCAACATATACCAAGAGGGATGTGAACAGCTTCCCATTTCTCTTGGTGAACAAGGAGTAGTCAGATTTGGATTGAGTGTAACCACCCAAGTGCATTACACTGGAGAATTTTGCAAACCACTGCCTGGGAGCTTGCTTGAGGCCATACAAAGACTTGTTCAGTTTGCACACAAGTCTAGAATTATTGGACTCACCATATATCTCCCCCTGAGTCCAATGATGATCATCAGTGTGCATCCCCTTAGACTGCAGTTGTTTGAGAATGGAGTAAGCAGGGGGCAGAGACATATACACCTCCTCCTCAAGGTCCCCATTGAGAAAAGCATTGGTTACATCTAATTGAGCCACTGGCCAGTTGGAAGCTGCAACAACAACCAAGAGAGTTCTTACTGAAATCATACGAGCAACTAGAGCAAATGTCTATGAGTAGTCTACCCCTTCAAGTTGAGTAAATCCTCTAGCAACAAGTCGTGCTTTGTGTCTATCAATGGAGCCATCACTCTTCAGTTTTAGCTTGTACATCCATTTACAAGTCACTACTGACTGATCTTCAGGAAGAGCTTGTACGGACCATGTCCCATTCCTTTCCAAAGCATCTAACTCAGCCAACATGGCATCACACCAAGCAGGGTTTCTCAAAGCCTCATGCACATATTGGGGCTCAGTATGGGAGGTGGCATTAACTATAAAGGTTTGATAAGAGGGAGAACAAGATTGGTAATGACAGGAATAAAATAAGGGATAGAGGTGCTTACCTGTGGACACAGATGGTGCTGATGTAGATTCCAAGATGGCCATGTGCACATAGTCCTGCAACCAGAGAGGTTTCTTGTGCTCCTTGTCTGATCGTCTGACAGGTTGGGGGTTATTGTCATCAAACTGAGCAGACACTAGAGAGGGAGAGTAGTCTGCTATAGAGATTGGATCAGGAGAATCATGACTGTTGTCATTTGAAGAGGAGGAAGGAGAAGAATCATGACTGCTGCTAGGTGGTGAAGTTTGAAACACAGGAGGATGATCAAAAGAAGGGTAATCTAGAGGGAAATTCAAATCAATGAATTCTGGGAATGAGAGTGTTGGTGGAGGATGGGTGGATGTGTCTGTGTAAAGCATGTAGGGAAAGATATGCTCATATAAGTTTACATCCCTGCTAATCAATGTTTTGTGAGACTTTAGATTGTAGAGTTTGTAACCCTTCTTACCATGTGGATATCCTAAAAAGACACAAGAGTCTGATCTTGGGGAAAATTTGGTTTTAGAAGGACTGAAGTTGGTGGCAAAGCAGAGACTTCCAAAGACTTTGAGGTTATTATAAGATGGTGGTTTAGAAAAGAGAATTTCATAAGGAGATTTGTTGTGTAGGATTGGGTTTGGGAGTCTGTTGATGATGTAGGTTGCTGTGAGTATGCTGTCACCCCAGAAATGTGTGGGTAGGCAAGATTGTATCATAAGAGATCTAGCAATCTCAAGGATATATCTGTGCCGTCTCTCAACTCTCCCATTTTGTTGTGGTGTGTACACACATGATGTTTGGTGAATGATACCCAGAGAATCAGTTAGGTTATGAACCTCAGAGTTAAGAAATTCTGTCCCTTGATCAGACCTTATAACTTTGACAGTAGCATTGAATTGAGTGTGAATCATTTGAATGAAGGATTTAAGGTGAACAACCACTTCACTTTTGTGTTTCATTAGGAATGCCCACACACTTCTACTTCTATCATCCACAATAGTAAGAAAGAATTTGTGACCAAAAGAAGTGGCAACATCATAAGGTCCCTAAACATCACAATGTATAGTCTAAAAAACATTATTAGCAGTAGATAAACTTAGAGGAAATGAGCATCTTGTTTGTTTGGCTAAATGGCATATAGTGCAGTCATGATAAAAAAACAGACAAAATATGATCTTTAATAGAGTCAATATGTTTAAGCTTGACAAGAGGGGCATGCCCTAGACGTAAGTGCCATAAGGCAGTATTGTTTGGAACACTTTATGTGTTTTTAGATAAGAACAAAGGTAGAGTGAGAGCAGAGGTATAGTGAGGAGAAACAACTGACAATGATGGAGCATTTTGAAGACATCTAGAGGTTGCAGGATCCAAGTAAAACAGGCCATCCAAGTATCTACCATGAGAAATCATCTTCGTCCTTGCTGGGTCCTGAATGACACAAAAATCATAGGTGAGATTGATATGAAATCTGTGTTCTCTATCTAGCTTGGTCAGAGACAGGAGGTTGTACTGAAATGAAGGAGCACATAGAACATTTTTGAGAGTCAGGTTAGGCAATATAACAGTGCCAATGTGAGTTATAGGACAGGAATCTCCATCAGGAAAGAAAATGGCAGCATGTTTAGGTGCATGTCTAGGGTCTTGTAGGATGGATAGGTCTGGAGTAGACCTGTCAAAACACAACCCGACCCGACCGCCCGAAAAATTTTCAACCCGAACCCGGAAATTTTTTTCGACCCGAACCCGAAAAACCGGAAATTTTCCGGGTCATCTGGGTTTCGACCCGGTGACCCGATTGACCCGGTAATTTTGACCCGATTTTACCCGATTGACCCGGTGACCCGGTTGATTTTTAATTAAATATAATTAAATTTTTTTTAATATAATTAAAATTTATTGCAAATTTATCAAATCATGATTTTTTTAATTTAAAAAGGAAAAAATTGACAAACCCGAAATCGACCCGAAATGACCCGAAACCCAGTCAAACCCGGGTTCTAATCAACCCGGAAATACCTGGGACCCGTTTTACCCGGGACCCGTTTTACCCGAGACCCGAAGTGACCCGACCCGAACCCGACCCGAATGACCTGTTTGACAGGTCTAGTCTGGAGTCATGTGATCAGTGGCACCACTGTCCATAATCCATAGTTAATTGGTTGAGGCTTTTTGTGCATTAAGACAGAGTTTACCTGCAAAGTGTGAGCCATGAGAGGAATTGTCAGCCTTCTTTAGAAGAGAAATCAGTGAACCAATCAGCTTGTGATGTTCAATAGAGAGAGCTCCAGTTCCTTGGGACTCCTGAGAGGTGTTGACAGAAGCATTGGAGTTAGAGGTATTGGGCTTGGGAGAACTCCATTGCCTTTGCTTTGGCTTCCTTGGAACTTCAAATGATCTTGGCTTCTGCATTTGAGGTTTGAACTTGCTCTTTGGGTGCCAGATTGGATACCCAAAAGCTTCCCAACACCTGTCTGACTTGTGATTGCCCGAGCAATGAACACATTTTTCTCGCTTGGGTTTCTCTTCCTCTTGCTTAGCCATCAAAGATGTAACAGGAGATTCAGAGAGTACACGCCTCCTTGCTGATACTTTACTTCCCAGGTCATCCTGGAGAAGCATTGAGTGAGCACTACTAGCAGTGGGAAGAGGGACATTCATCAAGATCTGACGCCGAGCACTCTCATATTTGTCACTCAAACCCATCAGAAACTGCATTAGGCGATTCTCTTGATGAGCATCTTCAGCCTGTTTCTACAGATTGCACTGACACTTCCCACAATTGCATTTGATGGGAGGGACAACAACAGATAGCTTTTGCCAAAGCCCTTTCATCTCAGTAAAATATTCAGTGAACTCAAGACCATCCTGGTTACACTCCTGAATCTCACGCCTGATCTGAAAGATTAGAGGGCCATTCTTCTGCCCATAGCTCTCCTCAAGATCCTTCCACTCTCAAGAGCAGTGTCATATTCATCAATGGTGCTATAAATGTCTTTAGAGACAATGTTTAGCATCCAAGAGCAAACCATATCATTACAACGATCCCATTGTAATGCATTCTCAGTAGATCTAGAAACATTTCCTTCAATTACCCAGAGCTTGTTTTTCACAGACAGTGCTTTCATGAAGGATTTTCTCCATCTTCTGTAATTTTCCCCAGTTAACTGAATGGTAGAGAGAAGCATACCTGAGTTATCCGAGGGGTGGATGAACAAAGGGTTTTGCAGGTCGGTCATGGTGATCTGGTCTCCACGACGACGTTCAGTCCCTGCTCCAGAGCCAGGAGTCTGAGATCCGGATTCGTTCATGACACAGAGTAAGCGACAGATGAGAGAAGATGAGAAGAGCTAGAGTCTAAGATAATCGACAGATGAGAAGACGATGACGATGAAGAGAAGCTCAGCAATCGATCGTCCTATGCTCTGATACCATGATGAGCTGATGATGATTCGGTTTCAATGAAACAGTAACCGAGCATCAATTCATCAGCAACCAGCAATTAGGAAGAAATGGAAATTGATAGAGACAAGAGATTGATTGGGAAAGCAGCCATGCTTTTACCCTAAAGATGTTTTCTTTTCAATTTCCTTAAGCAGCAACAAAAGTTCAGGAAAGGGTATTTATACCCAATTATTACAGAGAAAAGAAAAGGGAAAAGAGTGAGACTTATTCCCCAAGAAAAGGCAAAAACAGATTAAGTTAAGCTAGGATTAACTAACTTAACCAACTTCACTAATCACATCAATAATGAATACCCTATTTGTGAAGAGATTACTTGAAATGCTTTATGAAGATAAATCCTAATTTCTATGGTTCAAACTGTTTTATAGATTTATTTGTTCACATATATTGTTCAATACTCTATAGGTCCAATGTATGTTGGTCATTGGCAAAGTGAAGACCATAAAATTTTATAATAGGTCAACCATCGGGTAACAAACCGACAAAAAATAATGTCAGCTTAAATGTCTAATTAACGTTGGAGATCCATATAATTAGTAGGTAATTTAATCTAACCATGTCAAAAGAAGTAGCCCTAGAGATCACCGGTTCCCCAAGTGAACTCCCACCAACAGCCTCTTTTGATTTTGAATTTGAAATCGAATTCGAATTCGAATCGACACATCCGATGTCATGTACACGGTATTAGCTAAGATATTAGTTAGAATCTCAGCCGTTCATTTGCCAACAATCAACATATATAAAAAATTCAACTAGCAGCAATTAATGAGTAATCGGTAGATATTTAACTAATAAATCTTAGACAGTGAATATTTAATTAATTAGAGCTTATTAGACGAACATTTACTCTCTTTTTTCCCTCCATGTTTTAACTTCCTACATAATATATATTATTGGCTTTACCCTCATTTATATATCTAGCTTGACTACCATAATGGCAGCCATCGATCCAATAATACTCGAACGGCGTAAACAGTCGACCTCCACTTGTTCAAAAACATTAACTAATTTCATTTGACCCCACCAAAGAATATGAAGCCGTTATAAAATATCATCTCGATCAAGAACAGATGAAGAGCGTGCTTAATTTGCTTCTCCGGTGATCCCCAAAAAGGAAAAAGAGGCACCATATAATTAAACACATAAAATATATCGATCTCTTGAGATAAATCGATAGGCAGCGATGGAACCTTGTCCACCTGCACCTGTAGGAATTGCAGTTACTCCGGAGTCGTCGGAATCGCTACTCTTGCCGAATTTGGAAAACGCAGCTCTGCCACCAATGCTGCTGCCACTGTCACGGAATCTGGAGGAGTACTCAACTCCGCCGGCATCCAGCTATGCACCGCCGCCGCCAGGATCAGAAGTTTCGCGGCCTGCGAGTACGAGTAAAGGATCGGCGGCACTGGTGGGCGGCCTGGTGGCGGCTGGTGTGGCGGTGTTGGTGGCAGCTGCTTTGGTATATTTCCTGCTTAGGCGCAGGCGGCGCCGGCGGGAGGGGAAAGACCTTCTTTTGTCGGTAATTTATATTTTTACGACTCCAAATTTAATTTTCTCAAGTCTCAACTACAAAAAAATTACCTATCTTGCATTGTTATTTTCGATCGGCTTATTTAATTTCCATGAGATGAGATCTGTACGTTTCTCTAACTTTTCCCCTCTTCTTTAAAAAAAAAAAAAACAAATAGGGAAGCCCAACTGTATCGGTATCTACACCGGAGAAAATGGGAAAAGAAGGTACTGTATTTAACAATACATTATACATATAGTATATTATTACGGTAATATTTTGGTGGGAAGATCCATATGGTCGATGAGGAAAATTAATACTCCCTCCATTTAAAATATTCATTTAAAATACTCCCTCCAAGCTAGCCATTGGTTCCAAACATGGTTAGACCATGTGACCAATGAGCTTTTCTTACTCACAGCATGGCCAGGTTGGTGTGTGGTTAAGTGTGGTGTATCCTAATTTAGACCTAAGTGCATCTTAATACCAAATAAACCGAAGTTTTGATTACAAACAAAATTACAAGGATTAATGAAACAACATTTTTGTAATGATTTCTTATTACTAAATTGTTCATTCATACTTTGCGTTTTTCAAATACCCCTCAACATATCTTTTTTTGTAACAGACCAAAACTACGACATTTTAGTCTAAACAAATAACGTTTTAGACCAAAACGACATTGTTTACTTCCTATCAACAAACGCATAAAAATGTGGACCTCCTTCCATAAATTTCTACTTTCGTCCCTACATCTCTATTGAAACTGACATTAAATGCAGGAAACAAGCTCAAGTCATCTTCGCTGCGGTCTCAAACAACTCCATCTTCACATGTAATTCTGCAACAACAAGAATCTCAATTGCATTCTAAGACTCAAACCAGTACTACTACAACTTCTTCCTCCATCTCAACCGGTGATCATGTTCAACTGACAATAGAGCATGTAGGCGTAAGGACATTTACAAATGAAGAGCTATCGATGGCAACGAACGAGTTTAGCAAGGACAACTTTCTTGGCCGCGGTGGATTTGGCTCTGTCTATAAAGGAGTCCTTCCTGGTGACGGTGTTGGTGTTGCAATCAAGCAGCTCAAGGCTGAAAGCTTCCAAGGGGAGCGTGAATTCCTAACCGAGATCAATGTTATAAGTCGTGTTCATCATAGAAATCTTGTCACTTTGGTCGGGTACTGCATTAGTGGCCCTGAGAGGTTGCTTGTTTATGAGTATGCCGAGAACAACAACTTGGCCTTCCATCTGCAAGGTAAGCTACATATCTCTCTTTGTTGTTCTATGCTTCATCTTTTTCCGAATGCCTTTTAGTTGTTAAAACACAAATATATATTGTCTTTCCATGAGATTGAAACTAATTGAATTGTTAGATCAAAATCAAGAAAAGGTTTGTAATGTATTTATACTGTATTGTCGACAGGAAAAGAGACACCATTGCTGGATTGGGAAACTAGAATGAGTATAGCTTTGGGTGCTGCTAAAGGAATTGCTTATTTACACGAGGAATGTACGTTCCCTTTTCCGTGTTAAGTACTATATTCATGAATTTTCCCTCGAGTTTTATAAGCAAATATTTTGGGTTACATTGTATTTTTGATAATTTAATTTGCCTTTATTTTGAACTTATGAAAGGCACAAATATTCGATTTTGCAGGTCATCCAAAAATCATTCATCGCGACATTAAGTCAACTAATATACTTCTTGATGCTAATTTCAAAGCAAAGGTATCACTTATGGTGATTTGTTGTAGAGTGATAGTATATAACTCATTTGAATCCTAGGTGTTGGTGTTGTTATTGTATAGACATCAATTTTAACATATATGTGCAGGTTGCTGATTTTGGACTTGCCAAGGTCGTTTCTGATGACATAACTTATGTTAGCACCAGAATCATGGGAACTTTCGGGTAACACCTTTGATACATCAGATATCAGTCATTAAGTAAATTAGCATAGAACAATACATATATACATAATAAATGTACACTTGACCTCTAAAATTTGTTAAAACAACATAAAATGCGTGCAGGTACCTAGCTCCGGAATATGGGTCAAGTGGGAGACTGACTGTGAAATCAGATGTGTACTCCTTCGGGGTTGTGCTTCTTGAGTTGATCACCGGGCGGCAGCCAATCAATCTGGTTGAATGGGTACGGTTTCTGTTTCTTCAATATTTATATGTAAATGCAAGCTGGATGTTGTGAGTTGGTGATGAATGGGACTGATTTTAAATCTTTTTCATTGACGATTCTTGAGCTGAATATGATGCAGGCGAGCTTGTTGCTTGATCAAGCACTTGAAGATGGCAAGTTTGACACTGAACTTGTTGATCCAGCGTTGGCGGATAATTATGATTATGAAGAAATGAATCGGATGGTAACTTGTGTAGCAGTTTGCGTTCATCGTTTCCCTGACTATAGACCGCGAATGAGCCAGGTACAGTGACAACATTTTACTGAACTTTTTGAAGTATTGATCTAAGCTCAACAAAACATGGTCGCATTTTTTAAACCTTAACTTTATGATAAAGATGATTTTGCTATGGTCTTGTACATATTTGAACATCAATCCTGATGTATGAAACAGGTAGTTCAAGCTTTGGAAGGCAATATCTCACCGGAGAAACTAAAAGCAGACACTCGCAGGCCAAGAACTCGTCGCTCCAGCTAAGTTGATCAGTGAGCGATTGTTGGACAAGATGATACATACGGTGACAGATTTGAAAAAAAGCTGTGATAGAAATTTAGGCTGTTACATTAATTAGGTTATTGTGTTTGTGATTTTGAGTGAAGTTGTTGATCAGTAAGTGCTTCGATCGGTCAGAAGGGCAAATTAAAGAAACTATGTGTTGCATTTCTAAATTCTAAAGTTTGAGTATTTTGATTTGAGTTGGCAAAATCTGAACTAAAACAAAGCGTGATTGAATTAACTCGTATTGAAACTTTATCAAAAGCCTAGTTCACATGGATGAGCGAAGACCTTAAAGGAGCGAGAGATAGCTGAGATTTCTAACATATTAATCATATAATTCTTGAATTAAAAGCCTAGTTCTATCAAATTATTAATATAGAATATATAAACATACATATGAGAATGTACCTTTTTTCAAGGTTTTTTTTAATTGTACCATGCATTGAGTTTTTATTTTTAGTAATTGTACATTTTAGGGTAGATTTTACCTATATATTATTGAAGTAGAATTTTTATCTTTTTAAAAATTAAAAAAGTAAATATATATAGATAAGATTTGTTTATGTTTTAATTAAAAAGAAATTATTGGTATTACGTACCGATTTACATATAATTTCGGTTATTGTACTTTTGGTAACCGAAATTTTCGGTACCAATAATGTCGGTTACCACCAATTTCGGTTGGTAGGTGGTAGCGAAAAATACATACGGAATGGTATCCATACGGTACGTGGTAATCCAAATTTTCCCACGGTACCGTACTGATCCAGCCCTAATTTTCCCCACTCACCATTCTTGTTCATCCTAGGGGCAGAAGTACTGTCACGAAAGGTATCATTGGAGTCTACTGAACCTAATGGTGTCATTCATGACACCCGTGTTTCCGACTCGCGAGAAGGCAGTGCTAATGTTAGAGAGGTAAAAGCATATTAGTGAAAAAGGCAAGGAATGTATTATGAGAGGATGAGGGATGTTAAAATATCATATGATGGGAGAAAGTGCATTAAAGTGCATCAAAGTGCAAGAAAGAAAGTTTGAGAAGTTTTTCCCGGATTTAGCACCACAACCTTAAGTATGGGGTTTTGATGTGCGCCTATTTTTTCATGTTTTGCATCTACTTTTATTTTAATTTTTGTCTATATTTTATGCTTTTGGGCTGGAAAAGTATGACATTTGTGTAGTTTATATTTATTTGCAATATATAGAGGTCTATATAAATTTTGGTTGAATTTCGCAAAAATCGGAACATTTTCGAGTAATTTGGAGAAGAAGGAACCGAGCTGGATTTTCACTCGATGTCTACTGAACCCACTTGACATCTACTCGAGTGAAGTCAGAATTTGGATAAGTGTTGGACGAGGCAAGTTACTGATGATCCACTCGACGTCTATTGGAGCCACTCGACGTCTAGTGAGATATTGCCACACTTCGAGCCAGAAGAAAGGAGACCACTCGAGACCACAAGACCACTCGATGTCGAGTGACCCTCACTTGATATCGACTGGAACCCTAGCCGTCGAAGACACGTTTTGAGGAGTCTGGATTTGAGGAGGATTGCTTACACATGAAGTCAAAGATCTTTTATCCTTCCTTAGATACATCTATTCTTATGGGTTAATTCATTTTTACCCTAGGGAACTTTTATTTGTTTTATTTTATTTTATTAGGAAGTTTTATCTTTAATAAGTAGGATAGATATTTCTTTCCTTGACTAGTAAGGACTGATCTACTATAAATAAAGCCCTTGTGGGCTAGGTTTTAGGCATTCTATCCAAGCACTTGAGCAATCAACTTTAGAGCAGATAGCAAAAAGAAGAGAAGGAGGCTGAGAGAGGTGGAGAGAGAGGCGATTTGGAGAGCGGTTTGCAGTTGTACTCTTAACTTACTCTTTATTTCAATTCAAAGCTAGTTTTTTATGTCAATGATGATGATGTTTGCGATGATGAGACGTGAGTACGTAGTCGTCCTACTTCTAGGGTTGGGGTGAGCCTGACGATAGCCATGTAAGTATGCTCAAAGTTATGGTTTAATTTTGATGTGATTTTCATCTATCTATCTATGTGCTTAATCCGCTGCGAAAGTAGTGGATGATTCCATGTTTATGATATTGAAGTGAGAGTGAATATATTACTCCCTCCGTTCGACAAAACATGTCGTAACCTATTCACGCATACTTCTTTAGAATGATAAAAACTATATAAAATATTCATTTTTTTTAATAAATTTTTTAACAAGTTTGTACTTATTAATAATAACTACGAAATTGTTAAAAATTATTAAAATAACTAGATATTTTATATAGTTTTTATCTCCTAAAAAAGACTGCGTGAATAGTAAAGTAACATGTTTTGCCGAACGAAGGTAGTATGAATTTGGATAGTAATTAGGTTTTGCTTACGAGAGTTGGTAAACCCTAATTATGGAAAATGATAGTAACAATTATGATTTATGCGTGAGCCTCTATATTCCTATTTGTTAATAGCGAAAGTTATTTGATGAAAAACATGCATCTTTCATGAGTTGAGTATATTACTTGCATGGTTATCATTGTGGTAATTCCATTTCCTTGGAAGTCTTTTAGTATATTGATATCCAAAAATCTCTTTGCTGATCCTATTCATCTTTCTTATTCATCCTTTCTTTCTTCGGACGTTCTTTTCCGATGCTTTTATTTCTGTTTTCTATGACATGACATCAACTCACTTCAGTCAATATCGAGTGGTCCTAACTCGACGTCGAGTCACATCTGTCGATGCCGATTGCTTGGTTTTTTTCTCCTAAGTTGCACAAGAGATCGACTGCCACTCAGCCGACATCGACTGGATTTCAGTCGATGTCGAGTGACTTCTAGTCGACATAAGAGGGCTGTTTTCGAGACTAATTAGGCGAGCGTTGACACACTTTCTCGTGGATCGATCCTGATTCCTACCACTACAACGGGAGGAAGTCTTATAATTTATTTGTGTGGATAGGGATTGGTTTGCTTTTATAGTTATTTTTGTTTAATCAATTCTTCCTCCTAATAAATTTTGGAGCCGTTGTCGGGGAAGCCATCAATCGCGCTCTTTTTAGTCTCTTTTACACTTTCCTTTAGTGTTGTCTTTATAGGTGTATGCGACGTGCAGATCGCACACCGGAGTTTCATGGATTAGAAGAACCAAAACGCTTCCTTCGTCTACAAGAAAGGCTAAAGAAGATCATGTCCAACCAACAGGAGACAGTTCTTACTAGGGAGCAGGAGCTTGAAAAGCTCCGCAAGCAAGTGGAGGAGCTCACCACCAGGCAGACGAAATTGAATCAAAGAGAGGCTGAATAAGCCAGGAATCAGTAAAGGTGGAAGGCAAGGGCGGATCGCGATGCCCAAGCCAGAAGAGAACTCGAGGAGCGACTACAACACATCCCTCAAAATGCGAAAAAATACATGCACCCTACTTTGGCAGTGCCAGAATCTTCTATTGTTCTTCCTCGCATTTCTTTTAAAACTAAGCCCACTTTTAATTTTGAAATTAGAAGGCATATTTATAGGGAAAATACTAATAAATGCCTTATGGCTCACATAACTACATATTTAGATTTATGCGAAACTATTGTTGACGACCCTAATCTAGAGTATGTAAAAGTTAAGGCTTTTCGTTGGTCGCTTGCAGGTAAGAATTTACAATGGTTGGAGAGCTTGGCCCCATAATCCATCCACATGTGGGGAGAGGTTGAGGACTTGTTCCTTAACAAGTTCTTCCCACCAGCAAAGACGGCGCAACTTAGATAGAAGGTCACTAGCACAAGTCTGGGAGCGCTGCAAACACATGTTGAAGTCTTGCCCAACGCATGGGCAGCCGCCATATGTTATCCTGGAGATCACCTACAACTCCCTGGATTTGCCTACTAAGGAGAGAATCAACACCTATACCTCTTATAAGTATCTCGAGTACACACCATAACGTGCTTGGGATACCCTTGAGAGGTTAGTTGAGTTCGACAACACTTATGGGACTCCTGAGGTCTCCAACACGAGGCCTGCCCCATCTATGCCACTCTATAATCCATCCAGGGAGATTAATCCTGGCATGAGGGATCAATTCACAAAGGACCAAGTGCAACGGCTGCAGAAGCAAGTCAAGTTCCTCACCAACAACCAACATTGTTTGGAGTGTGGGTCCGTCACGCACAACACCACCGCCTACCCATATTCCGAGCAAGTCCAGCTTGTAGAGACACACGAGAAGGCACGCTACATGGGGGGGGGGGGGATCCTAACTATGGAGGACAACAACAGAATTGAGGATACCGTCAACCTCAATATCAAAGAGACCCCCCACCATACAGAGTTGTTGGACACCTTGAGAGGGAGTCAAAGAAGAATGACCTGCAACTCATTCTTGATGAGTTGAGGAGGAATCATGCTGAGTTCAAGCAAGCCAACAATTCCGTCCACACACTCAGCTGCATGTTGTGAGCTGAATTTGCCATGTTTTACAGTAACTTTTATATCGATTTCTGCATACATTTCATTCATTTGGGCTAAGATAGTACAGAATCTATGTAGTTTATGTTTATTTGCCAAAATTATGGAATCTACACTAGTTTCTGTTTAAAATCGCAGAATTCAAGACGTTTTACAACAACTTTAAGGAAGGTCAGAAAAGCTCGGAAAGCAACTAGAGAAGTCCCGAATCCGAGAGTACAGAACTAGGACAAACCGAGCTGAAGCCAGAGCTACTCTATGTCGAGTACACCTTACTCGATCTCGAGTAGAGAGTCCGAGCAGACTTGGTCGACAAAGCCTGAACGAGGAAACCAAGTCCGAGGCAACCTGACTCCGGAAGCCAACTCGATCTTGACAAGACCTAGTCGAGATCGACGACACCTCAGCGCCACACCCGGTAAGTGTCCTCGACATCACCAGAGAGTCATATTCGACCACACCCTAGTCGGTCTCGAGGAGATCTAGTCGAGATCGAAGACACCCAGGAGCCCAGATCCGAGCCTGTCGAGGACCAGCTAGCTGAGACGACGAGCCGAGCCAGTCGACCACAACTCTACTCGAGATCGACTAGACCTTTGTCGAGATCGAGTAGACCTCCAGAGACGTGTTCCTCGGCTCGACGAATCCTACTCGACTTTGAGTTACTTGGGCACGAAGGAAGTCGAGTTGGCCAAAATCTATCATCATCTATCTATGGAAGGAAAATCTATCAACATGAAGACATATT
This sequence comes from Persicaria tinctoria, assembly GCA_037127255.1. NCBI lineage: Eukaryota > Viridiplantae > Streptophyta > Magnoliopsida > Caryophyllales > Polygonaceae > Persicaria > Persicaria tinctoria. Next base: position 9,094,280 of record JBANSL010000013.1, on the reverse strand, counting down.
ACCTAGTTTAGATATAATTTTCCTTTAAAGATTTATTTTCCTTAAGCATTTTATTTATCTTTAAGCTTTAAGTAGACATAGATAGAAGATTCTATCCTTGAGTAGCAAGGAATAGAAGGCTATAAATAAAGCCCTAGGGGCTGAGCATTAGGCATCTTATTCAATTCAATTTCAGTCAGAGACAAGTAGTTCCACAGAGAAGTTTTAGGAGTTCAGAGGTTTTAAGGTTTTGGCTTTCATCGAAAGTTGATTGCCGAGATTGTAAAGGCTTTGAATTTAGTTAATGCAAGTTTCTTTTCATCAATCAATGTCTGCTATTGCGATGAGGCGTGAGTAGTCCACCCACTTCTGGGGCTGGGGTGAGCCCGACGGTGGCCATGTGAGATGATGCAATAAAGGTCAGATCTTTTTATGCGATTCGTCTTCTATCCCTATGAGCATGATTCTTTTGCGAGAGTTGAAGGTGATCCTTGTTTGTGTTATTGAAACAAAAGTGATCTTAATGCAACTTGGGTTAATTATGTGAAAAGGGTTAGTAACAATTAGGGTTTATGTGAAAGCCTCTATATGCCTATTTGTTAATAACGAAAGTTGTTTGATGGAAAGCATGATCTTTTATGCCTTTATGTGTCACTTTGCACGGTTATCGTTGTGGTGTTGATACCCTGGCTTTGGAAGTTCTTTATATATTGAATTTATTTCGTCGGAAATCTGAGTTTTGGGTTCGAAATTTGCAATTTAAGTTTTCTGTCTTTCTAGTCGATACAGAGGAGGAGCTTGTCGAGATCGAGTAGGCCTTAGTCGATATCGAGTACGGTCTTGTCTAGGTCGAGTAGAATTTCTGTTCTGTTGTCGATTTTGCAGTTTATGTCTTCACTGTTGGTAGTCGATCTCGAGTAGGGTGTTGTCGAGATCGAGTACGTCTGTTCTCTTGCTTTGTTCTTTACTTTCGTTTGCTATTTTCTGTCTTTGCTTTTGTTTCTGTTTTGCTTTGTCTTTTCTGCTTTTATTTCCGTCCTTTCTGTTGCTTGTCTGTGAGCTCTGTTGCTACCTAAGAACTGCTGACGTGCTTCCTCGTGGATTCGATCCTGACAACCTTCTACTACAACGGGGAAGTCAGTCTGATCTTTATTCTATATTTATTTCATACTTGACCATCCTCCTGCAACAACAAAATTGGCGCCGTTGTCGGGGAAGCTATCAATCGCGCCTTAGGTAGTTAGTTCTCACTTTTTCTTTTAGTTAATTTACAGGTGTATGCGCCGTTCTGGTCAACCACCTGAGTTTGACGGCTTAGACGAACCAGAGCGCCTTCTACACATCAGAGCTAAACTGCAAAGAGCCATGGCAGCTGCGGAAACACAGGAACAGCTGATCGCTAGGCTTACAAGGGAATTGGCCGCTAAAGATGCTGCTATCGCCACTGAGAAAGAAGCAAGGGAACAAGCACAGGCTGAGCTTGCCCAATACCCAACCACGGCAGAGGACTATATGCATCCAACGCTCGTCGTGCCTGAATCGGCGATTCTAATCCCTGACAACTCTTTTGAAATTCGCACTCAATTTCTTATAGAGCTTAAAAATAATGCCTTTTATGGTAGATTTAATTAGTGTCCTCTTGAACATATTACAAACTTTTCTGACATGTGTCGTACTCTTGCTGAAGGTACAACTTTGGAATATGTCAAGATGAAGGCTTTTCGCTGGTCTCTCGCTGGACCTGCACTGAAGTGGCTTGAAGGGCTGAAAGCAAGATCACTCACAACCTGGGCCCAAGTAGAGCAAGAGTTTCTGAACAAATTCTTCCCACCCTCCAAAACAGCACATCTCCGCCAGAAAATCACCGCCTTCAAACAGAAGCAAGGGGAACCGCTGGCAAAGGCATGGGAGCGCTACAAGGAACTTCTGCGATCTTGCCCTACTCATGGACAACCACCCTACGTCATTCAGGAGATCTTCTTCAACTCTCTTGATCAAGTCACTAAGGACAGAATCAACCATTATACTCGCTATGAGTATCTGACAATGCCGCCAAGTGACGCATGGGGTGTGCTAGAGAAGCTCACCAACTACGACAACAAGTATGGGTCTACTGCAACCTATGAAGAGAACCCCTATGCCAGGCCAGCACCATCCATGCCCCTCTATGAGCCCCCTCAGGAGATCGATCCAGATGTTAGGGAGCAATACTACAGAGATCAGAATAAGAAGCTCCTCAAACAAGTAAAGTATCTCTCTGTCAATCAGCCTTGTATTGAATGCGGATCGTAAAGGCACACCACTCCTGAGTGCCCACACACAGAGCAAGTCAGGATGGCAGAGCATCATGAGGAGGTAGCTTACGCAGGGGGTCCCAATCGCTACATGGGGGACCAAAGGTTTCAGCAACCACAATGGAACCAAGGTGTCCCTAGGAACCCCCCGCCCTACAGAGCTCCAGGGCATCCGGAAAGGGACCAGAAAAAGGATGATATACAGACAGTCCTGGAGGAAATACGGAGGAACCACTCAGAAACTAGGCAATCCTTCAACTCCGTCTATACTCAGATGCAAGATGTCAACTCTAGGCTTGGGGAAATTGATATATGAAGAAAATTAGTTGATACATAGATTAGTCAGCTAGCAGCAGGAATCCCCAGACAGTCAGGTGCACTCCCTGGATCTTCAGAACCAAATCCTAAGGGAAAGACTGGACACATCGCTGCTATAAAACTCAGAAGCAGCCATCAACTGCAAGAGCCAGAGGTCGGAAAGTAGCAAAACAACGAAGAACAACAAGTCGACATCGAAAACACTGTAGTCGATCTCGAGGAGGGGCTCGTCGATCTCGAGGAGAAACTTCAGAAACCTTCGTCTGCACTGCACAGCAACTCGACTGCACCCAATTTGGTCGAGATCGACAAGGGGCTACTCGACATCGACGACAGTCAACCCGAGATCGAGAAGATTGCAGCACCTCCGACATCTGTTCTGGCTCCAAATCAGAAAAAGAAGCTGCCTTTCCCCACAAAATCTCCAAAGGACCCAACAGAAAAGAAATTTCAGCGCTTCATCAAGATGCTTCAGAAACTCAACGTCACCATCCCCTTCACAGAAGCTCTCAATGAAATGCCATCCTATGTCAAGTTCTTGAAAGAGATTCTGAGCAAAAAGCGATCAGTGGCTGAAATTACAGAGGAATGCAGCCATCTGGACAGATTGGAGAAGAGGTCGGATCCAGGTAAGTTTGCTATAACTATTGGATTTGGTCCATACAAAATTAATGCTTTATGTGATCTTGGAGCTAGTGTGAGTATAATGCCTTTAACAATTTGGTCCAAGATTAAGATAGGTGCCCTAGAGCATGTGGATGCTAGACTATATATGGCCAACAACATTGTGGTCATCCCAACAGGCATGGTGGACAATGTGCCAGTACAAGTAGGTAAATTCTTTGTCCCTGCTGGTTTCCTAGTTGTTGATATGCAAGAAGATCCTGCTTGTCCAATTATTCTAGGGAGACCCTTCTTGGCGACGGTGGATGCCAACATAAGCGTAAGGAAAGGAGTGCTCACCTTCAACATCAGAGATGAGGTAATTGAGTATTCCTTTAATAAAACTGAAAGGCATACAGGTCCAATGGAAGAGGTAAAATCTATCTCAGCTGGCTACATCACCTGCGGGGAACCCAAGGTCAGAAATATGACCCCTGAGGAGCTGGAAAAGAGGGACATGGAGGCCCAAGTGGAGGAGATCATGGCAATCCTAAAGGAGGACGCAGAAAATCCAATCGACAGAAACCAAGGTACGTCGTTATGGATTAATTATTTTTCGGATTCCTTGACAGGAACCAAGTATGGGGTCAAGATCAACCAAGGCTCCTCGACATCGAGGACCCTAGTCGACCTCGACCAAAACCAGAAACCTCCACCAGCACCAGCATCGTCGAGCAGCAACCCCGAAGAGCCAGGCTCGTCGAGATCGAGTAGGCTACTCGAGATCGATCACCAATCTGCTGTCTCGGCTTCGTCTTCCTCGACGCTGAAACCACCTGACGACCCAGGCTCCTCGATCTCGACCAGGCTTGTCGAGATCGACCACCGCCAGGCTCCACCAGCTCCTGCTTCCTCGACACTGAAGCCACCAGGAGCAGAAGACTACTCGAGATTAAGTAGTCTAATCGAGGTCGACAAGCCTTCCCCTTCGTCGACTCCTGCATTTTCGAGCAGCCCACCACCAGAACCTGCAGCCCTGTCGAGATCGACTAGCGCTAGTTGAGATCGACCAAACACTGTGGTCGCCGATTCCGTCTCTACGAAGGTAAGCCAAGGTATGGATCTTTCTTCTCCTATTTCCATTAAAGATTTATCTATACATGGGAGAGGTTTGCCTTGGTATGTGCGATTATGCAGGATTTCCAATGATGAGCCCAATGAGTATGAAGTTGGAGACAAGCTCTATGTCTCTAAATCAAAGGATCATTGGTTTCCTAATAAATTCAACAAGAAGCGGATGGGACCTTTCGTGGTGAACAAGATCCATTCTAGAGGACTACAGCTGATGGACAAGAATGGAGTCTTATTTGAGGCCCAAGCTACATGGGCCCTGCAGATGACACCTTAAGCATAAATGAAAAGTCGGCCTAGCGACTATAAAATCTAGAGCTTGTACATAGACTTTTTGAGACATTTTAGACATTGTTTTGTTTATTTTTGGTTTTTAACACTTTTAGTTTTTCTATTGTGGGTGTATGTCTTCTACACTTTTCAGGTCCATGGATAGAAGCAAGATCATACTCGGCCCAGGCGATCCCTTCATTCAATATTAAGAGGCTCTGCACACCTGTTTAGTGAGTTTCTTTCTTTACCCTTGTTTTTATACAGTGAGGACATTGTAATGTTTAAGTATGGGGTGGGGGAAGGGCTTACTTTATGCATATTTGCTATATTGTGACATTATTTGTGCATTATTTCTTTGAATTGCTACATGGCTATTTTGGAATGCATTATAGATTTATATGCTTATATATGCATGTTTTCAAAAATTTTGAGATAAATGACCCTCATTTGCAATTTTTGATAAATGTCATGGAAGCTTTATTAACTCGATGATGCAAAATTGGATTCATTGGAGATATAGCATGAAATTGCCTAGTAAAGAGAAGTCACGATGAAATGCATATTTTCTTGAAAACCATGAAATGAGGTAAATTTGATATTGCTTTTGACATGTTGCATGATAAAATGATGGAGGACTTTATATTTCCATATAATGCTCATTGTTATAATCCTAGTCTTACCTATGCTTATGCACATCACAAAAGCCATAATATGTCTTATTTCATATATTGCTCCACATGATCTAAATATTGCCATTCTTTACCTTATCCGGGGATTATGTTGAGAATGATGTTACATTATGGAGATTATCATATGGTGTTTGTGTGATTGTTATCATTATTGAAGTTTGGAGGGAAAAGTGTTTGAAATATATGGAAAATTTAATGAGTGAAAGAAAATCCAATCACCTCAGGAGATAAAGGTAGATTGACCCTGCTCTCTGAGATAATAGTTTGGAGAGATGGGACACATTGTGAGGAGTCCAAATCACTAAGTATCCGGGGCCATTCATGACACCCATGTTTGCGACTCGCGAGAAGGCAGTGCTGAGGTCAGAGAGGTAAAAGCATTATTACTGATAAAAGCATTATGAAAGGTGATGAATCTTATGGAGAAGGAATGTGGAAATTTAGTTTGGAAATACTCCATTTCCCCGGATCATTAGCACCACATTGCCAAAAATTGCCCACCTTTTAGCCTTTTACCGATCTACTCTTTATTTGAGCTAAATTAAAGTCCTCTTGATTATTAATGCTTTGTCACGAATGAATATTTTTGGTATAACCCTCCTTTTGTGAGTAGATGTTGCTTTTATATATTTGCACATGCATGGATCTGTGACACTAGTACCTTTTCGAGGATTGTAATTGACTGCAGGGTTATATGAGAATGAATCTAATGTGTTGAGAGTTTTTGAATTCTTCCCCTGAATAACAAATAAAAGTATTGCTTGAGGACAAGCAAGCTTAAGTATGGGGTGTTTGTTGTGAGCTGAATTTGCCATGTTTTATAGTAACTTTTATATCGATTTCTGCATACATTTCATTCATTTGGGCTAAGATAGTACAGAATCTATGTAGTTTATGTTTATTTGCCAAAATTATGGAATCTACACTAGTTTCTGTTTAAAATCGCAGAATTCGAGACGTTTTACAGCAACTTTAAGGAAGGTTAGAAAAGCTCGGAAAGCAACTACAGAAGTCCAGAATCTGAGAGTACAGAACCAGGACAAACCGAGCTGAAGCCAGAGCTACTCTATGTCGAGTACACCTTAATCGATCTCGAGTAGAGAGTCCGAGCAGACTTGGTCGACAAAGCCTGATCGAGGAAACCAAGTCCGAGGCAACCTGACTCCGGAAGCCAACTCGATCTCGACAAGACCTAGTCGAGATCGACGACACCTCAGCACCACACCCGAAGTCGACGAGAAGAGGAGCTAATCGAGAAGCCGAGGACAAAGACGCCGAGCACATCTCTACTCGATCTCGATGAGACTTTGTCGAGATCGAAGAGCCACCCTGCTCCAGTCCGAGTCCATGCCGAGGAGGAGTCCTCGACATAACCAAAGAGTCATCTTCGACCACACCCCTAGTCGATCTCAAGGAGATCTAGTCGAGATCGACGACACCCAAGAGCCCAGATCCGAGCCTATCGAGGACCAGCTAGCCGAGACGACGAGCCGAGCCAGTCGACCACAACTCTACTCGAGATCGACTAGACCTTTGTCGAGATCGAGTAGACCTCCAGAGACGCGTTACTCAGTTCGACGAATCCTACTCTACTTTGAGTTGCTTGAGCACGAAGGAAGTCGAGTTGGCCGAAATCTATCATCATCTATCTATGGAAGGAAGATCTATCAACATGAAGACATATTACCTAGTTTAGATATAGTTTTCCTTTAAAGATTTATTTCCCTTAAGCATTTTATTTATCTTTAAGCTTTAAGTAGATATAGATAGAAGATTCTATCCTTGAGTAGCAAGGAATAGAAGGCTATAAATAAAGCCCTAGGGGCTGAGCATTAGGCATCTTATTCAATTCAATTTCAGTCAGAGACAAGTAGTTCCACAGAGAAGTTTTAGGAGTTCAGAGGTTTTAAAGTTTTGGCTTTCAGCGAAAGTTGATTGCCGGGATTGTAAAGGCTTTGAATTTAGTTAATGCAAGTTTCTTTTCATCAATCAATGTCTGCTATTGCGATGAGGCGTGAGTAGTCCACCCACTTCTGGGGCTGGGGTGAGCCCGACGGTGGCCATGTGAGATGATGCAGTAAAGGTCAGATCTTTTTATGCAATTCGTCTTCTATCCCTATGAGCATGATTCTTTTGCGAGAGTTGAAGGTGATCCTTGTTTGTGTTATTGAAACCAAAGTGATCTTAATGCAACTTGGGTTAATTATGTGAAAAGGGTTAGTAACAATTAGGGTTTATGCGAAAGCCTCTATATGCCTATTTGTTAATAACGAAAGTTGTTTGATGGAAAGCATGATCTTTTATGCCTTTATGTGTCACTTTGCACGGTTATCGTTGTGGTGTTGATACCCTGGCTTTGGAAGTTCTTTATATATTGAATTTATTTCGTCGGAAATCTGAGTTTTGGGTTCGAAATTTGCAATTTAAGTTTTCTGTCTTTCTAGTCGATACAGAGGAGGAGTTTGTCGAGATCGAGTAGGCCTTAGTCGATCTCGAGTACGGTCTTGTCTAGGTCGAGTAGAATTTCTGTTCTGTTGTCGATTTTGCAGTTTCTGTCTTCATTGTTGGTAGTCGATCTCGAGTAGGGTGTTGTCGAGATCGAGTACGTCTGTTGTCTTGCTTTGTTCTTTACTTTCGTTTGCTATTTTCTGTCTTTCCTTTTGTTTCTGTTTTGCTTTGTCTTTTCTGCTTTTATTTCTGTCCTTTCTGTTGCTTGTCTGTGAGCTCTGTTGCTACCTAAGAACTGCTGACGTGCTTCCTCGTGGATTCGATCCTGACAACCTTCTACTACAACGGGAGGAAGTCTTGTATTTATTTGCTGAGACAGGGAAGTCAGTCTGATCTTTATTCTATATTTATTTCATACTTGACCATCCTCCTGCAACAACACTGCACGACATCAATTCGCGACTTGGAGAGATCGATGTCTAGAGGAAGAACATTGAGACCCAAGAGGGTCAATTGGATGTGCGGACTCCCAAACCGTCCGGATCACTTCCTGGGTAATCTGAGCCCAACCCTAAGGGAAAATCAACTGGACATGTGACTGCTGTAAATCTAAGGAGTGAGCGACAACTACGAACGCCTGAACAAACATTGTAGGACGAAGCTACTGGAATTTTAGTCAACGTCGAGTCACATCCAGTCAATGTCGACTCAGTTCCACTCGACGTTGAGGCATCCCCTGTCGACGTCGAGCCATCTGCACAACATCTCCAAAAGCCAGCTACTTCACTCGATGTTGACTCACATCCAATCGATGTCGAGTCATCTGACTCGACTCCAACAGCTGAAAAGAAGAAGAATACGCTGCCCTACCCCTCCAAATCTTTGAAGGACCCCGCCGACAAGAAATTTCAGCGTTTTGTGAAGATGCTTCAAGGGCTTAATGTCACCATACCCTTCACCGAAGCTCTTCACGTGATGCCATCCTATGTGAGGTTCCTCAAAGACATCTTAAGCAAGAAGCGATCGAAGGCTGAGATCGCAGAAGGGTGCAACAAGATAGAGTTTCTGAAGAAGAGAGCGGATCCAAGGAGATTCGCAATCACCATCGGGCTAGGCCAAGATCGCTACAAGGCTCTCTGCTACCTAGGGGCTAGTGTGAGCCTCATGCCTTTATCTATTTGGTCGAAGGTGAACATCGGAGCTTTAGAGCATGTGGATATGAAGCTATACATGACCGACAACAACTACATCACGCCCACTAGAGTTATTGATGATGTCCCTGTCAAGGTGGGGAAGTTCTTTGTGCCCACGGACTTCATTGTGCTTGATATGGCCTAGGATCCTACATGTCCTATCATCCTTGGTAGGCCATTCATAGCCACTGTAGACGCCAACATCAACGTGAGAAAGGGGATGCTCACTTTTACCATTAGTGATGGGGTTATCGAGTTCTCTTTCAACAAAACCATGGAGAAGCTGGATAGGGTGGAGGTGAAGTCATTACTTATTAACGGAAGCTATATCCCTTGTGAGGAACCAACAATGAGGAATATGACTTCAGAGGAACTAGAGGAGAGGGCTATGGAGTCCCAATTAGAGGAAATTATGGCAATCTGGAGCCAATACACTGATCATCTAGTCGGCGTCGACTCACTCTACTCGACATCGGCTGCACCTGAGGAGCCAGAACCTGTGCCAAAAGCTAAGTATGGGGTAGAGCCATCATCCTACCCGACATCGAGTCATGATATTATCTCATTTTATGTGATTTTAGGTGTCTTATGAGTAGGTTTTATGTCTATTAAGTGTTACTTTATATGTGTTTTTATGTGATTTATGTGTTATTTCGAGTATAGAGATATGCACTTGGTGTGTGTAAAATTTCAGGTGTTTCGGTGCATATTTTGGAATATTTCACGAGCCAAGGAAGGAGTCATGTTCGAGGATGGTCATTGAAGTCAGAGTATGCCCATAGAGAGCATTCGAGAGCCATGAGTCAAGGCAAGAGAGTTTTCAAGGTCAAAATCAAAGAAACAAAGCGGACTCGGACTCAGGACCTAGACATATCGAGTCGATACAACGAGCAGAGAGGAAATCACGACATATCGAGTCGATACTTGCAACTATCGACTCGATACCTGAACCTTTCGAGTGAAAGAAAGCTTTATAGTAGCGAAATATCGGGTCGCTACCCATGAGTATCGAGTCGATACTTTTCTTCGGCATTATTTCATCGGGATTTTTTATTCGATTTTATATTTTGTTGGACAAGTTTTTGGTATGTTTTATTATTATTTTAGGATTATTTTTAGACTTTTTTTAGGACTATAGATGGAGAATTAGGGTTGGATCATAAGACGTACAATTTTCATTCCGCAAACCCGAGTTGCAGACATTGAGAGTTTAGGCTTTTAAGAGATTTCTTCTTGAATGATTGTTTTGTTGGATTCAAGATAAGTTCTTTCAATCTAGTTTTATATTCTTTCATCATGATTGCTTTGATTGTGTCTAAATCTATGCCTGGCTAATTTCCTTGTTCTGGGGTAGGGGTGATCCCAACGATGGTGAGATAGACATGTGCGTGATGATTGCCTGAATGAATTCTATTATTTATTTGATTTAACCCATGAGTGTTTAATCCGATTAATTCTATGATTGTTTGGAATCCTTTTGATGTTCAATATGCGCCGGCTACAAATTGAGATTGGATATATAGATAAAGTTGTTAATTTTATTGGAAAACATGGATTGAACTGGAGAATTGTTTATGAGCAATCTATTTAATTCTTTTGAGGATAATAAACTATCGTAGACAACCTAGGTTTGAATTGATTTTGCAGATCGCGCACGCGATGGTTTGATCGATTTTCTCACTAGGGTCTAAGTGCTTAATGAGCGGCCCAACTTGATTTATTCTACAACAACGTAAGCTGAGTGGTAATTTATTGAAACGGACATAGTTATTGCAACATGTGTAGGCTGAGCAATGATGAATTTAGATAGTTTACCTTCAAATATCTGTTTTCAATTTGTTCAGACATGAAAATTATATAGTCTATCGAGGATGCATTGTTGCAGTATACCCTAACTCTGGAATGTTTCTCATCATATATTCACAAAAACTTGCAATTTGTTATTTTTCTTCTTCCTATTTTCCGATTCCTTCAAAAATCAATTCTTCTATTTGGCTTAAGTAAACTAGTTGAGGTTCTGCAATTAGTATTCACACGTTCCCTGAGATTCGACACTCGATTACTACAATTGGCAGCGTACGCTTGCGGGGGGGTTAGTTTTAGACCGATCAAGTCACACACATTTACTCCGTTGACAACACCTCCAGAGAGCAGAACTGACTCAATATCGAGTGAACTCACTCGACATCGACTGGATCCACAGAACGAAGAAAAGGCAACCAAAGGTATGGATCTCTCTTCCTCTATTTCAATCAATGATCTATCTATTACAAATGGAAGATGTATGTCTTGGTATGTTAGACTTTGCAGGGTTTGCAATGACGATCCAAAGGAGTACGAAGTAGGATACGATGTATGTCTCCAAATCAAAGAGTCATTGGTTCCCTAGCAAGTTCAAGGAAAAGAAGGTGGGGCCATTATACAAGATCCACCCTAGAGGAATGCATCTTAACAACAAAAATGGAGTCCTGTTCGAGGCCCGAGCCACGTGGGCCCTGTAGATGTCCCCTTGATCGCAAGAGAAGAAGTCGGCCTAGCAACTCTAAAATTTAGAGCATGTACGTAGACTATTGTTTTTAGGGTTTTGGATATTTGGTTTTTGTTTTGAACTTTGTTTTGGACTTCTTTTCGTTTTGTTTTCTTTTGGTTTGGTTTGTATCTTCAGACACATATAGGTGTAAGATCAACAACAATGGAGCCAAGGACGGAGTACTAAAGAGTCACTCAACATCGACTAGCTAGATCAGTCGAGACGTCGAGTGAATTGAAGCACATCGAGCATATATACCTTCTTCCACTCGATGTCCTTGGAACAGACTGCTTGTGACCAAGGTTAAAGATTATTTTTGCATGTTATATACTTAAATATGATTATTGGATTAGTAATTAAGTTTGAATTAAATAATAATCGTGTGATCTACTGATCTCTAAAAGTTCCTTCCTAGCTAGTTGCAAATTCTTCTCAGTTCTCACCTTACGTTTGACCTGACGTGTTCTAATTATTACCAATATACGTACGTTGACAATTATAACCTTCACATTTTCTTATTGATCGAAGTACTGTTAAATTGAAATTAATAAAAATTAAATTCAATAATTAGCTACTCCATTGAAAAAGATGTTCCGTGTTATTTGAACATTTCAACATGCAATGATTTTTAGGGTCCGAGACAAGGTAAAGTACGAGTTTTTTTAATCAATAAATATATTCATAATTATTTTTAAAAAATTAATAATGTAGGATATGTGGGTCATATAAGGTAGTGATTAGAGGGGTATTTTGGTCTTTCTGCTGCCAGTTTATATTGTAGTTAGGAGGTGGTTAGGCGGCAATTCAGTTGAACATAACAAACACAGAGAGAGCGAGAGGTTGAAATGTGGAACCTCCATTGTTGCATCTTCTTCTTGAATTGAATTTGCTTGATTGTGTGAAATTGAATTCGGTTTTAGTTACTCTAAATTGTATCATAGCTTCGTTGAGCTTCGTCGAGCTTCGTCGTTGTCCGTTTCTCTAAATTCGGTTGATTTTGTTGTTTGATTGATTCAATTGTCTCGACGATGGCTGGAAGAGGGAATCCGAATGTAAGTCCTCATAGTCAGGGACTAGGTGTCGGCAGAGGTAGAGGTACCTTCGTCACACCTCCGGCGCCAGGAGCTGCTGGCAGAGGCTTTGCTATGGGAGCAATTCATGGATTTCAGTTTGGGGATTTTGCGCAGATCTAGGTAATATTCATTACAATCCTCTATTTATGTCAAATTCTGATCACCCTGGGATGCAACTGGTATCCACACCGTTCAATGGAATAAATTTTGTGAGTTGGAGTCACAGAATTCTCATGGCTTTGGGTGCCAAGGCCAAACTCGGTTTTATCACAGATAGTTGTGTTCAACTGGCTGAGAACAGTGAAGATTTCGAGAAGTGGATATGAGCAGATTATATGGTGCGTTGTTGGCTTATTAATTTGATGACAAGTGATGTTGCTGAGTCGTTCATGTATGTGCAATCTTCTAGGGAACTGTGGCAGGAAATCAAGGAAAGATTTCATGAAACAAATGATCCCTTGATGCAAAAAAACTTATCTGTTGGGGCCTAGTTTGATAAGCTGAAGAAAATATGGGATGAATTATTACTTCTTGATGTTGTTCCTGGCTGCACATGTGGTGTTGTGAGTCATTGTTCTTGTGCTTTAGTGAAGCGTGTGATTGAGAGGGAAGAAAAGGCAAAAGTCATGCAATTCTTGATGGGGCTCAACTAGGTGTATGAGCCTCTCAAAAGCAATGTTTTGTCAAAAGATCTGATGCCAGGATTGAATAGAGCATTTCAGATGGACGTGCAATTGGAAAGGTCCAAAGGACTGGCCTCTATTGTACAAGGAGATTCTAATGTGTTAGTTGTTGGTCAAAGCAGCAATGTGGATTATGAAGCAAATGCTGTGAATAGGTATTCACAGTCAAGGCAAGATTAGTATAAAGTTGGTGATCAAGGAAAGAAGGAGTTTAAGAAACCAAGGTTTGATAGAAAATGTGATTACTGTAACAACGAAGGTCACACTAAGGATTACTGCTTTAAGCTAGTAGGTTATCTTGAATGGTTTAAGGGGCCTCGTGAAGAAGAGAGACCCAAGCAAGGTGGGAAGTTTATTGCACATCTTGAGACACCTCAGTCTGAAAGTCCACTGGATGGATATGGTAAGTCAAGGCCAGATCCTGCTATGGTGAATGTAGTTTTTAATGAAATCATCAAAGATGATGAAAGGAAAGACCAAGATGGAGCAATATGAGGGTTCAGCAAATCAAGCAATGGTTCATTTTGCAGGTACCTTGAGTGTTTCATTTCTCATTGGTGCTAATAAAGCTGATAAGAATAAATGGATAGTTGATTCTGGTGCTACAAATAACATTGCTTTTGATAAATATGTGTTTATGAAGTTGAGGAATTTGCAAAGTGTCATTGACAAAAGGAAAACTTGTCGTTGTTCTTGCCAAAGAATACTCAAACTCACAACTAGTATAGTGTGCAAGAAAGAGATCGATCCACATGGAAATCTATTCAATTCAAGTATCAATTCTAATCGCTAGTAAGAATATGGGGGGTTTTTGGGTGTGAAAAAGGTCCGCCTTTTATCAAAGCGGAAGTAAGCAAACAAAGTAAATAGATTGTAGAATTCAGTGGAGAGAAATAGGTTCACCTACAATTTATCACTTCGATTGATGAATTCGATCCTTGTTTCAGCCTCTAGTTCTTGTCTTTTCCTATCAATGTCCTTGTCCAGATCTTATGTAAATTACTAGTTCTACGAGTCCTAGCAACCCTTATCTCTAAATAACCCTAACACGGTTAAAATTTAACCTAGAGATAGCATTAAGAATATGAATTAACCAAGGTACATGCAATATCAAGCTACGAGTCGATATTTAACATATATTCAACTTCCTACACATCCAATTAGTCCTACGAGTCCTAAAGGGATATGATTGCCACTTGGGTTAAGGTTCACTATGAGGAATCTGCAAAACCCTAGCAATTGAATGAATCTACTCTAACTAGTTGATCAGGCCAGAGAGAATAAAACACATTCATTCAATTAAGCACAAAGAAGTCAAAACATTGGAATAGGATTAAGAACTAGATTAAGAAACTCACAATTCAACAATCAAAGAACCAAACTGTAGGCGAAACCTCGAGAGTTTAGTTGCTCATGCTCAACGACGCTCTCAACAATGGAATAATGTGCATAAGGTGAATGAAATAATAACTAGAAAAGCCTTAAATAGTCTTTTGAAAGTCGGCCGAAATAACTAGATCAAACCCTAAGTAAAAATCCGGAATTAATGTTTAGTTTCTGCAGGGGCCGCGGGGTGGCCAGGCCAGGCCGCGGGGCGGCCGACGATTTTGCGAAATCCTCCATTTCCCTTCGAGCCGCGGGGCGGCCAGCGATACTGCGGGGCGGCCTGCGATTCTTCTGAGCTTCTTCTTCTTTGTTTCCAGCAGCTCCTATGTATTTCTTTAACTTGTTTTCGCTCTTTTCCAATTCATTCCACCTCCAATCTACTTTACCTGAAATAAACCATAAAATCATGTAGATTCCTCCTCTTCTAACTCAACAAGTGATTATGTAAATTCAACTAAATATATGCAATATTCACAACTAAACTATGCTAAATGCACTCTATTATGCAACACTAAATATGCTCTATCAGTCATCAATCTTGGTTTGCCTATTGGTACTAGTATTGTTGTGAGTCAGTCAGGGTCTATGCAAGTTACACATGATTTGTTATTGCAGAATGTGATATTTGTTCCACAGTTTAGGCATAATTTGATGCCCGTGTCAAAGGTGTTACATTCTCAAAATATGGAATTTCGGTTTAATGAGGCATCATGTTGGTTAAAGGATCTTATAACTAGGAGAATGATTGCTCAAGGGAGTGAAGAAGGAGGTCTCTACATTTTGAACTCCCAAGAGTTGATGAGAGTGAGCACTGATGGTGTTAGTTGTTGTACTTTGAATGGGATTGATCATATCTCCCATGATTGCAATAAAGTAGTGAATTTACATACTTTACATGCCCGACTTGGACATCTTTCTGTTTAAAAAATGAAACACTTATCTGAGTGTTCTTCTGTTGATTTGAAGGATTTCGTTTGTGATACATGTGAATTGACTAAGTTTCACAAATTGCCTTTTTCTAGAAGTAAGTCAGTGTCTGATGGCATTTTTCAGTTGGTTCACATGGATTATTGGGGTCCTTACAGAACTCCAGCTTTTTTTAGTGCTAAGTACTTCTTAACTATCCTAGATGATTTTTCTAGGACTACCTGGGTGTATCTTATACAAGATAAGATGTAGGTGCTTACAGTACTCACGAATTTCTTGAATTTGGTTGAGACACAGTTTCAGTTGAAGGTTAAGATTTTGAGAACTGACAATAGGATTGAATTTATTAAGAAAGGATGTTCATATTTGTTGCTGGCTCGAGGTATTGTTCATCAGAAGTCTGCTCCTAGTGTTCATGAGCAAAATGGAAAAGTTGAAAGGAAGCATATGCATTTAATGAAAAATGCCAGAGCTATTAGGCATCATGCTGGTTTACCTATTCAATTTTGGGGGGATTGTGTTTTGAGTGCCACATATTTGATTAACAAGATGCCATCTAGTGTACTTCAGTGGAAGTCACCTTTTGAGATTTTGTACAACACTCCTACATTGGACAATCTCAAAACTGTGGGTTGCCTTTGTTATGCTTTACAACCCAATGATTACAGAGATAAGCTTGGTCTTATTTCTAGGAAGTGTGTCTTCTTTGGTTATCCTCCTGGCCAAAAGGCCTTCAAGTTATTTGATGTTCAGAAACAAACTGTTATAGTAAGTAGACATGTTTAGTTTGTTGAGCATGTTTTTCCATTCAGAAAGAATACAGTGTCAGATGGTTTTCCTTCCTCTCGTCATGATATGTCTTTGCCTAGTGATGATTCTAATATTATGCGGGATCTCTCTCCTATTATCAGTAAATTCCCTGATGAGAATGGTGAGTCTCATGGTCAACCAGAGAATATGGTCATTGATGACTCTAGTATTGATGAACATTCAGGTTCTTCATCAAGTTCTGTCACTCCTCCTGGTTCTGATACTTCCTCTTCTTTTGCTATTCCTTCAGCCTTTGATGTGCATATCCCTATGGTTTCTAAAAGAGAGATTCATAGGTCTGCTAGGTTGAATGACTGCATTTTTTCAGGGCTTGCAACCAGATTGCCAGGACCAAGTTCAGATTATGAGAGTCAACTTTTGCTGTGTTTTCTGTTCATCATTTGGCCCCTTTGTCTCATGATTTCATCAATTCCTTTGTTAATGTTTGTGCTACCTTTGAGCCTTGTTCTTACAATCAAGCCAAAGGCATTCTTCAGTGGGAAAATGCTATGCAGGCTGAGTGAGCAGCACTTGAGAAAAACCACACCTGGACTGTTACACAACTTCCTGTGGGCAAGAAAGCTATTGGCTCTAAGTGGATTTTTAAAATCAAATATAGGCAGGATGGAAGTATAGAGAGATACAAAGCAAGGTTGGTTGCTAAATGTTACAATCAAGTTAAAGACAAAGATTACAAGCAAACTTTTTCATCGGTGGCCAAGTTAGCAACAGTTAGAGTGATACTTGCACTTGATGCAGTTAAAGGGTGGGTTTTACATCAACTGGATGTAAATAATGCATTTCTTCATGGTTTTTTTAGAAGAGGAAGTGTATATGCAGACTCCTGATGGTTATGAGATTAAGCCTAGCCATGTGTGTAAACTTAATAGATATCTCTATGGTCTTAAGCAGGCAATGGAACCATGAGTTGAATAAGTTCTTAATTCGTTTGGGATATTCTTAATCAAAGCATGATTACTCTCTTTTTGTCAAGGCAGTTGGATCTGATTTCACAATTACCTTGGTATATGTGGATGATATGTTGCTGCTGGGTAACTTAGGTTCTGAAATTGCTAGTACTAAATCATCTCTTCATTCTGCCTTCACTATCAAGGATTTGGGAGTGGCACACTATTTCCTTGGAATGGAGATTTCTCGTTCCTCTTCAGGTATTCTTTTAAACCAAAGGAAATACATACTTGATATCCTGAAAGATGCTCAAATGGAATCCTGCAAGCTTGTTGCTTTTCCGATGCAACATGGGGTCAAATTGTCTGCCAATGTTGATGATCCTTTTGAGCATCCAGAAAGTTACAGAAGGTTGAAGGGAAGTTACAGAAGGCAAGTTACAGAAGGCCTTTTGCATACACATTGCAACAACTAAGCCAGTTTATTCAACACCCTCTCAAGCCTCACTGGAATGCTGCTCTATATCTTCTTAGGTATTTGAAGGGAAGTTTTCACATGGCTTTGTCATACTCAACAGTCACAATTCTTACTCTTACAACATACAATGATGCTGATTGGGGCAATTGCATTGACACTAGGCGATCATTGTCAAGTTACTGCGTATTCTTAGGTTCTTCTTTGGCGTCATGGAAGACTAAGAAACATAAGGTACTTTATAAATCATCAACAGAAAGTGAATATCGCAGCTTTCATCTGCTGCCAGTGAACTGGTTTGGATGCAGGGTTTGCTCACTGATCTTCGTATTGATGTTCAGTTGCCTATCAAGTTACATTGTGACAATCGGGTTGCTCAATGCTTGGCTTTGAATCCGGTTTTCTATGAATGGACTAAATGCGTTCGTATTGACTCTCATTTCATTCGAGAGATGGTCCAACAAGGCTTCATTCAGACTTCTCATGTGTGACGAAAGCTTTGGGTGCTCATCAACACAAGCTCCTTTGTTCCAAGCTTGGCCTTATGTCTCCTACCCATGTCTAGCTTGAGAGGGGTATGTAGGATATGTGGGTCATATAAGGTAGTAATTAGAGGGGTATTTTGGTCTTTCTGTTGCCGGTTTATATTGTAGTTAGGAGGTGGTTATGCGGCAATTCAGTCGAACATAACAAACACAAAAGAGCGAGATGTTGAAATGTGGAACATCCCTTGTTGCTTCTTCTTCTTGAATTGAATTTGCTTGATTGTGTGAAATTGAATTCGGTTTTAGTTGCTCTAAAATTAAACAATGTAAAATTTTAATTTATTTAACCATTATTAAATTCGGATTTGATTTTTATCACTAAAAGAAAAATTTATAATATAATCAATATCAATCAAACAGAGACGTGAAAATTCTATGTGGCGGGCTCTGGTCGATTTTGTTATGTGTCGTTGTACTCTGGTGCAATCTGTCCCGACTTTTTGACACGTCAATTAATGATGATCCAATATATTTAAGCCGCGTCATACAACAATTCAATCTAATTACCCACGTGACATACTTTGTGTCCACTTTAATTGATGATTAAAATTAAATATTTAACAAATCATTTTTAAAATTAGTTATAAAACCTATCATTTTTGTTTATCCAATTAAAATTATTTTACCTTTGATTATTTTCTACAATCTGTTAATACTTCATATCTTAGTTAAGTTTCTTAAAAATATAATATAATATAATAACTTAGTTAACATATTATAAATAATAATTTTTTAAGTCTATTTGATTTGAGGAATTTTCGAATATTACATTTAAAATTTTAATTTTTTACTTAACACTTTGGGGCAAATAAGATCGGAAATTCCTAAGAGAGTTTGTACGTGTTTTGACGGTAGTTTGAAAAAGAAAAATAAACAAAAGTAACTATAGAGTTATAAGGCGAAAAGAGATTAATGGAGCCAAGATCATATAACAATATTAATAATAAAATATTATCATATTTTTGTTAGTTATATTTTGATAAAATTCTATGATTTATTTGAATATATTTTATTCAAATAATAATCATTTGTATTTATTAGTATACCATAGTTTGTTCCGATTATAAAATTCTAACAATCCTACAATTCAAAGATAGATTTGACCGAAAAAAGATTCAAATATAGTTGAACGATTCTATTTAAGAATGCATTAGAATTCAAATACACGCATAGTGGAATACTAATGATTAATATTTATAATTGTTTATAATTGATTAATATAAACATAGTGTCTATTTAAGAATGAGTAAATACTAATTAAATTTACCATTATAAATTTGATAGATCATAGATTAATTAGAAAAACCTCTTTATAATTTATAAATTATAATTGTTTATAGTACATTAATCGTTTTTTTTTAAATCATATTTTATTTCATGAGATTCTATCACAATATACAACAATTTACATAAATTCACTG
Organism: Persicaria tinctoria; assembly: GCA_037127255.1. NCBI lineage: Eukaryota > Viridiplantae > Streptophyta > Magnoliopsida > Caryophyllales > Polygonaceae > Persicaria > Persicaria tinctoria. The sequence continues at coordinate 9,074,594 of JBANSL010000013.1, read as the reverse complement.
GTTACAATATCTTTATGAAAAAATAACTTTATGACTTTGCGATTTTGATAAAATAGGGAAAACTCCTTTACATATAAAAATGAAATATGAGTACTTTACGTGTAAATAAAAATTATATTATAAAAAATAATTTATTAATTTATTTAAATCAATAAAAAAATATTATATATAAATTAAATTTATGAAAGAAAACCGCGTACGATGCAGGTAATAAGACTAGTATATGAGTATGACTAATTCGACAATCTCTCGGTACGTATAACAATGCAAAATTTTAATTTATTTAACCATTATCACTAAAAGGACAATTTATAAAATAGTATATGAGTATGAGTAATGCGACAATCTCTCGGTACGTATAAGTGTATAACACAACAAAAGACTACGATTTTTAAATTTAAAAATATACTTATTCACAAAATTTTATTATATTTCCTTACAAATCCGATTAAAATACGTTAATTTTCTAGTGAGAAATAAAGGTGAAAAAATATTTTTTTAATATTCAATTTTTTCCCATGAATGTAAAACCATATGATTAAACAATTAAAAACACATTGTTATTTCGCAAATTTATCCAAAAAAATACTATGATCATTTAAATAGATTTATTAAAGAATTGTTACTTGAAAACCACCCATTTTTGCATTTATAGCAAAACTTGAAAGACGAAGACTTTTTTTCACTCTTTGTCGTGATTCGAAATATTAAATAAAATAATAAGTCATACCACAAATGAGTTTTTTTGACATATAAATTCTAGTAAATCTTTTATTATATGTAAATACAATAATTCATAATACCCTAATTATATATATATATATATAACATAATTTTTTTTCCCGGACCCTACTCGATAGATGGGGCCCTAGGCAATCGGCTCTTTGGCTTACCCTAAGAGCTGGCCATGCGTATCAATCGAGCCAATTAAATTGGTAAGCACTTTAATTGATGAGAAAATTTGCGCCGAAGGCGCAAATTTTTGGCCAAATTAGGGAACTATACACGTTTTGGTAAAAATTGCAAAACTATACATTTTTCGGCCAAATTAGGAAACTATACACGTTTTGGTAAAAAAATTCGGCCAAATTAGGGAACTATACACGGAGGGGTGGACTCCTTTTGTTGATTGTGCGAGATCTCACAAGCAATCACTCAAGAACACTCAGGGAGAAAGAAGAGGGAAAAACTGAACTCTCAGAATTCTAGAATTTGATTGCTTTGTAAAACTGTCTACATAATACAACCCAAGGTCTATTTATACTACTTTGAAAATGAATGTAAAATGTGAGACTTATTGCCCAAGCCACTTACTTGACTTATTTAAAAGTAACTAATGGAAAGCACTACAATTGGACACCAATATCAGGTTGCCTCAACACTCCCCCTAAAGTTAGGAGTCTTGAACCAATTTACAACTCCTAACTTGTCTAGCAACCTTGCACTCTGATCTGAGCATAAGACCTTGGTAAAGATGTCTGCGGGTTGTTGTTGTGTAGGTAGATATCCCAACACAATTTCCTGATTAAGTACCTTATCACGCACTAGATGACAATCCCCCTCTATGCGCTTAGTACGTTCATGGAATACAGGGATTGGTTATCACATAGCAGTTGAACTGGTTTCAGCTTAACATCTAGGTCTGCTAGCAGCTTTACCAGCCATGTTACTTCACAAGATGTCATGGCCATAGCTCTATATTCTGACTCTGCAGAGGACATAGCTACATACGACTGTTTCTTGGTTCTCCATGAGATTAAAGAGTCACCAAACAAGATGCAAAACCCTGTGAGGGACTTCCTTGTCATAGGATAGCTTTGCCAATCTGCATCACATAAGGCCCTGAGCTGCAACTGAGATTTCTTTGACAGAAGTAGCCCTTGTCCAGGTGTTCCTTTTAGATACCTTAAGACATGCTTTGCTGCTCTCCAATGATCATCAGTTGGTGAGTGCATAAATTGACTTAGCACTTGTACTGAGTAACAGATATCCGGCCTTGTGATTGTGAGGTATATCAGCTTCCCCACCAGTCTCCTATAGGCCCCAATCTCCACACTTTCTTTGCTCCCTTCCAAACTCAGCTTTTCCTTAGGATCAAGTGGAGTTTTAGCAGCTTTACACTCCATCATGCCAGTTTCTGCCATCATCTCTATAATATACTTCCTTTGGTTTAAGAAGTAGCCTTCTTCTGTTCTGTCTATCTCAATTCCCAGAAAGTACTTAAGATCTCCAAGATCTTTCATTTGGAAATGTTTCTTAAGATGAGCCTTGAGCTTACAGATCTCTTGCTCATTATCCCCAGTGATGATCATATCATCCACATATACTAACAAGGCTGTGAAAGTGTTGTCTGTTTTCCTGGTGAACAAGGAATAATCTGCTCTGGATTGATCAAACCCTGCAGCTTTCACAACTTCTGAAAATTTGGCAAACCATTGCCTTGGTGCCTGTTTTAGTCCATACTAGGACTTCCTGAGTTTGCACACTTGCTTATGATCATTGCACTCTCCCAAAGTCTCCCCCTGAGGGCAAGGATCCTTAGCAGTTCTGTACTTGTGAAGAAAGTGATAGGCAGGAGGAAGCTCCATGTACACCTCCTCCTCCAAATCTCCATGTAAGAAGGCATTTGTGACGTCAAGTTGACTAACAGACCATCCCCTTACAGCTGCAACAGCAAGTATAGTTCTCACAGAAATCATCTTGGCTACTGGTGCAAAGGTTTCACCATAGTCAATACCCTCCACCTGAGAGAATCCCCTAGCAACAAGACGAGCCTTGTACCTATCTAAGGTACCATCTGCTCTGAATTTAAGTTTGAAGAGCCACTTGCATGACACCACAGAGTGATGATAAGGCCTAGGCACCACATCCCAAGTGTATGTAGATTCCAAAGCATTGAGCTCAGTAAGCATAGCATCACACCAATTGCCCTCCTTTACAGCCTCAAAACAGACTGGGGTTCAGACAGGTTTGCTAAGCTGCTCATAAGCATGTGATATGAAGAAGAAAGAGTTGTTGAAGATAAGGAACACACAAAGGGATGAGGAGACTTACCACTTAGAGGAGAGGCAACAGCAGATGGAAGAACCTGAGATCATGTGCACACAAAATCCTGTTGCCAGACAGGTGGTTTACGAGTTCTAGTGGATCTCCTAGGAGGATCCACTGGGATAGGAGGATCCACAGTGACATGAGGGATGGTATCAAACTCAGGTGGAACTGGAGAGGGTGAGTAATCAATATGAGACAAAGGTTCAGAGATATCCTGCGAGGGGTTCAAGTTTGGAAGATCAGTGTGAGAGCCATGTTGAGAATGAATAAGAATTGGTTCATCCCAGAACTGATGGTGTTCAGATGATGGGTTAGTGTTTGGTTTTGGGGTTACAGAAGGTGTGTTTGAGAAGGAAAACACATCTTCATGGAAGCTCACATCTCTGCTGATCATACATTTCTTAGAGACCAGGTTATAAACTTTGTAACCTTTGTATCCAAAAGGATAACCCAAGAATACACAAGGGTCTGCTCGTGAATCAAATTTCTTCCTGTGAGAGGGGAGTGTGGATGCAAAGCAAAGGCATCCAAAGACTCGAAGTTTAGAGTAATCTGGTGGGGAAGGAAACAAGATTTCATAAGGTGTTTTGTATTGAAACCGAGAAACTGGAGTCTGTTGATGAGAAAGGTGGCAGTCAACACACACAGTAACCCCAAAATTTTGTGGGAAGTGATGACTGAAAACGAAGAGCACGAGCCATGTCAAGAATTTGCCTGTGTTTTCTCTCAACCCTCCCATTTTGCTGAGGAGAGGCAGTACAAGAGATCTCATGAACAATCCCTTTTGAATTGAGAAAGGAGGTGGCCTCTGAATTGAAGAATTCAGTTCCTTGGTCATTTCTAAGGGTCTTAACAGAGGCAATGAATTGCCTTTCAACCATACAAATAAAGTTTTTCAATAATGAAGGGGTTTCAGTTTTGTGTTTCATAAGGAAAGCCCAAGTACTTCAACTCCTGTCATCTACTATAGTTAAAAAATATTGATGACCATTATATGTGGGATTTTCAAATGGCCCCCATAGATCACAGTGAAGCAAATCAAACATATGATCAGCAAGAGATGTACTAGGTAAGAAAGATGGTTTAACTTGTTTAGTAATAGGACAAATAGAGCAAGAAAAGTCTGTGTCACTGTGTTTGTCAAACATTACACAAGGAATATGACTAAGCTTGTCTTTTGAGGCATGTCCAAGCCTGAAATGCCATCCAGCATTCAGGTGATTATTACAGTTTGACTTAGGAAAAAACATTGGTAAAGTGGGAGATACTCTACAGAAATTCTCAAGGTAAGAAGGGTGTAAAAGGGCTTCTATCTTGGATTCTGGCACCAGGTATTACAGACGCTCATGTTCTTTACCAACTGCCATCACCTTCCTCTTTGCAGGGTCCTGAATGATACACAAATTGTCAAAGAAGTGAATATGACAATGTAGATCCTGAAAAAGACAGCTTAATGATATAAGATTGAATTTGAAACTTGGAACAAACAACACATTTGTGAGAGAAAGACCATCAGATAGGGAGATAGGACCAACATGAGTAATACGACCAGTGTGACCATTTGGAAGATGGACATTGATAACTCCCTTCCTTGATGAAAATCGGAATAATTTCAAAGGCCTTGACAGTATGTCTGTGTCAAAGGTCTTGGAGCTTTAACAGTGTTGATGAAATACAAAACTTGTTCTATATGTTATATTGTTCGAATATTATTTAATATTATTATATACTTCTATTATATTATTAACTAACCTTTCGGGAAGTATTTTCGAATTATTTCCTTCCTTGTGATGCGTGTTGAGAAGATTCAAATCGGAAAGATTGTGGACTTGAAGTTTCCAAAGATAGAAGATCCAGCCTATGCCATGATCTTGTCTAGCCGTTGGAGAAGATCCTTGGCGCCGATTTGTCTCAATATAAAGAAGAAGGAAGATGAAGACAAATACACATACATTGAACACGAGTCCTTCATACACTCTAAGCCTTCAAGAGAAATCTGTCTTCGTGTGCTCTCTGCTTGTCCTAAGAGCCTGTTATTTTATTTCAAAGCATTTGAGAGTTACACAGTGAGCTTATAGGATATATTCAGTTATAGTGTTATACTCGAGAGTATGTAACTCGGGAAGTGAACACTTGGCGATTGATTCACTAAGTGTAAGAGGATTGTACTAGATAGCATAGAGAGGTGGGGCTCTTCTAGATTGGTCTAGGACTCCAAGGGAACGAGGGTGGACTAGATTGCAATTGTATAGGAGAGAGGCTTCTCGGGGAACTACTAGGATCCTAAGTCTTGTGAATCAATAAAAGCCGGTTGAATCCTAGGGTTGTGGAAGAACCCTAGGCGGGGACGTAGGCCAAGTTCGTGCCGAACCTCGTAAACAACTCATCGAGTCCTTTACTTTATTGCTTTACCATATTTCCGCACTTGGTTCGAATTGTTTAACTTTGTGATTCAGGTTTTCAGAGAAAAGACTAAGTCTAATCTCAAAGGGTTTTGCACGAGCTTCAAAAGTCTTGAGACTATCTGCGAAAAACCGGCATACTCTATTCAAACCCCCTTCTAGAGTATCTTTACATTACTTTGTTTTACTTTATCGAACCTTCAGACATCAACTGTGTTTGACAAAGGAGATAGATGATTAAATAAGGATCTATCACATGCCATATGATCAGTAGCACCACTGTCTAGCACCCAGAGTTTAGAGAATTGAGAGACATTGAGACATAGAGATGTACCTGCCATGTTGCTCATGTTTACCTCAGACCTCTGTTGGTCCATCAGGTTGAAAAGAGCACTCATCAGCTTCTGACTCTCTTCAGACATGTTGCTAAACATCTTATAAGCAGATTCTGATCCATTAGAGCTTCCTCTATTGGTGACATTTGCCAGTGGTTCCTTGACCTTAGCCTTCTGATCACCACTGCCTTTAGGCACTTGAGGTTTCACTTTGCTCTTTGAGTGCCAAGCCGGATAGCCAATCAATTCCCAGCATCTCTCAACTGGATGATTGCCATTGCAATGTTGACATTTCTTCCTTACAGATCCTGTGTCACTGGGCCTTTCTCCACCTTTCCTTGAGGAGAAAGTTGTGGAGTCGGTTTTGAAGTCAAAACTCTTCATCTTAGAGCTGTATTCATCCTGAATTAAGAGATAGTGTGCCTGACTGGCAGTCGGTAAAGGTGTGGAGAGTAAGAACTGGCGTCTAGCAGCATCGAATTTAGCATTCAAGCCCATCAGGAACTGCATAAGCTTGATTTCATTATCAGCATACTCAATCTGCAAATTGAGATTGCATTCGCACTTGCCACACTTACAGCGCACAGCTGTAGTGAGACCAGATAGCTGCTGCCAGAAGCCTTTGAGCTTCGTAAAGTATCCGAGACATTTGCATCACCTTGCTCACATGTTTGGATCTCTTTCCAGATCTGGAAAATGAGAGGACCATTTTTTGGCCATAGCTCTCTTCCAAATCCTCCCACATCTCCTTAGTTGTGTCATACTCATCAAGCATGGCATAGATCTCCTTTGATACAGAATTAAGGAGCCAAGAGCACACCATATCATTACATCGATGCCACTGAAGAGAATTTTCAGGAGTTTCCAGAACAGATCCATCCACTAAGCCTATTTTGTTCTTCACTGATAGAGCTTTCATGACAGATTTCTTCCAACGACGATAGTTATCACCAACAAGTTGAATTGGAGTAAGAATCATACCGGAATTGTCTGATGGATGGATTAACAAAGGATTATGCAAATCTCCAGCAGTGATGTAGTCACCTCGACGATGACTTTCAGGTGTAGATTCCACGGGCATCCTTGCTGAGAAAAAAAAACGAGAAACACAGCAGGAGGGACTAGATCTCAGGACAAGAGCAAAGGAAAACCACAAATTACAGAAGAACACTTGCAGATCTGCACATCAGAGCTCTGATACCATGTTGATTGTGCGAGATCTCACAAGCAATCACTCAAGAACACTCAGGGAGAAAGAAGAGGGAAAAACTAAACTCTCAGAATTCTAGAATTTGATTGCTTTGTAAAACAGTCTACATAATACAACCCAAGGTCTATTTATACTACTTTGACAATGAATGTAAAATGTGAGACTTATTGCCCAAGCCACCTACTTGACTTATTTAAAAGTAACTAACGGAAAGCACTATAATTGGACACCAATATCAGGTTGCCTCAACACCTTTGTTTCAGATCTGAACGCCGGATCTGGCGGCGAAGCTTCGATGGAGGTCGGACTGGGAATGGGAGCTCACAATCGGCGGAGAACGCCATTGCTGACAGCCTATGGAAGGATCTTGATTGTGGAGATTGAAGACAACGGAGGTGCGAAGCTTCATCTCGATCTGTGTGCGATTTGGATTGTGTTTTTTATTCTCATATCTGAGATCTGAGATCGAGAGATGGCGAGAGATGAAGAGCCTATGAGCGTCGAAAACCTCCATCACTTCGTCCAGATCAATCTAGGGATTTCAATCGGCTCCTTCTATGTACTGATAGCTTTTAATCTCTCCTATCGTCGTTTTTTTTGTTTTTGATTTGAAATTGGAGTTGTGCGATTGTTTTCAGAGTTGTTAATTGATCAATTGTTTCGTTCAATTGAATCTCGCAGTCAATCGTGGGAGCAGGATTGCTGACATGGTGTTCTGAATCCTCGGCATGTGAATCGATGCGGGACGTGAGGCGGTGGATTGATGCGGGAGGTGTGGATGTGTTTCTCTCTACACTCTATGTGAATCGATGGAGAAGGAAAATGACTTTGGATTAAGATTCGAATCCTCTGCATCCTCCTGGATCGAGATTAAAGGTGCCCCTCTCAACTCTCAATACTTCGCTCGCGTTTCATGTTCTAATGTCCTTGCTCCTCTTGTAATTGGTCTATGCATTTATTCATTAATTGTGTTCCATGGATTCCTAACATGGTGTTCTGAATCCTCACATTCATCCAATTTGTAGTTCTTGCAAGGTTGTGATCATGAATCCTCCCATTCATCCAAGGTTGTGATCATGAATCCGCTCGCGTTGAGGATGAGTAAAGTTTCTTTTATGTTTTGTGGGATTAATTTCTTTCTCTGTTATGGTGACTTTAGTTTTATGAGAACTGTGGTATTTGATAATTCCATATTTTCTACAAGTAGTACCCTTAGTTGTTGATGCTACAATTGTAGTTGTTGATGCTACAAAATCATAGTTGGATTAATTTAGTATTGAGTTTATTAAACTTATAATGGGCAGTACTATGTCATCTCCCATAACTACTTAATTTTTTTTAATAGGCGAAAAGGGGGCGGTTCTTAAGACAGAATACAACCCTGATCATCCTTTCGGATGATGTTACAGAATTCCCTATTCAAAGGGAGAGTATCCATATAACAAATGTCATTAGATATAGCTAAGAAATCTGCTGCTCCATTGGCTCCATGAAAACAATGTTTGAACTCTATGTGCTCAAATTCCAATTGTATCTTCTTGATAAGCTCGACTTTCCAGTGTATCTCCTATCTGGGCCTTGCATTATCGTTGATTGCTTTGATTACTTCCAAACAGTCACCTTCAATTACTACTTAATGTAAATCTGATTTTTCATTCACAAAATCATATTGCAATCATCATTGTGTATATATGTATGCTTAAGTCCTTAGAAATTGGGTTGTTTTTTAGTGCTGACATCGTTTTTATGAGTATTTTTTAGTGCTGACATCGTTTTTATGTGTATTTTTAGTGATGACATTGTTTTTATGCGTATTTTTAAGTGCTGACATCGTTTTTAATTTGATATTATATATGTAAGTATATATATGTATGCTTGAGTCCTTAAAAATTGGTTTATTTTTTAGTGCTGACATCGTTTTTATGCGTATTATTTAGTGCTGACATCGTTTTTATGCTTATTATTTACCGCTGACATCGTTTTTATGTAGGTATATATGTGCTGACATCGCTTTTGCAATATATATAAGAGATGAAAAAGGAAGGATGTACAGTGATTTTGAGCGATTCGGTGGCATGATCTTTGTCGAGAAAGAAGAGGAGTACATCATCAGATTGAAGGTATGTCCTCGTGCTAACATGGTCTTTATTACCTTGTTTAGGTTTCTCTTTAGGTATATATGTATGCTTGAGTCATTAAAAAATGGTTTGTTTTTTAGTGCTAACATCGTTTTTATACATATTTTTTAGTGTTGACATCAATTTTAGTTGGATATTATATATGTAGGTATATTTATATGTTTGAATCATTAAAAATTGGTTTGTTTTTTAGTGTGGACATCGTTTTTATGCATATTTTTTAGTGCTGACATCGTTTTTATGCATATTTTTTAGTGCTAACATCGTTTTTATGTGTATTTTTTAGCACTGACATCGTTTTTATGTGTATTTTTTAGCGCTGACATCGTTTTTATACATATTTTTATGTAGATATATATTTGTTGACATCGTTTTTGCAATATAAGAGATGAAGGAGGAAGGAAATCAGCATCGTCAGCGTCGGAAAATTCATTGTTTTAATTGCTCACCGTTATTCTTTGTTTCTCACTACCAAAAATAAAATACAATATTTGTTTCTTTATTTTGGTAGAACATTCCTTTGTTTCTTTGCTCTCCCCCTTTTATATCTTATATAAAATTTCTAATGTTATTTGATTTGTGAAATTCAAATCATTGGTAATGACTTAATACATCAAATATATTGATCTCCGATGTCATCACCGTCGGCGTCAACATCCTCGTAGACAACGTCAACAATGCTGATGTCAGCATTTCCGACGTTGGCGTCAACATCCTCGTAAACAACATCAGCACTAATGCGCGGAAAAAAAAAAAGACGTTGGCGTCAGCATTCTGTAAACGGCATCAGCATGACGCCGACTTTAGCATTCCCGACACCGGCGTCAGCACTGGCGCGCGAAAAAAAAAAAAAAAAAAAACTGGCGTGGAGGGGGGCACAGGGGGCACGTGGGGAAGGGGCACAAGGGATGTATAGTTTGCTAATTTTTCCCAAACTTTGTATAGTTTGCTAATTTGGCCACCTTATTTGTGTAGTTTGCAAACCATCCCTTAATTGATTACCAATATAGTCGGTTCGGTATACCAAACCAAGTTCTAAAACTTGGTACGATAACGGTAATCAAAACTGAAAAGTTGGTATTGTCATTACCAACCGATTTGAAATTGATCGGTAAGAGTGATAATGTGATACTAACTAATTCATACCAATATATATTTAGTTTTTTTTTTTAATTTATAAGTTTTTATGTAAAACGCAATTAGGGAAATTAAAGAAAAAAAAAACTTTGCCCTTGAAACTCAATCAAATAATCCCATCTAGTTTTTTTTTTAAAGTTGAAAACCTTGAACCTTCGGCTTCAATGGTGGTCACCCATATCAACTGATCAGAGTTCATCTCCTTCCTTTGCAGTTCTTCCCTCCACTCCCTGGGCTCCATCATCTCGACGACATATTCGCATCCTCATTCTGGGCTCGTCTCCTTCCCCTCTCCGGTAGTCAAGTGAGTTACTCATTCCCAACCTGTGAAAATATTAATTGCTCGGAACTTGGTTCGTTCCTTCTTCTCTCATTCTATATGTGTGATGGCAGTCTGAACTGGTTTTGAATTGTGATGATATTATTGACTGGAGAACACCAGTTAAATAGATTACAAATAAATAAATAAATAAATAAATATAAATATATATATATATATATATATATATATATATATATATATATATATATATATATATATATATATATATTAGTTATAGGATACCTTCTTGCTAACTAACTAGATAAGTACGGAACAAACTGATTTACACAAATCTCCTAATTAGCATAAATGAGATATTATCTACTTGATTTATCCTTATCATGAATAGTTGAATAATGAATACCCTTATTTGTGAAGAAATTAATTACTTGAAATGCTTTAAGAAGATTCCTAAATCCTAATTTCTGCGGTTCAAATTGTTTTATGGATTTATCTGTTCAAATTGTTCAATAATCTATAGGTCCAATATGTTCAAATTGTTTTATATATGGATTGATCTGTTCAAATTGTTCAATACTCTACATAAAATGAAGACCATAAAATTTTATAATAGGTCAACCATCGAGTAACAAACCGACAAAAAATGCCAGCTTGGATGGGGTTTGCGTTGTGCTTTTATTGGAAACTATTACAGTACGTACTCGGCGAGTACGTACTGCACTAGAGATGAAGCTATCGAGATGAAGCTATCGAGATAAATGATGATGAAGATGGTGATGATGTTGATGATTTCGTTGAGAGAGATGCTGAACTTGTTTATGATGACATTACAAACTAGAGATGGGAGGAGGAATTTCTAATGTCTACGAGTGTTAATCTTGTTTCTTAGACCCTTTTTAGTTTGGTTTATGGATGTTAAATGACTTATTTATACATTTTAAGTATCGTATTATACCTTTTGACATATTATCCTTGACCAATTATGAATGGTAAGGAGTTATTATTGGCATATGTTAGTTACTTAGTTTATTTAAAGGAGGAAATGACTAGTTTTATTTAAAAATTAAGGTATTTGTTTGGTATGACTTATTTATATTTGATTTTTTAATAGATTTTCACTTTTTGCTAGAATCTTACGATCCTACGATCGCGATCCGATCCTACGATCCGATCCTAAACCCTTGCATCGATCCTACATTAGGATCGCGATCCTAAAAAACATGGTACTCGCGCGTTACGCACGAGATTTATAAATTATTTTATGTATTTATTGATAATGTATTTATATTAAAAAAGAACAAATACTTATCATATTTATGTTAAATATGTTAAGTGAAACTTTATATAAAATTATTATAAATGCATAATAAATATTATTCCATTAATTGGGGTACGCAAAGGTGAAAATCAAAATTGGGGTAAAAACCTGTGAGGACCGGCTTTTTAGCCCGGTTCACTTGCTTTATAGCCCGATTATGAATAGAATCAATCTATAAAGTCACAAATTTTAGCCCGATTCTGAATAAAACCGAACTATAAAGTCACTATATAACTTTAAAACATGAGTTTTTTAGCACGATTTTTAGGCTTGACCGAACTATAAAGTCATGTGTTATTTTTAAACTAGAGTTTTTAGCACGGTTTTTAGGTTGAACCAAGTTGTAAAGTCACCGTGTGATTGAGGTTTTTAACAGATTTCAAATAATCCAAGCTATAAAGTAGTCCTCACGGTTTTTACCACAATTTGAGGTTTTCATCGGAGTCAATTCCTTATTAATTAATATAAAAATATACAAATATGTAATATTATTATTTGGAAAGTTGACACTTTTAAAACTCAATGATATATCA